>CM052808.1:6072655-6150421 GCA_028533885.1 Nasua narica | reverse complement strand
TCGCTCGTTCTCGTCGGCCCTACTGACGGGCCCACCCCCTCCACGGGTCCTACTCCCCCCGGGAGAGCCGCTAGTACCCGTGGGGAACGTCGCCTTCGCCGGGCCCCCGCCCCGAGGCTCAGCGCCGCGTCCTTCCGGACCCGCCCACGCGAGCAAGGGCGCCGCAGGCCGCCTGGGCGGGGCTCCCCGACGCGCGTACCAGGCGGCGGGCCGGGCTGCGGGGCGCAGAACACCCGGCCGGGCGGCGCAGCGGCGGCGCGCCATGGCGGGCTGCTGCGCGGTGCTGGCCGCCTTCCTGTTCGAGTACGACACGCCGCGCATCGTGCTCATCCGCAGCCGTAAAGTGGGGCTCATGAACCGGGCCGTGCAGCTGCTCATCCTGGCCTACGTCATCGGGTGAGCGCGGCCGCGGGCGCTGTCCCCGAGGGGTTCGGGGGTCCGGACTGTCGCGACGGCCGGGAGCTCCCCTTCTGGGTCCCGGCCGTGCACCTGCTGCTCTTGGCCTAGGTCACCGGGCGAGCTCCGCAGGCGGCCTCCAGGCGCGGTCCGGGGGGCGGCCACCAGAGGCGGGTGACATACGCCTCCCCGGACCTTGGCCCCCGGAGGCCCCGGGCGGTGGGCTGGGCTCCGGGGCAGGAGACAACTTTGATACTGTGTTTTTTCAGGGCAAAGCCTGGCTAGACCTTCATCCTCACTCTTCCTGCATCTTGTTCTCTAAGTTGCTCCATGCTGCCCTTTGGCTTTGCCCTTAACGTTTCAGTCTTTGCACTTCGCTTCCCATTCTGATGATCTGCTGACAGAAACCAAGCCTTGAACTTTCCACTTGGTTCCTTTTGGGCCAGTGGCTTCCGGTCCTTTCCTTTAAGAATCATGTGGCAACCCAAGATGATGAAGAGGTCACACTCTAAAAAGCATTTAAAGTTCACTTCGTTTGGTGGAGTCCTTAGGGTTTTTTGTATAAGTATCTTCCTTGGCTTCATCATTCCCCATGCTGCCCTCTTATACTTCTATATGTCCTGCCACCTTCTGTCCCCTAAGTGCTTAATTTTAACTGAGTGCACCCGTTACAATTTAATGAAACTCTATAGAGGAGGTAGAAATTAAATGCGCCCACTTTCAAGGTGCCCCTGGGGTGATAATGGTTTCTAGAGCTGCTGAGCTGACAGATGTTGTCTGCTCTGGCATTCCCTTTCTTAAAAGGCCGAATGCTGTGGTCCCCAACTGCGCATTAGAACCTTGGGGAATCTTTTAAAAATACTGATTGCTGACTCCCATCCCCAGACCTCATTTAATTGCTATGGAGTATGACGGACTCCCCAATTGATTCTCATGGGGAGCAGTTTGAAAACCAATGTCCTAGTGTTTTCTAAACCTACCTGATCACAAAAGACTCACCTGAGGAGTTGTATAAAAGTAGCAGATCCTCCACCCTGGGCTGGGGCTTGGAATGTTAACACTGTCCTTGGGAATTCACTGGATCAGGCAGGTATGGCTTCTAACAGCTATCAGCCTAGCAGCAGTTCATTTCTAACAGGATTCAGTGAAATGGCTTCCCGCACAGATGGGCTGTACATCAGAACCACCTGGCCCACTCCCAGGTTTGGATTTAGTGAGTCTCATTAAGTACCACCAACTCCTCGCCCCCCAGTGATTGTGATGCACCCTTAAATTTTGAGACCTGCTACTAACTGGTTAACTAAACTCACATTGCTGGATTGGATCTGAAGTATTTAGAATGAAGGGCTCTCAGCTTTTTCCTGTTGGCTTTTGATACTAGGGGAGGATTAGTTTAACTCTGTCTTGGGGTATGTGTAAAGCTCTAGGAAGTGTCTATGGCTGCACTGTATGGTACAGTACCACTAGTCACCTGTGGCTCTTGAGCTCTTGAAATGTACCTACTCCAAATCAAGATGCTCTGTCACCATAACATATACACCGGATTTCGAAAACACAGCGCAAAACAACCAAAAAGTAAAATATCACATTAATACATCTTTGATAACATGTAAAAATATTTTGGATATATTGGATAACATAAAATCTAACATTAAAATTAATTCTACCTATTTTTCTTTTTAACATGGCTACTAGAAAGCACACTGCATATGTGGCTTGTGTTACATTTCTGCTGGGCAGCACAGCTTTCAAGGGTTCTTGGAGTGTTTGCTGCATTGATCATGAGGATCTATAAAGCAGTAAATGCTTTGCTTTTATCCATCTTCCTATGATCAAAACTGACTCTGGATCTGAACTCAGGGCTTCTTTCTTTCTTTCTTTCTTTTTTTAACTCATCTCTTAGCTTCCTGATCCAGTTCCTCTTGGACTAAACATGCATTTCTCAATTACCTAATTCTGTTATCTGTCATATGAGGAAATAGTTAATCACATAGTGATTCCTGTAAAACCATGTGTCTGCTTTAGCAACTCACTGCACATTATGGTAAAATAATAGTAATCTTCTTGCCCTAAGTGTCTGTGTGCCTAAATAGAATTAAAGGAAAGCTTCTATTGCAGCTAAATTCCAAAAACCCCTGAAGAAAAGGCCTTATCTGGGAAAAAGCCTGTTTTGGGGATGGACAATGAATATGAAGACTCCTCAGACCAGACTAACCTATAAGTAGCCAAAACCAGTGGGTTTTTTTGAAGTCTCAGCAGCTAGGGCTTATAATGAGAGGAGAAGGGTGTTTGTTTCTTGTTTCTAGAAATAATAACAACAGTAATAGTCACTGGTAGGTGTTTAATAACAGCTGTGGCAGGAAGGAGTTCTGATTTGTAGCATTGGCCAATTTCCATGGTGTAAATACTCCCATCATGGCCAATTTCAGTCTACAATGGCAACACAAACTTTGTTCTAAACATCTGATATGCAAAACTCATTTAACCTCACAACTATCCTGGGAAATCCTATTATCATTCCCATCTTATTGATGGGAAAAACTGAGGCAAAGAGAAGTTAAGCAACTTGGCCAAAGTTATGCCGGATGAATGGTGCAGCTGAGAAATGAACCATTTCTGGTTAACTAAACTCGCTGGCTTCCGTTTGTGTTCCAGTACCCTAACCACTATGCACTAATCCTTTTAGATTTTTAATTATTCAGACTGGTTGTAATGCCTCCAATTCTTCCCAGAGGAGAGAAGCATACCTGTGACCTTAATTCTTGAAGAAAAAGTAAGAAACTAATAAAAAGTTACTTGAACAGTGAGATTCTCCTTTCTAGAGGGAGTATAGCATGCAAGGTAAGAAAAGAGGCTTCAGAGGCAAAAGACTTGAGTTCAAATCCTGACTTTGTCATTCATTAGCTGTGTGACCTTGGGCAAGTGACTTAACCTCTCTGTGTCTCAGTTTCCTCTCTGTAAAACTAGAGAATAATAATGATATCTGCCTTATGAAGTGGTCAGGATTAAGTTAGTTAACACATATATAGAGCTTAGATCAATACCTGGCACCTGAAAACACTCAAATGGTAACTATTATCATAATTTTTATTATCTCTGGGTAATTCTGCAGGTCATAGTATGTTGAAAGTGCTCAAATATCTAATAAAAACAGCATTCATTGAGTACCTCCTTTGTGCTGATCACTATGCTAAGTGCTTTACTTGTGTCATCTCATTATCTCCCACAAACCACCCTGTGGTTTGGGTTATACACCCATTTTGCAGAAGTGGAAATGGAGCCTCCCAAAGTTAAGCAGTTTTGCAAAGTCATGTAATTAGTGAATGTTACACTGTCAGCCTTTGGCCATCAGAGGCTCCCTAGCGTCCGTTCAAATTCACAGAATCCTAATGGCATTTTAAGGGGCCTGTTCTATTTTGTAGGTGGGTGTTCGTGTGGGAAAAAGGCTACCAGGAAACAGATTCTGTGGTCAGCTCAGTTACTACCAAAGCCAAAGGCGTGACTGTAACCAACACTTCTACGCTTGGATTCCGGGTCTGGGATGTGGCGGATTATGTGATTCCAGCTCAGGTACGCCTCCCACCTGGCTTCTGTCTAATACCAAAGCTTCTGATGACTTCCTTTCCCTTTAGTGACTTTGCGCTTTTGATTAATGATTGGCAGAGTTCTAAAATCACCGGGGCCCAGACTAATTGTCTTAGTCCAAGAAAGCAGTGCGTGCAGAAGGATCTCTTTCTGCCTTAAGGTCTAATAAACAATATTCAACCAACTGGGTTTCTTTAGCTTTAAATCATGGCTGGCTTAGCCGCCGACAACTCAGTCTGTCTTGAGCCCCAAAGATGGAAAAGCAAATATTTTAAATCCTGGGAAAAATTCAGGTGGAAATACTGCCTTTCCGCCTTTCGTATGTGCTTTATTGTTGTAAACCCGCAAGATAAATCTTTTCAGTGTAGAAAGTGGATCAGTAATTGGGAAACCAAAGCCAAACCAGAAAGAAACCGAAATACTTGCATAGGATTTCATCAGAAACAAAGGAGAAGGGAAGAAAGTGTTTGATACAGCATCCTAGTATCCAGTCCGTTAATCCACAAAGCTCCAAGTTAAATACTGACTGTCTTTAGTCATGGTAATGACTGTGGTCCAAGACCAGACCCTGCCATTTCCCTCCACATGGCTTCTGTGCTAGGGTGACTGGAGTGGCTAAATCTCTCTTGGTTCAGAGCTTGGCTGGGGCAAACAAGGACTTCAGACACACTCTTTTTCTTCAAGTGTGTTCGTCTTCCCCCTGCCTTCTCAAGAGAAGGGTTTTGCAGGCTGCCCAGAGGGAAGGCTGAGTGAATGAGCAATGACGGTCAAAGGAAGAGGGGATTTGTAGTTTGCTGGACCACCCACCCGGTGGTCCCATTGGCATGCACCTGTGCCACCAGAGAGCCCACTGCTTCCTGTGAAGCCATGGCCTCGCCCTGCCAAGCTCTGGGGCCGCCACACTCCGTCTGTTCACTGGGACCAGGGAAGAGTGCGGGCCCACTGCTTCTGCCCCTTAGTGGGAAGGAACGGGTAGCAGCTCTGCCTTCCAGCTTAGCTCCGGCCCAGGGGCTTTGTGAGCGCCCCAGAGCTCCGTTCCTGAGCTTTCACAATGGCTTCCTGCTTCTCCGCAGATGGAACATAAGCATCTGTTTGCCCCATTCTACTTGGCTCAGCCTGAAGTTTCCCTAAGCTTAAAATAGAGAAGAAATAGGAAAAACAGTAAAGCCTGTTGAATCGTTCACATCTGTCTCAGGAGCCACAGGAACAGCCTTCTGTAGCACCAGGCGAAGAGCGTGTCTCTGTGGGAACACCGAGGACCCTGACGGGGCTCTAGGAGAGAGGCTCGGGCATTGTGCCACCTCCTCGGGCCTCCTCTTGGGGTCATTTCCTTGTCTCCCAACATGGCTTGTTCTAGGCCTTTCTTTGGAAGATGCCAGCCATTCCCAGAGCTTCCACCACCTCGTCAGACCTGGGGGTGGACATGTCTACAGACACTTTGATCCTCGAGTTACCCTGATCCCCCAGATGGCTCTCAGTGCTGACTCCACGCTTCCCAGGAGTCTGAGATGCTGAGAAAAAGCTGCTGGCATTTCATTTTAGAATGCTAGTGCTCAGTGAGGGGGAAGTCCACCTAGAATTTTGGGGCATCTTTGTCTTGTACTTCTGATGTTGGAAGGTCCTTAGCGACCTTTAGTCTCATCCCCCGTGAACTGCATTCCAGAAACTTTAAATCAGCCATGTGGCACCTTCCTAGAAGGAGAAAATAGAACCTTCTGAAAGAGAGAATTGTCAGTCACTGACCCTGACTGGGTCTTCTCTAGAATGTTTTGTTAATTTAATTTCAGTTAGGAAACTGAAAACCACCCAAATTTGGGACTTTGGTGGCCTTGTGTTTTTGTCCCTTGGAGGTAACCTGCTTGGCGGAGGTTGTTTTGTGTACCTGTTGGCCCTTTTCCCTCAACAAGTCAAGCTTTATTAAGGAACCACCTCAGGTGATAGACATTTCTTTTTCCACCGAGGTGAAACTCATATGTCATAATATTAACTACTTCAGATTGAAAATTTCCGTGGCATTTAGTACATTCACGATATTATGCAACTATCACCTCCTTCCAGTTCCAGAACATTTTCATTACCCTAAGAGGAAACCCACACCCATTATGCAATCGCTTCTTATCCCACCCTCTGCCTTACCGCCACCTTCAGGGCAACCATTCATCCACTTTGTGTCTCTATGGAAACCTCATAACAATAGGATCACGCAATGTGTGGCCTTACTGGGTCCGGCTTCTTTGACTTAGCGTCCTATCTATTTCTGAGGTCCATCCACGTTGCAACGTGTGTCAGGGCTCCATTCCTTTTTATGGCTGGGTCATGTTCCTTTATAGGTACACACACAGGTATAGATAAACACGTTCTGTTTATCCATTCATCTGTCAATAGACATTTGGGTTGTTTCCACCTTTGGGTCACTATGAATAATGTTGCCATGAACATATGTGAACTGTAGGCCCCGCCCCCCCTTATCCCTGGTTTCAGTTACCCCATAGGCAACTGCTGTCCGGAAACAGTTGATCCTCCCCCTGACTGACCTGTCCTCAGGTCAGTAGTAACCTAACGTTGCATCACAGTGCTCACATCCCTCACCTCCCTTCACCTCATCACGTCGCCATTTTATCATCACACAAAGGGTGAGTACAGCACAATAAGGTCTCTTGAGAGAGAGGCTACATTCACGTAACTCTTACAGCATATTACTATAATGGTTCTATTATAGTATCGGTTGTTGTTAATCTCTCACTGTGTCTAATGTATAATTTAACTTTATCACAGGTATGCGGGTCTCAGGGAAGACGGAGCGTCGTATATAGGGTCGGGTACTATCCGCAGTTTCAGGCATCCCCTGGAGATAAGGGGGAACTATGGTACAAGTATTTATTTGAATCCTGTCTTCAGTTGGATTGTACGCTCTCAGAGAACAGGAGATGAAACATCATTTTTAAAATTGTTTCCTGCATGGCATGTGGGAGAAGTGAAAGGCGCTGTCCTATGAAATGAATGACTGGCATTCTTCATGGCTCGGCTTGATTCCGCTGAAGGTAACACGGTGCTGCTGTTTCCCCTCTGCAGGAAGAAAACTCCATCTTCATCATGACCAACATGATCATCACCAGGAACCAGAGCCAGGGCGTCTGTCCTGAGGTAGGTAGCTTCTCAGGGAGAGCCTGGGGCCTCAGGCCCCTCTCCTCACACCTCACTGACCACGTGGAATTTGTTGTCACGCTTTCTTCTTTTTCCAGCT
This sequence comes from Nasua narica, assembly GCA_028533885.1. Classification (NCBI taxonomy): domain Eukaryota; kingdom Metazoa; phylum Chordata; class Mammalia; order Carnivora; family Procyonidae; genus Nasua; species Nasua narica. The sequence continues at coordinate 6,143,196 of CM052808.1, read as the reverse complement.
TCCGGACAAGACCACTGTGTGTGAATCAGATGCCAACTGTGTTGCTGGCTCTTCCGGCACCCACAGCAGCGGTATGAGCACGTAGCTGTGACCCCACAGTAGACACGTAGCCTGGGTTGGGCAGCCCCTGACCAGATGGCCTCCGCTGTGGGGCTTGTCTCAGAAGTCTTCAGGACAGAGAAATCCCCCACATTCCCCAGTTCCTCCACAGGACCCTGAGTGAGCCGGGTGCTCAGATTAGGGGCCCAGCATCTTCTCGACCTTCCCCTGTCACCCGTGCCCCAGAAGCCATCTTCCCAGATCTTGCCCTGTGCTGTGGCTTGGCTCCGCCCTAGCCCTGCTCCTGGACTCAGGCGACTCTTTTCCTCTTATTTCTGGAAACTGTATTTCTGTAAATCCCAGAATCGGAATAGCTCAGGATTGATTGCAGAAGGCGCTAGGGTGGTGCTCCCACCCTCCACCTTGCAAAGTAGGAAACAGGAGACCCCTGCGGACCTGGGTTCCCTTTGCCCCTGCAGGGATTGCAACGGGAAGATGCGTGCTGTTCAATGGGACTGTGAAGACATGCGAGGTAGCAGCCTGGTGCCCAGTGGAGAATGACACACACGTGCCCGAGTGAGTCCTGCCCGAGGGAGGACAGCAGGGGGATTAAGCGTTGTGTGTTGTGCTCTCGGTGTCTGTTGGAGTCAGGCTTCCCCAGGGCGGGGACCAGAGGCAGGGTGGGCCACAGTGTTGTCACTTGTCATAGGCGTGCCGACGACTGATTTCTACGTCTGGACTCTGTCAGCTTCTAGTAACTCTAGGAAACAGTTCTCAGTGCCTTACTCAGGACACACAGATAGCAGGCCCAGTCTATGGTTTAACGAGCTACGAAGAGCCCAGCATGACTAGACCTGGGGCTCAAAGGACAGCTTCAGAGTCCCCACCTTCTGACTCTGCTTGCGCTCGTATTGGCTCCCTTCGCAGGACTCGGTGTGGTCCCAGGAGGTGGCCTTGGGCTGACATTCCCCCAGGTCTTCCAGCCCAGTTGTCTATGGAGGTTCTAGATCTGTCCATCATCACGTCTTCAGCCACATCCTGCAGCCCATCACTGTAGCTGGAGCAGGGATTTTGCTGATCCTCTCAGGCCTGGGTCACCTGCCCCTCCCCAGGGCTAAGGTGGAGTCCATCCCACCCAGCGCACACAGCCTGAGAGTAGCGAGGCGGGGCTTCCAAAGGAAAGTGGGGGTTCTGTTACCAGAAAAGAAGGGAACAGAGGCTGGGCCAAAAACTAATTAATGTCCTCTGAAATGTGTTATATAAAGTAGAGCAGGTTCAGGGTTGCCCTAAAATAACATTCTGCCCGATAGGAATTTGCTCTGCTTTGACTTGGTGGGGTTAGAGGTCGTGCTCCCAGAGCTGCCTGCAGCTCGAGCATCGTTACCCAGAGTTCAGACTGAGGCCTGGGTGAGGCCAGGGGCACAGGGAGCCCCGTGAACCCCAACCCGGGTGTGCTGCAACAGAAGGAACGGATGAGAGCCTCTGACTGCAAGATTGCTGAGGGCGGCAGCTCAGACTAGGGAAGGAAACACTAAAAGAAAAGGAATCTAGCATTTTTGAGGTGGAAAGGGTCTTACAGAGCTGTGTTCCCTAACATCAGTGCCACTGGCCACTCGAAATGTGGCCTGGATCTAAACAAAGTGCTGTGTAAAATGTACTCCAGAGTCCAAAGACATTTTGGTGGGGGATACACACACACACACACACACAAACACACACATATGTATAAAATTAATATGTGTTTACAGGGTGAAGTAATACTTTAAATATATTAGGATATTATACAAGTTAATTTCACTTGTTTCTTTTTGCCTTTTTTTAAAATATTTTATTTATTTGAGCAAGAGAGAGCCCCCTACATACAGCGCAAAGGAATGAGGGGGGCGGTAGAGGGATGGGGAGGGACAAAGGGAGAGGGAGAAGCCCCCCCTGCTGAGCAGGGAACCCAACTTGGGACTCAATCCCAGGACTCTGGGACCATGACCTGAGCTTAAGGCAGATGCTTAACCGGCTGGGCCACCCAGGCGCCCCTTCTTTTTACTTTTTAATGTGACTGCTAGGAGGTTGGAATTATGAGGTGGTTTGTATTTGTGTCTCAGTTGGACAGCACGGTTATAGATTTAATCCAGTGGAGTGTGATTTTTTTTTTTTTTTTAAGATTTATTTATTTAGGGGCACCTGGGTGGCTCAGTTGGTTAAGTGTCTGCCTTTGGCTCAGGTCATGATCTCAGGGTCCTGGGATCGAGCCCCGCATCTGGCTCCTTGCTCAGTGGGGGGCCTGCTTCTCCCTCTCCCTCTGCCTGCTGCTCCCCCCTCCTCTCTGTCAAATAAATAAATCTTTAAAAAAAAAAAGATTTATTTATTTACTTCAGAGAGAGTGAGAGAGCGCACAGGGGGAAGGGGCAGAGGGAGAGGGAGAGAGAGTCCCAAGCAGACACCGCGCTGAGCGTGGAGCCAGACCCGGGACTCCGTCTCACAACCCCGAGATCATGAGTTGAGCTGAAATCATGAGTCGGATGCTCAACCGACCGTGCCACCCAGGCGCCCCCAGTGGAAGGTGATTTTTAAGTGTACAGTGATACCTGGCAAGACACTGCCATGTCCGTTCATATTCAGCTTCTAAGCTTACTTATATCACAGAGGAAATCCTGGTTTGGGTTTTCCCAAACCAATCCCACTCTCTGGTTTCCGCATCTCACAAAGAATAATTCCCGGATTCAGCACCTTGGGCAAACAGTAATATTAATTACATTTAGTAATATTGTTTTGGTTTGATTATATTTATTCGAACAGCGACCTCTGACCTGGGGCCAGTGATATCTCTTATGGTCACGATGGAAAAGTTCATTTCAAAATGAATGCCAATTTAAAAAGAGAGTTGACCCTAAAAGCGGAAACAACCCAAATGTCCATCAACAGAGAAAGAGATAAAGTTACGGCCCATCCACGCAAGGGAATATGACTCAGGCATAAAAGAAGAATGAGGTGTTACATGCTACAACACGGATGAACCTGGAAAACGGGGTGCTAAGTGAGAGAAGCCAGACACAAAAGGCCACATACTGTATGATTCCATTCATCCGAAAGATCCAGAGTAGACGAATCTAGAGAAAGTCGATGAGTGGTTCCCAAAGCCTGGGGGGAAGGGAGAATAGATAGCTGCTATTAAATGGCTACTGAGTTTCCTCTGGGGGTGATGGAAATGTTCTCGAACCAGATGGTGGAGATGGTCGCACATCCTGAATGTGTTTAATGCCACTGAATTAAACACTTTAAAATGGTTAATTTTACATTATGTGAATTTCACCTTAATTTTTTTTTAAACAGTGAGTCAATCTTAAAAGTATTGCATATGAGGGGCAGAAAGTATGCAAAAGTATTGCATATGGCTGGCTCAGTGGGTAGAGCGTGTGGCTCTTGATCTTGGGGTTATGAGTTTAAGCCCTCTGTTGGGTGTAGAGATTACTTAAAAATAAAATCTCTTTTAAGAAAAGTTTTTGCATATGAGGTAGACAGATGTGGGGGGAAAGTTATAGTATAGGGAATGACAGCAGTTTGAAAAGCCCTGGTGTGATGCATGCCTCTGGATACAGGGATGAGGGGACTTGAAGCCCTGGGAAAAGTGCCTTGGTCAAGGCCTTTCTCGGCGTCCGCAGTGACAGGTTCGGCTCTCTTTGCTGTGTGGCCTTGCTTCTGTCTCCGGGTTGGGAAGACTGTTAATACTGTTTATATAAACTCAAAGATTTCACCTGGATCAGGGGAGCCCCCCCACACACACACAGAGGGGTCTGCGTACGGCGCTGGATTCCCTGTAGAAGCCCACCAGAGAAGCGGGGTCCCCTTGGAGACAGATGCAGCTTGTACTGTCAGCCCGGAGCTGACGTGGCACCTCAGAGCCGAGGCCGTGCGCCAACAGACACGTGATTTTTATGTACTTTTGAGATGAAGTCAGGATCCACCCTGTGGGTGAATTTACCTTTGCTTTGACTTGAAAAACCAGATCTGTGGAGCATCCGCCTGAGAACACCTGAGGGAAGCGAGCTCTGAAACCCCCCCAGCCTGAGGCTGAATAATTCCCCTGGGAGGCCACTGGGCATCACGCCTTACACTCCCACTGCCTTCGGCAGGAGGCACGAGAGGAAGAAATGGAAAGGCTTGGTTTAGTCTCCCCTGCCGACCTGGTGTTTATGCAGAGGAGAGTAGAAAATGCTCGAGATGTTTCACTTTTTTTCTTGAGAAGATATTGTAAGACACACGTGCACGTGCTTTTTTAAAATATCATCCAAGGAAGTGAGTATATGCACATGGGTGCTTTTATTAACAATACGTTACGATTTTTTTCAGACCTGCTTTTTTAAAGGCTGCGGAAAACTTCACTCTTTTGGTTAAGAACAACATCTGGTACCCCAAATTTAATTTCAGCAAGTAAGTGGTGGCCGGCTGCGTGAGTCCCCCAGTGTCTTAGAGTGACTTCTGGCTCTTCTTTGAGGTTTTCCTCGCTTCATTTCTGCTTCCTCCTGACTTTAGGAGGAATATTCTTCCCAACATCACCACTACCTACCTCAAATCGTGCATTTACGACGCTGTAACAGATCCCTTCTGCCCCATATTTCGTCTTGGCAAAATAGTGAAGAGCGCGGGGCACAGCTTCCAGGACATGGCCGTCGAGGTAGGCACGGGCCCCTGGCTTCTCTGACACGGTCTTCAACACACCCCATTCTAGAGCGGCCCCCGAGGAAAGCTTGCGCGCGCTCTCTCTGCTCACAACCCACAGGGAGGCATCATGGGCATCCAGATCAACTGGGACTGCAACCTGGACAGAACCTCCTCCCTCTGCTTGCCCCGGTACTCCTTCCGCCGCCTGGACACCCGGGATGTGGACCACAATGTGTCCCCTGGCTACAATTTCAGGTAGGCGTGAGCTTGGGCCCCGGTTCTCCTGTGTGGGGGTGAGAGTGACGGCAGAGGCCGGATCACTTCCCAGTGGGGGCATCCATGCCCATCAAAGACCAGCCCTCACTCAGCGCCCACAAGGACAAGTGGGAAGGCTAGGAGGCAGGGAGTGTTCAAGCAGAGCCTTGTACCTGTGCTTTCCTGGCCTCCGACAGCCTCCTGTGCCCCTTCCTTCAGAAATCATGTTGAGACAATATGCAGAGCAGCCAAGAGAGGCTGGCGGCTGGAGCTTCCTGAGGCCAGCCTCAACTAGGACCTCTGCTCACTGATTTTGAGGAACGGGTGAGCTTGTGATCCTCTGGTCCAAGACGTCAGGGGCCTGAACCAGGAATTCGTTTCTCTAAGACCAGGTCTGCCCCTGGAATCTCCAGGGTACGGGGAATACAGGTTTAAGCCTCAGGAAAGGCCTTCACTGGTATTTTCCTGCTGAAAGTACCTTATGTTAGTGTCCTGGGGCTGCCTTAACAAAGTAACACCAAGTGGGTGTCTTGGAACAACAGGAAGTTACTCTCTCACAGATCTGGAGGCCAGAGGCCCAAAGTCAAGGTGTCAGCAAGGCCAGCCACCTTCTTTGCCTCTCCCAGGTTCTGGTGGCTCCCTGCGGTGCTCGGTGTTCCTCGGCTCACAGATCCATCACTCCCATCTCTGCCATCCTTGTCACACAGCCTTCTGGCCTCTGGGCACATCTCTGTATGTCCCCTCCTTAGAGGGCACCAGTCGCATGGCATCAGAGTCCACGCTGATCCAGTGCGAGCTCAGCTTAACTCCTCCTACCTGCGAAGACCCCGTTTCCCTACTTGCATTTCGCATCCACAGGTTCCCGATGACTTCAAATCCTGGGTGACCCTGTTCAACCCAGGAGAGGGTCATTGATGGAAAGACCAAGGGGCCCGGGTCAGGTGTGCCGCTTCCTTGAGGCAGCAAAAACCTTAGCCAAGTACATTTTTGTGGGTGCTCTGTGGCCTCTTCCATGCATTTTGCCACTCTTAAAGCAGCCCTACCAGGGGCCACCCCGAGGAGGTCTGAGGTGCTTTTGTGTTGCACTTGTCTCCCTCTAGTGGTGACGTGTAACAATCGAAGACGCGTGCGATCCTGGAACTGCGGTCGGCTATCATTTTGAACCATCTGGCTCACTGATACTAGGGCAGATATTTGAGGTTTTTTCCTAGGAAAAAATTGCTCTATCTCTACTGTTACATAGTTCGAGAAACAATCGTGGAAAACCTCAAGCTTGGGTCAAAACCCTCACCAGGACACCCATCCCCCTGACCTCTGCTGGCATCAGGCCCCACCTGAATCCCCAGGCCCAACCAGGACGTGATGCCATGGGCCAGACCGATCATGGGCCAAGAGTTCAGGCTTTTCTGAACCAATGTCCTGTATAACACGGGCAGCAAATGGCCTCGTGGCTCAACAGTGCTCGACCGCCACCACCACCACCATTCCCCCTTGTCGGATTTTGTTTTGTTTTGTTTTGTTTTAATGGCTTTATTGAGAATAGTTCACATACCACGGAGTTTATCCATTTAAAGTGTGGGATTGAATCATGTTTAGTTATGAAGTTGTAAGACTATCACCACAATTTTAGAACATTTTCATCACCTCAGTGAGAAACCCTGTATCCTTCAGCCATCGACTCTGTCCTCCCTCCTACCTCAGTCCCCGCCAACCACGTCTACTTCCTATCTCTCTGGACTTGCATATAAATGGAATCACACGCTGTGACCTTCTGTGACTAGCTTGTCACTGAGTATCATGTTTTGTCTCGTGGTTTTTTTGAGGTTCATCCATGTTGTAGCATTTATCATTACTTTATCTCTCTTTATGACCAAATAGTATTCCGTGGTATGGACATACCACATTTTGTTTACTCATTTATCCATCAGTGGGTCAGTGGTTCTTTAAAAAGATGTCCAGTGCTGATTCTGTGAATCTTGTGGAGTTCCGTGGCCGGCTCCATGCCCCTACCCACAAGGCAGTCCTAGGGTTTGGGGCTCGCTGGCCACATTGTTAGTGGCCAGGATCTCCCTGAGACAGGTAGGTGGCTCAGCTGTAATATGGAGGATATTCAGAGTCAGAGATTCCAGTTCAGCCGTAGGAGGCGACAGCGATGCTAGAAGAGTCCTTTCTGGTGCCCCGTGGGCGCCGGCACTCCCCTGCCAACAGCCCAGCCCTCATGCGTGACCCACCATGGCCAGAAGAGGCCTGAGATGCTCAGATGTCATCCATCCAGCAGGCAGTGCTGGCTTTAGAGGGCCTTGGGAAGTTCTGCTCTGATACCCCCGACCCAGGACCCAGAGGGTGAATCCAGCCGTCTGTGCCTATCTGCCTCTCACCTGTCCTCCTTCCCTAGGTTCGCCAAGTACTACAGTGACCCAACTGGTGCCGAGCACCGCATGCTCATCAAAGCCTATGGCATCCGCTTCGACATCATAGTGTTTGGAAAGGTAGCCTGGCCGCCCCCTCCTCTCGGGGCTCTGGCTCGGACCCAGGCTTCTGGGCTGGCCAGACAAGGGGCCCTCTCCCCACCTTTTGTCTGCTTGTGCCCTCTATCACAACTTTTTCTTTTCCTCTTGTGTTCTGCAGGCTGGGAAATTTGACATCATCCCCACCATGATCAACGTCGGCTCTGGTTTGGCGCTCTTAGGGGTGGTGAGTGACTTAGACTACTTCTTCCCCCCCGCCGGCCCTGGGGCCCTCCTCAGCAGTAGTTAGCACAGCGAGGTGAGAGCCTCCACTGGCATCTTGGGTCTTCCCCTCGGTCCTAAACTCATTTCTAGAATCGACCCTCCAGGCTTGTTGCCCTTGCCCTCAGCCCCATCTCACCTTCCCTTCTCCAAGACCACAGCCCTGGGACCTCACCTTCTCCAGAGAGGTGGAGCCTCGCCTTTCCTTTCCTTGAGATTCCGAGCTTTGTGGGAAGGGACATGCGCAGAGCAACAGGGGCTAAAGCAGCCTGGCTCATTCTCTCTCACCCTGTGCCACACTCAGGCGACGGTGCTATGTGACGTCATTGTCCTCTACTGCATGAAGAAGAGATACTACTACCGGGAGAAGAAATATAAGTATGTGGAGGATTATGAGCAGGTAGGCCACTTCTTGAACTCCAGGAGGAAGGAAGGTCCAAGCGCCTTGCCTCCTGCGCCTCCTTCTCGTGCCAGTGGTGAGCACCCAGAGTACTGGGCCGTCTGGGGGAGGCCCTGGCACAGTGGTGTCGCTGGGCCTGTGGTCAACCCAGGTGGCCGCACACTGCTCCTTCTCTGCTCCACTTCTAGACCATCACTCTTTAAAATCTAGCCTCGGGGCACCTGGGTGGCACTCAGGTCATGATCCCAGGGTGCTGGGCTCGAGCCCCACATTGGGCTCTCTCCTCAGCTGGGGGAGGGGGGTCTGCTTCTCCCCATCCCTCTGCCTCTCCCCCCATTTATGCACTCTCTCTCTCAAATAAATGAAAGCTTTGAAAAAAATAAAATCTGGCCTCATCTTAATTAGTGACATCTCAGGTTAGTTATGATAATGAATATTATGACAAAACCCCACGCTACTTAAACTTGCCCTCACATAGCAAGAGGGGTTGGGTACCACGCTTTGAGAGCCCCTGCATGAGGACTAACCTGAGTATGTTCAGTTGTAAAGGGCTGCCTCAAAGGCCTCTCACCCACCCCAAATGGTGGGCAGCATGTGGTGGGTGTATTTTTATCCATAAGCATCTCAATCAACAATAAGCATATCATTCTTAGCAGGGTCTTGGCGGTGAGATGGACCCGTGATGCTTCCTCCACACCTGGGCTCCCCACAGCCCTCATCAGAGCACAGCCGAGAGGGAGAAAAGGCTGCCCTGTCACCTCAGAGAAAGTTCCAGATTCTGAATCCATCTCCACTGCACAAGAACTGTATGGGCCCGCAGCTGTTCTGTGTGGGATGTGCATAGTGAAACAGCCGCAACCTGGGGGTGTTGGGGCGACCTCTGGCCCAAGGGCAGTGGTGCTCCTGCCACTGGGGCCTCGTCCAGGGCTAGCCTTCCCAGCTCCAGCTCCTTGTGAGACAGGCCCAGCTGAGGCTGGGGTCTGGTCAAGCACTTTATGAGGGAAGGAAGGACTGCTGGGTGTGGTCGCTGGAACTTTAGCAAGCGCCCTGGGCCTGGGCTGCGGTTCCTCTTCCCCGTCCATGCTGTCACAAGACGGTCAGTGTGTGTCCTTTGAGAAAAGGCACGTTGAGGTGGTCAAGGACCAAACATTAAAACAACTTTTTCAATTTTTGTGTGGTTTCATAGCATGAACTAGAACTTTCCTCCCTGCCCTTTTACTTTGACCGGTAAACCCATCTGTTGTCTCGGCTCACTGTGCTCAGAAAAAAACTTCCTGAAGCAGTCTGCGGTTGGAGCTTAGGCGTTTTCCCCCTGCTTCGACCTTCTCTTGAAGGCCTAAGAATTTTGATCTTTGTTGGGTTGGGTTCCTACAGAACTTACAAGATTTTGTCCTATAGTGACTACTCGTCTTACGCATGCATGTGTTTCAGGGTTTTTTGGTTTTTTTTTTTTATCTCAAATTGTGGTACTACACTATGGATGACACAATTTTGGGTAACAAGAACATGGCTATCCTTCTCCCCTCCCCATTTGCTTTCCAGAAGTCTCCAGCCACAAGCAGCACCACCTACACCTACTTTGTTTGAAATGTTAATGAAGTTATTTCTAGCTGTGCCTTCACACCGACTTAATTCTGCAACAAGTCTTCAGGATCTCCTTAAAGAAAGAGGCTTGCCCACCCCCCCCATCACGAATTCATTTCCAAGTACTGAAGGGAACGTTTATTTTAGAAGCGCCTGCTTCTGCTGGATAAAACCTGGGCTTTTCTTCCTTTGGGGGGCGGAAAACGTTTACTGAACCCCTTTGAAAAAGCTCTGGTTCGTGTTGCCTTTTTGGAAAAAAAAAAAAAAAAAAACCACCTGCTTGAACACACGGATCAAGTCGAGCTGGGATTTTTTAGGGACGGCTTTGCATCTTGCAGCCTAAGACGCAACAGTTACTGGAGTGGGGAGACTTCTTTTGGCTTCCCTTTTTCTCAGAGGGAGTGCTAAGGCCAGCAGGGGTGGAGGATGGGGGAGGGGGTGCTTACTTTACTCACCAGGCCTTCAGCTCTATTCCCACTTGCAGGCCCTCCCTGGCGCTGCTGCTTAAGTAGGGGTCCTTCACCTTTGCACCCACGGAGTGCCTTCTGGGCGTCTCTGGAACTCCTAAAACTCTGCAAGGTGACACACCAGTGTGCGTTTCTTTTCGCTTTCATTAGATTCTCGGTGGGGGTCTTTGAATAAGAACACCTGCTCTTGACTCTTAAAGGCCAGTATTCCAATGTTCTATTTCTGCAACAACAGAATAAGGAGCTTTCACACTTCATCTGCTGTCCCTTCATAACAGGAAACTGAGGTTCAAAGCCAGTGAGGCAAAGCCATGGGCTAGATTCACATTTGGAGTCCAGGGAACCCCCAGCCTCTAGCCTGCAGGAAGCATCCGTTCTAAAAGTCTCCAAACGCCATGAAGACCGGCAGCTGCCCGAGCTCTGTAGAACACCGCGTTTGTGGACGAAGTTGGAACCCGTAGACAACTGAACCTCAGTTTACGGAGGGTGACCCATACAATGGGAAAAAATACCTATCTTGTGGGACAATGTGTCCTCCAACACGCCTGCTCACAGGATGTGTTCCCTGCGTAGTTACTACCGCTCCTGGGGCTGCTCACCTAGTTGGTCTCCCGACAGAACCACCTAGCAATTACCTGCCTGCTGAAGCACTGCTTTGCAGACTTCTGTGGGCACATGAGTCACCTGAGGATCTTGTTAAACTGGGGCCCGGAAACTTGCATTTCCAACCCACTCCCAGGAGATGGTGCAGCTCCTGGCCCAGGGACCACACTTTCAGTAGCGGGATACGAGGACACGGTGACACTGATATGAATAATGTAATGCTGACATTAGCATTTGATAATGCTGACTTGGGCATTTGATCTCGCAGTCAGCCTAAGAAAGAAAAACAGACGTAAGGACGGATGTCCTACAGACATCTGTAAACAATGACCAACAAAAATACCTCCGAAAGGCCCAGGCTTTGCACCATTTTGCTGTCTGTTTATTTCAAGTTTACAGAGAAGCTTAAACATCTGTGGAAAAACACCAAAGGCTTATTTTTCTCTTAAATTCATGTACTTTTAAGTGATAAATACACAGTATTTAACTTTGTACACCTGATAAAAGGAAAATGCATAGTAGAAAGGATCAGGAATAAAACAGAAGCATCGGGCATTAAATCAGACACAGGATAGAAAAGTCAGCAGTCCCGCGAAACTCAGCCCATAAAGCTGCAAGAGGATGGGAACCGACGACCTTGAAACCTCCTCTAGCACCTTGGAAGCAAGTGGGGGTCATGGTTCTTCCCCCCAGCAATGCAAGCTCCCCTTTGGAAGATGAGTGAGAGCAATAGTTTCAGCCCATGCATCTAAATGCTCAGGTATTCGCCTCCTCATTCCAGAAAGGCTTTGAGGATGGGAGCCCTAACTCACGGGAAAGGCCAGACCCATGGGGGAGACAGCCTCCCCAGCCCCCAGAGCCACAAGGGGGCTAGCTACGGCTTTCTGGGAGCCCCCGGGAAGTCTGTGGATGAGACCCCGGTAAGCCTGTGGATGAGACAGGGAGCGGAGCAGGACAGCGGAAGATGGGGCAAGACCTTGTGCAGGCCCCACGCTGCTTACACCAGACTGGGCCCACGGATGAGCCAGCAATGGGAGACACTGAAAAACGCATCCTTTTTGCTCACCTGGAGAAGCCCCGCTGAGGGCTTCGCCCCTTTCCTGACGGGGCCAGCTTCCAAGAAAACGAAGTTCGGGCCCCGAGAGAACGCTACCGCTTTACGGTACAGCCCTCTGCTTATGCTTTTTGGGGGGAGCGGTTCCTTCGCACAGCTTTCTTTGGTGTTTCTTTGGGGGGGGGGAAGTTATGAACCCACCCACCTAAACAGCCGGCATTCCGCGTGTGAAATCTTACGTGGGGAGGTCTGGGGTGGAAGAAAGGGCCTAGCCCGATGCAGCTGTGTAAACAGAGCTCTGCAGAGAGCTTGCTGCCCGCCCGCCCCGGGCGAGCCGCTCGGCCAGGCCACAGCCCACACAGACAGGCTGGGACTAAGGACAGGTTGACCTGAACTGCTGCAAGGTGCTACTGCAGACTAGCCAGACCCCACCTGCTCCCCGGAGGGGTGGCGCCCATAAATATGAACAAGTGCAGGAACGCAAGAGGAAGGACCAGGTTACAAAAAGAAAGCAAGCAGGCCAGACAACCCTTCATCCGACGGTTGTCTTTGCTCTTGGAAACCAGCATTCCCTAATTCTGTACTGTTTGTAAGATAGCGAGAAAGAGAAAAGTCTGGCTAAACGACAGTCAAGAGCTTATGAAGGTCTGTGGACGCCACGAACCCCCAGGTTCCGGGAGCATGCTGGGCAGGAGGGGCACAAGGCCGTGTCCCCGTCTCTCTGCAAAAAGTCCTCCTACTAGTGATGATCAGACAGAAACTACAGGAAAGCAGGTCCTCTGAGCCCAGTTACTGACACTATTTCCCCCAAGCCAGAGACCAGTCAAGCACTGGGAATCTCCCAGGGCAAAGGCCTTCCTGTTTTCCTTCCCCTTGAGCTTCACACTCAGCCATGTGTGGCTCCAGAAGTCACACTTGAACTGCAGTGAGAATTCCCGGTTTGAGTTGGAACCCTAAAAGGTGAACCTCTTCCGTCTGGACTTTTGGCTTACAAAACAGAACTCCCCATGCCAAGCCCTGGTTCTCCTGGACCCTGAGGACCGCTCTGTGTTTCAACAATCTTCTCTAAAAGGGTGCCCCAGAGTTCTTATGTGGATCCTCACAGAGCTTTGCCAGTAAGGATGATCATTTGTGTTTCCGTTGAAGCAGAGTATTTCCTCACTGGCCCTCCAGAAACTAAGTGTTTTGTTGACTGCAACAATCAGCTAGTAATTGAGAAAACAAAACCTCAGCGGTCTCTAGAATACACAGGTTACAAACAGGCCAAGCTGCTAATATACAGGCACAGGTTTCATTGGCTCTAACTCTGATCACATGCCTGAAGCTGTGGAAAATATCCTGGAAGCTCTAAATGATCTCTGAACTACTCTGGAGTTCAGTATAGTTAGAGAATCGAAAATACTTTGTTTACTCGTAAGCCATGTAATGTACATGGAAGTGGAGGATTTCACCCTGAAGTTTTTGTCGTTTAACAAGAGTTGACCAGAGCTCAGTTAATATTTCAGAAACCCGCTGTGAGTGGCTATCAGTCCTTTAGGGGAAACTTCTCCCCCCGGGGCCCCCCAACAACCATGGAACGCCCTTCGAGGGGTGGAAAATCCCCTTTGTGAAGCAACTAAGCTTCAAGCCCTTTTCCTTTTCCTGACTACAACTCTACCCATAAAAAAATTTAAAGTCCTTCTTACAAATAAGGTGCATCAAAGCTCCGGGCAGCGGACTGAGGGCTCGCCCGGCCCGGTGAGCCCACAGTCCTGGAAGGGGCCACGGGCTTGGGAGTCTGGGGCTTTCGGGGTTTGCAGGAGGAGTCACACCCCCTCTTCCTCTCGCTTTCAAACCCAGCAACTAACTCTGTGGTCTCAGCCCCCACCGCCAGAGTTCTCTGCCAGTTTTTCATGATTTTCAAACCCCACACACATTCACTTGGTATATCTGACATGGTTCTGAGTTCACAACGAAGGATTTTTGGCATAAAAACGTTTTAAAAAGCAATCGTCCCACAACGCATGTGGCTTTGGGTCTGCAACTCCTCACACCTGCCCGTTCAGCCAGCCAGCGGCCAAGGTCGATGTCATGGAGTCAAGTCTTTTTTTTTTTTGTCCCCTTTAAAACAACAAAGGAAGAAAAACAAAACAAAACAGAAACACCAGAGATGACGGTCAAGGCTCTACACACGTGCTGGGTTTCCGTAGGACATGCTGCTATGGAAACGCAGGGAGCAGCCTGCATGCGAGGTCGCGCGTCCGGGCAGCTACTCCATCAACTCGTCGGGCCGCAGAGGATGCATGCGAGCGCGGGGGCCGGGGGCCGGGGCCCCCCAACTCTCGGCGCGGGGCCCGCCTTTCACAAGAGCACGTCCTCCTCCCCCACGGGGGGCGGGTCGGGGCCCCGGAGGCTGTCTTCGCTGCCTTGCTTCCTGCTCACCGAACAGAAAACCCACGTTAAGGCAAGGCTGCCACAGCCTGAACCTGCGTCGCCCACCTTCCCGCACCGCCTGCAACGACACTGACTTGGCGTTTCCTTTTAGAGTCTCTCACCCTTTTCTTGCCTATATGAGGGCTTCAAAGGGGACGTTGTATCCCCCTCTGTGAATGGAAAAGAAGTGGCATCATTTGCCAAAAGTAGGAAGGAACTGTAAAAATAGATGCCAACCTATCTGTGTAACACCCAAAATCATCCCACGTGAGCAGGGTGCAGCCAGCGAGCGGGCCCGTTCCCGGAGGTTTGGAGGTATTTGATGTGTCCCCACCCCCACTCCCACCCCAAGCTTCCTTCTTCAGACTAAGGCTGAAGACTCTTCAGTCACCCGTAGCTGAGCTTCCTGGGGGCACCTGGGTTTGGCCTAGCACAGAGCCAGTCTTTTGGAAACGATGGTCAAGAGGACTGCCCCCTGCACACAGGCCCATGGGACACCGTGGATGGAGGGAAGGGCCCTCCTCTTGGTGATGTGAGTGATCAGAAGAGATCAAGGAGGTGGGAGGCAAGGTGTCCTCGTGTCCCCAAGAGGTCATATCCCAAAGTGCCCCCAGCCAGACATGCCCGGGGGGCCAGACACAGGCTGAACTAAGGAGCTGGAAAGGAAAATTCCTGAGGAGAAGCCCAGATCGCTTGCCACCGGCCAACAACAATGGCCCCTTCTAAGGGAAGCCAGACTACTGTCTGCTGTGTGTCCCTGGCCAGAAGGGAAACTGTCCTGGCACAAGGGAAGAGAAAGGGTGACATCTGTACACTCCTAGGAAGAAACTCCTACATCAAGAGCAGGCTATTTGGCTTTTAGACTTCTGCCAGAGAAGAGGGGGGTCAAATCTCCCAGGGAGGAGAGCTGTAACTAGATGTCCAATCCGGTCCCCCATTCCTGCCCTAGAAGTGCCTGCTTGGACCAGCCGGGTGTTGCTCAGATGGCCAGCTGGCAGGCCTTGGGCCCGAGGCCTCCAACGACTGAATGAGCCCTGGGAACCCCAGAGTGCGGGGTCATTCAGATAATCAGAGCATCCCGTCAGCAGCCTGCGGGCACAAGCAGGTCATCCCCAGGTCTTGCTGGGACTGCCGGTGAGGGAATAAAGGGGTCGTCAAGCCCTTTGGACCAATCTCTTTGGTATCTCGTGATTCTGAGCTCATTGAAAATAAGAAACAGATGACAGATTTGCACACAGTCAGGAAGCAAACCCTACAACTTGAGACTGAGAAGAAAAAGTCCAGCCCATTGGGCTTCCACTCCGTCATCCTGGGAGGCTCAAAGAGTAGGCGGCAGACAACTGGAGAACCACCTGGTAGGGATGAGACAGCCCTCTCAGGCTGCCGACGACCGGCCGACGGCTAACTGCCGCTTTCCCTGATCCTAAACTGTCCCCTACCTGACCCTACAGGCCTCTGACTCCTGCGCTGCTGCTGGCCAGCCAACTCCATCTCACGAGTCAGCTCCCAATGCCGGGAATGGCTGCGTGCTTGCATGTGAATGCTCGTGGCAGCAGGCGTTTGTGACAGCCGAAGTGGAAACAATGTCCATCACCTAACAAATGGAGGAATAAAAGGTGGTCTACCTGTACAATGAAACAGACCCTGGCCAGAAACAGGGGAAGCACTGATGTCTGCTACACCACGGATGAACCGCGGAACGTGATGCCGGGTGCGAGAAGCCTGAAACAAAAGCTCACACGTTGTACGGTGACACTGTGACACACGGTCAATGGGGGACACTCCACTGACGTGAAGTGTCTAGAATACGGCAACTCTACACACACCGAGAGTAGCTTAGCGGTCGCTGGGAACGGGGAGTTGGTGGTGATAGCTGACAGACAGGGTTTCTTCTGGGTCTAATAAAGATGTTCTAAAACTGACTGTGGTCTTAGTTGTACAAGTCTCTGAATATACTAAAAACCACTGAATCATACCCTCAAGCGGGTGAAATATATGTGAGTTATATTTCAATAAAGCTGCTCTTAAAATATTGAAATGGTTTTCCAACTATAAAATTTTAAATGTTGGGGCGCCTGGGTGGCTCAGGGGGTTAAAGCCTCTGCCTTCGGCTCAGGTCATGATCTCAGGGTCCTGGGCTCAGGTCATGATCTCAGGGTCCTGGGATCGAGCCCTGCATCGGGCTCTCTGCTCAGCAGGGAGCCTGCTTCCCCCTCTCTCTCTGCCTGCCTCTCTGCCTACTTGTGATCTCTCTCTCAAATAAATGAATAAAATCTTTTTAAAAAAATTTTTAATGTTAAAAAAAATTTAAAAATACATAGAAACGACTGCCTGGAGTTCCCAGCTGAGAATGAGGTGAGTTGAGCTCAATGGAAGGAATCCTAGAAATTCTATCTTGCCAAAGGGACTAGGGGGTTGAGAGGCAGCAGGGGGTGCTAAGTGTTTATCATCTCAGCCCACCGAGACAAAAATTCCCATCTGTCCTGGGAGATGCTGGTAATGCTGGCAAGGCTATGTGTTGAGAGGAGGGACAGCCAAAGGGAAAAAGGTTCATATGCACCCTGGGGACACAGAACTCTTACTAATTTGCAGCAGGCTGGAAGGGAACTTATTTTCTAGGTCTTCGCCCATCAGAGAAGAAAGCAGTGGATATTGGAGAGCCCCAGAACGCTGCATGCCTCACCTATGCTCTGACCACATGGACCCAGGGCAGGGGCAGCCACGGGACCCTGTGACACAGCTTCAATGCCACTGACGTGCCCTGAGCATGTGTGGGTACCAGACTGCGTCATGAGACCTGGGTGAATTCACAGGCATTCCGGGTGGAGCGCCATGCACTCGCAGCCCCAGCCCACATGCACGACCCGCCAGCGGGTCCAAGCCCCTGGAGACCCTTGTTTTTATCCTAGGTCCAGAGGCCCAAGGGGAGCCTGGGCACAGCAGCCCAAGCTGGAGGGACCCTCCGCCTGGGTGGGGAGGCCCCGTGCTCTGCAGCTGCCCCCGCCCCCAGGCTCCGGCAGAGGCTACAGCGCAGGCAGGCAGGCATTACCTTGGGCTCAGACAGGGGCTCACACTCCCTGGTTGGTTTTTTGCTGGAATGGCCAGAGGGGAAGGAAAAGGGAAGTGAGAAGGGACACTTGGGATCTATGAGATGCCTGTCCCCCACCCCAGAGAAACTCAGACCCCCAACACCAGCTTCACAGAGCTGTTGCCAGGGGGATTCTGAGCAGGGCGCCCCTGCTTTGACACATCCGGTCACATGGGTGAGACAGGCCTTGCTCATCCATCACCGGGCCGATAATCCCACCATCGAGCATGCATGCTTCTGGGCCACAAAAATGGCTTTCTGACTATCCAGAGGTCCCCCAATTAAAAGTGCAAGTCTCCCTGAGAAAGGTAGAACTGCATCATGAGTTAGCTGTCCGCAAAAGGAGGTGGGCTGAGCCCGGGCGCAGTGGGAGCGAAACCAAAGGCAGCTGCTCCGATTTCCCGTGCGAGCCTGGGAGACCTGGTCTGAGTTGTTCCGGACCCTTCAGCTCCGGGGATGGGCCCGGGCAGAGTGCGCTGGGCAGGGCTGCCCTGTGTGCAGCCTCTAGCTCCCCACCCCAGAGGAAAGCAGGTGGCCACTCACGTGAGCAGGTTTCCAGGGGCCGACAATGAGCGCTCCTCCCGCCGGCTGCCCTCAAACGGGTTCCCGAAGGAGCGTTTCCGTATCATGGTCTTCACCAGGATCTGAAGGACAGAAGAAGAAGCTGGGCCACCCGGGGGAGACGCCAAGCAACAACCTCCCCTGCACCACTCTACAAGGGCGATCTCCCTCTTCCTTGCTCTCCCAGCCCCCCTGCTGCTCCCACGGCTTGTGGCTAGCGACAGGCCTCTGAGAGATCCCGGGCAGCATCCCTCCCACTGAGAAAACAAAAGCCAAAGCCATCACCACATCTGACTAGTCCATGTCCAAAACCGTTCATGCCTCCCTGGCTGCCAGTAAGATTAAGGTCCAAACCCCCTGGTCTGACACTCTCCTGTCTTAATCTCGTCTCAGTCTACCTGAGCCCTGGCAGGGGCACGCGGAGGGGAGGGGGGGACCCTGTGCCCCAGGAGAAGCCAGCACCGTCCCTCCAGTAACTTGGCACCACTTGTCACACCCAAGCCATCGCGACACCTGCCTCGTGGCCCATCAACCTGTCTCATCTTCAAATCTGGGCCCTTATTTTCGGTGAAAACAATCTGACCACTCCGACAAGAAAGCAACTATTCTTTTCCAGGCCAAATTCAGCTTCTCTTCAAGCTGAAATAGAAGTTCCACAGAAGAACACTCACCATTTTAAAGTGCATCATTCAGTGATTTCTAGTATATTCACACCACCACTATCTAACTTCGGAACATTTCCATCACCCCAGAAAGACACCCAGTATACTCACCCCCCATTCCCCCTCCCCCCAGGCCCTGGCAACCACCGATCTGTGTTCTGTTCCTGTGGATTCGTCTATTCTGCACACTTCATATAAATGGAACCACACGGTATGTGGCCTTTTGTGTCTGGCTTCCCGCACTGAGGGCCATGTTCTCAACGCTCCTACGGTTGCAGCAGGTGTCGGCACTTCCTTCCTCTTCGGGGCCAAATGATGTTCCTTCAGAGGGATATACCTTCACTGGTGGGCATGTGGGCCGTTTCCACATTTTGCCTCTTGTGGAAAATGCTGCTATGAACATTCGTGCACGTGTTTTTGTGTGTGGACCTGTTTTCCAGACAAACTGCTTTCGTTTCCCTTGGGTCTATACCCCAGAGCGGAATTCTTGGATCGTGCGGTGACGTTTAACATTCTGAGGAACCGCCAGACTGTTGGCTACAGTGGTTACACCACACGAGGGTGCCAATGTCTCAGGGGGCTGCATGTTAGTAGAGGATGGGAGACACCTGACTGGGTGTAAGGAGCTGAGGAAACATCTCGGGACTGAGGAAGGCCAGCCCACAGGCTGCTGTGTGAGGGAGAGGGGGCTGAGAGGTCCCAAAGGTCCATCCAAGTCTGAGAGGCGATGGAGGCAGGCTGGTCCACAGCCAGTAGTGGGAACTTACTCGTGGGCTCCCTCATCCACTCTAACACAGACAGGGTGCCCAGCTTGGTTGGCAGATACCTGCCTGAGGAGTGGATCCCTTCCCTCGTCCCATCCCATGGCCCCCGCTCAGCTTCCCTCCTCTGCCTCCCAGTCTTTCTCCTCACCCCTACTGATCTGACCCATCCTCTCCAAGACCCAGACCTGATTCCCTCACTCCTTGACAGAATCTTTCACCCAGAGGACTCCGGAACTTTTCCTGCTGCTAGCCAGAGGGTCAAGGATGATTCTGGAGCAAGGGAATGAATGAGTTATTTTTGGTGATGCTTTTGGCTGCAGTAACCTCTGAAGGAATTTTCAAGGAAAAGAGCCTGAGAGGCACTGGCCCCCACCCCTCTAGCAGAGCACGGTGCCTCTTCAAGTCATTTTACATGTTGCCAGAGCTTCTGAATTGTTTTGTGTGTGTGCTACTAAGAAGAAATCTAAGTATTTAGAAAAACATGGACAGCGGTGCCTAGGTGGCTCGGTTGGTTAAGTGTGTACCTTCAGCTCAAGTCATGATCTTGGGGTCCTGGGATCAAGCCCAGTGGGGAGTCTGCTTCTACCTCTGCCCCCTCCCCCTTGCTTGTTGTACTCTCTCTTTCTCAAATAAGTAAAATCTTTAAAAAAACAACAAACAAACAAATCACTGATGTTCCAAAAGGTGGAAAACACCCATCATCTGAAAAACAAACAAAATGTGGCCTGGCCTATCCACACAATGGCATATTACTCAGCCATGAAAATGAAGAGCACCCTACAATACAGACGAACCTCAGAAACACCACGCTGAGTAACAGAAATCAGACACAGGAGACCACATACTGTAGGATTCCACTAATATGAAATGCCCAGGAGAGGCAAATCCAAAGACAGAAAACCAACCAGGGGTCACCAGGGGCTGGGGGGAGGGAAGAACAGATTGTTAAAGGGTACAGGGTTTCTTGGGGTTGAGGGGGGATGAAAATATCTCAGAACCACAGAGGTGATGGTTGCCCAATGTTGTAAATGTAATAAATGCCACCGTATTGCTTGCTTTAAAATGGCTCATTTTATGATACACGAATTCTATGTGATTAAAAAAGAAAAACCCTGACTTAGACTCCCTGGCAAGGCACTCCCCGTCCCTCCCTGGCCCAGGTTGGAGTTCTGTGGTTCCGGGAGAACACCGGCCCTTCCCTCCTCTGGGCCTCTGCGGTGTCGCTCCCCACCCCACCCCGTCCCACCACTCTCCTGACGAGACCACCTGCCCTGCCCCTCCCCGTGGCCTTATCAACTTTCCTAGCCCTGGGGACCCAGCAGCAGAGGCCCCTCCTCTGCGCAGGCCGGTCACTGTGCGACGGCCCAGGGGGGTGACATTTTCCCCTCCAACTTTCTTCTGAGGCCAGGAGCCGTCTGTAAACTTGTGCCTGGCACACACTGGGTGTGTGGGCCTCTCCACCCAGCCCCCATCCTCGGACAGCGGCGGCTGCCTCCACTTCCTCTCTGGTGCCCAATTCCACTTTCCACGTACGTTCTTCCCAAGGCCAACTCTGATGGTGCTACTCCCCTGATTCAAACCCTGCAGGTCTCCCCACCCCTCCTGGGACCAAGAGCTAAATCTCTGCTGTGGCCTCAGGTCTTGGGTGGTCTGGCCCCACCTCCTGCCCAGACTCATGTCACCATCTCACCTTCTTTGCCGGGCCTCAGTGGCCCTCGCTTTCTTGAAGCTTCTTGTGGGCCAAGCTTCCTCCCACCAGAGGATCACCACGTTTGCTCTTCCCTCTGCCAGAAACACGCTCTACCCAATACGCCTCAGCCCAGGAAACACTCTGCCATCCACTCAGTGTATTTCTGCTTCTTCCAGGCGGCCTTCTCCAACCCATCACCTTGGCCACATCCCCATCTTAGGGCTCCCCAGCCCCCTTTAGGGGTACACCTTGCAGCCCCTGTGTTTTGTAGGTTGTTTGCCCAGCATCCGCCTCTCCAAGACGGCAGGCACACCATGTTGGTCTTTCTCATCCCTGGAACCCCTGCTCCCAGACCTCTAGGATCAGAGACCTTGTCCTGAGAACATCCTGAGCCTGGAACAGAATAACCTGTAGCGGGCACTTGAGTCTGACACCAGCTGCCTCCCCCACTGCGGGTGCAGGACATGAGTGCAGGGGGTGGATGAGAAAGCGTGAGTGAGTGTGGGTGAAGGTCATGCAGAGGCCCCAGGTGGGGCAGGAGGAGGAAGATGTGAATGGATCCCCCATCACAGGGGTCAGGTTTGGGAAGGAGAAAGAAAGTGTGTGGGGAAGCAGGAGGGAGAAGTGCAAAGCTGGGAGAGAAGGAGCCAGCACCTGGGCTCCTAAAGGGGCAGTCACTTGAGGCGAGACACTTTATTTTTGCGGAAAGTCTCCCCAGTTCCTTCCAGAGCCTAGGGCCCTGTCTGCCTGCTGGAGCCAGTGCTAGTCAAACACACCTGAGGGCTCTCACGGTGGCCTTAATGGGGTGGCCAGCTGGACTCTACCCCCGGGACTGCTGCCTGGACCCCAGGCCCTTGAGAGTCCTCGTCTCCCTCCTGCCCAGGCAAGTGAGTGATTCCCAGAGTCTCCAAGGTTCAGGTTGAGGACTCCACGTTCTGGATCCATTTTCCTAGGTCAGGACCCAAACGTAAGGCCATAAAAGCACATGAATTGGGAGCCCCTGGCCCTAGGCCTGGGAGCTGCCCACACGGCAGATGTGAGACAAGCTAAGCCATCCGCTCTGGAGACCGAAGAGCCAGCCAGGTGGGAATTCCATCTTAGAGACCTCGGCTCCAGCTCCCACCCCTGGCACCTGCCCTGGTCCTTCTCCTCCCCCTGTCACGCTCTGAAAGCAGGAATTCCAGAAAGAGCAGTAGGATCTTTGGAGAGGAGCTACCCCTCCCTAGAGTCACAAACAATCTGGCTGCAGACAGAACTAAAACTACAAGATGCAGGGGCCTCTTGGCCTGATGTGTGACCAAGGCCCAGAGCCTGGTGGCTGTGAGTCAGGGACAGACCCAGCCATCCTCTGACGCTTAGGCCCAGTGTCTGCTTCTTAGCTGCCCGCCTGTGTCCCGGCCCGTCCTTGCCGGCCCGCCTCGGGCTGTCCCTGTTCTCGGTCAGTGGTTCATCCCGCCTTACCACGGTTGCCAGGCTGGGAATGTGTTTGACCGAATTCTCGACCTCCTCTTCGGTCACCTCGACCAGCGTGCAGTTCTCGTCCTCCGATGGCAACGGCTCCGCCCCGTGCCTCGTGACCCAGGGGTGCAGCTTCAACGAATGACAGGAGGGGTGAGGGGCAGGCAACTGGCTCCCAGAGGCCGGAGAGCGACACCGAGGCCCTGCCAGCGAGCAGAGCCAGGGAGGCAATGCGGGAGGGCGGAGGGGGTGGCCTGAGGTCAGGCATGCAAGAGAGCTGGCAAGCCAGGCAGAGGGTGGGGGGTGAGCGAGATGCAAGGAAACGAGGAAAAGACGGGGGACAGAGAATGGGAGGGAGCCACCAGGCCGGGATGTGTACCGGACTGCATTCTCCATCTGGCCCAGGTCTTGGCAGAAGTGACCAGAATTGCTATCTGCCTTGTCTGGTTGCCCAAGGCACACCCATCACCCCTCAGCAACTTTCCCTGATGCCCCTGGAAGGCTCTGGTCAGAGCAAGCAGACCCTCCCCATTTCATAGAAGGGGAAAGAGAGGCTTAGGGAGGCACAGTGAGACCAGTTAGAAGGATACAATCAGGAGAGGATCCAGGCAGGGATCTGCCCCACTCCGCCACCACTCCTGGGGTCCAAGTCCTTATCTGTAACCATCTGGCCTCCCTCTTCTCAAATGCTCGTTAGCTAGATGCCTAGGAGTTCCTGAAGCAAACCTCTGGATTTCTTAGAGTCAGGTGTATGCACGTGGCCTCGGTCAGGGTGTAGGGGGTGCACAAGGCTCTCTCCTAACAGTGCTTTCTGCAAAAGGATGGCATTCGGCAGGCCAGGGATGGGGTGCTAAACTGTTCACTAATTTCTTCCTACCCTCACTGAGATTTTTCAAAGGGACGGGCAGGGTCAAGGAAAGGATCCGGGACTTCGGCAGCCAGGGCGTGGAGACCACAGAGACCCCAATCGGGTCTCGTCCAGGGAGGGTGAATGCCATCAGCCCAAGCCAATCGGAGCGAGCACTAGCTGCCCCACTGGCAGCAGATCCCACTTCCACAATCACAGTTAACACAAGTCCAAATCCTCCTCCCCAAGCCCCACCACCGCCAGCCCTCAGCAGCCCAGAGGCCCAGGGCCCGGGAGGGTAACAGTGCCAGGAAGGGTGCAGCGCTGTGGACAGAGAGGCGTGGGGCCTGGTCGAGGCAGGGTTGAGACAAACAATTCCAAGCAGAGGGCACAGGCCTGGCCCCTGGTGCACACCCCATGGAGAGTGGTGGCCCTCGGGTACCTTGATTTCTGGCACCACGATCCTTGATTCCGGGTTCTTGTCCAACATGCGGGTGATCAGGTCCTTCAAGTCCTCAGCTATGTCGGGCCTAGGGGTAGAAGACACATCAAGGGTGGGAAACACACGCAGGACCACCAAGGGCTTGGAGAGGAAGGTGAGTTGGGACAGACAGGCAATACTCACTGATCTGGAAATTCCAGGGCCTGACTCTTGATCTTACTGTGTAAACACATGATCCGCTCGTCCATGAATGGGCACTGCAAAGAGAGGTCGGGGACAGAGTGGCCATCAATGTCGGTCACATCAGTCCTGCCCAGGCTGGCATCATTCCACGTGGGTTACAGCAGAGAATAAATGCCTGGGAGACCACTCTAGTGAGGGAGGAGTTCCCATGCCCACGAGTCTAGAAGAACCAGGGATGTCCTTCTAGAAGGGCTAGAGCCCCTCCCAATCACACTGTGGCTTTTCCTCTGCAGCTGTGCTTTACTTTACCTACTTATACAAAAGCAAAGACTCCTCTTCGCCCACCTGCTGGGTGAACAATAATAATACAAAGAACAATACCTAAGACGTAGGAGCAACAGCAGTGATTCATGAGGCCTTAAGCTCGGCCAGACCCTGGACTGAGGTTTCTCAGGACCAATCTCCACTGGCTGTTCCCTCTGCCTGGAATGTTCTTCCCACCAACACCTGCATGGCTCATTTTCTCCCATCATTCAGGTATCTGACCAAGGCTCACCTTCTCAGGGAGGCCATCCTGAGCCCCTGTCTAAAGAAGACCACCACGCACCCACTGCCATGTGATTTCTCCTCAGAGCACCAGTCCCTGACGTTATCCCTGACATTATGTCACATCCGCTTACTGTTTAGCTCCTGCAGGGGAACATCAGCTCTAAGAGGGCAGGGACTGCTGCCTGTCTTGCTTCCTGCCATTTCTCCAGTGCCCAGGAACACCCCTGGTGCAAAGCAGGGCTTTGATAAATACTTGTTGAATTAACGAATGCTTGAATATTTCTGGTGATCCTCCCAGAGCCTTAAGAAATCATAAACATTCCTCTCATTTTACAGAAGAGAAAAACAGAAGCTCGTAGAGATGACATGTCCTGGGACGCGTAAAGCTGGGATTTAGCCCAGACTGGGCTGACTCTGAACCCCGTTCACGCGTCACCTCCCAGGTGACAAATCAGTGTTTCTCACTTGGTGGTGGAATGGAGCCGGGAGGAGCTCAGGTACGGTGCTGGAAAAGGAACCTTTAGGTGGGGTGCTCAGAAGGTGGAAAAAAAGTCATAGAATGTGACCTGGTCCGCTCCTGTCCAAGGAAAATTCTTTCATTAAGAACAGTAACTGGAGGTAAGAGTTGGGGCTGCACAGGTATACCCATTTGACAGAACTCATTACCCAGTACACTTCAGATCTGCATATTTCACTATATGTCAATTTTACCCCCAAAAGAAAAAAAAAAAAACCACAAACAAATACTGAGCTCTAGCTAATGACTACATTCTGAAGCATCTGGAAGGAAGTGTAGAGATGTTAGCAACTTACTCTGGAATGTGTAAAAAAAAATAAGACAGGTTGAAGATGGACAGACTTGTGATAAAGCCAATACAGTGAAATGTTTATGACAGAAACAGCTGGTGGCTGCGTGGGTATTTCCTGTAGTTTTTCAACTTTTTATATGATTGAAAATTTCATCAAATATTGGTGGGGAGGATATTATAAACCTCAAACTGGATTCTTAAACTTTCCTCCATAAAAGCACAAGTTCATGAAAAGAAAAATCTGTGCTTTTATTGCTCACATAATTAATGTGAACTTCAGAATTAAAAACTGAAGTTCCTAAACATCCATAATAAAAGACAACAACAAAAGAACAACGACAAAGGGAGGAGAGATGGCCTTCCCTAAACCAATAATGCCAAATGGATTTTCACATCCATTCCAATTCTGTCCCCCCAACAACAGCTTCTGGGAACACACTTGGCTGAGAAGAACACCCCTGGGCTCAGGAAGAAAGAGTGCCAGCGGCTACTGATTTGTGATGTCTGTCTGGGGAGGTGGAGTGGGGAGAGAGGTAGCACATTCATTGTCCTTGCACCAAATCCATCAACTATTTACAACCTCTAGAGCTTCTGCCAATCCTTCCGTGTTAATAGACCATTTTCCACAGACAACACTATTCTATACAGGTATGGACATTTGGAAAGGCTTCTTTTTTTCACACTCAGGTCTAACTGTGGAAATAAAATTAGGTAAACTCAGTGACTAAGTACTGTCTCCCTGCAAGGGTAACTATTAACCCACGGGGGCTGGCCAGGAACACTCAGCAGACAGGACACCCCACACCGTTACCTGGCCAAACACAAAGCAGTACAGCGTCACACCCATGGCCCAAACATCCAAAGCCTACAAGAAAAAGAGAGCTTCGTGTAAGGAGACAAGGGACAGCGAGAGGCGTCTACAGCTTCCGCGCAGCCAAAAAAAATCCTCCAGTTACCACCCAGTTCCGATTCCAGATCCTGCTCGTGGCCTCTGGGTTAGCACATGACCCAAGCCTGGCCAATAAGAGCTTCATTTCCATCAGCCATAGTGATTGGCTTAAGGATAGGCATATGACCCACGCCTGGCCAATGAGAGCACCACTTCCCCCCCAGCCACAATGATTGGCTCATGGATGCAGGCTGAGCCAATCAGAGCCAACTCCGAGATTTTTGCGAGGGCTCCTCAGAAAGAGGAGCTCTTTCTACTGAGGTTGGTAAGCTGATAGGAAGGAGCTGGGAACTACTGGGGGTACCCACCCACCTGGACAGGAAACCAATTCAAGAAAATGGCTGAAAGATGGGAGAGATGGATTCCTGTGTGAATCCCGGTATCTAGCCAAGCCGGAAGCCGCTCTTCATCTACATGATCCAATGGATTCGTTGTTTAAGTCAGTTTGGGTGGGATTTTTGCCAGTTAAAGGGAAAGCACCTGAACATAGGCAGAAGTCAGCATCTCAGGCAGGTCCACACCTACCTTCCCAGAGAAGATCTTCCGGGTCTCCGAGAGTGACTCGGGCGCCATGAAGGCGGGTGTGCCCACGGTGTTAGAGAGGAGTGCGTCACTACCCTTGAACTCGTTGCTCACACCGAAGTCGGCAATCTTGATGTGCCCATCTTCTCCCACCAGCAGGTTGGAAGGTTTGATGTCCCGGTGGATGATCTTCTGGTAGTGTACTGGGGGTGGGGTGGACACCAGATGGGAGAGAGGGGGCAGGAAAACCATGTGAGGTGATCCACGTAGCCCCCCAGAGCCCAGAAACACAGACATGGACCCCGGTGCTCTTTCACGGCCCCCAAGCCCTTACCGGCCTTACCCTCCCACACCTACATACCCTCAGCTTTGAAAGATAAGAGTGGGGGGAAAGTGTGTTTAAGGAAGTTACTCCATCTTCAAAATTAAGGAGTGAAACATTGACAGTAATAATAACCACCTGCTCTAGTCTAAGTCATGGGGGACAACAGTCCCTGGAGAGTTTTTGTTGAGCCTGGCTGGCTTCCAGCAAGAAGCCTCATGACTTGTGACAAACATATTTTCATTTACTAATGCTAACACTCAACCTGTTCACCAGACCAACAATGACTGGAGCAGGTCCAGTGGAAGTGTGGACCACAAAGTAGGACTGGGGATTTAACTTGTTCCTGCCTGGATGTCAACCCATGGGAGAGAATATGGTCTCTCTTCCTATGGTCTGGAAGGCCCAGCTGCATTTCTTTGCTGGTGGTGGTGATGAAGATGATGATACCAGTAATAGGGGTACCAGCTCCATTTGTTGAGTGCCCCACCTGGAGCCCAGCCCTGTGTTAAGTGCTTCCCATTTTCCCCATTTAAATCTCCCAACAATCCTATGTGATGGGCAAGGGGAAGAGACAAAATGTTTTACAACCAGAAGCAGAAAGGACATGTGTCAGTCAGAACTACTGGTATGTACTGGCTGATTTCCACCCTGGTGAGAGACACTTTACTCCCATTTTACAGATGAGAAAACTAAGGTAACAGGAGATTAACAGGATCCCCATCCCAGGATTGTTGGGAATAAGGGACAATGCAAATATAGCCCCTAACAGTGCCTAGTACACACAAAGTCCTGGGGAAAACAGTCCTTATCAATATGACTCTTAATTTTTGTGGCAGGAAGAAGGGTTGCTGTTCATCAGGAGCATGGCTTTCTGCAGCTCTCCAAGACTGCATCTTAGACGATTCTTTTTCCCACCCACCTGCTGCTTGCACTCCAGGAGGGAAATTCCACTTTCCCACTTGCCATCCGCTAGCTGGGATGCTAACCACCCCCGGGTGAGAATCCTCCCACAGGCCCCTGCTTACGGTACTCTATGCCTTTGATGAGGTCCTGGAAGTAGAAACGGGCCTGGTCTTCCGAGAGTGGTTTGAGGGTGGGCACTTCCATCACCGGCCTGGAAGGTCGACACACACATGAAAAGCAAACCAGACACAGTGGCCTTTACCCTCTCTCACCAGCAGAACCAAGAACCACCTCCCTTGAGAAGCTCTGCAGCTTGAGAAGTTTCAGGCATCATACCTTCCAGGAAAACGGGATACTCACCCTTGGTTGACCAGTTCAAACACTGTAGGGAAAAGAAGGGGGTGAACTATTACATTGGGAAATTGGAAATTCATCTTCCTCCTCCTCCCCAGTCGCCCATAGGAACACCGAGAAGCACAGAAACTAGTACTGGGTCTGTGAAAAGGAACAATCCACTGAGCCAAAGCTGGTCCTCCCCGGTCTGACTGTACTTCTAGTCCTCAAAACAGCCAAGGACCCCCTGGCCAGGGAAAACAAAGCAGAGAGACAGGAGACAGGTGGGAATGGCTCACGGGCTCCTTTCTTCTCTCCACTCACACCTTGGAGATTCCAGGGATACGACTGATACTAAACTCTGTCCTCTTAGTCACACCCAGGTCCTGAGCCACCTGATGCCAAAGAACAGGTCTATGGGGACACAACCCGACATCTGTTTACTTAGGCACAAAGAAGGAGCCCTAGAGGTCTTCAGAACCCTAGGAAAGTTCTGATTCAAGAAACACTAAGAACATGTTTCAACAATCCCTCCCACGTCCTCCACATTGCCAGGCTGTGTCAGGCCACAGACCGAGAACGCTTATAGATTCTTCCAACTCCTCAATGCTCTGTGGTCAGCTGGGCCTCAGACTGTTTCCCGTGACTCTCAATCCAAAACAAGACTTGAAGCAGGGGGGTGGGTGGAGATTTCCTCAGCACCTCAAAGGCCAACTCATCCCACGACTCCTAAACAGGGCCTTTTCTTGACACATTCATGCACGACATGCAAATGCCTCCCACCATGCCAGCTCCTTCCTAGCCCTATATGTGTGGGGAACCCCTCCTCCAAACCACCAAGTATTAGATAAGCTGTGTCCAAGGAATGCTTTTGTTCTTCTTGTTGGGTTGTTTGTTTTGTTCTCTGCATTTTTAAAAATTGAGGTGAAAGTTTCCTGACATAAAGTTAAGTATTTTAAAAATTTACAATTCATGAGCACTTAGTAATCACGATGCTGTGCGACTATTGCCTCTACCTAGTTCCAGAAAATTTTCATCCCCTCAAAAAACAAAACAAAACAAAACAAAACATGCCCATGAGCAGTCAGTCCCCTCTCTCCAGGCCCCTGGCACCCACTAATCTGATTTCTCTCTCTGTGGATTTGCCTATTCTGGACATCTCCTATATATGGAGTCATACACTATGCAACCTTTTGTGACTGGCTTTTTCACTTAGCACCATATTTTCAAGGTTCATTCACGTTGTAGCATCAATCAGTACTTCATTCCTTTTTGTGGCTAAATACTATTCCACCGTGTGGATATGCCGCATTTTGTGTATCATTCATTAGCTAATGAACATCTGGGCTGTTTCCGTGTTTTGGCTATCGTGAATAGTGCTGCTATGAGCATTCACGTACAGGCGTTACTGTCACAAGTACTTGTGTGGATATCTGTTTTCAGGTTTTAGGGAGTATATAAGAGGAGAATTACTGGGTCACACTGAATAATTATTTTAATTTTGTCCTGCTTGGACAAACATAACTGGGAACATGAAGCTATCTCCTTTAGGAAATGAAAAATGCAAAATCAAGTGGAGGATAACTTTGGAGCTGTCTGTTGTTCTAAAATCATCTACCCACACCGGAGTTTCTTTTTTTTTTTTTAATTTTTTAATTTTTTATTTTTTTCACATTGTAGTTACTTCTAGAAGAAACCAAAAAGATTGTTTCAAAGATCTCCAGGGGCTAAGCTGGCTGAGGGACAAGAGCCAGCTCCTCAGATAAAAAGACCAGAAAAGGAACTAACTCCCCCAGGGCCCCTCCCTGTCTTCAGGTTCAGCAACCAGTGTTGGGCAAACCCAAGTTAGGGCAGGTCTGCCATGGCTTCAGGCTACAGTTAGAAGCAAAAAGCTACGGCACTAAAGGGAAGGTTTCCATAGACAGGAGCGCTGGTCCTTTCAGCTCTGGCCTATCCCACCTTGGTCATGGAAGACTTCACTTTCAAGAGTAACTTCACGAATTTCTGTGCTTCCTCCCAAACACAGGCACCTGGTTGGCATGGAGGAAGCTAGCCTATTGAAACAAGTCTGTTTTCAGTCACTAATAGCTTAACCTCATCCGGAAGTTTTTAGCCTCTAGAAATACTGTGTGTTCTATGCTCTTGGAGGTCAGGCCTACAGTTGTAGGACCCTTGCTGAGACCTGCTGCCCAGCCTCACGCACTATCCTGTCTGTCCTCGACACATGTCTGTGGCTGGAAACTAAAATATAACCCTGTCAGGATTTTCAAAACCACTAGAATCCCTTACCAAAGCCAGGCTGGTTCCCTTCGACACTGCTGCCTCAAAGGAGAAAAACTCTGTCCACGGAGCTGCCCGGTTCAAATGGCTTAGCTAACAACCCTTTCAAGCTTGGGTCAGGTTCTTTTTAAACTCTTCCGATTCCTCTCAATGGCTCCCGTCTTGCTCACAGTAAAAGGCTAAGTCTTACAGTGGTGTAAAGTGTCCTCTGCCCTCTCGTCCCCACTGTCCTGCACAAATGTCATCTCGGTGAGGCATCTCAAGGAGCCACTGTATTTCCCAGTCCCCCAAACTGGAACTGGTGGCTCCCGACCCTGCTCAGGTTTGCTTTTTTCCCACGGGGTCGTCACCCTCGAAGGCTAAGGGTAATACTTAAGTACCGAGGGTGTCTGCCTGCCCTTAGTGGAGGGATAAAGGGCCCTGAGAGCAGGGGGTTCTTTTGGTTTCTTGATAAACCTAGAACAGGGCTTGACAAACTATAATGTTTGTTGAATGAACAACCATCCTCCTCAGAAATAGCCCAAAGCCATGCAGAGTCAGGTTAGGAGCCCCAAGTGAGCATGTGATGCTGGCAATGCCATTCTGGGCCAAAAATGATCTTTTACAGTTTAGGATTTCTGCTGTAGCTCCTCAAACTTCACTCATTGGCCTACCATGTTTAGCATCAGGCCGTAACTATATACCACATAAACTATTCTTTATTTCCTATTTTTCTTTAACTTGGCTCAGTTTTTAAAACGTTTAGCCTTATCCTAGTAATGACATCCAAGAAATCATGAATTTAGTGTGCTGCTTTAATTTCCTCCTATCCAATGATAAATTAAATCTAAAAAAAATGTTTAACTGTCTTTCCGTGTACCACCTAAAATCATCTCATATATTTAAAGTGGTGATGGTACCACATTTTGAGAAACATTGCAAGTCTGTATAATTCACCTTTTTATAATGTTTCTTTCTCACGTAATTTTTTAAAGTTAACCTATCTAGGGGCACCTAGGGGGCTCAGTTAGTTAAGCGTCTGCCTTCGGCTCACGTCATGATCCCGGGGTCCTGGGACCAAGTCCTGCATCAGGCTTCCCGCTCAACAGGGAGTGTGCTTCTTCCTCTCTCTCTCTGTCCCTCCCCTTGCTCCCTCCTCTCTCTCTCAAAAAATAAATAAAATCTTAAAAAAAAATAAAGTTAACATATCTGATGTTATTTGCTGTGTAGCTTCTAAACTGTTTCTATAGGAAGATTTTATAAGTTCTAAAATTTACAAACAAACCAGCAAAAAAAAAAAGAATTAATTTGAACATGGAGTGCACATTAGATGCTCTTAGGGAACCGGCATTAACTTTTTCAGATGGAATAATGGTATTGTGACCACACAGGAGAACGTCCCTATGTGAGATGCACACTGAAATACTCGGGGGCTAAAGTATCAAGATGTCTGCGACTTCACATTTTGGGTACTTCAGGAAAAAAAATACAGAAATGGATGGGTGGGTGGCTAGACTAATAGAGCAAATACGACAAAAAAATTATTAACTGTTGAATCTGGGTGGTAGGTATACAGGTACTAACTGTACTATTCTTTCAACTTTTCTGTAGGCTTAACACAGTCATAATTAAAAACCTGGGGCAGGGAAGAGGAGGGGGGAATGAAAAATAAAATGTCCTACGCTACAACACAGCCTTGGAACTGAACCACAGCAACTACTTGAGGAGAAAATGAGCTCTGAGCTGTTTTCAAACCAGACCCCAGATAATCACTCCTTGTGCAACAAAGGATCATCCCTGTGTGCATCCAGGAGACTTCTGGATTTCAGGCACTCCCCTCACCTCCTTGATACCCCTCCTGACTGTCATCTGTACCCACTCGAAATGTACAGGCTTATTGGAATGCCCACCCATGCCATATGGCAAGGACAGGTGACCTGTCAATCATGCATTCCTGGGCCCAACAGTCTGCTTTCCAGTTTTGAATTAGTCCTGCCCTTCCTTCATCAGTACCTACGCTCAGAGCCGACAGAGGGCTGTCCCATGTCCTCACCAGTTTTTAAAAATCAAGTCTCTGAGGGCATGCCTGAGTCCTTTCATTTCTTGGTGCAGTGCCCTCCAAGGCTGCAAATGCCCCACTGTGGCCTCAGGCTCTCCACCCTCAGGTTTACTCTGTCTTGGCCACATTTTTCTCAAATGCGAGGCTCTCACCAGCCTCAGGGCCTTGGCACCTGCTGTTCCCTTCACCGGGAATGCTCTAACCCACATGGAACAGGACTGTGTCTTTGACATTCAGGTGCCAAATCATCATCTCATACATGAAGTGGCCTCTTGATCTCTCTCAGGTCATCCTATTTAACCTTCTTCAGAGGATCTATCTGAAGTTAACTGGTTTATTTAGTCATTGACTATCTGTCTTCCCTGACTAGAATGTCAGCTTCACAAGAGTGGAAGCCTCACCATTCTCATTGCTGTATCCTCAGTGCCTAGAACATAACCAGCATTAGCATGTGCTCAATAAATATTTGCAAGGGAATGAATAGGACCTCCAGAGAAAGTCCCGGCAAGCACTCCCTTCTACCTCCTGCTTCAAACCAGGGCTGCAGTCTCAGGTGGGGCTCCCAGTGGGGCCCAGCTTTGGCAGGAGATGCCAAGGACAGGGAATGCTCGAGAGGACCCCTGGGCTTTGGCAGGTGCGGCTCCTGAGCCAGGGTAGTGGACAGCAAGGGCTCTCTTACCCATGTACAGATGGTCCTCATTGGGGTCATCCAGGACCTGTTGGCACAGCCACACGGAACAGACCGGAGATGAGGAGCAGGGGAGAGGAAGAGAGAAAATGATATGAGCAGAGAGGAAGCAGCATCCACATGGGTGCATCTGCCAACGGGAGGGCAGTGCTTTCCACCGGTTTTCCTGGTTAAGATGAAGGGCACAGGAAAAAACCCAGTGTGTGCAATCCAAACGGCCATCTGGAAAATAGGCACCTGCTAGCCCAATCCTCAAGGGCCCAAAACACCTAGAAAAGAGGTTACAAAAGGGAGGGGCCAATTCCTCCCCTGGGAAATAGGGGCACCCGGCTGGCTCAGTCCGTCGAGCAAGCAACTCTTGATCTCAGGATTGTGAGTTTGAGCCCCACATTGAGAGATTACTCAAAAACAAAAAACAAAAAAAACCCTTTTTTTAAAAATTCCTCCCCTGGGAAATGTCTCAGCTTCAGTAAGAATCCCACCTGTCTCCCAGGAGACAGCAGACTGATCCTTAGGGTAAAAATTCAAATCCTGTCTGGGCTCTTCCAACTCCTCCATGAAGCACCCCCTGACCTCCCGCCCCTGTAACAAAGGATGCCCCCCTGCCTGGAACCGCCACGGCATGACCTCGCTCTCCTCTCACGGCCATCCTGCTTTCAACTTGTCACTTATGTCTATCTTGTTCCTCTCTGCAAATGGCTGTATCTGCCTGAGTTGCCTCCGTGGTGCCCTGTACAGGACAAGGCTCATAGTCGGTGCTCAGGAAATGCCTGAATGTCCCATGTCCATCTGAGGAATGTCTGCGGTCTGTCCAAGAGGCAGGCTGGCAACCAGTCTTGTTGGGTGGACAGATCTGATGCCACAGGGCAGTGGGAGCCGGGGAGAGCCCACCAGGACCCAGAGCCACTCGCCAACCAAGTGTCCTGGAGCTTCCTCTGAGACGGCTGACTCCAGCATCAGGGACTTGAGACTCAGTGTCACAGGTGGAGAGAGTGGGGAGCCACTGTCCTTCTTCTCTCCTGCCTCTTCCCACATCATCCTCACCTTCCCCAGTCAACCAAGATCCACAGGACAAGAGCTCTAAGAAAGAGATGCACCCTAGGCAGAGGCCCAGGGCAGCCCTGCTAGAGCCCTAAGCCCTGCCCTGTGGGGGGAGTCAGACCCAGTGCATGGCCTACCTAGAGCCCACACCTGACAAGCCCCTGGGGGGTATGGCTGCTAACCCTCACACCCATCAAAGGGCAGGAGTGTACCCCCAGAGGTCACTGGCCCTTTGCACATGCTATTCCTTCCTCTGCGATGCCCTTTCCTGTCCTTTCCCTGTTATCTCCATCCAGAGAACAACCGGGATCATCTCAAACATCCCTTCCCCTGAGAAGCCTTCCTCAGCTGCTTGGGCAGGCTGGCCGCTCGCACTCCATGCTCCTGCAGCACCGCCAACACCCGTCCAATTACGTACTTTATCACATGCCATTTACAAGTCTTGTCACCTAGGCCAGAGGTGCTCCAAATGTGGTTTGGGGACTTCTAGGGATCCCCAAGATGCTTTCAGGGAGTTTATGAGGTCAAAACGATTTTCCTACTAAAACTAAGATAAGG
Source organism: Nasua narica (assembly GCA_028533885.1). Taxonomy (NCBI): domain Eukaryota; kingdom Metazoa; phylum Chordata; class Mammalia; order Carnivora; family Procyonidae; genus Nasua; species Nasua narica. Next base: position 6,108,307 of record CM052808.1, on the reverse strand, counting down.
AGCACCTGGGTGGCTCAACTGGTTAAGAATCTGCCTTCGGCACAGGTCATGATCTCAGGGTCCTGGGATTGAGCCCCACATCAGGCTCCCTGCTCAGCGGAGAGCCTGCTTTGCTTCTCCCTCTCCTCCCTGCTCATGCTCTCTCTTATCTCTGTCTTTCTCTCTCTCTCTCTCAAATAAATAAAAACAAAATCTTACTTAAAAAATAATAAAATAAATAAAACTAAGATAACATTTGTCCTTTCTACTCTCATTCTTTACTGGTAGAGAAACAAGAAACCGCATGGCATGCAAAGTCACCACAGGCTAAACGCAAGAGCGGATACAAGAATCCAGCCATCTTCTATTAAGCCAGATGTTAACAACAACAAAAATCTGCAAAAACGTAAAATGCCTGGATGCCGCAGTCTATTAAGCATCTGACCCCTGGTTTCAGCTCAGGTCATGATCTCAGGATCCTGGGATTGAGCCCTGAGTCAAGCTCTGTACTCAGTGCACAGTCTGCTTGGGACTATCTCTCCCTCTCCCTCTGCTCCTCCCTACCATGCTCTCTCTCTCCCTCTCTTCTCTCTCTCTCTAAAATAAATAAATAATTTTTAAAAATAAAGTGTGGGGCCCCTGGGTGGCGCAGTTGGTTGAGCGACTGCCTTCAGCTCAGGTCGTGATCCCGGAGTCCCGGGATCGAGTCCCACATCGGGCTCCCAGCTCCATGGGGAGTCCGCTTCTCACTCTGACCTGCTCTCTCTCACTCTCTCTCTTTCCTAATAAATAAATAAACAAAATCTTTTAAAAAAAATAAATAAAGTGTGAATTTTTTCAGGAAATATGCTTATTTTTCATAAAAATACATTATTATATAATGGGATTGTTGCTTTTAAATGGATTAATAAATAACTTTAAAGCTCCTCAGTTTTAAATCTTAATATGGCAAATAAGAATAAATACAACCCACATAAGCAATACTTTTTGGGGATCTTCAATAATTTTGATGGGCATAAAGGAATCCTGAGACCAAAAACTGTGAGAACTGCTGATCTAGAACCGGGGATGGCAAACAGAGCATGCAAGCCAAATCTGGCCCCCTGCCTGTTTTTTGTAAATAAAGTTTTATTAGAACACAGCCATACCCATTTGTTTACCTGCATAGCTGTCTTTGTGCTAAAACCACATATAACACAGGAGAAACAAAACCAGCTCCAAAGACAAGAATGGACAAAAGACAAGTCTCAGTAGCCCTCTGACCTTCAATGTCCTCCTCTGTAAAATGAGAATAATAGTCTTAGGGAAGGGTGAGGATAACATGAAAGAACAGGGGTGAAGGAACCTGGAGCCATAACTGCTACTCAGCCCTGCAACAGCTGCTTAACCTGGCCTGGCTCTCCCTAGGAACCAGCAGTGCAGCGTTTGGGTAGTAACAGAGCTGGACCTGGACAATCACCATTCTCGCCTCCCTCCTCCCTGTCCCCTCAGCTCACCTCCACCAGCTTCACCACATTGGGGTGGTCTAGCTTCTTGAGGATGGCGATTTCCTGGTACACCTGCTCAATGGGGCCCCTAGGCTGGATGCAGCCTCCAGGGGCTGGCCGGGTGCCTCGGGGTGGGGGGCGACCTGGAGGAGACATAGACCATCCCAGGGTCAGGTCAAAGAGCTTTTCCTCTGCAAATGGGGGGAAACCCAAGTGAGGGGGGTCTCGGCAGGGCTGGAGTGGCTAATGCCACCAGGGGCCATAAATAGCCTGCTCCTCTCATCTGTCTCCTCTGCTATTGAGAATCAGTGAGGCAGGAGACCCAGCCCCTTGCTCAGCTTTCTGTCCCCTCTTCCCATGCCATACCCCAGGCCACAGTGACAGGAGTCTTTGGGGCCTCTACCCAGGCACTCTGCAGGGGACACCATTCAACGAGATCTTCTCTGTCATGCCCCAGCCCTGAACTGAAGAGCAAAGGCCAGGCCCACCAAACTCACGTGGAAAGCCCGCCTGTCGGATCAGCTTCTTTTTGGACAGCACCTTCATCGCCTGTGGGAGAAAAGACCCCCGCATCTCAGTTAAAATGGAGGAAGGCAGAGGGAGAGTTCTCTGCACTCCTAGTCCTGCCAAAGCTCTTGGCACCTGGGCGCCCTCAGGACAATGTAGTGAGTGCTTCGTCACTGGAGTGGGTCAAGCAGCTGCAAGTGGTCTGGGGACTGGACTGCCTGGGTCCCCCACCCTGAGGGTGCTCCTGAGGTTCCAGGTCCTCTCCTGACTGGGACTCGCTACAACTGTGTGTCCTTGGCCAAGGACACACAGGTCACAGATGGGAAAGCCAGAATTTGAACCCACACTGGACTGACTCCAAAGCCTCAGCCAAAAGGGCCAATTTGCCTCAGTACCACCTGGTTCTCGGCGCTATGAAGGATGTAGAAACGGTGGCCCAGAGTAAGGATATGAGACATTTGCTGAATTTATCCATTTTCTTTCTGAGCCAATCACTTTGCCTCCCATTTCCACATCCATATAATGGGAACACGGCTTCCTTCCTAACGCACAAAATGAAACCACCTAAGAATAAAATGAGATAAGAACAAAGCAAATCTTCCAGGAAACCAAGTTCTGGAAAGGAGGCTTTTGCTTTGGACAAAGGTGAGGGCGGGGAGGGGGCTGTGGATACTCACGTAATACGTATTGTCATTTTCATTGTAGGCCAGCTTGACCACGCCATAGGAGCCCTGAATAAAGGGAGATGGGGAGATGCCCATGATATACTATCCAGAAGTTACAATCTGCAGAATGAGGACCCTAATCCAGGGGGTGCAAATCAGCAGCTAAATGGTCAAATCTGCTCTGCAATTACATTTTGTTGCATCAGCAGCTTTTAGTAAGTTTGAATTAGTTGCCAACATTTAAAAACAGAAAGATCAGATATATTTATTACAATTCAGCTTCTTTTGAAAAAAATCAGAAGATCTGGCCAGATGGACCCATAATCATTTCTGTATGTTACCAGTTTGCTACAGTCCTCACCAATCCCTACTGCCTTAGCCCTAGCATGATTTGCTCATTTATATTATTCACTCGCTTTCTATCGGCATTTGAGTTTTTGACCCCTGCAAAAATACTGTCCACTGGCTGAAATAAAAGCAAAAATAGATGGGACGGTACCTTAGACGGGAAGAAAAAAAAAAATCCACTAATGTTGATGATATGGAATTCCCTCGAAGCTGTCTGAGCTTTTGTGGAAACGCATTAATATTATGATGTAGAAAGAAAATAAACCAGATGGGCCGTTGATGACAAAACCCTCCCCCACAATCTCGCCTCCAAAGGACTTCTTCCCACTCCCAGCTCTAGCACGTTCCCTCCACTGTATCTGAGACATTTTTGGTAGATGTAGAAAACTAGCCTGGCTCCTGGGATATTTACCTTTCCAATTTCATCCTTCAGCGTGTACTGATTCAGCTGTACACAATCCTGGGAAGTCAAGTAGAGACACACAGAATATGAATTGTAAGTTTCAGCTCTCCTGATAGGTTTTCCCCAGAACAAACACAGACACCAGGACCCAAATCGGGAAAGAGAAATCCCCCAGCCCCCGAGAAGCGTCTCCCAGGGTGACCACTAACCGCCCTGACTTCTAAAAGCATAGTCCTTGTACATTGTAAAGAGGTGATCATACAGTATGTACTCTTTTAACGCCCATTTTTAAGATGTGTTTCCAAAATACTGATTTTAAATTAAACAAGTAATCCTATCTAAGGACCATGCTGTCCTCTAAAAACATCAAGTGGCATAAAAGTGGAGACTATCTGAGTGACTATGAGGCAGGCAATGGTTCCTTAACGGTTTCTCAAAGGTTCTTTTTGTACAAAAAGTACAGGATATAAAAGGAAACAAGTGATAAACTGAATTTCATCAAAATTAAAACCTTTGCTCTTTGGGAAAAAAAAACAACAAAAAAACCCTCAACTTTTGCTCTTTGAGATACTTACTGTTAAGGAAACAAAAGGCAAGCCACAGTCTGAGAGAAACTATTTGCAATACATCAGACTGGCATCCAGATAAAGAACCCTTACAACTTATTAATAACAACATCCCCATTTTAAAAAAGAAGATTAACAAATGATCAGTAAGCACGTGAAAAGAGGCTCCAAAAAAAAAAAAAGAAGCTCAACATCATGACTCATGGGGGAAATGTAAATTAAAACCACACCCATTGGCTTGGCTAAAATTCAAGAATGGCCAGACCAAGTGTTGTCAGAATAACGCAGGGCATGAGGAAGCTTCGCACACTGCCGGGAATTTAAAATGGTGCAGCCTCTTCGGAAAACAGTCGGGTAGTTTCTTAACAAGCACCTCCTCCAGGACATAGCCATTCTCCTCCTACCCGTGCATTTAAGAGGTGTGAAAACTTGTGTTTGTGTGAAGACTTGCAGACAAATGTTCAAAACAGCTTCGTGTGTAATAGTGCAACACTGGGAACGGCTCAAACACCCACTGACAGGTAACTGGATAAATAAACAGTGGTCCATTGCACACAATGAAATGCTAGTTAGCCATAAAAAGAAAGCATGCGGCAACAGGGACAAATCTCGAAATCCTCACGCTGTCAAAGAAGCTGAGCCCAAAAAAGAGTACATACTAGATGATTCCACTTACAGAAAGTTCTTGAACTTGCAAACTAATCTATAATGCTAAAAGCAGGTCAGCGGGTACCTGGGAAAGGGGAAGAAGGGGGAAGGATGTGTCATGGGGTATGCGGGGAAGGTCTGGGATCTTGACCGGGGCAATGGTTTCACAGACGTATGTATATCTCAGCAATGACCGTATTGTACACTTGAAATATGTGCACTTTGGTTTACTTCAATTAGACCTCAACATAGTTATAGGGGGGAAATGTTAGGCGATGTAAGAAGTAAAACAGAGAAAAGAAACATGATAGAAAATAACACTTTCAGTGTTACAGATGGGCCCAGCACTTCCCTTGAGCCCCCCACCCCAATTCTAACCCTTTCCCCGAACCTTGACATCAGTTTGGTGCATAAACTTCCAGGCCTTTCTCTATGTAAATGCACGCATACATGCACCTGTTGAAAATACAGAGCATCGTTTTGGGATGGGGTTTGGGGAGGCAAAAATGATGGCACACTAGATCATTTCTCATTCAACAACGTCACTGGAGACTTCCATGTCAGCGTGTACACACAGACCTGCGTCTTTTGGATTGTTGTACTCACAGAGCCCTCCCTTCACCAGGGGACATTTTAGGTTGCTTCCACTGTTTCCTTCCAGTGTTGATTTCATTCCCTTGAGTCCTAGAGGGACGTGACAGGCAGAAGTGGGGCCCTGCAGAGCTATCCTAAGGGGTCTCGCTGCCCCTGATCTAAGCCCCAAATGCTGCTGAATTCATCTTCCAGATTCTACTCTGATCCCATCAGGCCCTGATGATTCCAGGGTCAAGTTCTGACTCTACTCCTCTTACCTTGGCAGAGTCGCCTAGCTGCTAACCAAATACCAGGTTCTCCTTTCTTCCTTATAAATGGACAGCTCAGTGGCAATGTCTCAGGTTGGAAAACTGCATTTCCCAGCCTCTCTTACAGCTAGGGGTGGCCACACTATGTTCTGGGTAGCAGGAGAAGGCAGAAGTTGTTGGGTAGTTTCCACGAAAGAGGACTGACTTAGAGAGCAGATGACTTTTGCTCTTCTTCCCTGTTCCTTCTTCCTACCTGGAATTACGTTGTGAGGGCTACAGTCACAGCAGCCATCTTGAGACCATGAGGTTTTAAGGACAACAACAACAACAACAACAGGATGACCACACAGGTCCCAAATGCCTACCTCCAGATTTATTTTACATGATAAATTAGCCTTATTGTGTTAAAGCCACTGCTGTGGTGAAGGGCGGTGTGTCTCTATCTCTCTAGGCTGAATCAAATCTAACCGAAATAAATCCAAACTCTCTCTCTAGCCCTGTTGCTGCAGTGCTCCCCACATGGCCCCTATTCTTCAGCTAGTTGAACCCCTGAGTACCCTTTCCCCCACATGCGGCCTTCTACCCCTGGGCCTTTGCTCACACTGTGCATTCCCCTGCAGTGAACTTTCTGTGTTAAACCCACCTCCAATTACAAAAGTCCTACCTGGCTCTCAAAATATAGTCAAATATCGGCCCCTTTAGGAAGCCATTCTCGATATCCATGCTTCTGCTAATTAAATTCATTCATTCCTTCAACAAATATTTTTGTGTTCCTACAATGTGCGAGGTACTGTGCCAGGTGCTGGGAATGTGATGGTGGACAGGACTGTTCCTTCTGGGCTTACATTCTAGCTGGGGAGACAGGCCAAAACAACTCAACACACACACACATCAGATGGTGATAAGTGTCGCTAACAGGGGGACAGGGGAGAGGGGCTGGGGGTTGGGGGGCTTACGGAAGGCGGTCAGAGAGGCCCTTCAGAGGAGGAGACATCGGACTTGAAACTGGGCTATCAGGGGGAGACAGCCCTGCAAGGACAGGGGGGTGGGGGGCCCAAGCAGAGAGGACAGCAGGGGAAAGGCCTAATGGAGGGAATGATCGTGGCTATCTGAGGAACACAAAGAAGCCAATGTGGAGGGAGCCAGGTGAGCCGGCAGCAGAAAGGCAGGAGCGGGGGCGGGAGAGGGCACAGGGGCAGAGCACTCAGGGCCTGATGAGCCCTAGTGGGGCTGTGAGTTCTACCCCACCTCCCAGAAGTTTTCAGTAAGGACCGGATGAGAAGTACACACACGTGCGGAGAGCAGTGCCCGCTGCCCCGCTGCCAGGCCGGGAGGCTTCTCACGGAGCACCATCCTCAGGCGAATTCCATCCACCAGCGCCTGCATCTCTGAGGGACGCTCCCTGTGGCCCCACGGCTGGGGCAGCTCTCAGGGCAGCTCACTTGCCCCCAGCAGCCCTCACCAGCAACTGCCAGGAGCTGGCATGAAAGGCCCAGCTCCCTTGGCCCTCAGGCAGGATAACTCTGAGGTACAGAACTTTGGACACTGTCAAACAGGGTTCCCCAGAGATGGAGCCCCGGCAATGTGTGGCGGCACCCAGTTCCCTCAGGTACCCTTCGTTGACCTCCTTCCCTTCCACCCTCACTTCCCACCCCAACCTGGGTTTCCTGGGGTCACCTCCCAAATGGGCGTTCTGGGGCAGCGCCGCCTACCAGAGGCCCCGGCGGGCTCAGCCAGCTCACACACCTGCATGCCAGTGATGGAGACGTGGTGGGACTCCACCGTGGGCCGCCGGGGCAGCCGCGGCGACGACTGCGGGGAGCCCACCGGCGAGTGGGGAAGGGCTGCGTAGACGCAGCGTCCGTTGGCGTCCAGCTGGGACCGCTCCTGCAGAGAGAGCTTGCGACTGCACGGCTGGGGCCGGGCCTGGGGCCCGGAGGTGGAGGCGTCGAGGGGCACCTCTCGGCCGTCGGCCTCCAGGGGCCGGTCCCGGGCCAGGTCGCGGTCCGCCGCGCAGCCCGGCTCACACTCGGTGACCACGATGAAGGACTCCATGCCCAGGCGGATGCTCAGGGAAGAGAGGCCCTGCAGGGCTTCACAGGGCTTCTGGCCTTCGCTGCCGCCGCCCCCCAGCTCATCCTGGAGGGCGGGCGGGTCGCTGCTGGGCTGGCTAGAGACGCATGATGACATGGTGCGCGCGCCTGGGCACTCCCATCCGGCAGCAGCTCCACCTGCGGAGAGAGGAAGGGTCAGCCTCCCGCCATGGTTAGGGTAAGGGAGGGAAGGGGAGGGAAGGGGAGGGCAAGGGAAGCCGGCTGCTCCCTGGGCGGCGGGGTCCTCATTCCCCCCTCCAGTTGACATCCTTAAAAAATCTTGTGTGATCTTAAGTCTACACAGAAGAGCCTACTCCACATTTCCTTATTTGAAAAGCCCCTCCTCACACACAGATGAATTCCAAACTCCATCTCTGTAGGAACCCCAAAATAGAGTAAGCCTGCCCCCTACAGAGGCGGCAGCTACTTCCAGCTCAAGCCGATTGTTGCTAAACTGGGATGTGGGCCTAGAATTGCCTGTTCCCCCACCATCACCATTTTTTTTAACAAATTTATTATTTAATGTTTTCCTAGTTCAGCACCCATTTGGTGCCTGCCAGGCATAAGGCAAACAGGAAGTGAAAAGCAGCATTGACATCGCAGCATCTGGCTGACTGGGTTGGTAGAGCATGCAACTTTTGATCTCAGGGTTGTGAGTTCAAGCCCCATGATAAGAGTTAAAAAAAAAAAAGGTTGACATCAAATAATTTTTTGAGGTGGTTCCTCAAAAAGCCTAAACAGAGAATTAACCACATGACCCAGCAATTCTGCTTCTAGGCACACACCCCAATAGCACTATTCACCGTAACCAAAAGGGGAATCAACCTACATGTCCATCAACAGTTGAATGGATAAGCAGAATGTGGTCTAACCACACAAGGGAATATTATTCAGCCACTAAAGGAGTGAAGTCCTGACACCTGCTACAATCCAGATGAACATCAAAAATATGCTAAGGGAAGGAAGCCAGACCCCAAAGATCACGTATGTATAATTCTCTTTATTCGAAATTTCTAGAATAGGCAAATCCATAGAAACAGAAAGTAGATTAGTGGTTGCCTGGGACCAAGAAGGTTCTGGGGAGAATGGGAGTGACTGCTAATGGGTCCAGGGTCTCCTGGGGGGATGAACATGTTCTAGAATTAAAGAGACATGGTGATGGCATAAAACTGTCAATGTAGGGGCGCCTGGGTGGCTCAGTTGGTTGAGCGACTGCCTTCGGCTCAGGTCATGATCTCGGAGTCCCCGGATCGAGTCCCACATCAGACTCCCGGCTCCATGGGGAGTCTGCTTCTCCCTCTGACCTTCTCCCCTCTCATGTTCTCTCTCACTCTCTCTCTCTCTCAAATAAATAAATAAAATCTTTAAAAAAAAAAAACTGTCAATGTACTAAGTGCCACTGAAGTGCTCATTTTAAGTGGTGAAGTTCATGTTATGTGAATTAAAAAAAAAAAAAAAGGTTGACACTTCCTTAGACGGTCAACTCTTTCCGTTCCTGGGACAGATTATGAACCTTTGGTTCATGTGTTTGACAAATTCTACTGGACAAATGTCACAGGTGCCACTAGGATTCAGGGAGTAGTACATCCGCAGATGTTAACAGTGGCGGCCCCGGACTGATCACCCACATCACAAAGGTGCCAGGCAAACAGTGGTGCTGAGTAGAGAGATTTTATGAATGAATAAAAGGCTATCTCGTTATGACACTGTGTGGCAGTGAGGGGAGGAAGATGGAAGCACAAAGTCAGTGCTTCCTGGAGGAGTTGGTGAAGGGCAGAGAAATGCCACTTGCCTTCTTGGGATGCGTCCTTTAAGAAATATTTATGGAACAGCTTCTGTATCCGGCAATCTGTGGCCAGTAACATAGGTGGATGGGGTCTGGGCTCTTGTGGAGGAGGAATAGACCAATGGGAAAAGCATTAAGGAAATCACTGCAGCATCCCAGGTACAATTTATAACAAGGACTTCATGATAAAAGAACAACAAAGAAACCCAACATGTGACAAGATGCTCAGCCTTAGCTATAGTAAGAGAAGGGCAAATTTAAACTACAATGAAATGGTCTAGGGGCACCTGGGTGGCTCAGACGGTTAAGCCTCTGCCTTTGCCTCAGGTCATGATCTCAGGGTCCTGGGATCGAGCCCCACATTGGGCTGTCTGCTCAGCAGGGAGCCTGCTTCCCCCCCTCTCTCTCTGCCTGCCTCTCTGCCTATCTGTGATCTCTCTCTCTCTCTCTGTCAAATAAATAAATAAAATCTTTAAAAAAAAAAAAAAAAAGAAATGGTCTAGAGGGTCCTCCAAAAGTTAACTGCAGAATGACCATAGGATCCAGCAATTCCTCTCCCAGGTATGTGCCCAGAAGAATTAAGTAGGGATCCAAACAGATACAAATACACCCTTGCTCCTGAAAGCACTATTCTCAGTCAGAAGTGGAAACAACTCAAGTGTCCATCAACTGTGAATGGCTAAATGAATGTGTTCTAGCCATACGATGGAATATCATTCAGCCATAAAATGGAATGAAGCTCCGACCCACGCTACACCATGGATGAACTCTGAAAACATACTAAGTGAGACAAGCCAAATATTAAATGACAAATACTGTATGACTGCAATTATATGAGGGACCTAGAATAGACAATATCATACAGACAGAAGAGAGAGGGTGACCAGGGACCAGGGGAGGGGAACAGGGAGTCATTGTTTAAGGGGCACAGAGTTCAGTTTGGAGTGAAGAAAAAGTCCTGGAAAACAGCTAATGGTGATGGATAAACAACACTGTGACCGTCAGTAATGCCAGTGTGCTGTACACCTAAAAAGGGTGACAGTAGTAAATTTCGTGTTATGTATATTTTACCAAAATTAACAAAATAATAATAAAACTATAAGGAATTATTACTTTTTCAACTATCAGATTGGCAATGACAAAAAGTATCATCATAGCACTATTTGGGTGAGGCTATGCGGAGTATGAATTGGTACCACCCTCATGAAAGGTAAGCCGCCGATATCTAACAAAATTCCAAATGCACATACCCTTGGCTTAGCAATTCCGCACCTGAGTATTCATCCTACAGACGACCTCACACATGTAAAAAATGATGTATTTTGGTAGTGTGCTTTGAAATGACCATCCACAGGGGACTGAGTAAATAAGATTAGGTACATGCACCCCAGGAGAAAACCATGCATTTATTTTAAAAGAGGTGACTCCACACAGCCTGATATGAATTAGCTCTAGGGCACACTGTTACATGGAAAAAACCAAAGCATTAGTATGTTACTGTTTTGGCGTACGGAGAAAAAGGTCATACATGTGAAAATAATTATGCATGCAACAGCGTATTTCCAAGAAGGTATACAAAAAAAAGGTCAACAGGGGCCTCCAGAGAAAACAAGTGGTTTGCAGGAAGTAGGGGGACAGGGTGGGAAAAACTAACTTTCCACTGGGTACCATGTGCAAAGAGTAACTTTTCAGAAATGAAATCTTTTTTTTTTTTTTTAAGATCTTATTTCTTTATTTGAGAGAGAGAAAATGAGGGTTTTCATGAAAAGGTTTTTTTCATGAAAAGGTGTTTTCATGAAAAGGGTGAGGATTAGAGGGAGAAGGAGACTCCTCACCAAGCAGGGAGCCCAATATGGGACTCGATCCTGGGACTCCAGGATCATGACCTGAGCCAAAGGCAGATGCTTAACCAACTGAGCCACCCAGGTATCCCATAGATTCCTTTTTATTTTTAGGACTTTATTGTTGGTGCAGTGAGCCCCCTGTCGGGCTCCCTGCTCAGTGCAAAGTCTGTACCTCCATCTGTTCTTGTGTGTGTGCGCGCGTGCACACACACATAAATAAATTAGATAAATAAATAGATAAAATAAATAGGTAAAATAATAAATAGATAAAATAGATAAAATCTATTTCAAATAAATAGACAAAATCTTAAAAAAAATTTATTTTTAAGTCATCTCTACACTCAGTGTGGGGCTCGAACTCACAACCCTGAGATCAAGAGTCGCATGCTCTACCAACTGAGCCGACAGATGCCCCCGGAAGTGAATTCTTAAAAGAAAGAAGTAACCGTAAGGGTGGTAGGAGTTAGGATACTAAACCTAGAAGGCTGAGGCAAGAGGAGGCAGCAGCTGGTCCCACTCCTATTCCTCTATCCCACCCTTACTGTGTCTGAGAAAGAAATCACCAACTATGCTCCTGGCTGCCTATCCCATATGCCTATGCCGATCACTGAAAGAATCCAACCCAAGTTCAAGGTTCTCTGTGGCCCAGCTTGTTATGTTACGCATCCCCCAGGAAAGGAAAAGCAGGGCCCGTGAAGCTCCATTGCTTAGACTGACACATACAAAGGGCTTCGCTTCCCTCAGCCTCAGTTTTCCTATCTATAAAATGGGCAGTCACCCAACAGTCATGAGGATTAAATGAGCTGAGCACCGTGTCATGTCTGGTACATGGTTACATGCTCAAAAAGCTAGTCTTTCAACGATTACCTATCGAATGCCTACTACCTGCCAGGCTGGGTTCCCGAATGTTCCTAGAAGGTACTGATATCCAATATCCAAGCCAGCCAACCTGCTCTTGTGTGGGTTCCACCGCTCTGGCTACAGAGGCCTGCCGCCCCCAGGGTGGGGGTTGGGGGGGGCAGCTCCAGTGGCCTGTCCTCCCTCCCAGAGCCACCTCTGACAGGGCTGCAGAGTTCCTGAAAAGAAACTAGTCTGGCAGCACCTGAGAAAGTTAATGGAGAATTTTCTTCTTGCCAAGAAAAAAACAATTGCTTATCGATCTTCACTCCAGGCCAAGGACACCAAGCCATCTGCCCCCAGCAAAGCTGCTTTTAATCAGTCTCCTTGACGAGCTGGCGTCTGGCCAGGGCCTTGAGGAGGCAGGACGGAGATGAGGGCCTCTGTGCTGGAGGGGTAAATGTGTCCCAGTCTCAGGAAAGAGGGCCCCGTACTCGGTGCCCCCTGGTCTCCAGCGAGGCCTGAGAGGCAAGACGGCCATTCTGCCTGGGGGGAGGGTGATCTTCCACCACCAACCCCCACAGAGTCCAAGCCAGGGTTCCATAGGTTCTGGGGCCATAGACCCTGCAAGGTCACAGGCTCCATAAGGATCTGATGGAACCTATCAACACTCTGCCCAGGAGAAAAAAATCATATGAAGACAATGGTTTGTGTAATAACAGCAGTAGCTAAAAACCAACTGAGCACTTAACCACGCACCAAGTATGGCTAAACATTCTCCCTGGCTCATTTGATCACCACAGGCCCTCTGCAAGGGAGGGACAGCTAAGCATGCCTTTGGGGGGTAGTGGGGGGGGGGCCCTTTCTGCAACACTGCTTGGGTTTGACAAAATGCGAAGCGCCCTCTCCCCAGAGCCTCCTGCAGGAAACCTGTGTCCTCTCCCTGCCCCTGAAGGTTCCCCCATCCGCCCAGGGCTGGCAGCCCCAAGCTCCCCCACCTCTCACCGGGCAGCTCAACAGAGCAACCAGACCCTTCCCGCGGCAGATGGACCAGGCTCCGGGCCAGGAGGAAGGGAAGCGCTTGTTCCTCTGCCAGGAAGCCAAGCGGCACAGACCTCTCGGAAGCGCGTTCCCATTTCCTGGGGGCTATTTCCAACCTGCGCCTGTTCACCAAACGCTGAGGCACCACAGGACCAGCCGGAGAGCAGAGCGGGCCAGGGACATGCCCCAACCCGAGTCACACCCTGCAAGGGGTTCCCTGAGCCCCGCGGGCACCATGGCATAACAAAGGGGGCCCGGAGAGCTGTGAGGATGCTGCCCAGGCCAGGGACGGTGTCCTCCCTGGGATAACAGGCTCGGCCAGACACATCCTCTTATGTGGGGAAACTGAGGCCCAGGGAGGTCCTAAAGGAAATTCACTCACCCATTTGTTCTTTTAGGTAATTACGGAGGACCTACTATGTGGCGGATAAACAAAACAGATGTGATTTCTTAAAAGTAGGTACATGGGGGAGGGGGTGCCTGCATGACTCAGTTGTTGGGCATCGGCCTTCGGCTCGGGTCGTGATCCCAGGGTCCTGGGATCGAGCCCCGTATCGGGCTCCCTGATCAGCAGGAAGCCTGCTTTTCCCTCCCACTCCTGCTTGTGTTCCCTCTCTCGCTGTCTCTATGTCAAATAAATAAAATCTTAAAAAAAAAAAAAAAACTTAAAAAGTAGGTACACAAATGACTAAGTACAAATGAGGAGAAACCAGGATGAGATAAGATAGGGGAGGCACCTGGATGGCTAAGTCCGTTAAACAGCTGAATCTTGATTTCAGCTCAAGTCATGATCTCAGGGTCCTGGGACAGAGCCCCACATTAGGCTCCGCGCTCGTGGGGAGTCTGCTTAAGGATTCTCTCTCTCTCTCTCTCCCTGCTTGAACTCTCAATCTCTCAAAAATAAATAAATATTTTTTAAAAGACAGAGAGAGAGAACAGAGGGGCCCACTTTAGATCGGAATGGGGGGGGGCAGGTCGAGTTAGGCCTCGGTTCAGGAAACTACTTCAGCTGAGACCTACAGGCTAAGTGGGTGCTGAGGGGGCAGGGCCTTGTTCCTGGAGGAGTGAGCTTCTGAGAAGGCCCTGAGGCAGGAAACACTTAGAAGAGGGGAGGGAACAGAAGGAAGCACCACCCCCTCCTCCCCGGACTGGAGGCACGTGGGCGTGAGCACAGGGAATGTGTGCAAAGGAAGCTGGAGGGCTGGAGGACAAGAGCTTTGTAGGAAGTTGATGGAGAACACAAAGGGCAACCCAGGGCAGGGGGCCCAGGGACCCCACTAGGCACCTGTTATAGATTGAATTGTTCCCCCCCCCCAAAAAAAGATATGCTGGAGTCATAACCTGGGACCTCAGAAGAGAACTCGATTTGAAAGAGAGGGTCTTTCCAGAGGTAATCAAGTTACAATGAGGTCACTAAGGGTGGGTCCTGATCGAATTTGACTGGTGTCCTTATAAAAAGGAGAAAATCTGGACCCAGAGACAGACCGACACAGGAAAGAACACATGGGAACGTGGGAGCAGAGATCTGGTGCTGCCCTGCCGTGCCGTGCCAAGGAATGCCCAAGACGGCCAGCAAGCCAGCAGAAGCCGGGAGAGGGGTGGACCAGATTCTCCCTCCCGGGGAAGGAGCCTGACCTAAGGCTTCTGGCCTCCATAACCGTGAGATGCTCTAGTTCAGCTGCGGAAGCCCCCAGTCTGCGATCTGTCCTCGCAGCAGCCCTAGCGCCCACCCAGAGAAGCCGGCTGCCTCCGAGAGGCCACCAAGGCCACCTGTGAGAGGTGTTTCCCGACCCAGAAGCAGGAGACCTGGGGGGCTCGGCGGGACTGGCCAACACAGCGCTAAGGCTTAGATGCCAGCGCGAACACTCCAGATTCCAGCCGTGGCCCAGCCAAATGGTCTTATCCATTCAGTGACGTGAACCCTTACAAATGTCTCTCCTTGGGCACTCTTTGTTTGGAGACACGGAAACCGGCTGTCTCCCCAGAGACAAAGGCCCTCCCCTGGCAGAGGGCAGGAGGGATAATGCCGGTTTTAGCTTAGCGTGCACAGATCCCTCCCCATCACAGTCCCCAGAGCAACAAGGTGGCAAATGGTGACTCTTGGGGGGGCAACTGGCCACCAAAATATTTTGCTTGACCTACCCTGTATCTAAAACTATTTGAATGAGATGTCAACATCTCAAAGCCAGGCCATTTCAGAAAAAAGGCAAAATTGCCAGTCTGAGGTACCGGGAACTCCAATAGCACCGGGCCAGTATTCTCTCCTGGCAACAACCCGCTGCAGCTTCGGAAAGGAGACAGTTGCCTGCGTGCCACCGTCCTTGCCGCCCTGACACTGCACGTCACACACCCGTCCCCTTTTTCCACAGCTCCTGCCCTATCTCACCCCAACAGGCCCTGCTTGGAGATGCATCAGATGTCGTGCTAAATAGGGCACACTTCGGGGGTCACCTGCTCCAACCATTTCAATGCACCAATGAGAAAAATGAACATTCAGGAAGGTTTACTGATTTGCCCCAAGTTAAGCAGTGGTTCCAAGAAAAGCTAAAATTGGTCTGAGTTTTTCGAGAAGGGTCTAAAAATTACAACCACCGCCTTGCAAGGTCCACGTATTGCATCCTAAATAAAGTCCAGGCCGGGCAAAATCTCTAACAAAGGGGAGCATACAGCCCATTCCTTAGACTTCCTAAGACTTCAACCTGCTTCAGAGGGGAGTATGAACACATGGGGTCTTAGGGTTGTCAGAAAAGAAATGCATAGGATTTGGGAGTGGAGACATCAGCCTGACTTAACTTGTGAGAGCCATGGCTTTGCCTTTCTTGTTTACTGACCAACTCCAGGACCTAGAACTTTCCAGAACAGTGCTGACACTCAGTAAATATTGGCCGAGGCCGTTGTTTCTATCCCAAGGCTGCTCAGAAGTTTTCTTTTGGCTTAGAATCTATGTTCTTGGGGCACATGGGTGGCTCAGTCATTAAGCGTCTGCCTTCAGCTCAGTTCATGATCCCAGGGTCCTGGGATTGAGCCCCCCATCAGGCTCCCTGCTCAGCGGGAAGCCTGCATCTCCCTCTCCCACTCCCCCTGCTGTGTTCCCTCTCTTGCTGTGTTTCTGTCAAATAATTAAAATCTTAAAAAAAAAAAAAAAAGAATCTATGTTCCTTTAGTCTAATAACAGCAGGCTGAGTCACATCTGGGAAGCCATTCTTTCTTGTGAAAGGTGACTCCATTGAGCTGTCGGTACCATCAACTTCAGGGAGTCCCATATGACTTGAGCCTGATCAATGAGGCATGAATTGCTCTGGTCAAGAGATCTGATACAAGAGTAGGTGTGTGACTCAAGTCAGACCACCAAGTTTCTAGGATTCTAGGATTTGGCAGAAGTATTAAGAATGTCTCTTTCTATGAAACTTGGAGCAATAAGGATGTATTTCTAGAGTTCAGGGGCTGGGAAGAACCCTGCCTTAATGGAGTTGATAGAGAGAGAAGAAAAGCAACAGATAGAGAAGAACTGAGTCCAGAGACACTGTTTGAATACCTGGATCTAGCCATGCCTGAAGCCCATATACAACAGAAGCTTTTAACTAAATGAGCCCATTCTTGCTTGTTAGTTTGTGATTGGTCTTCTGTCACTTACAACCCAGGGTCCAACTGACAAAACACACAGAGCTGTTTGACAGAAAAGCCTCTCCAACTAAGCTCCCTGCCAGATCAATATTTCCCTACAACATAAGGCTCTCAACCAGACCAAACTGCCAGGCAGCTGCAGGTCCCCTGGTGACCCACATAGCCTTCACCTTGACAGTCAGGCAAAAACCAGAACTTCCAAAGTCTTTTTTTTTTTTCTCTTTAATCTTAAAGAAAAAAATCAAGGCTAGGGAAAGGAAGGGTCAATGAACAGGACAGAGTGAAGGAAAGAAAGTGACCAGCACCTTCGATACAAGAAATGCATCAGTGTAGCAGAGGCCATGTCAGTGTTAGACAGCAGCCAGCCCTCTGGAGCTCTTGCCAAGTGCCAGGCTCTACTCTGAGCACTTGCATGTATCATCTCATTTAACCGTCCGAACAACTTTATGAGTCAGGTACACTTAACATGCTTCTTTCACGAATCAGGAAACTGAGGCAGAGTGTCCGAGTGACTTGCCCACAATCACACAGCGCTTTGGGAGAGCACAGGTGCAAACCAAAGGCCCATGGAGGGGTGGGACATATGGTGATCAAGTGCACGTCCTTTCTCCCACGCACAGCAAATGGTCCCCGGACGGACCCTGTTGCCAAGAGAGCACTTCCACGGCTAGCAAGTTCAAGTCCCTCAACTGGCTTGAATTTGTATTAAAACAAAACTTTTATCTCTAATCCCACCATGCTAACTACTCTTCCCATCTTCCCGTCTAACTCTTGTCCACAGGCATCACTTTTCACAAGATTTAAAGCAAAGCGTGCATAGAATTTCTCGTCCTTGCTTACTTGCGTCAAAAGAATTTGTGCATGCTCCTGAGGTTTCATCACCGGCACAGGGCTGCCCATGGAGTTGCTGAGACCTAGGGAGGTGAGGTGACCTCCACAAGGGAGCCCTGCAGGTCCCGGGGCTAGGTCAAGGTGAGAACCAGAGGTCCTGACCCGAGGCCCCATGTCCCCTCGGGGACAGGACACTTACAGAGCAAGGAGCTCGAGTGTCTTCCTTGGAGCTTATTGTTTGGTTAATAACCCACCCCCGCCGTTCATGCAGTCAAGCAGCTAAAAGCCAGGTGTACCCCATGGCCCCTCATCTTGAACAGAAGGAAATGTGAGTGGGTGGGTGGGTAAGGAGCAGGTGTGTGTGTGTGGGAGGGGGGTTACCTGGAAAGGGAAATAGGAACCATCTTCCCTCTTTCCCACTCAGTCTTTCACAGAACCAGAGGAAGAGGCAGAGTAACAACTGGAATTTCAGTTTGTAATGAAAAGAACAATTTGAAACAAATGAAAGAAATAACTCAGACTCCAACATTCTGCAGCCTGGCAGTGGGAACTAGAGGGGACCAGCCTCCAATCCCCAGGCACCTCGGCCTCGCCCACCCACGGCCCTCCTCCCACCCTCTTCCCTGCAGTTTCCCAAATCCCTCCTTCTGGCACAAAGCAACCCCAGCCAGGGGGGAGGAGGGGCCACGAGCTGGCTCTTCCTCTGCGTGGACCAACCCCGTCCCCGACACCTGGACACAGAACATGGGAGAATTGTCTGAGATGAATCTAAATAAAATCTCTTTCCATCAGAAGCCTCAAAGGCAAAATCCTAATGCACTTATAAAAACCCATAAGGGAGGTGCTCTTCCACACCCTGCACCCACCCAAACCACCGGTTCCCCATTTAAACTTCTCCAGCAGAGGCTTATCTCAGACACCACCCACGATGCCCCTTCCCCCACCCATTCACTGCCTACCTCAAGCCCCTGCGGGCAGAGGGGCCAGACCTTGGGCCGGGGAGGAGTGAGGGGGCATCTCTTCCTGGGACCATCCTCTCTCCTCTCCAGGTCGAGATTAGCATTTTTATCTCTGCAACTGCCATCTCTCAACTATTTACAGAAGCCAACGGGATAAAAAGAGACAACATAAAAATAGTTGCTCAGCAGCCTTCAGGATGGGGTGGGGGTGGGGGTACAACAGACTCTTGGAATTTTCTTTCTCTCCTTTTCAAAGGGGAAAATGCTAGGATTGTTTATCTTTTCCAAAGCCCTCTCTAAGAGTTCACAGACCACTCACCCGGGAGCTCTCTGGGGCTAGGGACCGTGTCCCAACATCCCTCAGCTCCCAGGACAGGGCTTGTCACCGGCCCCCCAAAAAGTGTGGGTTCAGTTCAGTGACATATCATCAGAGGTCCAGAGCCGGCGCTGAGTGAAACACGGCGCCTTGCTCTGCCCTGTTTCCATCGGGCCTTCCAAAACACATGAGCCAGTCAAAAAAAAAACACAAAACTTGGCTTTTCTCTATGCTTAAAATGTTTCATAATTGAAGAAAAAAAGTTCAGCATCACCACCACCAACACGACAGAAACAGAAAACACAGGCAGCTGAAATCACTCCTTCCCCATTTTAGTCACTGACGCCCCCCCGCAGGGAATGCCAGGGCCAGAGCCAAAGGTCTTCCCCGAGGAACAGCACCCATCTCCTTTGAAATATACCCGACTTTTAGGGTGCCTGGGTGGCTCAGTGGGTTAAAGCCTCTGCCTTCGGCTTGGGTTGTGATCTCAGGGTCCTGGGATTGAGCCCTGAGTTAGGCTCTCTGCTCAGCAGGGAGCCTGTTTCTCCCTCTCTCTCTGCCTGCCTCTCTCTCTCTCTCTGCCTGCCTGATCTCTCTCTCTCTCTCTCTCTGTGTCAAATAAACAAATAAAATCTTTAAAAAAAAAATAAAGAAATGTACCCAACTTTTGGTTGTGTTAAGGAAGGGATCCAATCAGAGAAGAAAGGAAAAAATAATCACTTAAAATCTTATTTTTTGGGGACGCCTGGGTGGCTCAGTTGGTTGAGCAGCTGCCTTTGGCTCAGGTCATGATCCCAGCATCTTGGGATCGAGTCCCGCATCGGGCTCCTTGCTCCGCGGGGAGCCTGCTCCTCTCTGCGCCTCTGCCTGCCTCTCTGCCTGCTTGTGTTCTCTCTCTGTTAAATAAATAAATAAAAATCTTTAAAAAAAAAAAAATCTTATTTTTCAGAGAGTAAAACAATAACCACCTGGAGAAGTGGGATTCTATTCTATGGGACAACGGATATCATCTGCCAGCATATGGAGGCCAAGGGAGACTAGAGAGCTCAACATTAGAAGGTATGCCAGGAAACTAGACAGATCCCTGGAGCCTGGACCTTGATTTTCCCATCTGTAAAATAGAGCAACAGCCAGGGGGTGGCTCTGGAGTCCACCTTCTTTTTTTTTTTTTTTAATAATTTCATTTATTTATTTGACAGAGAGAGAGAGATCACAAGTAGGCAGAGAGGCAGGCAGAGAGGGGAGGAAGGAAGCTCCCCGCTGAGCAGAGAGCCAGATGTGGGGCTCAATCCCAGGACCCTGAGACCATGTCCTGAGCCTAAGGTAGAGGCTTAACCCACTGAGCCACCCAGGCGCCCCTGGAATCCATCTTCTATATGAAAGCTGGCTCACAGTCAACGCTCCCAAAGACCCTGTTCTCCCCCCCCCTCTGTGTTCCACCCACTCAGTTGTCAAAGGGAAGGGGCTGAGGGGCTGCTCTTCTCTGGGCTTCCCCCAGCTCCGTGTTTGCTAGACTTCTCATTTCCTCCATGGTAGGCATTTCTGGCCAAGCTGTCGGGAGACTGCACTGACTCCACGCCTGGCCACAGGGTTAGGGCTCCATCTGTGTGGTGAGGCTTTCTCTACTTTATGTATTTACTTACCTGGAAAAAGTCTCACAAAATACATGCCAAAAGATGACATGTGGCCCTGCATCTAACAAATCACTGTGACTGATGAAACGGAGCCGAATGAAATCCACGCTTTCCTTGAAAAATCACACGTCACCCCTGTGCACTGACCCTGGAGGCACTGGGCTGTGGAAGGAAGCAGGATTCTTATGGTGGAGCTGGAGGGGGCGAGACGGAGGGAGTCCTGAAAACCCCGTTCCTGGGAACTGTTCCCCAACTCATCTCCGAGACCCTTCCTTCCACCACCTTCTCTCTGCAAACAGAGTTGACAAAATAACATGTCATGCCCAGAGGTTTATTAACTGGGCTCTGAGGAGGCAGAGGTAGGCACAAAGTGGCCTTAAGAAACCCTCATGGTGGAAACGACCCAAGGTCCACCAACTGATGAATGGATAAACAAAATGAGGTCCATCCATACAAGGGAATACTACTCAGCCATAGAAGAGAAGCACCCATATACTCTATAGCATGGATGAACCTCGGAAACATTTACGCTCCAAGAAAGAGAAGCCAGACAGGAAAGGTCACCTATTAACAGGTCTGTGAGGGAACCAGCACAGTCTGAAAGAAGAAAATACCATTCCAAGAGAGGAACGCAATTTCCTTCACTTCCAAGAAACAAGGCGCAGAAATGAGGGAGAAGCCCAAGGCTTCTGCCCAAGGCAGCCCAAGAAGCCAGGCGTGCCTTAACCCCACACCAGGGTCCTGTAGCCCAAAGGGGAGGAGCTAACTGGGAGAGCAAAACATCCAGGGAAAAATAGCAACACAAGGCCCTCTGACCCAAAGGACAATCTGAAATAGCATTTGCCCCAAATCTCCAGGATCGGGAAAAGAAATGAGAACCCTAGGCTTCCCAGTTACCATAAGGTGGGATGCAGAGAGGAAGGTTGCGAGTGACTCGAACCAAGTTAAAGTGCTTTGCTTCTTTGAGCCCTTCCATTAAATGAGTTCATGATAGGATGAGGACAACTCTGCTACCCACATTAAAATCTGAGCCAAATGGCCTTGAAAACGGGCTTGGCCTGCCCCACCCAGTTCCTCTTCAGAGAGGTGTTTCCCCACCCAGCAGCCCATCTTGGATGCAGGTTGAGGCTTCCAAGGAGGGAATTCTGGGTTACTGCAGAAAGTTCCCTCTGCTAGGTCAGACCCTTCCCCTCCTACTCCCATGCAATCTCCATTTTTTTTTTTTAGCCCATCCCTTAAGGCTGAGCACAAACAACGCCTCTTTCTGGGAGCCTCCTGGATTCATACCAGCAAGAGATTTCTCCAGAAACTCCATTGCCGTCTGCTTCCTTCATTCCCAGCATACTTATTCCTCCTGATGTTTTTCAACAGGGACACTCCTGGCATTCAGGGCAAGGCAATTCTTCATGCCTGGCATGGATCCGGCCTGCTTGCCGGACACTGGGCATCCTTGGCTCCTGCCCACCAAAGCCAGAAGTGCTCAGCATCACTTTGACAACCAAAAGTCACCAGACACTTTTCCGAATGCTTGCCAGGAAGGTGTGACGGCCCCTGATGAGAGCTACTGCAGAGTTCTTGGTGAATATGTTTAGCTACTAGCCCACTAACAACCTGGGAGCGAACACAAGTCAGTAAGCTTCAGCACCAAGCCTGCTTAGATCTGTGTCCTCCTAAGCCGGCTTAGTAAACAATGCTGGGTCCCTCAAAAAGCTGAGGGTAGCCTTGTAAGGGACCCTGCTCTAGGAGAGGCGGTAAAGCACATAGGCTCAAGGGCCTGATGTGCCTGGGTTGCTGTGTGACCCTGGGCAAGCTGCTTAACCTCTCTGATCCCTCTATAGAATGAGGCTAACTCCTAGCAACACTGCAGGATTGTTCCCACCCTTGACATCCTCATCTCTACAATGGGAATAAAAATCTCTGCCTCTAGGATTTCCGTAGGCGTTAAATGAGATAATAAATGCAACACATAGCACAGTGTTTGGAGGCTCATCAAATGATGGCTATTACTTTTTATTACAAAAATACATTGTGCTCTCACTCCGAATAGCTGCTTTCTATATAGGAAGGGCTTAAAATGAGCAATCTGGAAGAAGGTGCTGGGGCTCACCACTAAGCTGCATTTGCATAACATGAACACTGTTTACTCTTAAATTGCATGTTTTTGTGGGGTGGTTTGGGAGGCAGCGCTCACTCCCACAAAGCCCACCCTTTGTTGCTGCCCCTATCTCCCCCTGAGAACAGGGGAGCCTATAGGGACAGAGAGCAATCCTCTTCTCTCTCCCCTGGGGGCAGAGCTAGGAGAGGGGGTGTGGTAAAAGACAGTACCACTCCAAGGTACATGAAGTTTCTATCTCTAGGACTGTAGGGACTTCCAGATTAAAGTTACCTTTAAGGAAGTGGACACTACATGTCCCACCCCAAGCCAGCGAGCCCCTCTTACTGAGAGCACTGTGTTCCCCGTCCCCTCCCAAAGCAGCATCCCTCCTCCCCAACCTTTTGAGGGAGACGGGAGAGGCTAAGGTGCAACCTCCCTAGGGCCAAGTGAGAGCAGCAGAGCGGCTGGCAGAGCTGTGAAAACACCCCGCTTCCCAAACTGGGCAGTGCGGGGGGGGGGGGGGCGGGGACGGGGGCAGGAGGAGCTCGAGGCTGGACAGGGTGGCATGCCAGGCACCAAGACCCAGCGCTTAGCGGGGCTGGGTCCAGACTCCTCGAGACCCCAACAGTCAAGCAGAGGGTGCCGGTGAAGGCACCTCTCCGCACTCACTGAGTGCTGCGGACCGGAGGTAAATTTAGGTCAAAAGGACCAGCCAGCTAGGTTCCGGAGGGCGGAGGCAGAGGGCCAACTAAGAGAGGCAAAGATCCCCAGGCCCCGCAACTGCTGACCCAGGGTCCTGCCCCCTGGCGTCGGTCCGACCCACCAGGGCCTGGGTTTGCCCCCAAGTCAAGCGGGGTGCGGGGGTGGGGTGGTCAGAGTCCGGTGGCCCTCTCCTTCCCTGCACTCTCTAGCTTTCCCCACCTGTCAAACGCGAGACGGTGGGCCTAGGCCGCCTCCAAGATCCTTGACTGCCCCGGGCCCGGGTGACACGGGTTCCAAACTCCGGGACCGCCCCTGCCACCCCCGGCTGGGCGCGGCCCAGCCAAGGAGGCCACCCCAGGCCCCAGGCGCTCCGAGGACGCGGGGGAAGGGGCGCCAGGGGGCCGGGTCCCCCCACGTGGCTGGGCGTAGGGCGGCGCACGTGGGGTCCCCTCAGCGGAGGGAACCTGGGGCCCGCCTCAGGGCTTTGTCTGCAACCCCGGCAGCGGCCCCCCGCCCCGAAAGGGCGAGGACACCCGGAGCTGCGGCGCTGTGTCCCCGGCCCGCGTCCCCGCTCCCGTCAGCTCACCTGAGCTCCGCGCCGCCGCCGCCGCCGCCGCCGCCACCGCCTCCCGCGCTCTGCGCCCCCGGCTCGACTCCGCTCGGCGCTGGGCGGCCGCGCGCTCCTCTCCGCGGCCCCGGCCGGCGCGCAGGGAGCGGGGCGGGGGCGGGAGGAGCCGCCCGGTCTCGGCTGGGGCGCGACGCCGCCGCGGGCTGAGCGGGGATTGGCCGCGGCCGCTGGAAACCCGGGCGCGGAGCCGCCCTCGGCGCGCCCCCGCCGGCTCGGCCCCGCGCCGGGTAAGGAGGGGAGGCGGGAGCCGGCGGAGACGAAAGTAGCGGAGAGGCGAGGGGGGGGGGGGGGCGGGTAGAGAAAGGGGAGGAGGCGAAGGCTAGGGGAAGTGAGGCGGGGCCGGGAGCTGCCGCAGGAGGCCGCGGAGCCGCGAGGACGGGAGAGGCCAGGCGGGCGCCGGAGCGCTGGATGCTGCGCGGTAACTTTGCCTCCGCCCGCGGCGCGCACCTGCCCCGGTTCTGCCCGCGGCGGCTACTGTACCCTTGGGCAGGCCAGACGCGCTGGCAGCGCTCGCTTTGTTTGGCCAAACGCTGGGACTGCAGGGCGGCGGCTGAGTCGCGGAAAGTTCCTCAAGCCGACGGGACAGCCGGGGTCCCGCCTAGCGGCCGTCCTGGGGCTGCTGCCTCTGCACCAGGCGCCGGGCGGTGGATGCGGCCTGGATTTCGGGTCACCACCCATTCGGGGAAACCCCTTTCCTCCCCCCGCCTCCCCCCCACCACCACTGCTCAGGGCCCGCCCTAAAGGCTAGGCATCGGTGTTCCTTTCCCACCCCCGACTCCACCCGGATGTACCAAACTACACGAACCCCAACGAAGTTCTGGCTTGTCCCCAAGACTATTTAGATGCTCTTTGTGGAAGACATAATCTTCTTCACAAACATTCTACCTCCTTTGCAGGAGCCTTAAGAGTGTGTTTAGTCCCCCAGCTGAGTAACGGGACTGCAGGGGGATGGAGAGAGACCTCAAAGGCTGCCTGACCCGCCGACCTTAGATGGTTTCAAAACCCAGTCCTGACCCAAAAGGTACCCAGGGGGTGTCTCACTGACCCTGCCAAGGAGCCAAAAGGGAATCAAGAGTCCAGAGGGGAGTCAGGGGCCAAAGCAATTAAAGGTTCAAAGTCCTCTTGTACTGAGTGGATTTCCAGTCCCCTTCAGTTTAGTCTTCCCATGCTGCAGGGGTGCTTACCGACAAGTCAGAGCTTTCAGCCAGATGACCCCCATTTCTGATGTGACTCATCACGCATGCTTTTTTCGGCAATAGTAAAAGCCCGGAAACAACTTTCCTAAATGTTCATGGGGGGAATGGTTAAACAAAACGGATAATGGCCATTTGATGGAATACTATGCAATAATTCAAAGGAGTGCATTCGTTCTATTTGTACACACACGGGAAGATTCCCAAACCAGAATGCTGGGTAAAGGAGCAAGTTGCAGTATATAATAGGATGTACAATTTGTATTTTAAACCCCCCACATAGTCTATCTCATTCATGGTCACCTGCTTACGTAGTGTTTTTTAAAAAGATCAGTGGATATTGAATGTAAATTAAATTCATGACAGTCTGCCACAAAGACGGAACTAGGGGCAGAGAATAAGGACAGGGAGCATAAGGAATGTTGGACAGTTTTATGCCTTTTACTTATAAGTGAATTCCAAGCAAATGCTTAAATTTTAAGTCAGTTCTGAATGGTGGATGCATAGTTCTGTATTTTTTCCATTTTTTGCTATTGTCTCCTCCCAAAATACGTATTGGGGCTGGTGGGGAACATTTTGAACATTTCTGGCTCTATGTCAGGGGTCAGCAAACTTTTTCTGGAAAGGGCCAGATAATAATTATTTTAGACTTTCAAGCCATGTGTTTGCAACTTCTCAGCTCTGCTGTCCTAGCAGCCACAGACGAATGAATGGCTGTGGCTGTGTTCCAATTAAACTCTTATTTGCAGACACTGAAAGTTAAATTTCATATAATTTTCACATGTCACAAAATATTATTGTTTTGATTTCTCTTCAACTATTTAAAAATGCATAAACCGTTCTTAGCAGGACATATAAAGAACAGGTGGCATGCCAGATTCGACCCATGTGAGCAATAGTTTTGGCAATCCCTGCTTTACTAAAGAAACCAAAATAGATATTGGTTGATGTCTCTTCCTGTTACTTGTTAAAATATACCATTCTGTATGTTACTAAATTGTCTATGTTTTATTATTTTTTTAAGGTTTTATTTATTTGAGAAAGAAAGAGTGAGAGAGCAGGAGAGGGGGGAGCGTCAGAGGGAGAAATGGATTCCTTGCAGAGCAGGAGCCCTATGTGGGGCTCCATCCTCGGACTCTAAGATCATGACCTGAGCAGAAGGTAGACGCTTAACGGACTGAGCCACCCAGGCACCCCAATCTGTGCTTTATTAGAATGCTATAGTTAGCAGGCAGAAACCGAGGTATACACACACACACACAGCTGTGTAAAGGTAGAAGCCAATTTTAATTATGTGAGAAAGGTAAGAAAGTGCCCATTCAAATTCAAACTCTAGCCCAAAGATACACTTCCTTCTGGAAGGATTTCCTGAAATGTTATGACTCAGGCCCTCCTTGATCTCTCCTCTCTCTGACCAACTATAGCAAGGACTGTACCATGCATTTGAGCCTTGGCCACCAGGCTATCTCTATTCTTTCCTGTTCACTAATGGGTTCTGGCTTGCCAGCAGAGCTTAAATCCCTGGAGTATAGATAAGCACCACATCTGAAATATTTGTTTACCTTCAGCATTGTGGTTGAAAGCACTGACTTTGGAGTCAAGATAGACCTAGTGCAAATCCCAGCTCTGCTAGTTAACAGGTCTGTGGCCTTGGCCTTGGACAGGGACCACAGGGACAGGGACAGGGTTTCATCAGCTGTCAAATGAAGATAACCAACCTAGCTCACAGGTTCAGTGAGGTTTAAATACAATAATGGGTGTAAAGTTAGTAGCTCAGTACATGACACATAAGTGCTCAAAAGTGCTATTACTATACTTGGTACAGTTGGGGCACCTGGGTAGCTCAGTGGTTAAGCATCTGCCTTCAGCTCAGGTCATGGTCCCGGGGTCCTGGGATCAAGCCCCGTATCAGGTTTCCCCCTCAGTAGGAAGCCCGCGTCTCCCTCTCCCACTCCCCCCGTTTGTATTCCCTCTCTCACTGTGTCTCCGTCAAAAAAAAACAAAAAAAAAACTTTAAATATATAATATGTATACATACTTAGTATAGAGCTAAAAATCCCAATGGTTATGTGCCTTTCTTATTAAAGTGAATTAGGACAAATCAGAGGACATCGTAATTGCCTTTCTTTGACATTTGGCCTTCCTTATGATAGGAATCATCCCACTGAAGAAAACCATTTTCTTCTTAGAGATATGAAAATAAAAATTGGCTTTGCTTTTTGGGTTTTCTCCTCTAAGAACACTAGAAAAACCTATTCTAGGCAAACCGATCTTGTTGTCTTGACAACCCAGATTGCCAAGAAAATAAGTAAACAAAGCATCTGAATCTTATTTTTAAGAAAACTTGGACAGGACAAGGGAGGAGCTGAAAAGTAAGACTTAAGAAGTATCTTACTCCCTGGGACAGTATCATAAGCTCCTGCCAAGGCTTTGTCTTTTCCTCTGGGAACTGTTCTGTGTTCTACTCATTGTGTTCACTGGAATATTCCACCTTTCAAACCTCAAACATCCAGGTAGAGACAGCAGGATTAATCACACTGATATACTGTATTAATTGAATTCCTTCCCATTCAACAGGAAAGTAGAAAAACACTGACCAAAAAAAAAAAAAAAAAAAAGTAAAGAAAAAAAAGAGAGAGAGAAAGAGAGCCTGAGAAGTTTCCCTTCAATGGGCAGTGAGATTAAAATGTTTGTTAGTCCCAAACATAAACAACAGCATAAAAGGAGAAGTCAGCGGGGACATAGATGAAGCAGTTCTTCATTTGTCTTAGATGTACTATGAGAAAGAAAAGACCAGTGTAACCATCCAAAAACATTAGGGCAAAATCTAAAACACTCCGAACAAGTAGGAGTATTCAAGGCATGTAGGTCAACATGAAGATGCTCCAGTGATGAGATTGAGAAGCCTGGACAGAATCCCCACTGATCCTTCCTAGTGAGGGGCCTGGGTCAGGCCAAATCGCTGAGGCTGTTTCCTCAACTGCAAAATGGTATTTGGCTTATAAGCATTAAAAATGGCATGGGTGGAAGTACCTAGCACAGTGGGCACTAGATAAATGATGCCTGGTATTACCAGTTATGTGTCCAACAAACTAGAAAAGCGGGGCACCTGAGTGGCTCAGTGGGTTAAGGCCTCTGCCTTCGGCTCGGGTCATGATCTCAGGGTCCTGGGATGGAGCCCCGCATCGGGCTCTCTGCTCGGCAGGGAGCCTGCTTCCCCCTCTCTCTCTGCCTGCCTCTCTGCCTACTTGTGATCTCGCTCTCTCTCTCTCTAATAAATAAAATCTTAAAAAAAAAAACAAACTAGAAAAGAATGTTCTCAAAAATATTACAGTAATTTTCAAAACTCCGGAAACAGGGAGCTCTGGGGGTAATACAAGAACTGGCCTGGAATCCCATCTCTGCAACCGACCAGCTGGGTGACCTTGAGTGAGTGAATCAACCTCCTTATGCCTCAGTTTCTACATCTGTTAAATGGGATGAATGCTATTGCTTACTGGGACACCCGGCTGGCTGAGTTGGTTAAGTGTCTGCCTTCAATTCAGGCTATGATCACAGCATCCTGGGATTGAGCCCTGCACAGGGCTCCCTGTTCAGTGGAGAACCTGCTTCTCCCTCGCCCTCTGCCCCTCCCCCCACCCCTGCTCATGTGTTCTCTCTCTCAAATAAATAATAAAATCTTTTACAAAATGCTATTGCCTACATCTTAGGATTGTTGTAAATATTAAATGTGTCAATATACATAAATTACAACAGGGCACTCTGTATTAAAATATTTGTACCCACCTGGGGCAAGGCTGGAAACACTCAACACAAAATCTGCTAGTAGAGCTCCCACCATGCTGAGTCACGGGCTTGGGTCACCACACCTTTCTTCTCCGTAAGGTCTCTGGTAGAGACCCGAACGCCCACTGGCTATACAGCTTCAATTCCCTCCCCACCCTTTCCCCATTTAACCAAATCATCATTTAGTTACACTTCCGTGTTAAACCATCCATAATTACACCATTCTGAATCTTCCCTCTCCGGATGCTCCACCAGGAGAAAAGCCAATTAGCTGTAACCCAGACAGTTCTGTGGGTGGGGTGGGGTGGTTGGCGGGGGTCACTCCGATATTTCCAACTTTCCATTTAACCCTGATTCCTTCCTGGAGAAGAGAGGCCTCAGCCAACAAATCTAAGTCACAGGTGGCACAGGCCACAGACTATATTACCTTTCAATTCAGTTCTGCAAGGGTGAACGTGCAGGCTGGGAGCGGGGTCAGGCAGGCTGGCTTCATGGGTGTGTAAACTGTGCCCCTTACTTGGTTTAATGCTCTATTCAATACAGGGTTTGTATTTGTACTTTGGACTGGCCCTACAGATTATGTAGCTGGTCCTGGTCAGGTGTGATTTCTGATTTTCAGTGTTGACACATGAGGGGTCGGCTGAGCAACCTCGCCCCATCTCTTGGCTCTTCTGCTGAGGCAGAGTGATTAAATCACTTCTTGGACTGGAGAAATCATAGTTTAAATATGTGGACAAAATGTATCAGTTAAGAGAATATATTTGGAAGAATTAAAACAAACTGATAATAGTGGTTACTTTCTGGGAGGAAGAATTATTTTTTACTCTACAGCCCTTAAGAATATTTAATTTTTGCCATCTACATCTATACCGTTTCAAATTTAAGATTTTTCAACATCAACACACCAATTACTGTCTCTACACTGAGCCTCTTGTTTCCAGAGCAGCTGTCTTTAGCCAACAAACGCACCCCATGAGTGGGAGTTGTTTTACACTGTTTCAAAGAGCTCTAGAGATAAATTATTTCCCATAAGAACGTTTAAATTTAACAGAGAAAGAGCCAATGATAGAAACTGCAAAATTTGGTTGGTTCCTTGTTGCTGTTTTGAACTTGAAACACGGTGATTTTCCTGCAAAGAAACACCGAGGGATAAGATAAACTCACGGACAAAGCAATAACTGGTTCTGCTTAATTGCAGGTTGAAACGTAAATTAGATAGACTATATATTTGAGTGCTAGCACCAACACACCTCTGAGCTTCAGACCCTTTCTTAATTTATAATCACTTTATTCATGATGAATTCCTAGACTTATCATCACCCCCATTTATATAGTTAAAGAGAGAAGAAATATATTCATGTAGAAGATACAAGAAAGCAAATACCCAGAAAGTGATTGAAACAGGTTTCCTGTCATTTTGGTCTGAAAACCATGAAAAGATCTTTCCTTCTAGGTCACCTGGGTGGCTCAATCAGTTAAGCGTCTGCCTTTGGCTCAGGTCATGATCCCAGGGTTCCAGGACCGAGCCCTGCATCTCCCTGCTTCTCCCTCTACTCTCCCCCTGCTTCTGCTCTGTCAAATAAATAAATAAAATCTTTAAAAAAAAAATCTTTTCCTTCTTAATCTCCAGCCAAGGACCAACACATGCTTGTGAGCACACACAGGCACATCACAAGCCCCACCTCAAACAAAGCAAGGAAGCTTCAGAAGGCAAATCCAAGCCTCAGAAAACCCTGTATTGACCCCCTAAAGAGATCTACCAATACCCAAAAGAGCTGATATCTGAGCACTGATGCTAAGTGAATTCATGTGATGATGGAGAGTATGCATAGATTCTAGTAAGATATTGGCAACTTTGCTCAGAGAGAACATCATCTTTAACAATTGCACTAACTTATTAATGAAACAGCTGTTTATCAAAAAGAGTTGGTATCTTTTGGGGCGCCTGGGTGGTTCAGTGGGTTAAAGCCTCTGCCTTTGGCTCAGGTCATGATCTCAGGGTTCTGGGATCGAGCCCCGCATAGGGCTCTCTGCTCAGCACAGAGCCTGCTTCCCCCTCTCTCTCTGCCTGTCTGTCTGCCTACTTGTGATCTCTCTCTCTGTCAAATAAATAAACAAAAATCTTAAAAAAAAAAAAAAGTTGGTATCTTTAGCTATCAGAAAAAAAAAGGTGGCTCAGTTGGTTAAGCGTCTGCCTTTGGCTTGGGTCATGATCCCGGAATCCTGGGATGGAGCCCCATGTAGGGCTCCCTGCTCAGTGAGGAGTCTGCCTCTCCCCTCCCCACTTGTGTTCCCTCTCTCTTGCTCACTCTCTCTCTGTCAAGATTTTATTTATTTATTTGACAGAGAGAGAGTGAGTGAGATAGAGAGCACAAGCAAGGGGAGAGGAAGAGGGAAAAGCAGGCTCCCTGTTGAGCAGGGACCCCGATATGGGGGCTCTATCCTAGGACCCTGGGATCATGACCTGACCCAAAGGCAGACACTTAACCAACGGAGCCATCCAGGTGTCCCTAAATAAAAACTTTAAGAGAAAAAAAGAGGGGAAAAAACAAATATGTATATTCTAGCAACAAAATACGACTAAATAGAACGCAATTTATTGACCAGACAGACATCAAATATATCATTGACATGGAGGGAGGGGATGTAAACAAATCCAAAATCTTCTAGCCTGTATGGTGGCTTGGCAGGGACGCTCTCACTAGAGATGATTTATCAAGGGCACCCCATGAGAGGGCAGCTCCTGATGGAGCTGCCGGAAGAGCATCGCACACCGGTTCCTCTCCGGGGTCTTCCCCAGCGTGTGGTACAGTCTGGCCTGGAAGTAAACAACATCTCTGATTTGCTCTTTGCAGTCGACCTTTGCAAAATAGTTCTTGGCTTCGTTGAGATTCTCGAGGGCTGCCTCCAGAGCTGATGGAAAGTGAGAAAACACCATGCATGTTTAGCTCAACAGTCCACACATCATTTTCAAAACTTAACATCTACTTTTATCGATTTAACGTGTACCAGATAGTTTTGTATTCTACTCTTCAAGAAGAATATATATATATATATATATATATATATATATATATATATATATATATATATATATATACTAGGGTGAGGTTTTTAAAAAGGTCTTCGGTTAAAATAAGGATTCACTCGCCCTCAAACTTCATGCCAAGCATACATGGCAAAGTACTTTAAATACATCATGAAATTTTAATATATATTTGAGAACTTAAATACTGCCCCAAATTTAATGTCTTCCTTCTTCTGGGTCCCAAATTTAATTTTTTTCCCCACAGGGGTATCGCTTGGCAATCTCTGAATGGCTCCCTACCTTCTGCTTTCTTCGGTGGGTCATAAGAAGCTGCTGAAGCCACCTGGCACTTGGCCACCAAGAACATGGCGCGGCCTTTGTCCAGCACCGCCCCGTCAGCCAAGATGGGCTCTATGGCCATGTGGAGAAGACTTAAGGCCTGTTCTGGGATCCCAAGAATGAGCTGAAAAAGAAACACTGTGGTTCTGTACAAATTCACGTCCACTGCCCATCACAGAAAAGGCTTCATTTCTGGCTCTTCTCTCCTGACAGGCCATGTCTGGCTTATGTTCTCCTTTTTTTTTTTTTTTTAAAGATTTTATCTCTTTATCTGACAGACAGAGAGAGATCACAAGTAGGCAGAGAGGCAGGCAGAGGGAGAGAGGGGGAACCAGGCTCCCTGCTGAGCAGAGAGCCCGATGCGGG
Organism: Nasua narica; assembly: GCA_028533885.1. Taxonomy (NCBI): domain Eukaryota; kingdom Metazoa; phylum Chordata; class Mammalia; order Carnivora; family Procyonidae; genus Nasua; species Nasua narica. The sequence continues at coordinate 6,075,760 of CM052808.1, read as the reverse complement.
GCTCGATCCCGGGACCCTGAGATCATGACCTGAGCCGAAGGCAGAGACTTTAACCCACTGAGTCACCCAGACACCCCTGGCTTATGCTCGCCTTGACATTACTACATTTTTTTTTAAAGATTTTATTTGTTGGGGCACCTGGTGGCTCAATTGGTTAAGCATCTGACTCTTGGTTTCAGCTCAGGTCACGATCTCATGCTTGTGGGATCGAGCCCCACATCGGGCTCCACGTTCAGTACACGGTCTGCTTCAGATTCTTTCTCCCTTCCCCTCTGCCCCTCCCTGCTTGTATCCTTGCACCCTGTCTCTAAAATAAATACACAGAATCTTAAAAAAACAAACAAACAAACAACTGTTACAAAGCTAAAAGACATTACACATTGATAATGGGTCAATTCATCAAGAAGATACAATTATAACCACATATACACCAAACAACGGAACCCCAAAATATGTAATGCAAAAACCGACAGAACTGAAGGGAAAAATAGACAGTTTAACAATAAAAGTTGAAGAGTTCCAGTACTCCCCTTTCACTAAGGGAGAGAACAACCAGGCAGAAGATGAGCAAGGAAACAGGCCTGAACAACACTACGAACTGACTAGCTGTAACACTTGGTACGGAGCACACACTACCCAACAACAGCAGAGTGCACATTCTTCTCAAGTGCACATGGAACGCCTTCCAGACAGATCATGTGTTATGTCACAAAATAACACCCTAAATTTTAAAAGACTGAAATTATACTATCTTCTCTGATCACATGAAATAAAATTAGAAATCAACACTAGGAGGGAATCTAGATGATTCATAAATATATAGCAATTCAACAACACACCTTTAGGTAAACAATAAGTAAAGGAAGAAATCACAAGGGAAATTAGAAAATCCTTTGAGATGAAGACACATACAATATACCGAAACTTACTAGATGTAGAACTCAGAAGAAAATTTATAGCTGTAAAGGTATAAATTAAAAAAATATCTCAAATTCCTAAGTTGAACTTCCACCTTAAGAAACTAAAAAAAAAGGGGGTGCCTGGGTGGCTCAGTCAGTTAAGCGTCTGCCTTCAGCTCAGGTCATGATCCGAGATCCCAGAGTCCTGGGATCAAGCCCTGCAATGGGGAGTCTGCCTTTCCCTCTCCCCCTCCCTTCTCCACCCCCCTCACGCACTCTCTCTCCAAGAAATAAAATCTTAAAAAAAAAAAGAAAGAAACTAAAAAAAGACCAAACTACATCCCAAGCTAACAGAGCCAAGGAAATAATAAAGATTAGAGTGAAATTGAACAACACAGGGGGTGAGGAGATGGAGTAACTGGATGATAGACATTAAGGAGGGTATGTGATATAATGAGCACTAGGTATTATATTAGACTGATGAATCACTGACCTCTACCTCTGAAACTAATATTATATGTTAATTAATTGAATTTAAATTTAAATAATAAATTAAAAAAAGAAAAGATGGTGACATATTAAAGAAAATAAAAAAGAAAATGAACAAAACAGAGAAAAGAAAAACAACAGGTTCAATGAAACCAAAAGCTGGTTCTTGGAAAAGATCAAGAAAATTAACAGTTAGCTAGACTGACTAAAAAAAAAAACAGAGAAGACTCAAATGACAAAAATCAAGAATGAAAGCAGAGAGTTAACTAACAACCTTACAGAAATAAAGAGGATTATATGAGAATACTATGAACAATTATATGTCAACAAATTAGATAAATTAGATATAATGAACAAATTCCTAGAAAGATGCAAATTACCAAAATTGACTCAAGAAGAAATAGAAAATCTGAATGTGGGGCACCTGGGTGGCTCAGTTGGTTGAGCATCTGACTCTTGGTCTCAGGGTCCTGAGTTCGAGCACTGCGTTGGGTGCCCTACTTAAAAAAAAAATCTGAATGGACCCGTAATAAGTAAAGACAATGAATCAGTAACCAAAAAAAAACTTCCAATAAAGAAGAGACCAGGACCACATGGTTTCAATGGCAAATTCTATCAAATATTTAAAGAAGAATTAACACCAATCCTTCTCATTCTTCTAGAAAATAGAAGAGGAGGGAACATTTCTTAACTCACTTTACAAGGCCACTATTACCCTAATATCAAAGCAAGATGAAGATATCACAAGAAAAGAAAACTACAAACCAATATCCCTTATGAATAAAGATGCAAAATACTAGCAAACCAAATCCAACAGTGTATTTATTTTTAAAGATTTTATTTATTTATTTGACAGAAAGAAATCAAAAGTAGGCAGAGAGGCAGGCAGAGCACAGAGGGGGAAGGAGGCTCCCCGCTGAGCAGAGAGCCTGATTCGGGGCTCAATACCAGGACCCTGAGATCATGACCTGGGCAGAAGCGAAGGCTTAACCGACTGAGCCACTCAGATGCCCCTCCAACAGCATATTAAAAGGATCATACAACATAATCAAGTACAACTTATCCCAAGAATGCAACAGTAGGTCAATATACAAAAATCAATGTAAAACACTATATTAACAGAATAAAAGGGGAAAAAACCCCACACAATCTACTCAATTGAAACAGAAAAAACAGGGATGCCTGGGTGACTCAGTTGGTTAAATCTGCCTTCAGCTCAGGTCATAATCCCAGGGTCCTGGGATCAAGTTCTGCATCAGGCTGCTTGCTCAGCGGGGAGCCTGCTTCTCCCTCTGCCTGCCTCTCCCCCTGCCTGTGCGCTCTTTCTCTCTCTCTCTCTCTCTCTCTGACAAATAAATAAATAAAATCTTGAAATAATAATCTTGAAATAATAAAATCTTGAAATAAATGAAACAACATTTCACGAAAACCCAACACCTATTCATGATAAAAACATTCAGGAGTAGAAAGGAACTTCCTCAACCTAATTCTGATGTATCAGTGAAAAACCCACAGTTAACACCATGTTTAACAGTGAAAGACTGAAACCATCCCCCTAAGATCAGGAGCAAAAACAAGGATGTAAACTCTTGCCACTTCTATTCAGCACTGTTCTGGAAGTTCTACACAGAGCAATAAGGCAAGAAAAAGAAATGAAAGACATTCAAATTGGAATGAAAGTAACACTCTCTGTATTTGCAGATGACATGATCTTATA
>CM052808.1:6023428-6072155 GCA_028533885.1 Nasua narica | reverse complement strand
TCTCTGTCAAATAAATAAATAAATAAGTGTGTGTGTGGAGCACATGTGTATACACCTACCCCACACACACATGCAAGAACAAAAAAGTCTGAAATTATCGATAACAGCATGTTGGTGATTATCTCGGGGTGATACTTATTTTGTCCATTTTACTCATCTGTATTTTCTAATTTCCCAGAATAAATGGGTAATAAATATGAAAAAAAAAGTTTTTTCCTAAGCTAAAGTTAATAAATTAACTTTAATTAAACAAATAAAAGTAAAGGCATTTGAGAATTACTTCATCCTGGGGTTGGAGTTTTCAAAGTCCCCTACCTGTATACACCCTCTATGCTATTAAGAGCTGTGATTCCTGTAACAAGTGAATCAGCCAAATGGTATTTGCCATCATTCATTGCTCTGTCAAACTGTATTTTTTGATCACACAGCATCCATAACTAATAAGAAACAAACAAACAAACAATTAAGAACAAAATGGCAAGGGTTCACCTCATTATTCAACAGAAATATAAAAATATTTTGGCTTGCTTAGCAAATATCCTTACAATTCATACACTTTTTTTGAGATTTAAAAAAAAACTTATAAATATTTCAAGGATGTGAAAAAGCACTAATAACAAAAAAAAAAATCATGTGTGCCAATCACCAACTTCGTCAAATCACAATTTTGCTTTATTTGCTTCAGACACTATCATACACTATTGAAGTTGCTTGCAAATTCCATTCCCCTCTTTCTTTGTCCAAAGTAACTACCTGATTTAATGTTTATCACCCCCATTCATGTTTTTATACTTTTACAGCTATATTCTTACCCTTAAACAATATATAGTATGATCCTATATGATTTTTTCTAATAAAAATTAGAAGGATTTTTGATTTCCAAGCTTTTTGAGAACGAGAAGTCAATGCAACACAACAGAATGTTAATAAATTTACAACAAGGGGTGCTTGGGTGGCTCAGATGGTTAAGCAACGGCTTTCGGCTCAAGTCATGATCCCGGTCCTGGGATTGAGTCCCACATCAGGCTCCCCCTGCTCTGTGGGGAGCCTGCTTCTCCCTCTCCCTTTGCCTGCCATTCCCCCTGCTTGTGCTTTCTGTCAAATAAATAAATAAAATCTTCAAAAAATTAACTAATTAATTTACAACAAGACAAAGTAATTTTGTTACACAAATGAACCCATTTATTATAGGCTAGCAGTATTTCAAATCGTAGAGCTTCTACTCAGTCTTTCACTTTCAATACCTTCAGAAGTGGTGCTGTAGGGCCAGGCCACCCCCGACCCCACCCCAGGCTGTGGTTTTCATGTAGGAACCCGCGGTGTCAGATCCCACAGCTCGTCTTTTCATCTTGGTTTTGCCACCGAAGGAGCCAATGCACTCGGTGTGCTGGCTTATTTCAGTCTTGTTCACCACATTCCTGAAGGAGGCACCATAACAGGTCTGGTATTTATGGATGATTCCAAACGTCTTCGTGCATTTAGCCATGTCGCCACAAATAGGTCTGAGCCCAGAGAGCAATCTCGTACGTTTTTAAATTTTGTATGAATACTGTCATACCATATACTTTGACAACTTGCTTTTAAGCTCAACATTTTTCTGGGACTTACACATGTTCATACAAGTATGAAAATTTTAGTTTCTAGTTTATCCTTTTCTAGTGTATCCTTTTCACTGATGAATAGTTTTCAATTACATGAATATGCGACAACTTATCTATTCTTGTGTTGATGAGTATTTAGGTAGGACCAATTTTTCACTCTTCTGAACAAGGCTGCAATCAACATTCTCATATATCTCTCCTGGGGCAAGAGTTTATCTCAGGTCTACAGTAAGCAGTGGGAACATGGTTACAGGACATACATGCTTTCCTTTTTTTTTTTTTTTTTAAGATTTTATTTATTTATTTCACAGAGAGAGACATTGAGAAAGGGAACACAAGCAGGGGGAGTGGGAGAGGGAGAAGCAGGCTTCCCACCAAGCAGGAAGCTGGATTCGGGGATCGATCCCAGGACTCCAGGATCATGACTTGAGCCAAAGGCAGACGCTTAACCAACTGAGCCACCCAGGCACCCCTGTGCCTTCATTTTAATGCAGTGCCCATTCATTCTCCCAGTAGGTTATACGAATTCACACTCCCCCTCCCCAGAAGCATATGACTTTACTAGCGGCTCCTTGTCCTCACCAACACTTGGTGCTGTCAGGTATTTTACCTTTGGCCAATCTGATGGGTAGGAAATATCTCATTATTGTTTTCACTTGTATTTCCCTGACTGCCAGTCAGGCGGAGCATCTTGTTATATATCTGTTGGGTATATATGTTCTTCTTGTGAACTATGAATTAAATTACTTTTTTTTTTTTAAACAGCTAGAACTAGAACCAAAACTGCTCCGTCACATTAGCACTCCCACAGAACCACAATTCTTTTGTTCCACATCACCCACAGGTGCTTTCCCCTATCTTCTATTTTGTTTGCGTACCACCTTTGCAGCTGGGTACTTGGAGTTCAGATCACAGCCTGCTGAAAGCAGCAAAGAGACCGCAGCACATTTCACACATAGATGGGTACCCACAGCATATCCAATAACCCCTGGGGGGGCAGCCTCAGGGACCAGCAGTAGGAGATTCCTAGGCCATGGTATCCCATAGTTTCAAATTCTCGAACCCATTGCTGACTAAACTTGGTAACAGAAAGAAGAAAGGACCGGTGTAACAGCTTTCTCAGCCCCATTAGAGATGGACATCAATGCAAAGGAACGGGGGTCTGGGAGTGCTTTATAAAATTAAATTCCCTCTGCAGACAACATCTTCCCAAAAGGTCATTTAATTCTGGGAGGAAAAGATTAGAGTTGCCAAGTAAGGAACACAACACCAAACTGAGACCTAATTCTTCATCTACCCATGGACATGAATGACCATACAGTTAGAGATAGAAGGAATACTACCTTAAAACCATACAGATGAGGGAGAGAAAAAAGTTCCCTAAATAAATCTTTAAATATTTTATCAGAGTTTATCTCTCTGCCCTCTTGAACAGAGCTTACAGAGTCTGGTACATACCTACATTCGCCTCAAAGCACAGATGACACAGAAAAGAACCAAGACACAAGAAACTGAGCGGAGACCCTGAAATATTCTGCTTTGACAACAATACAGTAAAAACAGTCTCTTCGGAGATAAATCCAATGCCATACAAAAGTCCGATTACCTGGGCATGCTGACTATTAGGCGGGAATCGTTCCTTCAAGTGCTTTAACACTTCCGAAGCTGCAGCAAAACAGCCCTAAGTAGAAAAACACGATTTGGTGATCACACCTGTGTAGAAACCGCACCTGCTACACCGCTCAGAGGATGTCACTGCGATTCGCCTGTTTGTGGTGCTGTCCCCTGGAAGGCATGAGCCACAGACTGTCACACTTCAAGGGGTCATTTTTTATTTTTTTAGGTTCTAACATATTTTATTTGTTCATTAAAAAAACTTTTTGAATTACACATGTAATGCATGTTCACTCTAGGGAAAAAAAACTTCAAAATAAATGTAAACAATAAGAAAAAGACCAATTTCAATCTCACCAAAGATAATCACAGGAATGTTTCAGCACATATCCTTCGAAACTTCTCTTATGCACATAAATAAAAACATACACGTCCTCCAGAAACAGGTATACATGCTATTTCCATAAATTGCCTATAACACTGTGTACTACATAGTAGGCACTCAATATTTTTTGACTTTCCAGTGTTCACAAATACAAAGGTATATCATCATAGTATGTTATTAGGTAAATAAACTATGTCACACCAAAATAACCTCCTAGTGTGGGACAGTTTGGTTGTTTCTAATTTTGTCCATTTTAAGAATGCTACCTTTAAGAATATACCTTTACATAGTTGTCCATTTGGCCAGTCATTTCCTCAGGACAAGACCTTTGAAATAAAACTGGCTGGTCAAATGCTGGCATTCCAAAGCCCTCCGATATAAATTACCAAATTACCCTCCAGAAATGTGCCAAGAACTTTCACACCAGCACTCTATGCCTTTCTCCCACCATAATATTTAAGGATTGCCTATTTGACTGGTCAAACTAGTATTTCACTGTATTAATTTGAATTTCTTTAATGACTAGATTGAAAAATTTTTCACGTTTCTGAGTCATTTATATTTTTTATGTGAATATGTATTCATTCATGTCTTTTTTTATATCCTTATGTCATTGGAATGTTTCTTATTGACTCCAAAAGCTTTTCAATTTGTCCCAGTCCTTTGATTAGGTGAAATGTCTTCTGTCTATATAGAAGTTCAGTTAGACTGCAAGTGAACTTTTATTTGAAGTGAAGTGGAAATTACACTGAATTATAATAAAAGGTCAATAATCTTTTTATTCTTATGATTTTTAAATGACCGATCTTGCCAATTATCTTCAGGACTGCCGCAGTGAGTTGGGCGTGTGGATCGAGATGGGTTGTCAAATCTTTAGGCCAAGTACAGAGACACGCGCTGTAGTACCCCTCCCAAACATTCCTACTGTGACCTGCCCCTCCTGAGGCTGGGAGAGCAATGATACCAGATGGTCTAAGATTACACAAAAAGAACAAGGGGGCTGGCTGTCTTAGTGCTCCCTCTGGGTTTTAGGAGGAAGGTCAAAAACAGCAATTTAGACCTTGTAACTTCTTTGTAGGTTCGCCCACACCCCAGTCACTGCCACACCAAAGTGCAGCACCCAGTTTATTTGGAGATCAATTTCAGAACACAATCCGAAGCACTCATAAAGGAAATAAAGGAGCAAATGGAGATACATGATAAAGCCGCCTTCTCCACCATCGGACAAGCTTTATTTCCCAGGGGCCTATCTAACCTGCACAATTAAAAATGCGACAATCATCGGCCTTGTGGGTATGGCTACCTGGCTGATGTTCTAGCACTAGAAAGGTCTTACGAAGGCAGGTTGAGGAAAGGGGGGAAGGGACTGAACTGAAACAAAGAGGCCACTGCGTATCTCCTAGCAGTACAATTGTTAAGGCTTCCCAACATATGCTGGCCACTGGAGCCAGGCAATGATGGGGTCAGAAGCTTCTTCCCGTAAGCCTGGGGATATAAGGGAGATGCAGATGGAAATACTAATACAGATCCAAAGCGCAGGAAAAACCTTCCGGGAAACATCACAGAACTCTAATAAACTGGCCCTGGAGAAAGTTTCAAGGCTTGAGTATGGAGCCAAGACCAAGATTTTTGTAAAGTAGTTTTTTAGTCCAGCAGGGAAAAAAAAAAAAAAAAATCATTTCTACCCTACATAATTCAAGAGTAGAAAGGAAGTTATCCAGTTTAAGGTTGGGGTCAGGAGAGAATTTGACTTCAAAAAGCCATACAGGGAAACCTAAAGTGGGTGAATTGTAGAGCATGTGAATTTTATCTCAATGAAGTTGTTGGGGGGGGGGGAGCCTCCCGAGCTTCACACCTAACTGAAGGATCAGACTCATCCACTACCAAATGCTCCACTTCACCACAGTATCAGGAAAGGAAAGAGATGCTAGAGGTTCTATTAAGAGGGGGGGGAAACCAAGAAAGTGATGAACGTGCAGATTCCTGGGGGAAAGCAAACAGCAAGTGCAGCTGGCTGCTGCTCTGACGTCAGGAAGCGTGGGCGACGCCTCCCAGGTGCAGGAAGAGGGCAGCTGACGAAGGTGCATGCGGGACCCAGCCAGAGCCCATCCGTCCCCTTTGTCTCCACAGACACCTAAAGGATTGTCAGGTGCTAAAATACACTTAGTGGAGGGAAGTATTTATAGATTTCCGAAAGGGGTGAACACCATCCAACAATCTTTGGGCTGCAGATTAGGGAATTCTGAGTGGTATGATACAACCTAACAACAATCTAACTGTAACGAACAGCACAGAGAAGTGGAGAAAAGCTCTATGATCAAGAAAATGCGCTTACAGCCAAGACAGTGTTTAGAGGGCTTGGGTAAGAGGCTTCCCTGACTTCTCTTCCATGAAAAAAGACATTTTGGAGCAAAGGAGAGAGAAAGCCTAGAGCAGCACGAGAGACCCTATAATCAGTCCCCGACAAAGAGAATCACGTAAAATGGCTTGGGCTGTAAGTCAAGGTTATATCCAATTCCCACTGTCCCTTTTTGGAGTCAATCAGACTCACGCTGGAGACTTAACGTTAACTGCTGTGCCTTTCCCGTCTCCTATAAACATACATAGCTCCATTACCTGAAAGACTCCTTTATGTTCCATTTGCTACATGGAAATTACTGGTACCTTTTTCCTTTGTCAATGCAAAGAGATGCAAAGTTCAACAACTGTATAGGCTCCACACCCCGTCCATTTCCACCAAGGGGATCTCACCCTTCCAGCGCCCCCTGCAGCCAAGCAGGCCTGACCCAGACACATCCAGTGCTTTTCTCAAGTAGCAGAGGGAAGACGTGGCGGAGCCTCCAGTGCTCCCGAATTGCGCAGGCCCAGCTACCTGCCTACCTGCTCTGCGTGCAGCTCTGCGAGATGGCAGAGGGCGACGGCAAATGACTCCGTGTTGTTCTGCTGCACGCCCACATTCACGGACTCCAGGCTGTTCATGCTCAGCAACATCTGGGCCTGCTGCAGGGCCATGGTGCTGGGTGGGGAGACGGACAGGAGTTTCCTTCAGTTAAGAGACCCAGGCTGCCCCTCAGCCACACCCCACGACTAGAGGGGGCACGGAAGGACAGGAAGTCCGTCTGCAGGCTCTGGCTTAGGGGGAGCGGCTGCCTCCCACTGCCGGCTCTCCCACCCTCAGCTCCAGGAAAGCAGAAACGCCCCCTGGCTGTACAGCCCCAAAGGAAACATGGGGTGGTTACGGCACAACCGGGAGCCCCAAGCTCCAGACCCCCTGACTGCCTCTAATTCCCGTGGTCACAAGCGTGTTAATCGGTTTCCACAGATAAATTCAGACCTGATGCCATCCTGGCACCAGCTGCTCTGGCAACGTAAGCAGTGGCCAGTATCTGCAGCTGTCTCAGGGCACATCCTGCCAAAAAATGATCTCCAGTGCACACAAATAAGACTGGTCAAGTAGGCACTTCCTTTCGTTACTGAGTTCCTAGAAACAGACTGTCTAGGTAGAAGGTGGGGTAGCGACAGGGCTCCGGGATTAAAAACCTGGTTCAGAAGGGTACTTCCAAACTAAAGGAGGCCAAATGGAAAATTAAACTTGAGGCCAGAGATGCTCCAAAAAATACACCTCGGTCACAGGGAAGCACAACCCGAGTGACTGTGGCCCTACCTGCCGGGGACAGGAAGAGACAGTCCAGTCTCAGATCACAGGGGCGGGGCGCTTGGAGTCACAGGACCCGAGTGTGAGTCTTGACTCTGTCACTTGCTAACGACATTTGTGATCTTGGGCAGATCAGATGTGTGAACGGTGGTTTTCACATCCTGGAATGGAGCCCATCCACCAGTTACCTCACAGGGCAGTTGGGAGGCGTAAACAAGAATGAGCACAGGAAAAAACTTTACCAAGTCTGTGCAAAGTACAAAGTGTTTTAAAACTATAAGCATTTTCTTTAACCCCCTGCATGAACAACTTTCATCAAAGGGGAAAATGAGGGGCGCCTGGGTGGCTCAGTCGTTAAGCGTCTGCCTTTGGCTCAGGTCATGGTCCCAGGGAGCTGGGATCGAGTCCCGCATCAGGCTCCCTGCTCCGCGGGAAGCCTGCTTCTCCCTCTCTCCCTCCTCCTGCTTGTGTACCCTCTCTCTTTGTGTCTCTCTCTGTCAAATAAATAAATAAAAAATCTTTAAAAAAAAAAAAAGGGGAAAAATGACTGGTCTATTTGGCCTTTCACAGAACCAGTTTGCTAGCTTCTGCTCACCTTTCAAAGGATCCATGCCCCTATGGCCTTGAGAGTTGGCTTGGAGACCCACCTGCGGCCATAGAGTCTCCAGATGGCCGTTTTCTGAGCAATGCTGATATCGATGAGCTCTGACAGGCTGTGTTTCCAGTGTAGGAGGTCAGAGTCCTTTAGGGCATCCATCAGTTTGTTTGCTGTCTTCCCAGCAAAAGCCCTCTGCTGAACGAGGGACTGTATTCCCAGCGAGGCGAGGTACTAAGAGGACAGACACACCCCATGACTCAAGGTACAGATTACATGATGGAATTGTTCACCTCTCAGAAATCTGGCATATTTCACATTTCAGCACATGCTAACCAACAGCATTATTTAAAAGGAAAGTACCTACAGCCTGACCCTAATCCACATGAAATGTGTTCCTGAAAACCTGGGACTGGAAGAGAGGTAGATGGTATGCTGAGAAGAGCCACGGCTTTGACATAAAATGGGCCTGGACTTAAACACTCTCTCTGCCACTTACTCTGTGAGGCTTCCTAACCAAGCCTCAGCTTCCTCATTTGTAAAATGGGCATATAAACTGTATCATTAAAGAATTATTGTAAGAATTAAAATAGTATGTGGGGCACCTAGGTGGCTCCGTTGGTTAAACATCAGCCTTCAGCTCAGGTCACAATATCAGAGTCCTGGAAGGGAGCACTGTGCTGGGCTCTGCTCGGTGGGGAGCCTGCTTCTCCCTCTCCCTCTGCCCCTCCCCCTGCTCATGCAAGCAAGTCCTCTCAAATAAATAAATAAAATCATAAATAAATAAATACAAAACAAAACAGTATGTGTCAAACAGTGTTGGACACATTGTGGAGTAGGAGATTTTTTTTTTTTAAGATTTTATTTATTTATTTGTCAGAGAGAGAGAGACAGAGTACAAGCAAGGGGAGAAGCAGGCAAAGGGAGAGGGAGAAGTAGGCTCCCCACTGAGCATGAAGCCCAACTCAGGGCTGGATCCCAGGACCCTGGGATCACGACCTGAACCAAAGGCAGACACTTAATGGACTGAGCCACCCATCTGTCCTCAGAGTAGGAGATTTTTTATTTCCCTTTTAAATTTTAAGGTTTTTTTTTTTAAAGATTTTATTTATTTATTTGACAGACAGAGAGAGCATAAGCAGGAGGAGCAGCAGGCAGGGGAAGAAGGAGAAGCAGGCTCCTTGCTGAGCAGAGAGTCCAACACGGGGCTCGATCCCAGGACACTGGGATCATGACCTGAGCCAAAGGCAGAGACGCTTAACACCCAGGTACTCCCTAAGCTGATTCTTTCAAGTTGTGCTTTCACCTTTGAAAATTGTACCAGAAGTTAATGAAAAGATAATTATGCTCATAATAGTCATCCTTTAAAAATTTTCCTACTTCAGGGGCACCTGGCTGGCTCAGTTGGTAGAACATGTGACTCTTGATCACCGGGTTTTAGGTGTAGTGTACTCTCTACACTCACATTGGGTGTAGAGATTACTTAAAAATAAAATCATGGGGCACCTGTGTGAGACAGAGAGCATGAGCACACAAGCAGAGGGAGAGGGAGAAGCAGGCTCCCCAAGTCAAGCTCCCTGTTCAGTGGGAGCCTGCTTCTCCCTCTCCTTCTACTTGTGCGCTCATTCTCTCTCTCTCAAATAAATAGATAAAATCTTAAAAAAAAAAAAAAAAAAAGAGTCAGCTTAAGGGCGCCTGAGTGACTCAGTCTGTTAAGTGTCTGCTTCTTGGTTTCAGGTCTGGATGCAATCTCAGGGTCATGAGATCCGAGCCCTGTGTCAGGCTCCACACTCAGCAGGGAGTCTGCTGGAAGATTCTCTCTCCCTCTCCCTCTGCCCCTCCCCTCACATAAATAAATAAATGAATCTTAAAAAAAAAAAAAGTCAGCTTAAATCCAAAACAAAAATTGTACTTACAAAGTCTATCATTTATTTTAAGGGACAACTTACTTTTGTCAAAATAATCAATTCTGTAAATGTAAGTTTCCTTTCCCAAAAACGAATCAAATGGACAATTTACAGATTTAAAAAGCATATAAAATGTGTCACCTGTACCTCGAATTTTTTTTAAGTAGGCTCCCCACCCAGCATGGAGCCCAACGTGGGGCTTGATCTCCGGACCCTGAGATCAAGGCCTGAGCTGAGATCAAGAGTCAGATGCTAAACTCACTGAGCCACCCAGGCACCCCTTCCATTTTTAAAAAGCATATACAATGAGTCATTAAACATATTACTTTCAGTTTTCCTGGACCCTGCTGCAAACTTTATGCGACAGAATGCTTAAAGAGTCCCATTGCCTACAGTGCAGTTTTCAGCAGATGTTTTTGAGACACAATACAGTTCTTCGAACAACAGTAATCTAGATTCTGATAATCATTACTACTACATATGTGAAGACTGAGCCCTTTCACTCCCCCTCAAAATTTGTCACCAAGGACTGTAATTTAGGTTCTTCGCTGTCACTTAAATTAAGAAAAGACAAATGTACCTGTCAGGTTTACCGGTTCTTGGCTTTGTTTATTTTTAAAACACAGATTAGTAAACTGGTTCTGTAAAAGACCAGGTAGTAAATAATTTAGGTTTTCCAGGCCACATTTGATCTCTGTCACATTCAGCTCAGGTCATGATCTCAGGGTCCTGGGATCGAGCCCCGCATCGGGTTCTCTGCTCAGCAGGGAGCCTGCTTCCCCCTCTCTCTGCCTGCCTCTCTGCCTGCTTGTGATCTCTCTCTGTCAAATAAATAAATAAAGTCTTTTTAAAAATAAATAAAAATGTAAAACCCATTCTTAGCTTGAGGGCCATATGTAAGCAGGCAGCAAGCCAGATTTGGCCCATGGGCTTTAGAGTTTGCCAATCCCCAGTTTAAAAATAAGCTTTTCCTGGGGCGCCTGGATGGCTGTCATTAAGCGTCTGCCTTGGTGTCAGGTCATGATCCCAGGGTCCTGGGATCGAGCCCCACATTAGGCTCCTTGCTCCGCAGGAAGCCTGCTTCTCCCTCTCCCACTCCCCCCTGCTTGTGTTCCCTCTCTGTCAAATAAATAGATAAAGTCTTTGAAAAAAAAAATAAGCCTTTCTTGAAATTTTTCTAAGTAAATATGTGGAAGTCCATGTTGATCAAGGATCTCATAAACTTGGTCAACGGAACTTTTATAGATGTTATTAAGATAAAGGGAACAGCGAGAAACCTATCAAATAGAATTTAGTGGTTTGATTAACAGTTAAGGTCAAATGAAACTACCAAGAATGAAACCACGCCATTTATTTAAGTAATTTCACAGGAAGATGAGCCTTACCGGTAACCCAAAATGTACTGCCTTCTTCACGGAGTGCTCTAGCAGAACATAGCTATCAGATCTCTTCTGCCCCAGCACATAAAGCCAGCTCTGGTAAGAAAAATCATCAAAATATATCTAACAATGATAACGATTCATGTTCTATTGAAATATCAGCATGGCTGTGAGAAAGATTTGACAAGGTACAAGATAAATCCTCTAAACTACTCTTTCACGAAGTATGAACCTAAAGGAAAACCACTGAACACATTAAAACTGTCAGACTGAGCTAAACAGCCATTGATCTTCACCTCTGACAGCGATGAGTGGCAAGTATTCCATAAAAAAAAACCATGAAGCTCCTATATGGCCTTTAACTGAGAAATCGAGATTCTCAAGGAATGTTAAATGAATTCCGTGTCCTCCTTGTGCTTGATGTTTATGCTTTCGTGGGACAATGTCTCATCCAGTTAGTAGGTGTTGCACACACCTTTTTGTTAATGCCAATGTTTAATGTGGTAGCTTTGGATTAAAATTTGTAGACAAGAAATGCACCCCCCAAAGCAAAACAGAGATCATGAATTAAGAAAGATAATAACGATGGGTTGCCTTTTCTGAATTCCCACAACCACCTGACTAGTTTCCCTTCACTGCTAAGGCCCTTCCAATTGCAAAGCAATCCAATTCGGATGGCGCCATTCGAAGGCCAACTCAACCCACGGGCAGAACTCCGGAGACAGGAGGGGGCGGCTCACCAAGCAATGCTGGAGACACACATGATCATTGGACTCCTGGGCAATCCTAATCGCCTCCTGCAGGGCCAGCTCTGCCTGCTGACTAGAGAAAGACCGAACGTTAACAACTCATTAACAATCACAAATATATCCAAGCAACGTAATAGCAAAGCATGTGTACAGTAATTCATCCCAGTAGAGGCCTCTGGGTTGGAAGTTGTAACAATGAGCTTGTTCCGTCAGAGGCACTTCCCTCCCCCAGCAGCAAGAGACATTAACAGTAGAGACAGAGAACAGGTCCTTTCTAAGGTGGATTTCTACTACAAAGGGCAAGAAGGAATGGCTTTTCTTGATCTCTGCTCCTAAGATTATTTTAGTTGTCTACCCCTGGGAGAAGGGGCAAGGGTAGGATACAACGTTTCACTTTTCACTGCACTCCCTTCCCCATTATGTGATTTTTTTACTTTTGTATTTTTTCAAAACCAGTTTTAAAAAGTACATTGAGGATACTCACTTCTGAGATTTTTTTTCTGTTGATATGGCCCCCCTCCATCTGGGATGCCTCCCTTAATCTCATTCTGTGGAAATTCAGCCAACTATCCCTGACCCCACTGAGCTATCACCTCTGAAAACACCCACAGAAATGCTATCTATAACCCACCTTGCAGTGCTTAATTAAATACTACTGTGTATCACCATCTATTTATTTAATCTGTATTAATTTTATTTCTTCAAATAGTTTATAAGCCTGGAGAGAGCGAGCTCTGAAATTTTGGGTTTCCTCAAATTTTCCCCAGAAAAGAAGTTCTATAAATGCAGGATTATGAAGACCTCAAAATCAAATCAGAAATTCTATGGGTATCACTCATTTAGGAAAAATGCACATAAGGAATTTTCTTTAAAATTAGCATTAGCCTCACACAATCCATTTTAACTGAGGAGAGCTGGATTGTTTCTTGATAACCACTTATTTGAATAAAGAAGTCAGATACAGGCACCTGGGTGGCTCAGTCATTAAGACTCTGCCTTCCTGCCTTGGGCTCAGGTTACGATTCCAGGGTCCTGGGATCAAGCCCCACATCATGTGCCCTGCTCAGTGGGAGGCCTGCTTCTCCCTCTCCCACTCCCCCTCCTTGTGTTCCCTCTCTCACTGTCTCTCTCTCTGTCAAATAAATAAATAAAATCTTTTAAAATATTTTAAAAAATAAAAAGGTCAATACAGTTTTACCTATTTTACATTGCTTTTAAATTCCTTTCAGTGCTGAGATGCAATAGGACACAAGCTACTTGAGGGCAGGAAGGATATCATCACATACGGGCTCTCAATAAATATCAGTTGATTTAACTTTACTGAATATCTGAAGACCAAATAAATTATGTTAAGCTTAAAAAAAAAAGGTTTTGGAAGAACTGTACAGATAGTATGCTAAAACTAAACAGGGATTACTGGGGAATTACTTTTCCCAGGGAGGAGGAAAAGTTAGATCTACCAAATGGTAGATTCCCAGGTAGCTTAAGACCACTTTAAATCTCTATTCAAATATGAAGTTAGTAGAGGTTAGGGAGGGCTGACCTGCTACCTTATTATTTAAACAGAGACTTACAAATTGAAGGAGTGATCTGTGCATATATCTGGAGGAGTATCCCTCCTGAAAACAACAGCACTCCCCAACCCTCTATTCTCATCTATCACCTTTACGTATTATGTTTAGTGTTGTTTATCGTCCACCTCCCCACTGTAAGCTCCATGAGAACAGAGGATTTTTCCCTCTTTTTCTCCTCCTGTACCCTCAGCATCTAACATAGTGCCTAGTACACAGCAGATGTCAGTAAACAACTATACTGACTTTCAAGAAATCTTCACAATCCTATAAGCTAAGTGACAAAATTTTACACGGCCACAGCTCCAGGACTAGAATCAAAGAGGCTAATGGAGTAAATTAGTTAGCAATTAATTTGATGCAGTTAGCTGTCTCTCCTATTGTAAATATATAAATTCTATACATCAACAGATTATTTGTATCTAGAAGGCTGGATACAAATTTCCAAACCCTAGCAGAAGCTGTTTTGAACACAGAAATCAGTTAATGGTAAATACTACAAATGATACTGCTATTTACTATGAGAACATAAAAAAGCAAAAGTTTCCGATTAAGAAGTCATTACAGCTGGGCAGACAAAAAGAAGTCAATGATCAAAAGATAACATGGAATCTCATAAAATTATGTAGTTTAGAGTAGACTCAAAACTATCCGAGTCCAACTATCAATCTGATGCTTGAATTCCCTTACTGACACCTGGTCTAGGCTTGAGCACCTCGCTGACCCTTCCTTAGAGGTTCCATGTGGGACCACTTTCCTTATCATGGACAAAGCACAGACCTTTCCTTGTACTTCCCCGCTTTTGTTCTTCTCCAGGAATTATACCCTCAGTCATCTAAGTTTTCTTCACATGACCTTTTATGACATGAACATGCCAAACATGTGCTTGGCCAAATCATTTTCTCTCTAGGCTCACCATTCTCATATCCTTCCCAAACTGTTTATACGACATGGCTTTGAATGCCTACAAGGAGACTGTCCCCCACACAAGCTTGTCTATGTCCCCTTTAAAATGTGACAATCAGAAATGGAATTTCTGGGCGCCTGGGTGGCTCAGTTGGTTGAGCAACTGCCTTCGGCTCAGGTCATGATCCCGGAGTCCCGGGATCGAGTCCCATATCGGACTCCCAGCTCTGCGGGAAGTCTGCTTCTCCCTCTGACCTTCTCCCCTCTCATTCTCAGTCTCTCGCTCTCTAATAAATAAATAAAAATCTTTAAAAAAAAAAAGAAGAAATAGAATTTCTGACCTAAACAGCAATGGGTAGAAGTCCCAATTCTTGAACTGTGGACAGTATATTTCCATTAACACACCCTACAGTCTCTATTCAAAAATGCCTGTAGCAGAGACCATATTTCTCTCAAAGGGAAAAAAGCCATTGGGGGAGGAACCCTTTTAATTAATAATTCCCTACCTTTTCACCCTTATTCACATTATTTCATTGTTTCCAAAATACCCTCCATGTTTTAACTTTTTATCCATGTAACTCTATTTATTAATTAATAGCTGGGCAATTTTCCTATTTTTATTCATTAAAATCATAAGTATGTCTTAGCAATGGCATAAGCCAGTATCACCCCACTGAACTGCCTGAATTCTATCCAAAAGCACAAACATGTGGATTTTAGCAAGCCGTATAGGTATAGGGTTTTACCCAGTAAAAGTACAACTTCCTTTTGGCTTTTTGAAAGACTGAAAATAGCTTTTGCATCCACATTATTACCTCCGAAAAATCCTTTTGGGAATCTCTGGCCTAATGACCTAATTTCCTTTTAACCCAATGGCTGTTGTTCTTAGAAGTAACGAAAAAGGCCACGCACCAAGAGAGTAAATGCTTAACAGTGACACTAGGGGGCAGACTGCTTAAGCAGAAGATTTTTCTTAACTTCTGTCCAGGGACAGAGCGTCTCTCTAGGCAAGTTAACGTTAGAGAATCTCTTCAGTCTCTGCGGCGACAAAAACCTGCGGACTCACTAGTGACCGAAGCGGCAGTGCAGGGCGGCCAGGTTCAGCGCGGCGTATCTCAGGCTCCGGCCGTAGCCCTCCTCCCCGTTACTTTTGCTTTCGGCCCCAGTGAGAATCAGGCGATCGAAATAATGAAGGAGGCTATGAGTGGAACTGAAAACATCTTGGACCCGGAGGTTGTTTAAGTAGCTGAGATAGTGCTGAAAATAAGAAACAACGCACGTACTTTAAATGTTCGGCTTCCTCCCGCCTGAGACTAATTCAGAGCGTCCCACTGGCTGCAAACACCGGTGTACCCCCAGCCCTCCTAGGAAGACAACTTAGTGTAACCTTGTCCCACAGACAGGATAAAACAAGTTCAAGATACAGTAGTTAGGGGCCCGTGGGTGGCGCAGTTGGTTGAGCGACTGCCTTTGGCTCAGGTCATGATCCCGGAGTCCCGGGATCGAGTCCCGGGATCGAGTCCCAGGATCGAGTCCCGGGATCGAGTCCCGCATCGGGCTCCCGGCTCCATGGGGAGTCCGCTTCTCACTCTGACCTGCTCTCTCTCACTCTCTCTCTTCCCTAATAAATAAATAAATAAATAAATAAATAAATAAATAAATAAATAAATAAAATCTTTAAAAAAAAAAAGATACAGTAGTTTGTTTTCTCCTTAGGGAGTTCCCAAATGAAAAATGGGCGCTCCATTAGGACTTGTGTCAGAGTTTTATCCTAAATATACGCACACTATGCCGCTGGTTATATTAGGGCCCATGGGTGATGGGGTAGGGAGGGACTCATGTAGCTCAGGCATTAAGAAATCCTGTGAACTCAAATATAAAGATTTTAATTCCTGAATTCATATAAAAATTACAAAATTAATTTCTGCAAATGTCCAAGTCATAACACAGTGAGTCTCTAACTAGTATACTGTATTAATTATCTTGTAATTATTTTGACAGTGTTCATTTTGTTTGATTCACTGAATTAAACTTCCCTCCAAGAGGGCACCTGGGTGGCTCAATGGGTTGAGACTCTGCCTTCGACCTGGGTCGTGATCTCAGGGTTCTGGGATTGAGCCCCATATCGGGCTCTCTGCTCAGCGGGGAGCCTGCTTCCCCTTCTCTCTCTGCCTGCCTCTCTGCCTACTTGTGATCTCTTTCTCTCTGTAAAATAAATAAATAAATAAAATCTTTAAAAAATAAATAAATAGGGCCCCTGGGTGGCGCAGTTGGTTGAGCGACTGCCTTCAGCTCAGGTCATGATCCCAGAGTCCCAGGATCGAGTCCCACATCGGGCTCCCAGCTCCATGGGGAGTCCGCTTCTCACTCTGACCTTCTCCCTTCTCATGCTCTCTCTCACTCTCTCTCTTCCCTAATAAATAAATAAATAAAATCTTTTAAAAATAAATAAATAAATAAATAAATAAATTAACTTCCCTCCAAGAGGCAGAGCCAAAGCAGATATATTTCTGTATGTGAATAAAGACGTCAAATCCAGATACTACCAAGAAAGTTGGGAAAAAAAAGAAAGAAAAGATAGTTTTTGGGGTAAAAGTCCAGTAAGAAATGAAATTATTTGAAAAAATTTGGAAAAAACAAAACTGACAAAAGAGGAAGGAAAAGAATTTTTAGCCCCAAAACTTGAAAAAAAAGAAATTAATCTACTCTATCATCTGTCCATAATTCAGAGCCTCAGAGAGATGATGTATGAACAAGAACAGCAATAGACTGAAGAAACTCCTAATGGCCCGGAGGTGAGGTTTAGGAGGAAAAGCTTTGTGACCTAGGCTAGTTGACTTGCCAACATTTCCTTTGAAGAAATGGGGCCAATGGGCCAGGCTTCATTTGCAAGGCTCCTCAACTCCTCAATGTAAAGAGTAGCCTCACTGTGGTTTTCCAACTCAAAAGACTCACCGCTTCAGCAAAATCAGGATTAAATTTCAACAAGTTGTTCAGTTCTTTCTGCAAAGATGCTGGAGTGAGGGCTTTCGTCTCGTCGTTCTTTAACAAAGAAGCCTGAAATTTAAAAATGACAACTCAGTGGAAAGAAACGGCCAACAAACATACAGAAATATATACTAACCAGCATCCCCTATGTCCTTCTCCACAGCCACTCTCTCCTCTTGAACACACAGAACAGCTTCCTCTTTCTGAATCGCAAAGCCTCCCAACTACCTCTGCCCACTCACACTCTCCTTGTATGCCCTACAAACTCCCGCTCCTTCGTCAGGCCCTGGTTGAGACTCTCACCACTTGCTTGTATCACTTGCTAGACTAGGTAAGGTCCTGTGAGCCCCTACATGTGCCCATAAGCCTCCTGCGCTAACCCTTCCTGCGGTACTTATCAAACTACACGAAAAGTACCAGTGTGACCCACCCCAGACTGTGACCACCCTCGGGACTGGTGGTGTACACCTCCATCCCACACTGCAAGGGGCCACACAGCACGCAGGTGCCCTACTCCTGGTTATCTGTCTCATGTAGATGGTACCAGCAATGATTATACAAAATATGTAGAAAACTAATTCTAAATTAAATATTAGTACTTAACTTTGTTACAGACACTTCAATTTTACTTAGACAAATTTTTATTTATAAGTAATAATTTCTAATTCCATTTGAATTCGTTATATCATTATAGAAGATTCCAAAAACATGGAAAGACATACAGAGGAAACAAAAATCATCTGTAACCCCTCCACCCAAAAATAACACTATTAATATGTGTCTTATTTCAGTCTTTTTTCTATGTGTGTGGGATATATATGTGAAACATACACTTATACGCCTATACCATATTTTTAACAAAATTAGAACGTGGTATATCAATTTACTTCCTGCTCTTTTCATTAATAATATAAAGTTTGTATCATCGGTCTTTGAAAATATGATTTTTAAAGCAAAAGTATTAACCCTGTGACCATCATACTTATTGCAAATACTTTTTCCCATTTTATTGTTTGCCTTTTAGTTTTGTTAGAACGTGTTCTGACATGCAGACATTTTTAATTTTTATGCTGAAAAATCAAATGATCTTCTCCTACGTGTTTTCTCCCACTGCTTTTATGTTTAGAAAGTCTTTCCCCACCGAGAGATCACTTAAAAGTTAATATGTAGTTCCTCCTGGTTTAATTACAGCTTTACATCGTCACCTTCACCCTTTAATCCATCTGTAATGTGCTGAAGTGTGCGGATGAAGTAAAGATCTAGCTGTATTTTCACTTCCATACTTAACCAATTGTCTAGATGGGTTTTTCTAATCTGTTTGAAAGTCATCTGACCTAAACATTACACCTTTCTGCAGAAAGAAAATTACTAACAAAATTAGGAAAACTAGAAAAGTAGAACCAAAAAAAAAAAAAAATCAAAATCCTATACTTGAAAACAACACGGGAGAAAAATATTCAGCTTCTGTTACCAAGCAAAATGAAAAAGGATAGCTCAAGAACACCGGCAAGAAATGTCTGTGGTAAAATGTACTGATGTCTGCCAACTTGAAATGTATCAAAAAATGAAAGATGAAATGGTGGCTGGGTAAGGGATGTGTAGGTATACGATAAGGACAGAATAAAATAGTAATTTGTGGCATCTAGGTGGTAGGTATGTGGGTATTCACTATGCAATGCCTTTCAACTTTTCTTTCTGTTTGAAAATGTCCATAATAAAATGTTGGGGGAAGAGAAGTCAGTTTTCCAAATCAGGTTTTTGGGCTGTGTTAGTCACACACGATCATAAAATGAACATGTATTATGACTTTAAGAAAAATAAAATCACGGGGCGCTTGACTGGCTCAGTCAGTAGAGCATGTGACTTGATCTTGGGGTTTTAAGTTCAAGCCTTATGTTGGGTGTACAGATTACTTAAAAAAAATCTTTTTAAAAAAACAGAAAAAGGGAAAACCACACACAAAATCACAAAGAACACATACTCACCACTGTATCGTTAGTGAAGAAAAGAGGACACAGAATAAGGAATAATGCAGATTCACTAATAAACCTACTAACAAGACAGGCACATGTGCTGACATATAACGCCACAGGACATGTTTTGACTTACCAAAGATTTTATTTATTTACTTATTTATGTATTACTTTATTTGATAGAGGGAAAGAGAGCAGGGGAGACGCAAGGGGAGAGGGAGAGAGAGAGACTCTCCAGCAGACTCCCTGCTGAGAGTGGAGCCTGCCGCAGGGCTTGATCCCACAACCCCAAGATCATGACCAAAGTCAAAATCAAGAGTCGTATGCTTAACCAACTGAGCCACCCAGGTGCCCCTCCACAGGATTTGTTCTTAAAAGTTATGGGGTGCCTGAGTGGCTCAGTCGTTAAGCTTCTGCTTTTGGCTCAGGTCATGATTCCAGGGTCCTGGGATCGGGCCCTGCATCGCGCTCCTTGCTTCACGGGAAGCCTGCTTCTCCCTCTCCATTCCCCTTGCTTGCATTCCCTCTCTCACTGTCTGTAAAATAAGTAAATAACATCTTTAAAATAAATAAATATAAGATAAAAGTTTGTGATAGGGACGCCAGGGTGGCTCAGTTAGTTTAAGGTCATGATCCCGGGATCCTGGGATCGAGTCCACATCAGGCCCCAGGCTCAGTGGGGAGCCTGCTTCTCCCTCCGCCTGTTCCTTCCCCTGCTAGTGCCCCCCCACAATACAGAAATAAAATCTTTTAAAAATTAAAAAAAAAATAAAAGTCTGTGATAAATAATATAATTAACATACCTGTTGAGAAAGAAAAAACTCTGCTTGTTTTTGGGAGAGAGGCCCACTGCAAGATACCTCCTCTTCTCTGGAAAAAATAAAACAAAACTACTAAGGAATTAGACCATGGGGATGGATGAACTAGGTGATGGGGACCAAAGAGCGCATCTGTCATGAGGAGCACGGGGTGTCGTACGAAGTGCTGAATCCACTGTATTGTACACCTGAAACTAGTATGACACTGTATGGTAACGAACTGGGAATTAAAATAAAACCTTAAAAAGTCAAACAAGCAAACAAAAAAGAATTACACAACAGCAAGAATAGTAAGGCTAACAAAGTCAAATAACTTCATCAGAAGAGCTCAAAAACCTTTACAATTAATTCTCTCTCCTCTCAGGAATAGGAAAAAAAAAAATACATAAAAAGTGATGTTGAATGACCTGCCACAGTTTGCACAATATAATTATGGACAATTATAATTCTAAGTTCTACATGGTGTGATCTTTCCACCATGCAAATCTCTCATGATATGCCTGATTTCAAGCCATTCAGGGGTACCCCCTCGACTTCCAGAATAAAGCCCACACTCCTTAGCAGGGCAGGCAAAATGCTCCATGAGTGGTCCCAGCCACTACTCTCCTTTGCCTTTTCTTTCTCACCCATACCCCCAGCCTGACGACTTTTTCACAGATCTCTTATCGCGCCAAGGTGCCCCCACTGCTCCTTGGCCTGCAGGGACCACTGTCCCACCCACTGCAGTGGACTGCAGTACACCATCCATCATTCAAGATTGACTCAAGTGTCAGTCTTCCAAGAATCTCTGTTGACGTCTCTTACTGTAGCTCCCACTGTTTCCCACAGAGGCTGAGCACAGCGCCTAAGAATTGCCACACCTGCCTGCTCTTACTTGCAACTGGATGCCAATACCAAGCACCATGCCTAGGAACAAAACAGGCACTCGGAGTTTGGGAAATGAATGAATGAAGAGTTTCTAACTCCTTGCTACAGATACAAGATGTGTTGTACTCGAGAGCAGGAAAAAAGTAGCTTCTCTTAAGAAATATCTGCCTAGAAATTTACATTATGCAGAATTAACAGATAAGGAATATAGGGATATAAACCTAGGCTTGAGAAATCTACACATGTACAACAGTAAAGTCTTATTTTAACAGCAAAGTATGAGTAATACCCTTTTGCCACAAGACTCTGAAGAAATGGACTTCTGTAAAGGATGATGGTAAGTACAAAAATCAATACTTACTCATAAATAATGCCTTTATAAGCACTCTGCATCTAATACAGTTCTCCAACTTTTATGTAAATGATATACGAATGGATATTCTGAAAGAAAATGCTTCTGAGGTTACATAATTTGGGGAAAGTTACACAGTCTATCTTGCTTGGAGATTCATGATGCATGTGAGAGAAATCTAACAGAAAAACTTTATTTACTTTTGTTTAGTGTACCATTTACCAAACTCATTGAACAAAGAATCCTTTCCTCACATCTTTCAAGAAGCACTAGTGTTCCACAGAAAACACTTTTTGGGAGGTGCTGCTCTAATATTCTCTTGGCTTCATTTCTGGTAAATATTACCTAATAATCCCTAAGGCTGTGTATCAGATTCTGGAACCATCGGAGCTGCCAAGAACCAGCCCCAACCCAGGTCTAACAAAGATCAGTGACAAAACAGTGACCTGGAGGGAAATGGAAAACAAATTCACAGGCCAAGTTCTCAAATGGAAAACAGTTAAGTATCTGAGCAATAAGGAGCCCTTTTCTCTTAACACAACTCGTAACCAAGGTAAACCCAAGGCTTGGAAAGAAACATGGCTGCACACAAAAAGGCTAGCGACAGGGCGCCTGGGTGGCTTGGGCGGTTAAGTGTCTGCCTTCAGCTCATGATCCCAGAATCCTGGGATCGAGTCCCTGCTTAGCTGGGAGTCTGCTTCTCCCCTCTACCATGTTTTCTCACTCTCTCTCACAAATAAAATCTTAAAAAAAAAAAAAAAGAAAAAAACATTTAAAAAATAGGCTAGAGATAGGTACGACTGAATGAATTCATCTGAATGAAACTGGACACACAGTACTGGTCCCACACGCCCCTAAAGTCCATAATGATCAGGGCACCTGGCCGGCTCAGTCAGTAGGGCATAGAGAAAATCAGCATCATGGAAACTGATTCTTTTTTTTTTTTAAGACTTTATTTATTTGAGACAGAGAATAAAAGCAGGGGGAGCAGCAGGCAGAGGAAAAAGGAGAAGCAGGTTCTCTAGGGAGCCTGACACAGGGCTCGATCCCAGGACCCTGGAATCACGACCTGAGCCAAAAGCAGCCACCTAACTGATTAAGCCACCCAGGCGCCCCTGCAAACTGATTCTATAAAGAAGGGAAGTACAGTCCCCATAAATTAAGATCAAATTTCTTCTGGCCTTCATAGAGGCAATTGTGGCTGACATGAACCAGTTGGGGAGGGCAAGTAAAAACACCATGGCCGGGGTGCCTGGGTGGCTCAGTTGGTTGAGCTGCTGTCTTCGGCTCGGGTCATGATCTCAGAGTCCTGAGATGAGCCCCACATCGGGCTCTCTGCTCGGCAGGGAGCCTGCTTCCTCCTCTCTCTCTGCCTGCCTCTCTGCCTACTTGTGATCTCTCTCTCTGTATCAAATAAATAAATAAAATCTTAAAAAAAAACAAAACAAAACACCATGGCCTCAACCATCCTTCAATGACTCCTCCTGTTTCCTCAGGGCCCCACAAATACGTGCAGAAGAAAGTAACTTGTGAGAAGCCACAGAGGTATTCAGTTTAGGAGAAAGGCTACCCATTTGGGAAAAGTGCTCAAGTATACCTTGCTTATAAACCCAATTATTAGCTGAGACAGAATTTTAGACTTACTAGTGCTAGAAATCAAGGGGACTTAAGCTGGGTCCACGGATGGGCTTTAAGTCCACAAACATAAAATTGCGCTCAAAAGTTGGAAAAATGTGCATTTCTAATATGGACCTAGTATATGGCATTTGTGAGATTCTCGGGAGTCTGGAAATTGCTCTAACAAATCTTAAATCTACCACTGCACTGAAATTTTAAAAATATGAGATTAATCAATCAACAAAGATTTTGTTTTTTGTTTTTGAATATTTGCAATGCAGGAAAACACCAGTCTAGGTCCTGGAGGACACACAGTGTGTTAACAGGCTTACAGTCCTGGGGAAGGCTAAGACTAGCCCAGGTGAGGAGACAGCAGTAAGTGATAAACGCCAAAGGTGAATATGAACTCTGTACTGAGAAATGGGGGGAATCACTTGCAAGTTGGGAATGAGCAGAGAAAATGATGAGGAAGGAGAAGGCGGTCCGGGAAAGGGAAACAAAAGACAAAAGACCCCTGGCGGGCTGGGACAAAGGATCCAAGCTGAAAAACTTAAAGTAAGGTCAGAAAGGTCAACTGTGGAAGGCCTCGAACACCAGCTGGGGAGACTGTGAAATCCTTGTAGGTTTCTGAGCAGGATATTGACAGAAGCAGGGGAAGCCAAGGACTGGGACAGGACCAGTTACTAAACATCCAAGGAGGAAGCAAGGACCTCACCCTTCTGAGGTGTGTGAGCAGAGGCAGCCCCTCTCCCTGAGCCACACTGTCTTCCGTCTGTGCCTCCAACATGCCAGCTTGTCCTGTCTTGGAAGCTGGGTGTGTGCCGTGTGCTCTGTCAATATCTCCTGGTTCCTTCATCATCTGGCTCCACATCTGAGGGGTCCCTCCCCAGTCGAGCCCCCAGTTACTCTCTCTCTCTACCCTCTACCCGAGGGTCCCATTTCCTCTCGATAGCAATGCCTTGCTCTGAAACTGCATTACTTATCAGTTGCCTCTATATCATCTGACCCTCCCCACATGACTCTATGAGGACAGGGCCCTCTCCTCTTGGGGACAATACAGCATCTTAACGTGGTATCTGGTCCACAGGAAGCACTCAGGAAGTATTTGTTGAATAAATTAATGAATTTGAGAGATTTATATTAAATCACCGGCAAGTAAAGAATTACCAGAGAATTTCTACTTCTGTTAGGTCCTTTTAGGAGCACAGGGAAGCTGTAATTACAGCACCTCGCAGACCAGTAGCCTCCATGGCAGCCTCACGTGGCCTAATCCTGTCAGCTTGCTCCTGACTACAGGCTCTTGGCGACTGCCCGCAAACAAAACACAGGCTCCATTTCAGTGTGCCCTCTCTTCTGCGACGGGCTAATTTTGATAAATGATAAACATTTGTTGACTAACCGTTTATTCCCTCCCTTCTAAATTAACAGTGGGGGGGAAGTCAATTAATTAATTAGCAGTCAGGTTTCTCTTTTCAGATAGGAATAATTTCACTGTGGGATGGGAGATTTGCAAGCTATGCAGTATTTCTTTCCCTTTCCTAATTTTATTTTATTATTTATTTATTTATTTTATGTGGGCTCCACGCCCACCCAGCACGGAGTCCAATGTGGGGCTGAACTCACGACCCTGAGATCAAGACCTGAACTGAGATCAAGGGTCGGACATTTAACGGAATGAGCCACCCAGGGGCCCCACTCCTTTCTATTTTTAATACAAATTTCTAGGGCAAGAAAAGTAACTTTCCTGAAGAAAAGAGACCTGAAAACATTCCAATAACTGAAAAAAAAAAAGAAAGAAAACAAAGAAAGGAAGAAAAGAGCTAAATTAAGAAGCTTTTCTTTTTTTTTTTTTAAGATTTTTACTTATTTATTTGACAGAGAGAGAGAGAGAGATCACAAGTAGGCAGAGAGGCAGGCAGAGAGAGAGGGGGAAGCAGGCTCCCCGCTGAGCAGAGAGCCCGATGTGGGGCTCGATCCCAGGACCCTGAGATCATGACCTGAGCTGAAGGCAGAGGCTGTAACCCACTGAGCCACCCAGGCGCCCCTAAGAAGCTTTTTTTTTTTTTTTTTTTAAGATTTTATTTATTTATTTGTCAGAGAGAGAGAGGGAGAGAGAGCACAAGCAGGCAGAGTGGCAGGCAGAGGCAGAGGAGAAGCAGGCTCCCTGCTGAGCAAGGAGCCCGATGCGGGACTCGATCCCAGGACCCTGGGATCATGACCCGAGCCAAAGGCAGCAGCTTAACCAACTGAGCCACCCAGGCGTCCCCCTAAGAAACTTTTCATAATGCAATACAACATTAGAAAAGGTCACAAAAAATGAAATTTTCCCCTTTAAAAGAACCAGGAGGGGCACCTGCAAGGCTGAACCCAGATTCAGCCCGCATAGAGCTCTCTGCTCAGCAGGGAGCCTGCTTCCCCCTCTCCCTGCCTCTCTGCCTACTTGTGATCTCTTTCTGTCAAATAAATAAATAAAATCTTTTAAAAAAATAAAATTAAAAAATTAAAAATAAAGGAACCAAGAAATGAATGTAAATATATTCTTTTTTAATATGAATATATTCTATAAAATAAAAAAATCTTATTACAAGTAAAATCATTTCTTTGTTAACAAAAAATTGCGATAATTAGAAAAATATTTAAATAGTGCATCTCTTTAATTTCAGTGACAAAATTCAGTTACTATAGGTACACTATCTTCTGGAACTATACATACACCTTTTTTTGATCCAGAAATGTCACTTACTGGAAAATTATGAAAATTTACATTGGCATACATTTTTTAACCATTACAGAGCATTCTGCGTGTTGTTACCTTCCTGTTTTATCACTGAAGATATAAAATTGTTCTATGCAATTTGATTCTCAGTTCTTATGGTTTCAAATTCTTCACCCCTACTTTAAAAAAAAAAAGTTTTTATACATTGTAATTCACTGTAGACCTTTTTTTCCTTTTTCTTTTTCCTCATTTCTTTTGAGTATAGTGCACACAATGTGACATCAGTTTCAGGTGTACAACATCATGATTTGACATGAAATGATACACCTTCATAGTAAATACACTGGGTCACACATAGAGGAGTTCTTAGACCGGGATAAAATCAAAATGATGCAATGAGACCTAATTACATAGGATTGATTTAGGAGACAGGCACACCAAAGTAAGTCTGAACTTCAACATTTCACGAGAAGTGACATTCTGCAACCTGAAGTAGATAAAGTAGCCAGAACAAGGATGACCCTGCAGCCCGGACGCACTCCTGAGGCAGCTAAGCTAAAACAGAAACTAGAGAATAAGAGGCCTAGTATTCGCTGGACGTTTACCGTGCTGGGCATAGATCCGAACATGTACATGGATATGACGTTTAATCCTCGCAACACCCCTCTGAAGAGGGGATAGGATGCCCCCATGTTGCAGATGAGAACGCTGAAGCACAGAGAGGGTGAGTAACTGGCCCATAGTCACACAGGGGATAAGTGGAGGAGCCGGCACCGTAAGGCAGCAGTCTGTCAGCAGAGTCAGGCTCAAGCCCACACTGTCCTGCCTCCACTAGATGAGAGGCTTTTGTCAGCAACTCTAAGTAAGCGCGGTTTC
Organism: Nasua narica; assembly: GCA_028533885.1. Classification (NCBI taxonomy): domain Eukaryota; kingdom Metazoa; phylum Chordata; class Mammalia; order Carnivora; family Procyonidae; genus Nasua; species Nasua narica. The sequence continues at coordinate 6,045,586 of CM052808.1, read as the reverse complement.
CGAACTATTTAATGGTACCATAATCTCCTGGGCCCAGTATGTGCTAAACACATCCCGTAACCAAACAAAGGCGACTCTGGGGAACCACCCATCCCCGACAGCGGTTAGCCAGCCTCCTTAGTGCAGGCGAGGCTTATTTAAATCAGAGCTCTGAGCATGCTGCAGCGTGATGATCTGTGACGTCAGTCTTCCTCACCACGCAGTGGGCTCCTCGAGTTCAGGGGATGTGGCACATACTATACACGCATATATGCACACGTGTATGTTCTTTTCTCCCAGTAGCTGCAGTTTACCTGGGAGGCGATCCCAGGTAACAGTTGTGGTGAGGGGAAGTGAGGGAACAAAGTGAAGGAAGTCAATAAAAAGGGGTTTATGGGACCACCAGCCAGTGTGGGTGACAGGCTGTATGTTGGTTTTCTGCACTCATCCAGTACATACTCACCGACACATTCTGTGAGGCAAGCACTACACTAAGTACTGGGAAGGACGCCACAAAGCAAGACAGAGAAGAGTCCTAGATCTGAAGGGGTGCCAAGGCAGAAGACACAGATACAAAGGGGTAAGCAAACACATGTGAAAAGTTACTCTGTGAGGAGAGCCCTGAAGGAACCAAAGAAGCCAGAAGTATTTGGGATGGAGATTACTTCAGATATGTGGTCAGGGAAGGCCTGTGTGATGACACTGGAGCTGAAGCCAAGGGCAGCGTGGAGTATTCACAAAGCTGAAAGCAAGCCCACGCCCCCAAACTGCTGACAGTGGAGGGGAGAGTAAGGAGCAAGAGGCAGGGAGGATGATGGGGCCAGATCACACAGGCCCGAAGGCCCTGATAAGCTTGGATTCTAGTCTAAATTCCCAGAACAGTCGCTGAGCATTTGGGGCAGAAGGGTACGGTTTACATCCGCAGGGGTTCCCTTGGATGCTGCATGAAAAACAGACTGCGGGGAGACAAGAGTGGAGCAAAGGAGGCCAATGCGGAGGCCAGACAAGTCTAGCCTTAGTGGAGACGCAGTGCTGGGGCTGCAGGGGCAGCAGTGGTGATAGAGACAAGTGAACTAAGTCCAAACTATCGTGGAAGAAAAACTGACCGGGCTGAGGCGCTGGCCGTTGGCGTGACAGAGAGGGAGGAACCAAGGACACTCTTGGGTTTTGAGCTTGAACAACTAGGTAAGCAGTGGCACCCTGTGCCCCGTGCCTGAACTTTAATAGACACGCCATACATTTCACTGAATTAATCAACTCTTAACTCACTCTGACTTAAGGAACACTCTAAGGGTCCCAGCAGGAAACAAGTGGCACATTTGGATGGGGTGATTTGAGAAGAGTTTAATAAAGGACCACTTATTAAAAACTCAGGGCAGGGGACAGAGAAGCCGCAAGGGACAATACAGTCCCCAGAACTGGTAAGTGGGGCACCTTACACCCCAAGCCGGGGAACCTCTTCCTAGTTCCCAGACCCCACAAGAAAGCAGAGAGGACCACCTGACAGAAGCTGTGACCCCACAGACAGCCCACCAGGGACCTGAAGGAAGGGAGCCGGTGGATCAACAGCCTGACCCCACTCTCCTCAGCCCACTCCTGCCTCCCAGTCAGAAATCAGAAGACAAGGAGCCCACTGATGCAGCCTGTATGGGTCAACTTCTTGGATCTGGAGGGGAAAAAGACAGGGGCAGCACATGAGCTCTGAAGGAATGAGGATTTACTATGCGTGTAATTATACTATTTCACAGGAAAGGGACGCCTACCCGAAAAACCCAAATTACCTTATAGACACATCAAGTTCTTCTTTTTCCATTTTTCTTTCGCCCTCCTCTCTATTGGTCAGTTCCATATCAGCATCCTCCACTGTCTTTTTCTCGCCATTTTGGAAATACTGTTGAAGGGCGGTGTACAGTTTAAACACTTGACTGAAAGAAAGCTTACTGTAGGCCAAGATCATGTGGCGCAGAAATAAACCTACAAAATATGATATACACAGGTGAAGACATTAACTAAAATCCAGGCTGCACAAAGTTGATACTACTTGCAACTCTTTATTCAAAAGAATCAAAGAGACACTTGCAGGTGCTATTCCCTCTGCCTAGAATGTTCTTCCCCCATCTTTTACAAAACTGGTTTCCTCTTCTTATACAGGGCTCAGTCCCCACCCCACCCCTCTATCCCCACACTCTATCATCTTTATCCATCCAATGTGTTTTCTAGTGGCTACTGAAACTGTCTGAAATAATGTTATTTGTTTACTTTTCACCATCTGGCCCCGCCCCAGCAGCATGTGATCTCCATAAGAGGAAGGTCCCCATCTACCTTGTAAGTCCAGAGCCTGGCACACAGGAGATCATATAATAGCTGATGTTGAATAACATAAAAGCTACCATGCAAAGCCAACTGGATGGAATGTGGATATAAACCTAACAGAAAAGCCTCAAGAAATTTCATGTATGCCCTCACCTTATAAACTATAGCAATGGTATATTCTTACTTACCTCTTTTCATAAAAGTTTAATTGGTGACCCTGACTTCGAGTCTTACAATGCAGACAAGGAATCCAGAGAACTATGAGAAAGAGCTCTGAAACCCTAAAAGGCCTCAGAACCAGGCTAATAGTTGGGACTATTACAGACAAAACAGAAGATGCTTTTCCACAAGACAGTTACATAAACATAGGATACAATGGCAAGGCAAGAAATACAAACTAAAACATGTCCAACACCCCACTGTGTTTGTTCAGAAATGACGGAGTCATGATAGATGTGACTTAGAAAGTTGCTCACTTCAATGAAAACATTCTCTGCTCTCCTTAGAAGAGCTTCATACCTACTACACTTGTTTTGTGAACCTCTGGTTCAGTTCCAGAAAAAGAATCTGAAAGGTCATCAAAAAATTGTTCCATATCCTTCAATTCGCCTTCAGCCATCAGTTTGATTCTGAATGAGAAAATTGAGGTGCAGATTTTAGGAAGTCCCTCTGAACATCTTCTTATGTTTCACATTCCACAATTAACCCCAATAAATCTATTTTCAAAGCAATTTAGAGAGTCATATAAAATGGTGGCACATAAAACAAACTTGACAATCCAAAATGTCACTCTCATTATTCTAAAAAGCATCACTGCTCATGTTTTCTTGACCATAAATCGTGTCAAAGTAACACATCAGCCAGCAAAAAAATGGAATTCTCTGCAACAACTAAAAAGAACAAGGTAGATCCATACAGAATAATAAATTTTGAAACAGTGTGTTTAATGTTAACCATTTTTCAAAAAGAGAAGTACTTAGGAAAACTGAGAGTAACAAAGATCTATTTTTAGAGAATTCATTACCATGTGCATTTTTCTAATTTTCATCTACGTAAACGTATTTTCACATATACAGAAAGGGAGCTTACCTGATCTGTACTGAATTTGCCAGCTGGGGACAAGATTCTTCAATTAACTTGTACAGTTTAGACAGTGTAATATCTGGGCCCTGGATAAAGATGACAGGGAGGTTACAGATAAATTTTAAGGAGCTGGAAAATGATAAACAGTAAACATGAATTCATTTATCAACCCCTCTGCTTTAACAATTATTCCAAATGTGAAATCTCAAATCACAAAAAGAACCCATCTAAAATGCTAAAGGAATACTTCACATTTGCAAAGCACTCTTGGTTAGTTGGAGGAAAGGTTTAAAATGGAAACAAAGCATAGACTCTGTAATCCAAGGACCTACCCTTCCTTTCTATTTTGTAATCATGGCAAAACTAGTTTCCTTCATCAGTAAAATGTAGATAATAGTAACCATCTCCCTTGTTTGTGACAACGAAAGAGGAAGAAAAGGCAAAGCGCTTTGTAAACAGGAAAACATTATTCAAACACAGGTGTCCTATTTTTCACAAACATAATCTCATTTGATCCTTCCCAAAACCTTGTGAAGTAGGCAGACATACTATGCGCCCAAGTCCATAAAAGGTACCAGTAGAGACAAAGAGTATGCAACCTTGGCTGTCAAGAAGATTAGGATCTGGGCCCCTGGGTGGCGCAGTTGGTTGAGCGACTGCCTTCAGCTCAGGTCATGGTCCCGGAATCCCGGGATCGGGTCCAACATCGGGCTCCCAGCTCCATGGGGAGTCCGCTTCTCTCTGACCTGCTCTCTCTCACTCTCTCTCTTTCCTAATAAATAAATAAAATCTTTAAAAAAAAAAAAAAAAGATTAGGATCTAATTCAGGTTTAAAAACAAACACTGAGGGCGCCTGGGTGGCTCAGTTGGTTGAGCGGCTGCCTTCAGCTCAGGTCATGATCCCGGAGTCCCGGGATTGAGTCCCATATCGGACTCCCGGCTCTGCGGGAAGTCTGCTTCTCCCTCTGACCTTCTCCCCTCTCATTCTCACTCTCTCTCTAATAAAGAAATAAAAAATCTTTAAAAAAGAAACAAAACACTGAATCTTTTTTAGAGAGTAAGTTGACACTATATCTGCCAATTTTAGATACGCAGCAATTTCACTTCTGGGGAAGGTATGTTCGGCATGCATTGTTTGAAATGAAGAAAAACTGAAAAGAACCTATAATCCATCAATAGTTAATCTATAACTTATAAGTTATAAATTTATTTTAACAATAAAATTAGGAGTTATGTCTCTTTTCTTATTGGGGAATACAATGCAGCTGTTAAAAATAATTAGGTGGTTCTATTCAAATATGCTGACATGGAAAGATCTCCAAGACTGGTTAAGTGAAAAGAGCAAGCTGTAGAATAGAATTTTATTTTTGTAAAAAATTTTTTTAAAAATTCAAGCAAGGGGCGCCTGGGTGGCTCAGTGGGTTAAAGCCTCTGCCTTCGGCTCAGGTCATGATCTCAGGGGTCCTGGGATCGAGCCCCGCATCGGGCTCTCTGCTCAGCGGGGGGCCTGCTTCCCCTTCTTTCTTTGCCTGCCTCTCTGCCTGCTTGTGATCTCTCTCTCTCCCTCTGTCAAATAAATAAAATAAAATAAAATATAAAAATTCAAGCAAAATTAAGACTCTCTGCTCAGCGGAGAGCCTGCTTCCTCCTCTCTCTCTGCCTGCCCCTCTGCCTACTTGTGATCTCTCTCTGTCAAATAAATAAAATCTTAAAAAAAAAATTCAAGCAAAATTAAAAGGATACAAATACATCCTTACGATCATATGCTTCTACTTATTTATATACACATGGATTTAGCAAAAGGTCTAGAAAGATCTATTCTGACCCGTGACTCCATAAATAGTTGAATGAATTAACAGTGATATGGGCGCCTGGGTGGCTCAGTTGGTTGAGCAACTGCCTTTGGCTCAGGTCATGGTCCCGGAGTCCCGGGATCAAGTCCCATATCGGACTCCCGGCTCTGCGGGAAGTCTGCTTCTCCCTCTGACTTTCTCCCCTCTCATTCTCAGTCTCTCGCTCTCTAATAAATAAATAAAAATCTTTAAAATAAAATAAAATTAAATTAACAGTGATAATCTCTGAGAGGGAAAAGGGTTGGATGACATGAAGAACCACAACCTTTTACTCCATTAATTTTAGTATCAGCTGAAGTTTTTACAATAAATTTTTGTATATTAGTTGAGTAATTAAATTAACTTTTTTTTTTTAAATTAACTAATGCTTAAAGCCAAACGTTAAGCATAGAAATTGGGAGTCTGGGGTGCCTGGGTGGTTCAGTTGGTTAAACGACTGCCTTCGGCTCAGGTCATGATCCCGGAGTTCGGGGATCAAGTCCTGCATCGGACTCCCAGCTCCACTGGGAGTCTGCTTCTCCCTCTGACCTTCTCCCCGCTCATGCCCTCTTTCTTTCTCTCTCTCTCTCTCTCTCAAATAAATAAATAAAATCTTAAAAAAGGAAGAAAGAAAGAAAGAAAGAAAGAAAGAAAGAAAGAAAGAAAGAAAGAAAGAAAGAAAAATTGGGAGTCCGGGGCGCCAGGATGGCTCAGTTGGTTAAAGCCTCTGCCTTCAGCTCAGGTCATGGTCTCAGGGTCCTGGGATCGAGCCCCAAATCCGGCTCTCTGCTCAGCAGGGAGCCTGCTTCCGCCTCTCTCTCTCTGCCTGCCTCTCTGCCTACTTGTGATCTCTGTCAAATAAATAAATCTTAAAAAAAAAAAAAAAAGAAATTGGGAGTCTGGTTGGAATGCTACTAGATCAATTTAGCCAAATTTAGCCAAAGAACCACAAAGGATAACGTAAGACAGAAAAAACAGCATGAACAAAGGCAGAAAGATGTGAGTTAAAACACAAGTACTGTTTTGTTTCTTTTTTCTACTACTAAATCTTTCAGTATTATGACCTTTATTTCAATAATGGGGAAAATACACTTGTAATAATAGTAACGTGGCTAGGCCCGGGAGCTACAAGTAATGGAGACCCCACTCCTTGTATTCAACCAACTGGGTGAGTCACTTAATCTCTGTGTCTGCAGTACCCTTTCTCTCCCCCCAACTGATACTTTAAGATTTTTGTTCATTTGAGAGAAAGAGGGAGAGAGCACAAGCAGGGGCAGAGGCAGAGGGAGAGAGAGAAGCAGACTCCCTGATGAGCAGGGAGCCAGATGTGGGGCTCCATCCTGGGACCTGGAGATCATGACCTGAGCTGGAGGCAGCCGATTAACCAACTGAGCCACCCATGCTCCCCTGGGTGATATATTTTTTAAAAGCCCTTCAGGGGTGCCTGGGTGGCTTAGTCAGTTAAGTGGCGGACTCGGTTTCAGCTCAAGTCATGATCTCAGTGTCCTGAGATGGAGCCCTTCATTGGGCTCCAAGCTCAGCGTGGAGTCTGCTTGAGGTTCTCTCCCTCTCTCTCTCTCCTTCTGCCCCTCCCCCTAAGCATGCATATGCTATCTCAAATAAATAAATCTTAAAAAAAAAAAACCACCTTTATCAAGTATGTTCCTGATGTGGAGCCCAGGACCCCAGATGTTTGTTTCTGCCACCACTGCTCAATAGACAACTGCTCATCCTTCAAGTTCCAGCTAAACACTCCACTTCCTAAGTCCTCCCCATTCACCTGAGTACACCCATCTGCTACAAGAGGGTATATCCCATTTCACTTATCCCACACTTTTATTTAGGTGCTCTACTAAGCTCTGGGGATAGCACAAAACACAGCCCTTATAGTAGTCTAGTAGGGAGAGTCAATCATAAAATCACACATACAAGTGAGAAAAACCGTAACTGATATAAAAGAAGATACATGCCCGAAAAAAACACCTTAAAAAGGAAAAGAGCTAACACTCAGCATTTTACTATATGCCACAAACTGTGAAGCAGTGTACACGATCTTCTAATTTAATACAACTCTCCCAAGGGCGCCTGGGTGGCTCAGTTGGTTGCGCAACTGCCTTTGGCTCAGTTCATGATCCTTGAGTTCCAGGATCGAGTCCCACATCGGGCTCCCAGCTCCGCGGGGAGTCTGCTTCTTCCTCTAACCTTCTCTTCTCTCATGCTCTCCCTTTCTCTCTCAAATAAATAAAATCTTAAAAAAAAAAAAATACAACTCTCCCAAAATATAGTCTCTATTATTGTCCCCATTTTACAGAAACTGGAGACCCGAGTAGGTTATGGAACTTGCCCCGGTCGCACCGTTAGTAAGCGGTAAATCTATCCGGAGTCTAAGAATTGAAAGAACATATGTAAAGTGCTTGTCAAACAGTTACGTGTTCGAGGTGCGCTATTACTTTTAGGTCATTACTACTACTTATTGCGGTCCTCTGGGAGCCTGTTCGAGTCACCTGTCTCCAAAGCTCAGGACTACATGAAGGCCCTTTCCACAAAAGACGGAGGATCTGAGAAAAGAATTCCTCCTCCTGTCACTCAGCTAAGAAATACTGGAGCCAAATGTCAACCTGCAAAATAATGCATGTAAAGCGCCTGGCCGATGGAGTAATAAGTTCTCGTCATTAGCAGCTGGTATTTTTTTTTTTTTTAATGTCCTCGGGGGATTCAGGAGTATCGGATGAACACTCGTGCCCCCGGGGCCCAGGGCGGCGTCCGGCACAGAGCAGGTGCTCAGTAAAGGTTTGCTGAATGAGCGGGAGCCGGTGGGGGCCGCTCACCTGCAACAGCGGCAGGAGCAGCTGGTTGAGCCTCCGCCGCTCCATGAGGCCGATGGCGCCCTCGCCCGTGCGGCCCATCTCGTTCAGCAGCACCAGCACCGCGATCTTATACGGCGTCACCCAGTCCTTGATGCCGAACACGTTGGCGTGCACCACCCCATTGGTCATCATGGGGTTGAAGTAGAGGCTCTCGTGGACGCTGGCCATGACGCCCCGGGACTAAGTCCAGGGGCCCGGCCACCTAGACGCCACACCCGGGCTCCGGCTGGAGGAAGGGCACGACTCTCCTTAGGCCGCCGGAGTCCCGCGCGGCAGCCCAGGAAACGGGTATCCTTGCTCGAGGCAAGCCGTCAGCCAATCAGAGAAGGTAGACCAGAGCACATGGGAGGGCTACAGCCAATTAGAATTTCCATGGGGTGCTGTGGGATGGGGCAAAGACGGTGCACCTCAAGACTGAGTCCCTACAGAAACTCGAGCGGAAGAAGTAAGTTCCCGAGTGGCTTGGGGTAGGACCGTGAGAGGAAGGTGATGCTTTGGGGACTGCAGCTGACCGTCTCTGGTTGGGGTGATTGGGAAGCTGCCAATTTGTTTAATTCGAAATCAGTTAAAATTGAATTTTGAAACAATTCTGTTTAAAAGCAACGAAATTAAATTTCAACCTTTGAAATTCGTAAGTGTTTCATGATGTTAATTTCTAAACTCAGAGTTTGGAAGTTTCATTTAGCTTTCTTAAGACTTGATGAAACATTTTTTCTCAGTATTTCACAAATGTCGTTTGGAGACAGCCGTCATAGAAGGTGATATCGCTTTGGTTTCTTACCCAATAAACTACAGGATCCCTAGTCTGGCATTTATAGCCCCACAAAATCAATCCCTAGACAATATTTTCCAACCGATTTTTTACAATTCCCCTTCCATTCATCTGTATCTCTCCCAGGAAGTTTCTCTATAGCCTGAATTACTATTAATAATGACTTGCCTTCCCTAGTAGTCTCAATGACCCTTGAAAGAAAAACCAGGTCCTATTCAACTTGGCCACACACACACACACACACACACACACACTGTGCCTAGTGCCTTGTTTTTGTGTCTCTATCGCTATATGTTTAATAGAATGATGAATGAATATGTGGTCTTAGTTCACAATAGGAGGCACATATGTATAAAGTAAATTCTTGTGCCCTAAAAGAAGTTATTGGTAGCTTGGAATAGAAAACCTTAATTCTATGTCTTGAGAGCTCTGTACACTTTAGACATCCAATTACAAATGTTTTGGAAATACAACTCTGTACATTTTACCACATACAATATCTACTATGTAACTGTTTCATTTGTAAAAGGGGAAATCAACTTTTTTGCAGGAAATTTATTACATAAATAACTTTTTAAAATTATTTATTTGAGAGAGAGAGCACAAACAGGGGCAGAGGGAGAGGGAGAATCAGACTCCCCTCTGATTAGGGAGCCCCACTTGGGGCTGGGTCCCAGGACCCCAAGATCATGACCTTAGACAAAGGCAGACACCTAACCAACTGAGCCGACCAGCCACCTCTACATGAGTAACTTCTTTCTTTGCCTCAGTTTATTTTTGTAAACCTCCCCCCCTTTTTAATGAAAAAGCATATTTACAATTTCAAAGCTCCCTCAGAATCTTTTTTGCACAGTGGGTATAGCATAGAATAAAGGTTAGCAAAAGATACTTGTGGAATAAACTTTTGTTCAACCTTAAAATCCTAAACAGAAACACATTACTGAATGTAAAGAGGAAAGTAAGTGTTATAAAATCCTAAATAATCATAAAAAATAAAAATATAAAATGAAATCCTTAATAACAATTTTACTCTAAATTGATAAGACTTTCAAGTCATTCGTTTATTTATTCAATAAATATATGCCGAGCATCTATTCTATTCTAGGCCCTGTTCTAGGTGCTGGAGATAAAAAAACAGTGAACCTCTTGACCAGTTGCAAACTGGTGACCTCTGAACCAAATGTGACCCATTAAATGTGTTTTATTTGCCTTGTATAATGTTTACCAACACTTAGAAATTAAGAAATTTCAGCCCTCTGGAACTTCCAGCATACTTGCAAAATGAGAATATTTGTCAACATGATTTATTCTGCAGGGTAATCATTGACTGGATATAAGCAGCAAGAGCTGCCTTTATTCAGGGCATGATGTCCCCAAATCACTGTATTCCTGGCTATTTATTATTGTCTCTTAAAAGGTAGTTTGTGTCACCCATATACCCTACTTTACCCACTGATGCAGCTTCACCTGATGGCATTTGGGTTGGAAATTCCTGTTTCCATCTGTATACATTTGATTTTGAGAACATAGTTAAATGTTATCAAAATTCTGAAAACACTCTTTCTAAAGGATTTTATTTATTTGATATACATAGAGAGAGCACAAGCAGAGGGAGCAGCAGGCAGAGTGAGAGGGAGAAGCAGACTCTCCACTGAGCAGGGAGCCCGATGTAGGGCTCGATCCCAGGACCCTGAGATCATGACCTGAGCCAAAGGTAGGCACTTAACCAACTGAGCTACCCAGGAACCCCTTGAAAGCACTTTAACTCTTAGGGACGTACTATACCATCGTCTCCTCTGAGATTATATAACCATTTTCATAGCACTTTGTTCAAGCCTCATTTATTACATGTATGGTGGGTTTTGTTTTTTGTTTTGTTTTGTTTTGTTTTGTTTTGTTTCCCCCAATGATTTGCATAAGTAGCTCCCTCTGATGGATTGTGAGTGCCTAAGAGGCAGGTACTGGGTTTTGTTTCTCAATCTCTGCAGTCTTGATATCTGACATAGGCCCCTGGCATCTGGTATGTGTTCCTTAGTGCCAAGATTCCATTGAGTCAGCTGTGTTCAAATCTTTAAAATTCACTCCACAAATATTTTTGAGTACCTATCATGTGCCAGACATTGGGCTAAATCCTAGGGGTACAGCAGCAAATACACAAAATAGCCATTTGACCTCATAGAGAAAAGAAAGGTAGCATAGGTCATGAGTCAAAAATCCCTGATGAGTCAGTCTCTGTCTCCAGGAGACTAGGAAGGTCATGCTATTATAGATGGGTGGTTGACCTCCCTTACTTTATGAAAACTGAATGCTGATCTTCTTCACCTTTCACATTTCAAAGAAGACCTCTAAGTCAATAAAAGAAGCAAGGATTTATAACTTGCGGACTTTGGTTTATTTATTTTGTCTGCTGAGCATTCTCTACTATCATCCCCCAAAATGTATTGTCTTTGATTTGAACGAAGTTACAGAACATGCCCTTCTGAATGTGGGGATCTGTGTATGGCCCTAGCACAACAAATCAGATTCTCTCAGGGTTTGCTATATGGACTGTGGAGAAAAAAGATCCCTCTTTCTCTTGAGGTTGGCAGGCAGGGCTTTTGATGCTACCTGTAGGAAAAGAGAACAAGGCCACTTTGCAAAAAGAAATGGAACTGAGAAAAATTGAGGTGGGGGGAGAGGAGAAAGAAATAGACAGCTATGGTCCATTGACTTCTGTTTCTACCTTAAGATCATAGTTCTTCAGCTCATTCTTTTTTTTTTTTAAGATTTTATTTTTATTTATTTGAGAGAGATAGAGTGAGAGAGAACATGAGAGGGGAGAAGGTCAGAGGGAGAAGCAGACTCCCCATGGAGCCAGGAGTCTGATGTGGGACCCCATCCAGGGACTCTGAGATCATGACCTGAGCAGAAGGCAGTCACTCAACCAACTGAGCCACCCAGGCGCCCCTCTTCAGCTCATTCTTCAGTGGAATCAGTTTTCCTAGCAGATAATCACCCAACCACAAAAATTAGCAAATGTTTGTCTGTCTGGTTTGGGACTTTTGTTTTGTTTGCTTTTTGCTTTAGCTTGATCGAGGAAGGTTTTTGGCTCTTGCAACCAAAATCATCTTTATTAATATATAATTAAAAATACTAAAATAAAATAAAATAATAAAATAAATACTAAATACTAAATAAATAAATAAATTAAATAAATAAATACTAAAATAAAATAAAATAAATATAAATAAAAATACTAAAAGCAATTTATCCTGCCAGAGCCATTTAGTCCACAGAAAAACCTTCAGGCTCCTTGATTTGGTCCTATATGAGCCTTTATCTCATCTTGTGTGGTATTCAGTGACTGTCCCTGTTAGGTCCCCAGTCACCAAATAGTCTCCTGCCAATCAGAGAAAAAGTGATTCAAATGTGGTCATGACTGATGAAACCAGAAGTTGACCTGGGAATCAGACCCCACAGGATCTGGTCTTGGTCTTGAAAAGTAACTAGCTCTGTGATTCAGGCACCTGTCTTCCCGAGAATTTGGGTTAGTCACATTAACAATGAAGGTTTGGATTGGTTGGGGAAAGAATCTGCAAGCATTTGATTCCAGAACATCTAATTCCGTGGTGTTAGAGGAAAAAAAAAAAAAAAAAAGTGGTGTTAGAGAAAAAAAAAAAAAAAGAACATCTAATTCCAGGATATTTTAATAAACCCAAAATTAAACCCCGGACCCATTTGCAGTCACTCCCTGTTCCCCCTGTCCCCAACACCTGGCAACCACTTCTTCTTTCTGTGTCTATAGATTGGTGGATTCTGGACACTTCCTATAAATGAAACCTACAATCTGTGGCCATTTGTGTTGGCTTCTTTCATTTAGCGTAGTTTCTGAGGTTCATCATGTCGTAGCATAGGTCAGTGTTTCATGCCTTTTCATGCCTGAATAATAATCCACTTTAAAGATAGACTACATTGTATTTATCTCTTCATCTGTCCATGAACATTTGGGTTGTTTCCCCACTTGGCTATTGTGAATCATGTTGCTGTGAGCGCTCATGCACATATTTTTGTATGAACAGATGTCTTCAGTTCTTTAGGGTATATACCTAGGAGTTGAATTTCTGGGTCATATGGTAACTCTGTGTTCAACTTTTTTAGGAACTGCCAGACTCTCTTCCCACAGTGGCAGCACCATTTCACACTCCCACCAGCAATGAACGAGGGTGGCCTCTGCATCTTCTTTTTTTTTTCCTTAAGATTTTATTTATTTATTTCTCAGAGAGGGAGAGATAGCACAAGCAAAGGGAGGGGCAGGCAGAGGGAGAGGGAGAAGCAGGCTCCTCACTGAGCAGGGAGCCCAATGCGGGGCTTGATCCCAGGACCCTGGAATTATGACGGGAGCCGAAGGTAGGTGCTTAATCGACTGAGCCACCCAGGCGTCCTGTGGCCTCTGCGCCTTAATGAGCATCAGAAACTCAGCTGGTTCTTTAATCAGGAGTCACGATTAGCAATGTCATGCCTATGAAAGAACGGAGTCATTATTGAAGATGTTTTAAGTTGTTTTGAGTAACGGATGACTGCACGCATGATTTTCTGTATCTCTGAACACTGTATAAGTAGACGCGTGCCAAGTAGAACCAACGTTCCCCATTGCTCATTAGACAGTAGCTGCAGCAGCTAAGTGCTGGCGTGTCATCTGCCACTCCCACAACAGATGGGAAAGCCAGCAGTGTCACAGAACACATGCTTTACCTGCTGATCAGTTCCAAAACTTCTGAAAATGACAAACCCTAACTGGGCTTGTTGTGCAATTCTAAGACATCTTGTTAGAGGAAATAGATAATCGCTCTGATTGCCCCAAGCAAGGAAAATGTAATGTGTGAACCAGGTCTCCTGTATTTGCATAAACAACCTCTTTTTTGATAACCCAAGAAAACCCAGCTGCAAGGGAAGAAAATTTCTCCTGTTAAATAAAACGAGCCCCGACTCTGAGAGAGTCACGTTGTGTCTCAGGGCTCAATTAATACAGAAAGTTCTGGGTAATTAACTAAGCTGCTGGGGAAACTTGATCGCTAGCCTGACAAGCATCACTAAGTATTTCCAGACCCAAGGTAACATTCCAGTTTCTCAGAGCTCATGACCTGAATTGACCTCACTCTCTGGGGAAAGAAACTCTCATTGCTGTCTCTGGACCTTTTATTTCATCCAAAGGAAACATCACCATCTGCAACTGGAAGGATCAATAACCAAATGAATTAGCTGGGGGTGAGTTTACACTTCTGTCCACTGTCATCATTCGTTTGCTTGAACTCACTTCACGGATCTCTCAGTGCTAATGCAAAAGATACATTATGAAATTTTTATAAGTATATGAGTACATTTTACACCCCCATCATTTTCATTTCTTTGAGGATACCCTGACTCACTCTCAATACTTGACTAAATGGCAGTTTCCAGTAGAAGCAGCTGCTTTCAGTAATAGAAACAGAAACTATATTTGTTCATTGCTTTTCCTTCTTCAAGGGATGTTAATTCCTTGGTTTGTAAAAATGGCATGCATTTTAGTTTGCAAGAATTTCTGGATCTCTGATGTTTGATGAACATCCAGTGCCAAATAGTGGTAGTGTATAGTTCCCAACTGCAACAACAATGATGTGTGACAACTACAAAACCTCCAACGTCAAATAAGAAGCATGGTGTGGGGGCACCTGGGTGACTCAGTGGGTTAAAGCCTTTGCCTTTTGCTCAGGTCATGATCTCAGGGTCCTGGGATCGAGCCCCACATTGGGCTCTCTGCTCAGCAGGGAGACTGCCTGCTTCCCCGTCTTTCTCTGCCTGTCTTTCTGTTTACTTGGGATCTCTCTCTCTCTCTCTCTCTCTCTCTCTGTGTGTCAAATAAATAAATAAAATCTTGGAAAAAGAAAAAAAGAAGCATGGTGTGCTCAGACATTGAGGTTGTAGGCTAAGGAGCTCTGCTAAGTTTGCTGGAGCTTGATCACAGGATGTTCTGAAACGGCTGTGACTGGGACACCAGGAGTGGCTCTGTGTGTCTCTCCTCTTCTAGCAGGCTACCCCAGAGAACGTTCTCGTTGTGCCAGAAAGTAGAGACAAGTATGACCTGGCATTCTCAGCTCGGTGGTGGCACACATCAGGACTTCTACCATGTTCTATTAGCTGACTCTGCCTCTTTAGCAAGAAGAGCTGCAAAATCCACATGGTGACACATGATGATACAGGGAAAGAGAAAGAATTTGGGCCAGAGTGCTGTCTACTAGAAGCCGTCCCTTCTCATCCCCTCGGAGTTCATTCTTAGACCTCAGTTTATTTAGGCAAACGGAAAACTGGGTCCAAGAGGAATAGATCTGACTGATTTGTGTGTTTTTAATCTTACCAAACAATTATATAAATAGATGTATGAGCTATCTTAGTTTCTCAGGCTGCCATGATCAAATGCCATAGACAGAGTGGCTTTAACAAAAGGAATTTTTTTCTCGGAGTTCTGGAGGTTGGGAAACCCAAGATCAAGGTGCCAGCTGATTAAGTTTCTGGTGAGAGCTCTCTTCCGGGCTCGCAGATGGCCACCTTCTCAGTGTGTCCTCATATGGCAGCAATAGAACTCTCTGGTGTCTCTTCTTATAAGGATCTTATACTATCATGAAGACCCCATCCTCATGACTTCATCTAACCTTAATTACCTCCAAATACTTTCACATGGGGAGTTAGAGCATCAGCAGGTGAATTTGGGGGGAGGGCACACGGTTTAGTCCATAGGATGACCTAAGTTTAATAATTTTAAATTTAGCACTTTTGTCCCCTTTTAATTCTTTTCCCCAAATACATCTCACTTCATATTGTGAATAAAACTTCTTAATATTAGAAATCAAAGTCGGAATCCAACTTTGGAGTCTCAGGGATTGAGTAGAATGAATTGGAAACATATCCACAGTATGTCTTGTTAAGTGTTTAAGAACATGCCTATTTCAAAAAAAAAAAAAGAACATGCCTATTTCTACTAGAGTACGGGATATAGAGATCTAAAGCTTCACTTGATCTAAAGCTTGAGGGAATGATTAACCAGTCTATGTCAAGCTGGGTTTATTGGAAAATTCAAAGTAGTTTCATACTTCCCAGCCAAAGCACTGGAGGTCATCTTTCCCATAAGCTTCCAGAACTTCTGAGCATTACTCATTCAATCTTAAAAACTGCATGATTCTTCTAGTTTTTACTTTTAGGCTTTTAATGGCCTTGAACCACAAAAGCAATTAAGTTGCCAGAGAACGTTTCTAATATCCTGTTCACCTTAAGTTCTTGGAACAGATCTTTTATTCGCTGTATGTGTAAGGAGAGAAGGGAAGGGAATACTTTTTCAGCATTTTCATTTTGTCAATGAATGAGCATAAGAATGAACATCTTTAAGGAGGGAGAAAGGTTTCAGAGAAGAAAGCCATTATCCCAGAGAAATGATGAGATTAGTCTGTTCAGCGAGTGTATTAAAGGCAGACTGACCTGTGTGATGTGTCTCCAACCTGGGGACCCACCCTCCAGCCCTGGAGAGCCGTAGCCCTTGGGACAGTCATTCAGGAAACCTGTTGTTCGACCCAATCAATATCTCATAGACAAGAGTATTACTGATAAGTCTTCAATCATCGAAAGAAAATTTAGAATTCTCCCCCAAACCAATATTAATATCAGTATAAGGAATTTATGAAATCAAAACTAGATTTGGGAACTTTAACACTTTTAACATCATTCCTTTTATTAACTGCTTTATGTTTACCAGTGTTTCTGACCAGCCCTGGCAAAACTTACGAATGCCAGGGGAGGTATCTGGGACGACGAGGACATAAATAACGGTAGCTATCGATTCTTTTACTCACCACATAATCTGCTCTCGTTTAGCACATGCTGGCACTTTGCCAGACACTGGTGAAAGCGTGATGAGTGAGACAAATTCAGCTCAGGCCCTCACGGAAGTCACAGCCTAGTTCAGATGAGCCATAAATAGGGACAACCACAATGAGACTACTTCCCACACACTAGGAGGGCTATAACCACAAAGACAGACAATAACAAATGTTGGCAAGGGTGTGGAGACATTGGAACACTCGTGCGTGACTGGTGGGAATGGAAAAGTCTGGCAGTTCCTCAAAAAGCTAAACATAGAGTTACCATATGGCATAGCAATTTCACTCCTAGGTATACACTCAAGAGAATTAAAACACACGTTCCTATAAAACTTGAACATGCATGGAATGTTCTCAGCAGCACCATTCACAATAGCCAAAAGACCCTTAGAGTTGAAATGTCCAACACCTGGTGAATGGATGAACACAGTGTGGTCTCTCCATGTGGTGGAATACTAGTTATCCATAAAAAGGAATGAAGTGCTGATACACACATCTTACAACATGGATGAGCCCTGAAAACATGACGCTAAGTCACCGAAGCGAACACAAAAGATTCCTTTATATGATATGTCCGGAACAGGCAAGTCCATAGACATGAAAGCAGAGTGATTGTTTCCAGGGGTTGGGGGTAAGGAGAAGGGGGAATGACTGCTTAATGGGTGCAAGGTCTCTTTTTGGGGAGGGGATAAAAATATTTTGGAAGTGGACAGAGGGATGGTTGTACAACATGGTAAATGTGAATTATACATTTTAAAATAGTGAATTTTGTTATGTGTATTTTACCTCAATTTAAAAAATTAATTAAAATGTACACTTAAGGGCACCTAGGTGGCTCAGTCAGTTAAGTGACTGCCTTTGGCTCGGGTCATGAAACCAGGGTCCTGGAATCAAGCCCTGCATTGGGCTCCCTGCTCAGCAGGGAGCCTGTTTCCCCCTCTCCCTCTGCCTCTCCCCTGCTCATACACTCTCTCTCTCTCAAATAAATGAAAAAAATCTTTTAAAAAACCCCCAATGTACACTTAAGATCATACATTTTACTCCAAGTTATACTTTTAAAGAGTTTTTTTTAAATCACTTGAATTTAGTTTTTCAGAAGTGTGTCTTATTTCGCTTTGCAATCATTTTGACTTCATACCTGTGTACTTATATATATTTAGTATTACTACAAACTAAGCAGGCGAGCTTCCATAAGGCACACACGAAAAATCTGTCTCCAGTTCCTTGTTGCACACAGAGGGAAGTGTCATACGGTCAATTTCCACTTGTAACTGTTTTCTCAGGCACATAGTAATACTTAACCTTGTTATTCTGATCAGGATACATAGTACTTAAGCAGTTGTGGTTTTTTTTTTTTAAGATTCTATTTATTTTTTTGACAGAGAGAGAGAGCACAAGTAGGCAGAGAGGCAGACAGAGAGAGGGAAGCAGACTCCCCGCTCAGCAGAGAGCCGGATGTGCTTTCATCCACTGAGCCACCCAGGCACCCCTTAAGTAGCTTAATAGAAAAACAGTAATAAGGGCACCAAGGTGGCTCAGTCGGTTAAGGATCTGACTCTTGATTTTGGCTCAGGTCATGATCTTGGGGGTCGTGAGGTAGAGCTCAGCGTAGGGCTCCACACTTGAAGAGTCAGCTTGAGATTCTCTCCCTCTCCCCCTGCCCCTCCCCCCTTCTCTCTCTCTTTAAAATAAACACAATATTAAAAAAAGAAAAAGAAAAACCAATAAAAACATAATGGTTTAACAGCTTGAAACATCACTATCCCACCTTCAAATTTAACTAATACTGAATTGACATGACACCGGACTTATTTAAAAAATGTTTACATAATTATGTGGGGTTTTTTTCAAATTATAAAAACAATATATGATTGTAGAAAACTTGAAAAACTATAGGAAGGCTAAAACAGAAAAAATGAAATTGACTATCATATCACAACCCAGCAGTAACTTCTGTGTCACTTTGTTATACTTCCCTTATTTTGGTCACAGCTGCGTGGCAGCATCTGGCATATGATAAATATTTGTCAAATATGTTAATGACTGGGTCTTTGTTGGCAGAAAGTTAAATCTGTCAAGAATTTAAAATCTGTCAAAATTTTATGGTAAAAGTAAAAGTAAATTTTACCATAAAATTCATTAGAAGAATGCAGGTGTCATTGTGTTGATTTTTTATCTTGATTTTCAAGTTTAGAAGAGGCAGGGTACTCCAGGCCAAGGAACAGCCTCTTTATTTTTTTTTATTTTTCTTAATTAATTAATTAATTAATTAATCTGACAGAGAGAGGGATCACAAGTAGGCAGAGAGGCAGACAGAGAGAGAGGGGAGAAGCAGGCTCCCTGCTGAGCAGAGAGCCCCATGCAGGGCTCGATCCCAGGACCCTGAGATCATGACCTGAGCCAAAGGCAGAGGCTTTAACCCACTGAGCTACCCAGGTGCCCCAAGCCTCTTTATTTTTTATTTACTTGTCAGAGAGAGAGAGAGAGAGAGAGCGCGCATACAAGCAGGGGGGGCGGCAGGCAGAGGGAAAAGCAGGCTTCCCACTGACCAAGAAGTCCAGTACAGGACTCGACCCCAGGACCCTGGGATCATGACCTGAGCCAAAGGCAGACACTTCACCAACTGAGCCCCCCAGGCACTCCTGGAACAGGCTCTTTGAAACCACCCCGTTAGAATCCACTTTAGAAGTGGCCCTCTAAAACATGCCCTTCCTTGGGGCACCTGGGTGGCTCAGTGGGTTAAAGCATCTGCCTTCGGCTCAGGTCATGATCTCAGGGCTCAGGTCATGATCTCAGGGGCCTGCGATTGAGCCCCCTGGCAGGCTCTCTGCTCAGCGGGGAGCCTGCTTCCCCTTCTCTCTGCTTGTCTCTCTGCCTACTTGTGATCTCTCTCTCTCTCCCTGTCAAATAAATAAATAAGTATCTTAAAAAAAATGCCATTCCCTGAATATACTTGATCACATCTCGCACACCAAGGCAATCTCCCTTGTTGGTCTGGAGGTTACATCAACTTTTTCTAGCCCCGGTAGGCGATTTGGATTGTCAAGACAAAGCTTATTCCCAAAGATTGTCCCCGAAGCTGAGTTCATCAAAAGTAATGGGTGGATAAATCTTCCAATGCCTTCAGGGGAGAATGCTCGTGAAAGACTGCTGGGAACTAGTTCAGCAAGCAATCACACTGCCATGTGTCTTCCAACGTCTATTGGGTTGCCAAAAGTGGGATAGCCTGAACCCGTTCAGTATTCCAAAGGCATTGCTTCTCCAATTTTAAGGTTCATCCCAATGACCTGAAATGCTCAGTAAAACGCAGATTCTGATTCAGGTGGTTGGAGGCAGTGTGGGATTCCGAAAGATTACCAAGCTCCCGGGTGATACAGAGGCTCCTCTGACCACACTTTGAAAAGGTCCCAACACAAAGCTAATGAATGTCCTGAGTGGTCTCCACTATAAAAACCTAGGGGTCCAGGGGCGCCTGGGTGGCTCTTTCAGTTGGGCATCTGCCTTTGGCTTAGGTCATGATCCCAGGGTCCTGGGATGGAGCTCCACATCAGGCTCCCTGCTGGGTAGGGAGTCAGCTTTTCCCTCTTCCCCTGCTTATGCTCTCTCCCACGTGTGCGCTCTCTGGCTTGCTCACTCTCTCTCAAATAAATAAATAAAAGCTTTAAAAAAAAGTAAACTTCCCTCTTTAAAAAAAAAATCCAGGGGTCCAGCATGTGACGTGTAATAAGGCTCTCAGGCTGGGTCTCATGTGGGCCCTATCCCATAAACTGATCTAAATTATCTCTGTCTGCATTTGAAGTGCTTTACCACTGACTGTACAAGGCTACATTTAATTTCTTTTTTAATTTTTTTAATTTTTATTTTTTAAAGGATTTTATTTATTTATTTGACACAGAGAGAGACACAGCAAGAGAGGGAACACAAGAAGGGAGTGGGAGAGGGAGAAGCAGGCTCCCCGCTGAGCAGGCAGCCTGATGCAGCCCACATCCCAGGACCCTGGGATCACGACCTGAGCCCCAGGGAGAAACTTTACCAACTGAGCCACCCAGGCGCCCCTCTACTTTCTATTTCTTTCTTTCTTTTTTTTTTTTTTTCTATTTCTATGGATTTAGCTGTTTGGATATTCCATATCCAGATGAAAATGTTCTGGGACCAGACAGTGCTTACGATCACCTAACATTGCTAATATACTAAGTGCTGCTGAATTGTACACTTTAAAATGGCAAAAACGGTGAATTTTATGTTATATGAATTTTATCACAATAAAAAAAGTGTATAGACTCTGCATTTTCTCCCCCCCTCTTTGTCCTCTCCTCCAACCCTGGACTCTACATTTTCTAACAAAAGCTACTTGCTGGTGATCTTCTCAAAATTAACTCAAGGCCTGGAGGTCACTCGGCTATTTGGTGGCAGAATACAGCCCAGATTCTTTATTTCCTATTTCCTACCTCGTTTGCTCTCAGTCAACGGGGTAAAAAATAATTTTAAACACAGCACTATATTGGATGGCAAGAAACCAGACATTAAGATCTGTACCTCAGTGCTTGCAATCTAACTGGGGAAACAAAATTGTCACATGAGTGCAAGTGACTTATGAGAAAGGCAGAATATTACACACAGAGTACAGAGACGTCATTAACAAAGGATGATGTCTTTTTTGACAAAGGATCCATGGATCCTTATCTGGGCAATCAATTTTGAGGATTCTTCTTTAGCTGCACGGGAAGCAATTGTAGGTACATGAACCATGCAAACCAGGACATAGTAGGTTCCTCCTAACCTATTTGAAATACAACATATTCAATGGAATATCTGAAATATCTGTTATGAGCCTACCACTTTTCAGAACCTGGTTACAAGTGTGCCCTGTAAGCAGGCAACCTGAATTGGAACCTGGCCCCACTACTTACTGTCATAAGACTTTGGGCAAGTTACTGAATCCTCTGTGCCTCAGTTTTCTTGCTCAGAAAATGGGAATAAAAACAGTACAAACCTCAGGGGTTAAGAAGATACATGTACAGCACTTAGAATAGTGCCTAGGACTTAGTGAGCTATAATAAATTTTTAAACACCTAGAAATTTTAAATATAAAATATAATAAATTTTTAGGTGTTTTTGAACTATAACAAATTTTTAGGCACTTAAAAAACTGATAAGCTGGGTGACTTTTGACTTTCCAAGTCAGTCACTAGCTTTCTTTTTTTTTTTCTCCCCAAATATGTTTATTTTCATTTTTCAGTGTTACAAGATTGATTGTTCATGCACCACACCCAGTGCTCCATGCAATACGTGCCCTTCTCAATACCCACCACCAGGCTCGCCCACCCCCCCACCCCCTCCCCTCCAAAACCCTCAGTTTGTTGCTCAGAGTCCACAGTCTCTCCTGGTTCATCACCCCCTCCGATTTCCCCCCATTCACCCTTCCCTTC
>CM052808.1:5974984-6022928 GCA_028533885.1 Nasua narica | reverse complement strand
AAAAAAAAAAAAAAAAGTGGCTCTAAATAGGTTAAACGTTTTTGATAATTATATCAACTTCTCAACTGTTTCTTCCGCTTTGCTCTATTTCTTCTGCTATTCCTAAGGTCTGTAGGAAAGTTTAAACCAATTGAAATTTAAACTATAAAACTTATTTTTTTTCCATCACTGGTGCTAAGGTTTGAAACCTCTTTTCATGTTGTTTAACACAAGGACATTGAGGTTTAGGAAACAAAGTTGTTTGGAGTTGAAAATAACACATGGTGGGTGAATTCTCCAAGGAAGTTTTCATTAGTGGAAGAACTGAATTCCTTCCTGGTCCTAGTAGCTTAAGACAACATCCAAGAAAATTAATGTTCTTGAATTTGAAATTTGGAGGTTTTTCTTTAACTATACAGTATTATATTTAAGTTAGAGTTATGGCAAGCAACTCTTAGGAGATGGCATGATTATTATTGCTCTTTACCTATTTTAATCAAAAGAAATGATCTAGGGCACCTAGCTGGCTCAGTTGGTAGAGCATGTAACTCTTAGAGTTGTGAGTTCAAACCCCATGTTGGGTGTAGAGCTTACTTAAAAAAAAAAAAAAATTAGAATATGATCATTAGTTTTCTGCTGTTTTCAAATCCATCAGCTTTCTCATTGATTGTCTTTTAATTTTCAGGGAAACCAGCATGGGTTTTTCTTTTCTTTTTTTTAAGATTTTATTTATCCCATTTTTGAGTGTGCCCACACAAGTGCACAAGCAGGGGGAGCAGCAGGGAGAGGGAGACGGAGGCTCCCCGCTGAGCAGCGAGCTCAACATGGGGCTCTATCCAAGGACCCTGGGATGGTGACCTGAACCGAAGGCAGGCACTTAACCAACTGAGCCACCCAGGTGCCCCAGCATGGCTTTTCTTATTCATTCTAGTTTGCCTGGTTATTATAATATTTGGTGGAATCATTAAAAGGGATCACATCCTGATGTGGTTTAGAATAGGATTCAAAATTTGTAGCAAATTTTAAAAATTAAATGCTTTGGAATTATCCTCCCCCCCCGATATGGATTCTAAAAGCACATTAAATCTTTCTCTCTCTCTCTCTCTCACACACACACACACACACACACACACACACACACAAACACGCACACACATACACATTTGAAAAGTGGCGCTTGAGGCCATTTGAAAACTGGCAACTGCTAGACTGATGCTCAGTTATCACTCTGGCAAAGAAACAACACATTTCCTCTTGGGTTTTGTTGACTGAAATGTTGATTCAGAATGGATTTACATTGTGTGACTCTGAGGAATCTGAGAGAGTGCTTGTGATATTGATGGTGTATCATGGAAACAAATGTCACAGCAGTGGAGAAACTCAGTCCCACTCACACACAAATAGTTTAGGCTTGTGGCTACACCCCCCTTCCCTCCTTTATATTCCTGCAGAGGGGAGAGACTTTCTAATTCATCTTCTAGGAAGAAACAATATAGGGCAAACACTTTCAGCCTTTATGCTACCAGAGAAAGAAAAGGAACTTTTATGTTGGTGAGTTTTAGCACAGGAGCCAAACAGCCCTTTCTGGGACCTTCTCAGATCTGTCTTCCTATGGGGTGATAACATTCTGGTCAACTAGATGGTAAGCTACTGTTGGTCAGCTTTGCTGGTGACTGATCTGTTATCAAGACCAATGGGCTACAAAGCTAAAGACATGCTTTCACGTTTAAATTACTATTTGTATTATTTCTTCGTTTTAAATTGGGAGTAGATAAAAAGGTAATTACCGCCCCCCTACAATCTTTGTGCACTGGTTTTGCAAAAAAACACAAGAACTGGCATTAGATACCAAAATAATATGAGGAGATCTAGGATGTCTGGGCCAGTCCGGACAGGAAGCTTTAGAATTTGATTTTTTACCATAGGCCATGTATGTGTTTAGTGTGATACCTTGTTCTTAGCTAATCCAAGCCAGGCAGGTCATGTCGCATGATTATTCAGGAGCAATTTTGGCTTAAGGTGGTATGTGGGAAAGAGATTAGATTATGAAAATAATTTATTTTCACTAGTTACTGGTGGGTAGAAAATAAACTGCAAACACAGCTAAATTCCCTGAGTTAGTTTTGTGCCAGGCATAGGTAGATAGTTGCCTTATTCAGTTATTCTCCATTTTTGAACTACATTTATGGCCAAGGGAGGAAGTGTAGCCATCTTTAGAGATTGTTCTTTCCAACCTCTTAGATTCATGTGGTTTAGCCTATAGAGTCCCGCTGTCAGCCATGGTCCCAAGTAGGATTTAGAATTGTTAGTCACATAAGGCCAGATCATACCTGTAGTTTTCAGAGATCCAAATTTTGGCCTCACCCATGGAAGGGTAGCTTCTCTTAATCACACAAGGGTCACCATTCCTTATGCTTGGAATCAGTGCAGAGGAACAAGTCAATTTACTGCAAATTTAGAAGCCAAAGGGCTGTGCCTTCTGTACTGTCTAGGAATTAGGTTTGCCCAGAAAATCTAGGAGGAAATGGAATAGTTTGGAAAATGTTTCAATCTTATCACCAAAAGGCAAACAGAGAGTGAGTAAAAGACAAAGAAGGGAATGCAGGCTGCTTAAACTGGTGGAAGATCTTAAAGGATATGGAAGACAGTGGGAAAGAGCCTGGGTCTCTAAAGCTTTTAAAGGAAAGATGCAAAAGGGGGAAAACTTTTTGGCTATTACCTTACAAGCTATAGTAACTGGGATCCAAGGAAATAGAGGGAGAGTCAATACTCAGAGGATCAGCTGGCATGTTTCCTCTCTACACCCCCTGGAAGATCCCACATTCAGTAAACTTTTGGGTCAGTGCTCTCTGAAATAGTTCCCTAATTGCTTCTATAGATTGTTACTAGAAATTTGGAACTGTCATGTCAAATAGTAACAAAATTTGGACAGAATTGAGAAGGGAAAGATTGGCATAGGACACTTGAAGCTTTATTAAGTGAATGTGAAGGTGACGGTTGTGAGGTAGGGATGCCTGTGCCTTGAGGGGACATGCAGAAAAAATTTAGGAAATTGGGACTTTACAGGAAAGTGCTAGAAGATGAAACCTACTAAAGGGAGATGGAGCCCAGCCAACCAGGGGAGATTCATCTTCTGAGTGAATTCTTAAGCTTGAGGTGAAGGACAAAAATAGTTTGAACGATGGTGGGTTTTGTCCCAGAAATCACTGTCTCTCCTAGTATTGGAGATTTCACACAAAACATGTAGAGGAATAAGTTAGGAAATAAAAAGTTAAGGCCAGAAAGCAAAGAGTAAATAAAATGAAGGAATAAATTAAAAATGAAGGAAGGTACCAATTTCAGCAAAAGTTCCAGGCCAGTACATGGAAAGGAACTAATTTAAGAATAAGTTGAGATTGTTAGAAACCCAGCCAAGCCTTTCTGAAGGGATTAGGGGAGACTATAAAGGGAGAAGCAACACTGGAGACATGACCCACTCCTATGGGGAAAAATTGTCGACAGGTTGTGAGGAGCATTTGGCTCATGTCTTGCTCCTGGAACTCTAGAGGCACAGGCCTTAGAAGTAACCACAGCCCCTTCTCATCAGCACTCTGCAGAGTGGTCTCCAGCTAAAACCTTGTAGGCTGGAAGAAGAGAGCACATAAACCGAGCAGTTGTTAACCCTTTAACCTTCACTGTAATTCAAATCACTTGGGGAACTTTTAAAAAAAAAATTCTGGGGGCACCCAGCTGGCTCAGTCCGTGGAGCATGTGACTCTTGGTCTTTGGGTCGTGAGTTTGAGCCCCATGTTGGGGGTGGAGATTACTAAAAAAAAAAAAAAAATCTTCAAAAAAAAAAAAAATTCCTAATGCCTCAGGTTGTACCCCCAGACCAGTTAAGTCAAAAAATCTGGGATGGGACCCAGGCATCAGGATTTTTTAAAGGCTCCCTCGTTGAGGCCAACCATGACTTTCTGGGCCACTTCACAGGCCTGTGTAATTTCCTATCAAGAGACCTTGGCAGAAGCTGCTGTGGTACAGGAATGAAAATACCTGCTCCCAAGAAGTCGGGGAGGTCGAATCACTAAAGAAATCCCCTTCATTTCAGCACTGGCATGCCAGAAAACATGGGGCTTAAGGGGGAAATGGAAATGAATTTTTAAAAATATGCTGGATGTACAAGAAAGGTACTTCAAATAAAACCAGAGAGTGGGGCTTCCACAGTTTCAAATTTCTGAACTTTGAAGAAGGCTGGAGTGTTGCAAATGCTATCATTAGAGGGTAACAGTACACACAGGTAGGTTTACCCTTGAGTGTGATGTTAAGAGTATTTTCTTATTGGGAGATTTTGTCTGAGTTCACAGATCTGATGAGGCTGAGAACCTAGGTCTTTTCAGGTGTCTCCTCTTTCCCTTTGCTATGGTCTTTGGCTGAGTTATGCCAAATATTAGGTTGTAGCAACATATTTTTGCCTGGGACAACACTTTGGGAGTTGGCTTGAGCTTTGTTTTTTATTTTGTAATGAGATGACCAAAAGATGATAGGAGTGTTCTTTTCACTGTTTTCCCTTCTGGGGAGTGAAGAGGAAATTCCCTCCCCTTTATAGAAACGAGGAATGGGATGAAATTGTGACTCTCCAATATTGATGCCTGTATAGAGATTCTACCTGTTTTCCCAAAATAAATCCTTCTTTTTCCTTTACTAGAGCTGTGAATATTTTCAGCTTAGAATCTTAATGATTATACTCATTAATAGAGTTTGAAAATGTATATTCTTCCTTAACTCTCATTGTAAAACTGCTTTCTGGTAGAACGAGCTGTGTCAGTGCTGCTTGTAAGAGGGAGTATCATTTGAGATTTCATGCCTGCTAGGTCAGAATCCTTTTTACCTTTAATACCTTTTCTCAACTAGGATCTGTCTAGGTAGCACGAAAAATTTGATGTTCCATTGGCCGTAAAAAGGTAATGTAAAAGAAACCTGTTATACAGTTCTTTTTTTTTTTTTTTTTTAAAGATTTTTATTTATTAGAGAGCGAGAGACTGAGAATGAGAGGGGAGAAAGTCAGAGGGAGAAGCAGACTCCCCGCAGAGCCGGGAGTCCGGGATCACGACCCGAGCCAAAGGCAGTTGCTCAACCAACTGAGCCACCCAGGCGCCCTACAGTTCTTTTTTTATCAGTCAGGGTGACGGAGCTAGATGCTGTAGGAAAAGGGAGCTGTGTTCACAAGGAACTTGCAGTTGAGTTGGGGAGGCAGCATCACTGGGAATCAGAAAGGGGATAAAAGCCAACACGGCTGTTTAAGTGTTTACTACCTAGGTCAGCGGGAAGCCAAAAGCGCACCAAAAACTACAACTTTAAACTAGAATGAAGAAGAGTTTATCCCAGTGATACTTTCTGCAGTTGAGGTGTTTCGCCCCCAAAAATGATATGTACAAGTTGAATTTTTCCTCCCAACTGCAAACTTGGAAACCATTTGTTCTGTTTATTTTTAATTCTAGTATAATTAACAGTGTTATATTAGTTTCAGGTGTACTGCAAATTGAATTTTTATTTTATTCTTTAAAAATTTTATTTGAGAGACTATCTGAGAGAGTGTGAGCACAAGTTCGGGGTGTGGCAGAGGGAGAGGGAGAAGCAGGCTCCACCCTGAGCAGGGAATCTGATTTGGGGGGGCTTGATCCCAGGACCCTGAGATCATGACCTGAGCCAAAGGCAGATGCTTAACCAACTGAGCCACCCAGGTGCCCCACAAATTGAATTTTTAAAAACATTTTGAGTTTTAAGAGCTTACTTTTTTTTTTAAAGTAATCTCTACGTCCAGCGTGGGGCTCAAATTTATGACCCTGAGATCCCGAGTCACGTGCTCCGCTTGCTGAGTCAGGCCCTCTAAGAGCTCATTGTTTAAAGCACTGAGGATGAATCTTTGCTAAAAGAACACTTTTTTTTTTTAAGATTTTATTTGTTTATTTATTTGACAAGAGAGAAGGCGAGAGAGGGATTATAAGCAGGGAGAGTGGGAGAGGGAGAAGCAGGTTCCCTACTGAGCTGGGATTCCCGACACAGGGCTCAATCCCAGGACCCTGGGACCATGACCTGAGCCAAAGACAGATGCCCAATGATTGAACCACCCAGGAGCCCCTAAAAGAACACTTTTTAAAAAAATTAATTTTAGGGGCACCTGGGTGGCTCAGTGGGTTAAGGCCTCTGCCTTCGGCTCAGGTTGTGGTCTCAGGGTCCTGGGATGGAGCCCCACATCAGGTTCTCTGCTCAGCAGGGAGCCTGCTTTTCCCTCTCTCTTTGCCTGCCTCTCTGCCTACTTGTGATCTCTCTCCTCTCTGTCAAATAAATAAAATCTTAAAAATAAAATTAATTTTAAGTTTTTATTGACATATACTCGACAATGTTACCTTAGCTTCAGGTGTATGATATAATGACTTGACACCTCTGTACATTATGCTGTGCACCACAAAGAACACTCACTTTAAATGAACTTAATCTGAATTTTCGTGCTTTTATGTTTAAACATGTCATGGCTCTAGAGTCTGAGGTATATATTTAAAGGTGTGAACTATTAATTATAATTAAACCTGACTTTTAAAGGCATCCCTGTTTCTCTAGAATTATAGGGTGTGCAGCTATGTAATACTCAAGTCAGTGACCCTGAGACTTGGGACTGTTTGAACCCTGTATTGTGGTTTCTTATTGTTTTACCTTCTCCTTTCCCTATATTTAATATAGCATATTATGTGTGGGAAGTAGCAAGAATAGCATTCTAAATTGCCCTTTAAGATTTTTTTTTTAGGTTTTTAAAGAGCTTGTTGGACAAATAGTAAATGTTCGATAGAGTTAGATAATGAAGTATGGAACTATGTTGCCATTTTAACTAAATCACATCTTACCTACCTGGACTTCTATTACCTATCACATTATCCAGAGTCTAGAATGTGCTTAAGAATTACGACAAGGGGTAAAAGCTCATTGGTTCCAAACACTATAGCTTTTATACCTTTGCATGGAAAAGTGCCTTGAGTGCTCATTGGAAATATATTTTCATATATACTTCTGACCAACTTGGTTATCAGGTTTCTGAGTCTGCAGTAAAAAAGGAGTCTGGTTGCTGGAGGTGAGTATAATGTGAGCAGTGGTGTCTCACAGGGAAGAGACAGGAGAAAACAAAAGGCAGTACATTACTTTCAGGCCATTCAGTGGAGTGACAAATAGCCCTTACGCCCTGGAAGGTCATTGTGGTTATCCAGTCATCAGAAATAGTGTTTAGTATTTTCAGTTTAAAAAGAGGATTACTGATTTTTAAAAATAGATTATTTGTTTACATATGTATGTATATATGTATGTGTCAGAGAGAGATCATAAGTAGGCAGAGAGGCAGGCAGAGAGAGAGGGGGAAGCAGGCTCCCTGCTGAGCAGAGAGCCTGATGCGGGGCTCGATCCCAGGACCCTGATATCAAGACCTGAGCTGAAGACAGAGGCTTTAACCCACTGAGCCATCCAGGTGCCCCTAAAAATAGATTTTTTATTTTATTTTTTTAATAAATATATTATTTATTTATTTGACAGAGAGATCACAGGTAGGCAGAGAGGCAGGCGGGGGAGGGGGGAAACAGGCTCCTTGCTGAGCAGAGAGCCTGATGCAGGGCTCGATCCCAGGACCCTGAGATTATGACCTGAGCTGAAAGCAGAGGCTTTAACCCACTGAGCCACCCAGGGGCCCCTAAAAATAGATTTTTAATGTCAAAGTAATGTATTTATAATGAGCTTGGAAGGTAGAGAAAAACTCAGAAAATAGATTTATACAAGTTATATTAAAACCCTAGAGCTTCAGTTGGCATTTTGATGTTTTCCCAGTCATTTTTTCAAAATAAAATTTATATATGCCATTGTTTATTATGCATGGCTACAAATGAGAGAACAGAAGTTTAATGAAATTAAGTAATTTGAATTTATATTCTGTTTGCTAAATGATAGCTGGGAAAATCTGCCTTAACCTGTAGAACAGTGCTCTCTAGTACAGTGATGACCAGGTGAAGGTTGCCAGATAAAATACAGGGTGCTCAGTTAAGTTTGAATTTCAGATAAACGACAAACAGCTATGCTGGCGTAAGCATATCCCTCATGTTACACAGCCTGTACTTCTATCCAGTCATTTTTCTCTGTATATATGTATCTCTGTTTCAGTGTTATATGGATTTTTTTTTTTTTACAAAACTGGGTTCATATTGTATCTTTTCCTCTTGTTTAATGATGTCACAAGTTTCCCCATTGCCAAATATTCTTTGAAAATACCAGAAATTATCTCTTTCCAAAGAGCTTAAAATTTTAATGCTTCAAAGAATAATCTCTCAAAACCATAGTGAAAGATCCTTTCATACCTATTAGAATGGCTATTATAAAAAAGACAAGAAATAATATGTGTTGGCAAGGATGTGGAGGAAAGGGAACCCTTGTACACTGTTGGTGGGAAGGTAAATTAGTACAGCCACTGTGGAAAATAGTATTGGAGAGTCCTTGAAAAATTAAAAATGGAACTACCATAATCCAGCTATTTCATTTTGGGTATTTGAAGAATATGAAAACACTAACTCAAAAAGATCTGTGCCTCCCCTATGTTCACTGCAGCATTATTCACAATAATCAAGATATGAAAACCTAAATGTCCCTTGGTAGATGAATGGATAAAGAGGTTAGGTAGGTACATATAATGGAATACTACCCAGCCATCAAAAAGGAGGAAATCTTGCCATTTGTAACAACACAGGTAGACCTTGAGGGAATTAATGATAAGTGAAATAAGTCAGGCAAAGAGGGATGAATACTATATGATCTTACTAATATGTGGAATTTAAAAAACAAAACAAATGAACAAACTCATAAAGCAGATTGCTGGTTACTAGAAGGGAAAGGGATAAGAGGAGGGGTAAAATGGGTGAAAGGACTCAATTGTATGGTGATGGATAGGAATTAGACTTCTGATTACCTGGTAGTGTATACAAATATCGAATTATAATGGACACCTAAAAGTCATTCATTTTATTCCTCAGAAGAATAATCTCAAAGTTATTTAGGGCAAGTGTACCTCTCTAGAATGGCATTCCCTGAAGTTCCCAGAGAGCCTGGGTTCCACTCAACTTTAAACTGTGGTCTTTACTTGTGTTCCTTTCCAGGCGGGTGCCACGTCTATGTGGGCTTCATGCTGTGGACTGCTGAATGAAGTCATGGGAACTGGAGCTGTCAGGGGCCAGCAGTCAGGATTTGCAGGAGGCACCGGTCCGTTCAGATTCGCACCAAACTCTGATTTTTCCACTTACCCACCAGCACCTACAGAGGGGCCTAATATAGTTTGCAAAGCCTGTGGACTTTCATTTTCAGTCTTTAGAAAGAAGGTAAGTTGGATGAAATGTTATATACAGAAGCACATTTCGTAATTATATGTTGAATCTAACGAATCATTTCTTTTTATTAAAATTACTAAAAATCATTATTAACCATTTTCCATTCAGAAAAGTACTCAGTTGGGGGTGCCTGGGTGGCTCAGTCGGTTCGGTGTCTGCTTTTGGCTTGGGTTGTGATATCCAGGGTCCTGGGATTGAGCCCTGCATTGGGCTTCCTGCTTAGCGATGAGTCTGCCTTATCTCTCCCTCTGCCCTTCCCCCCACACACTCATCTGCTTTTTCTCTCAAATAAATAAATAGTATCTTAAAAAAAAAAACAAAACTCAGTTGAAGGGACCATATTACTGCTCAAATTTTGACGGGGTATTTCACATGTTGCTCAGGCATCTTGTCTTCTGTGCTCTGTATACTTTGAGTCTTCCTGATTATGCTTATGTTTTAGAACAAGAGATTTGATTAGTCTGCAGTTTCGAACAGAGATGATTTGCTATAACTGACCTCAAGTTTCAAAATATGTATCCCTGCTCATATTTTGTTTTGTTTGAGAGAAAGAGAGCATGAGAGGGGAAGGGGTCAGAGGGAAAAACAGGCTCCCCACTGAGCAGGGAGCCCAATGTGGGACTTGATACCTGGGCTCTGGGATCATGACCCGAGCTGAAGGCAGTCGCTTAACCAACTGAGCCACCACTCAGGTGCTCCCTTACCCACATTTCTTTTTTTTTTTTAAGATTTTATGTATTTATTTGACAGAGGACAAGCAGGGGAGTGACAGGCAGAGGGAGAAGCAGGCTCCCTGCTGAGCAAGGAGCCCAAGACTCGATCCCAGGACCATGGGATCATGACGTGAGCCGAAGGCAGTTGCTTAACCGACTGAGTCACCCAGGTGCCCCCTACCCATGTTCTTAACTCAAGTGTAGAAATTAGTGAAAGACAACCACTGTGTAGAGATTCAGCCTAAAACACTTGGGCTAAAACAGTTATTTTCTCTAAGACAGAAAGTCATTTTTTCTGAGATGCATTCATATTGCACGGCTGTCTCACAGTCGTCGATCATGTGTTCAGTCCTCCCGAGTACGTCGGGAACACGGTGTTAGCTTGTGGGAACAATGCAGCAAGCAGAAAGAACCACATCTTAGGGTCATCGTCGAGCGTGGCTAGTGCAGTGGCTCTGAGTGTGAGGAAGGCCCGGTAGGATACAGATGACCGTCCTAGTGAGGTCCTCCATTTGCTTTGAATGACCTTGAGAGATCATTTGCCTTTCTCTTTCCCTGTGTTCTCCCTGCCCGCCCCCCCAGCTTCAGCTTCTCTTTCAATGGGGAAATTGTTGACATAGGAAAAGAGTAGGAAGAGTTTGTGGTTGTGCTTTCTGCTCCACGTGGTTCAAGTCTTCTCTGTTCTGCTAATTACATGTTTGCACCAAGGGGTGGAAAGGTTTTAATTCACTAACACAAGAGTGTATGTTTTTCTTAAAGGACTATATTTGAACTTCTGTGCATCCAAACTGCCTCAGCAGTGCGTGTTTTGATTTTCGTGGCTTTTGGAACACGAAGGTGGCTGTGAGCGTAGCCAGGGGCCATGAGAGATTTCATAAGTTAGGAACTAAAATTGAATTTCAGTAGAAGGTAAAAAGAACACTAGTGCTTTCACAAGCACTATGTCTGGCTATCATTAGCTGCTTCTTTTCTTTCTGTTTCTTTAGCATGTATGTTGTGACTGCAAGAAGGATTTTTGCTCCGTTTGTTCAGTCTTACAAGAAAATCTCCGTAGATGTTCCACGTGTCACTTGTTACAAGAGACGGCCTTTCAGCGCCCTCAGTTAATGCGACTAAAAGTCAAGGATCTCCGGCAGTATCTCATTCTTCGAAACATCCCAATTGATACCTGTCGAGAGAAAGAAGACTTGGTAGATTTGGTACTCTGCCACCACGGGCTGGGCTCTGAGGATGACCTGGACACGAGCAGCCTGAATTCCTCCCGGTCCCAGACGTCTAGCTTTTTTACACATTCATTTTTTTCAAATTATACAGCCCCTTCTGCTACCATGTCTTCATTTCAGGGAGACCTTATGGGTGGAGACCGGACCTTAGGATCTGGGGCGCTGGCACAGGTACGAGGGTATAATGACGCCACGGGCCCGGCACCGCTAGTTGGCCATATAGGGTGGGACCTTTAGGGGTTCACAAGCCCGCTGGGAGCAGAGGTACCACATGCTGCTGAACACTATGCGTACAGGCTCTCCTGCTGAGTCTGAGTCTAGGTGCTGGGTAGCCCCAAAGTCAACTGTCTGAAGCTCCTCAGTCTCTTGACTCTAGTTACTTCAGTTTCCTTATAAGTTAAATACTAACTGTTGAAGGAATGACTGTGAAAAGTAGTGTATAAATGTGGGATTATTTGTCAGTGACCATGGACACAATAGTGTAAGTAAACCTAATGCCCAGTTGCCTTGCTACAGTAAAATTGTTCCAATTTAGATAATGGGAAAACGCCATCTGAATTAATCAAAGAATGATTATACTAATTTCAAAGAAATGCCAGGGCAGAATCTTGTCCCAGTGAGGTCCTTGGGCATCCTGATTGAATAACACACAAGGGCTTGTAATTAATAATTCAGTTTGTATGTATGAATGATTCTGAAATGCTGAATGGATTGTTTTGAACAATTCTCTCCACATTTAATTCTCTTCCCTGAAGAAAGCCGTTAAAAGCAGAGGGAAATACCGTTGCCTTCCAAACAGTCGTAAATTAGAGAAATTCGACCTAGGAGTTGTATTATTTTCCTAAATGAGAGCTGGCATAACAACATTGCAAACACAAGACACATCTGACTTTTGTGCCACTTTTGGGTACGTGACCATTCTTGGAAGCCCTGGGTTTTTGGATGCTGCAGCGTGGTGCTTGTGACCCAGTGCGGTGGAATGTTTGAAATTGGGAACTGACCTAGACTATTGTAGAGCTCTGGTCAAAGTCTGAAGAGAAAGATACGGAAGAAGATACATAACCCAAGTTGAAGGCCTTTCTGTTCTTCATAAAGAAGAGTACCTCTGATTGTTGAGGAATTGCTAAAAACTAGAACTAGCATCAGCCATCAGTGAAGAAGTCTAGAAAGCGTTCTTTGGAATCAGGATGTTAGGTACGATGTGGTAGGATTGGCATCTTTCAAATCAGTGGGGCTGAACTTGAGCTTTAGCTTCTGTCAGTATCCCCGAGGCTCCAGGTAGACCAGCCTCGCGCAGGGCCTTCGATGACGAGGCAGTGCAGCTGCACACACTGACGGCTTTGACGTTTCATGATGGGGACTTTTCAGGGAGTTAATGCTCTGGTTAGGTTTCACACACCCATAGGAATTTGGCTTTTGAGATAACTTCATGGAAGGTAAGTTGTTTATGAAATCATGTGGAGCCCAGCTCTTTGGGAGGAGCAGCAGCGCTCCAGATCCAAGGTCATCACGGAGCGCGCCAGGTGCCGGGGTCATTCTTGGGGAGGATCTGTGGAAGGGTTTTCTCCAGTGCTAAATATTGACAAACAGGGTTGGTACTGTTAGGAAAATAGGATTCCTGACCTAATCAGATCGATATGTATAGGTACAAAGTGAAATAGCTTCAGCAAACACAGAAGAGGAGGAGGATGAAGATGAAGATGACGATGACGACGACGACGACGATGATGAGGATGATGACGATGAAGAAAACTCGGAGGACCAGGTAAGTGCTCCTATAAAATTTGCTTTCTTGACACGCCAAGCTTGGCAGGCAGGGCAAGTGCCTATGTGGACTTGGGCTAGATGAGCGTGGGGTGTTTCTTCTGGTTTGAATGTAGCCTAGTAGAGACAGCACTTGAAGAACTGATGAGTCTCGGAAGAATGCCCAGGGGGTGACTGGAGGGTGAGGGGAGTGTGCAGTTGTCCTTGGTGTGGTCTGCCTTTGCGGGAGCAGAGCTAATGGAAGCCCTCTGTGATCGCAGACGCCTGGTCTCTCTAAGAAGCGAGTAAGAGCTTCGCTGTCTGACCTGTCAAGCCTTGAAGATGTGGAAGGAATGAGTGTGCGCCAGCTGAAGGAAATCCTGGCTCGGAATTTTGTCAACTATTCCGGCTGTTGTGAAAAATGGGAGCTGGTAGAGAAAGTAAACCGGTTATACAAAGAGAATGAAGAAAACCAAAAGTCATGTAGGTTTCCTTTTTCTTTCTTCCCCCTATACTATCCTGCTTGAGGCTTTTAAAAATTGAGCTCTTTCTATCACAATGAAGTCAAATTTTTTGAGAAAATTATGTATCCTTTTATTGAACAAATTAGATGGACGAATCTGTCGGTCTCTTAAGTAGTAGGTTTATTATGTGATGTTGGCTCTGAGACCGCCATTGCCAAGAGAGTTAGGTCATCTGTTCAGTTTGGTTTTCTTTGCCATAATTCATTAGAACCCTGATGAAATTCCTTGGCTCTATAAAAAGGCATGCTTTCTCACTAACCCTTCTGGCAGGCCAGTACTTTGGTTATCTCAGTTGTAGCTTTTAAGTCCTCAATGGAAAAGAAAATTCCCTAGAGGCAAAGAAGTTAAGTAGTTCTTCGCATCAAGTATTAGGTTTCTGGGTAAGTTGGGAAAAGCTGAGGTTAAGAATTCCTGATCTAGATATTGATGAGGCACGGAGCAGAAATCCTTAGTTGATAACAGGGCCAAGCCATAGAGCATTTATAGGCTAGAAAAAAGATTTTGGTGGTATTTACACTGATAAATATTATGTTCCTATCTATTTTTTTTTAAAAAGAACAGCAATTTTTTTTAAAGATTTTTATTTATTTATTAGAGAGCGAGAGACTGAGAATGAGAGGGGAGAAGGTCAGAGGGAGAAGCAGACTTCCCGCAGAGCCGGGAGTCCGATATGGGACTCGATCCCGGGACTCCGGGATCATGACCTGAGCCGAAGGCAGTTGCTTAACCAGCTGAGTCACCCAGGCGCCCTTTCCTATCTATTTTTTGTTTGTTTTGAGAAAGAGAGAGAGAAGGAACAGGGGGAGGAGTAAAGGGAGAGGGGAAAGCAGACTCCCCCCTGAGCAGGAAGCTCCATGCAGGTAGATCCCAGGACCCCAGGATCACAACCTGCATCCAAGGCAGACACTC
The DNA here is from genome assembly GCA_028533885.1 of Nasua narica. Classification (NCBI taxonomy): domain Eukaryota; kingdom Metazoa; phylum Chordata; class Mammalia; order Carnivora; family Procyonidae; genus Nasua; species Nasua narica. The sequence continues at coordinate 6,008,451 of CM052808.1, read as the reverse complement.
AGCCGACTGAGCCACCCAGGCGCCCCATTATGTCCTTATGGAAACGGTCCTCCCATCGTTAACTTTTATCACCTTGAGTTTTTTTTTCTTTCAAATCTGGTTATAATACAACAATTACTGATAAACACTTTTATGTCCAGAATATGTAGAAAGTATTTTGGCATACCTAAGATGATGCCACAAAGGTAGACACAGGAATCTTAATCCTCAGAGCCTTCAGAGGTCCCAGGCTGTGGCTGGGAAATGGTATTCTGGCAGTGAGGGGAGAAGTCCGTTCGCTTAGTGTAGAGTGTGTACAACTGTGTAAGGCGTGCACTGGTTGTGCTTAGCCATTCCCACCCTCCAGGGGTTTACGGTAGAGGAGGCCAAGACATGCACGTTTGCCCAAGTGCCTTTTTCAGTTAATTCACCGCTTGCTCTATCCCTGGTCCAATCTCCAGGCCTGTGGAAAACTCATTCTGTTTCCAGCACAGCTGGAATCTTCCCTAGTTTGACTGGCTTTAGTCATTTATATTGAGATTTACCCTAGTAGCCTTACCTAATAGTCTTTTTTTTTTTTTTAATTTTATTTATTTGACAGAGAGATCACAAGTAGGCAGAGAGGCTGACAGAAAGAGAGGAGGAAGTAGGCTCCCTGCTAAGCAGAGAGCCTGATGCGGGGCTCCATTCCGGGACCTTGAGATCATTACCTGAGCCGAAGGCAGAGGCTTTAACCCACTGAGCCATCCAGGCGCCCCTTACCTAATAGTCTTGACAGACCCTGGCTCCTCTGCTTTCTGCTCAGAACTTGTAAGAGTTGGAAGGAAACTTCGATGCAGGAGAGGGGACTACCGCCTAGACTCTGGTTTTACTCAGGAGCCCTCTAGTGTCTTCACTGATTCATCCATTGTCTTACCCCATGAATTTTTCTCCCCAGTCCCTGGTTTACAAGAATGTCTTATTTATTTATTTATCATTCATTCATTCATTTATTTATCAGAGAGAGAGAGACAGCATAAGTAGGCAGAGTGGCAGGCAGAGGCAGAGGGAGAAGCAGGCTCCCCGCCAAGCAAGGAGCCTGATGCGGGACTTGATCCCAAGATCACGACCTGAGCTGAAGGCAGGCGCCTAACCAACTGTCCCTACAAGAATGTCTTGATGTGGCTTTGTTAATTCTTTTAAATCCAGAGACTATTGGCCCTTCAGGGTTGAATTCCTGTTTTTTCTGACTGTATTCGTGATATATTCCCATCAATCCACTCTACAACCTATAAAAAGGGACACCTGGATGCCTGTAGCTCTAGGACCAAATCTCAGGCTGAGGTGAACTTTTTAAACTCATTCAGCATCTTTCATATTCAGAGCTTGGATATTCTCAGAAGCTAAATCTGGGCCACAGAGACAGGATGGCCTATCTGTTTACAGTTAGACAGACTCCAACTGGTTTCTGAGATACTTTTTTTTTTTTAAAGATTTTATTTATTTGACAGATCATAAGTAGGCAGAGAGGTGGGCAGAGAGGGGGAAGCAGGCTCCCCACTGAGCAGAGAACCCGATGCGGGGCTCGATCCCAGGACCCTGAGATCATGACCTGAGCCGAAGGCAGAGGCTTTAACCCACTGAGCCACCCAGGCACCTGTTTCTGAGATACTTATAAACTTTCCCCCAGGTACAGGCTACTTGATGTACACCTCCTCATAACCTTCCTATTAGTGTGGAAATGAAGCTCTTCCTGCCGCGATGGAGCTCTGGAGCCTTTCCTGAGGCCACATAGTTGGGTTGGAAATTCTCGTCATGTGCTCTGAGGCTCATGTATAGGTCAACCTTGGGTTTCTTCATTTGCACTTACAGAAGTAATCTCTCCTTATCACATAAACTTGGAGTTACAGCTCTAAGTAAGTAGCTAACATTTGTTCAGCCCTTCATACCTGGCCATAAGTTAAGCATTTCTCATTTCTTCGTCACAAAACTCTACGAAGTGTGGGCATTATTATTACTGCCATTTCTGGTGGAGGGAACCGAGTGCAGAGAAGCTGGATTATTTCTCCTATGACCCCAGGCTTGTGCGGGGCTTAGCTCCCATCAGGCAGCGTGGTGCCCGCAGCCCCAGCTCTCTGTTGCCTTTCAGATGGCGAGCGGCTGCAGCTGCAGGATGAGGAAGATGACCGCCTCTGCCGCATCTGCATGGACGCCGTCATCGACTGCGTCCTGCTCGAGTGCGGGCACATGGTCACCTGCACCAAGTGCGGCAAGCGCATGAGCGAGTGTCCCATCTGCCGGCAGTACGTGGTGCGCGCCGTGCATGTGTTCAAGTCCTGAAGCCCAGGCTCCTCCCGACGGCAGACTCGCCCCCGAGCTCCATCCCAGACATTTCAGTGTATGGAAGTGACTGGAAACTTACTGTTCAAAGGCTGAAACTATTTTAAAAAATGATTTTCACTACTACCTGGGGACAGAAAGATCCCTCCTAAGTGGTGGTGACGTTGGTCTGTGCCATGCGCCTGTGGCCGTGCCGATTCCCAGGTCCTGCGGGGCTGCATCCCGTGTCCGTGAGTGCTGATGGAAGTCAGACTGCTTACAGCATCAGCTCCTGCTCTCTTCGGAGAACATTTATCCTGTTCTCTTATTTCTCCTTCATCCTATTTTTAACTTAAACTACTCAGATGTTTGAAACTTCTGTTCTCTTTGGATGAGATCACTGTCCACAAGTGGCCCACATGGTACCCACTGAGCAGTGGCCCCTCTGAATGTTCACCTTATTAGTCATGTAGATTTTAAATGCTACTATTTGATGAATGTAAGTTTCCACATTGTTGCTATTTCTGCGTTTAAACATAATTGGGAACAACCTACATTCTGTAGTCAACTTGCCAGGGCCTTAGACTCAACATGTCCATTTCTGTTCAGGTACAGCTTTTTAGAGCAAGGGCTGCATCTAGCTTCTTTCATTAGAGAAGTGTGTGTGTTAAATTCTTTATTAATGTGTAATCAGTTTACACTGTTTTGTATAGTGAAAGTGTATTTTCAGTGCTACTGCTAGCTAATTTGAACTTTAGGAATAAAATTAGATTTTAAGAAATGCTTTTGCTCACATTGTCCTACTCAGTTTCTAATTCACTTGGGTACAGCACGAATGGGTGTTTGCGTCTGGTCTGGTACCTTCTTCATAAGAGACGGGAGCACTTTCAAAGACTTGTAGTGATCTCCCTTTGCTGCTGACGTACCAGTAAGCTTAACCATGGACTTGCTGTCTCCTGTGACCAGGTATTGTGCTGGGTGCTCTCTGGTTCTCTCCAGCATTCTGAAATTGGTTGCCTTGCTTCGCAGATGGGGAACCTCTGAGAAATTAAAGAATTTGTCTAAAATCTTAGAAAGTCGCTGGGACACTTGGGTGGCTCAGTCAGAAGAGCATACGACTCTTGATCTCAGGGTTGTGAATTTGAGCCCCACGTTGGGGGTAGAGGTTACTTAAAACTTGGGTGAATTATTTCGTATGTGACTCTCTTTTAATAGAGCTGTTACCAAAAAAGTGGTAGTAAAATATTTGATACTTTAAAAAGAAAGTGGCTAACTCAGAATGTGAACCTGGCTCTGACACTAATGTTTTTTTCTCTTCCACTACCACACAGCAGCGAGAAACCTGACATGGGCTTCTGCAGAACAGTTCCTTGGACATGATCTGAAATCGCTTTACTTGCACATGTAACTCCAACCAGGGTGGTGTTTTGGTTGAAACCAACTGTGGACTCATTCCCACGGGTGGTGGGCAGGTATGTTTTTAAGAAATGCCTAACTTCTCAGCTGAGTCCTGTTGGGTGTTATTTCGACTCTGCAGTGGACAGCACAGATGCCGTTAAGTGCTCAGGATCCACAAGCCAGTCAACAAATCTGAAGATTGTAGCAAGAGGAGCAGGTAGTCTGCCCCTGAGTGTAGGGAGAAAGTTTGTCTAGTTGTGAAGAAAAGCATGTCTTCCCATGTCTCCTGGTTTTAAGGGACACAGACCCAGGCCTTATGGATATTTCAAAGAACTTTCTCTCCTGTTTGCCTACAGAGCTCAGGGTGGGTCCTGGCCACAGTTCATGGTAAGCAGCCTGAGCAGATCATTACCTCACCGCAGAAGCCATAAACCCCACCCCTGCTGAAGCTGTAGGAGCACTTACCCTGTCTGTACATCTCGTGAGACTGTGAACTCCAGAAATTCAACCTTACCCACAAATTGCTAATTCGGTGGAAGGAAGTCTTCAAATCCAGGCCAGCAGGTGATAGTAAACACTGAAATAGAAGCTGAGCAGCAGGTGCTGTTTTGTCTTAAGTTAGAAAATTGAGATTCATTTGTACATGGCCTCAGCTTCAAACAGCTTGTTTGGTGTTTCCTCTTGGATTTATAGAGGTTTCTCAGGTACTTGTTTTTAGCAAGAGAATGACAAGTCTTAATAGTGGGGTTTTTTTTAAGATTTTATTTGTCAGAGAAAAAGCACATAAGCAGGGGGAGAAGCAGGCTCCCCACTGAGCAGGGAGCCCGCCGTGGGACTGGATCTCAGGACCTCTGAGATCCTGACCCGAGATGAAGGCAGATGCCTAACTGACTGAGCCACCCAGGCATCTCTTAATGGTGGATTTTTAAAGGTAGTGTTTTGACGTAATCTTGGGTTAGTGAGTAGCCAACAGAAATTTTTAGCCTAACAGGCTTAACAACTCGTAGGGTACTGACTGCCTTGTTTGCCAGAGGGGAAAGATCTCTCTGTGCAATGTACATTTCCTAGCTGGCATGCCGTCTCAATTTTTTGAACAGGTAATATATGGATAAATGTCTGAAGGTCTACAGTGGAATACAATGCTGTCCCCTTGCTCTTATCCTCATAATATGCAAGGATAGCATTTGATGCTTTGGACATGCCATGGTGTTCATCCTTTGTAAACCTCAGGTTCCCTGGAGGAAGCAGGGATGGAGCAGAGCCTCTTTTCTGGATTAGGAAATTGTGATCTGATCCACGAAGCACTGCCTCTGGCTTATGGTCCTTTTCTTTGCTTCATCTGTTATGGTCTATGGACTCAGAGCAACTATTTGCAAGCATTTAGCTCTGGCCTCATCTAAAGCTCATTTTTGTTTTTATTAAAGATTTTATTTATTCATGAGAGAGAAGCAGAGGCAGAAGCAGGCTCCCCGTGGAGCAGGGAGCCCACTGCGGGACCCAATCCCAGGACCCTGGCATCATGACCCGAGAGGAAGGCAGACGCTTAACAATTGAGCCACCCAGGTTCCCCTTTTATACATATATTTTAAATTTTCCTTAAAGATCCTAGTAGCTTGACAAAGAGTGGGAGAGAGCGCCAAGCAGGGGGATCGGCAAGGAGAAAGGGAAGCAGGCTCCCCGCTGAGCAGAGAACCTGACACGAGGCTCTATCGCAGGACCCTGGGATCATGACCAACTGAGCCACCCAGAAATCCCTAAAGCTCATTTTGAAAAATAACAGGTCTAGTGTAAACTGTACTGGGATAGAACCTTGACTGGCGTGTTCAGTACACCAGGGGAGCGGATATGCAAGCACGGCAGGATGGTGGCTTGCGTCAGGCCTGGAGAGACCAGCATCTTGGTTCTGAGGCATGTCCCTATGATAGCTTTGGCTCCCCAGCCCAGGCAGCCCTCTCTGCCTCCTCTTGGCAGACCTACGAGCTCTTGGAAACATTACGGGAGAAATGGGGCCCTCTGGCCCCAATGACTGTTCACCTGGAGAACACTGTTCTTCTTAAAGCAATGCTCAAAGAAGGGGCCCCTGGGTGGCTCAGTTGCTTAAGGATCTGCCTTCGGCTCAGGTCATGATCTCAGGGTTCTGGGATCGAGCTTCATGTCGGACTCCCTGCTTGGCGGGGAGTTTGCTTCTCCCTTTCCCTCTGCCCCCACCCCTGCTTGTGTTCTAATAAATAAAATCTTAAACAAAAACAAAAACCAACAAAACAGTGTTAAACTAATCTTACCTCTGTAACGTGCATCTCCTGAGTTAAATTCTGGTCTCCAGTTTGAGTCAAAGGATCTCTGGGTTTAACAGGAGGTATGAGACTGGGTGGGATCTAAAACCATACCGTGGCAAAAAAAAAAAAACGGGGGGGGGGGGGACAAACTACTGAGGAAACAAGGGGGTTATCTTCTCCATTTTCAGAATCACTAGAACAGCCCTATCTATATGGGAGAACGTTACAGGACCCTATTGTTAAAAAAAAATTGTGTGACCTAAAATGACTTCTTCCTGGTTTGTGTGTCCACCAGCTGGCGACATCAGCTCACAAGCGAGTACCACTGAGGCCCTGGCCCAAGGCTGCAGGCTCGAGGGAGAGGCCAAGGGGCTAGCCAGCTCCGCCCCCCCTCCCCTGCCACGGCAGTTACTTCACACAGGTAAGCCACCCGCGCCCCAGGCGGTTCGCTCCGAATCCCTACTCTTGGCCAGTGGGGGGGCGCCATTCTCCTCCCACTCCCCTCACCCTCAGCCTTCCGTGGCCCGAAACTCTGCAGATGGGAAACACGCGCGGCGAAGGGCCGCTGTGTTTCTCTGACGACTACGGTAGTTTATGCCAGTGTCCAGACTGCAGCCTCCGGACTTCTCAATCAGCCTTCTAGTCCACCCCTCGAACAGAAACTCTCCAAGGCCAAGAGTGCTTTTTGTACAATTGTTTATACAAATTCAACAAAGGTAAAACCGCATCAGGGAAGGTCTAGGAAAACAACCCCTTACAACAATGGCACTTATGAAGGCATAACTTTACAACTAGGAAATAGCCATGTTACAAACCTTGAACGAGAACTCAACTCACTTCAAAGGAGAGAAAAGAACGGCTATGTTGGATCATTTATTCTACTTCTTGACCCACTGTTTAAATTAGATCTGTGTAGAATACAAGAGCTCATGCTGGCGCAAAACCCTCCTGAGTGCAAAGGCTGTAGTCTGAATTTTAAAATTTTGAGAAATGGGTGAATTCTATACAGAGGAAACTTGGCAAAGTGTCTTACTTCGACTATAATTAACATATCCACATGCTTATGTAATTCTTGACGATGTACACAGCAGGCTCTTAGCTTCCAGTTAAACATGCTTTTAATCGGAAGGTCTTCACCTGCTTTGCCAGATCTGGGCACGTGTGTAGATGGATTATTTGTGTCGATGTACAGGTTAAGTTCTCTCCTACCGTAGGAAACCAGGGAAGTTGGCAATCTCAAAACAATAAAAACACAGGTATGCATTCAAACCTTGCATAAATAACTTTTAAACAATTTGTACAAAAATAGTTCTGCATAATGTAAGATGTAACAAAACCAAACAAACAAAAAATGTCACAACGGCAGCGGATGTGGCGTGTGGTCCACTGAATGCTGACACCGACCCCCGGAGCTGCAAGGAACGAGGTGTCCAGAACAAAAACACCACCACCAATGAAACTCCTAAGCGCGTGCTTCCGTAAGAGAGTTTCTTCAAAGTCTGTCCTCCCCTCCAGCGGGAATGTCTTCGGTAAAGGCCGCCCTTAGAAATGGTCCAGAAAGCAGTGCAGTTATCATTCAGATAGACCAAAAGAAAGTGTCTGGTTCACTCATCCCCCAAGCAGGTGCTGGAACGGCTTCTCCCTCAGCAAGACTTGCAGAATGGAATCGTGTGGTCTGTTGTTTCAAGTTCCAAATTGAAAATAAAAGCCCTAGTTTCTGTAAAGATTTTTCCCCTCCCTCCCCTTCCCTCCACCCGCCCCTTATTTACATACTTGTCCTTGGACTAACTCAGTTTCTGTAGGAGTTTTTCTTCCACTTGCCCAAACTGGACACTCACAGACATTTCAGCTATGAACTGCTCACAGCCTTCCTTGGTAACCTGCTTGCAGTACCTCAGGTCAATATGACAGATATTTCCACAGCGTTTGAAGAAGGACAGGCACTGGTCAGTAACCTTATTGCAGTCTGCAGGGAAGAGGAGACAACGTGAGCTGGAGGAAGTGCAGAGGCCAAAGGTCCCCCCAACCCCAGCACCGAGCAATGAAGATATAGGACAGAGCCCTTGAGCCTAGTCTAGCCCCTCGTGCCCTAGGGAACACTGCACTTTCTGGAAAGCTCTCAAAATGGTTCCATCCACCAATTATAAAGGTTAATGTATGTGTACTTGAAAAGCATTCAGACTTCCAAGTGAAATCACTTGCAAGCTTACCACTGCTTTTTTGTATGTATATATTCTCACATAAATAGGTCTGTCTATGCTGTTTAACAAAGATAGGATCTCACAATATATTAAATGGCTTGCTTTTCTCATCTAACTTATTGTCGATAAATACATATCTATGTTATTCTGCACTTATTCCCTGCAGATCAGTTTGGGGGGCAAAGCAAGGGGTGAGAGTGAGAACCTCTGTACGGTCATCTTGGGATCCTCTCTCTCTCGGGCACCAGGGCTTTCAAGCGAAGCAGGGCAGCAGGCTCGTGAGCCCCCTTACTAAATGTTTACTGGAAACCCGTGCAGAAGACCGAGGTACTACATGGGGCTGGCGAGATTCTGTTGATAGTGAGCAAACCCAGAATTTGGACTCTTTCATCATGCCCTCACTTAGAGACATACTCTTCTACCCATACTCTTGTTTTAGAGCTGAATCTATAGTCCATTGGCCTCAATGCCAGTTAGCATCCAACTGAGGCTCAGAGCGCACTCCCTCTGGGCCACAGAGATTCCTTCATCTCAGTGGTGCTCAGCTTGAGGCCTCTGTCATCCCTAGCATCTGCACATTCATTTTTCCACTCAGGTGAGTAGGAATGAAAACAGTACAGGCAAACCGTCAAAATAATACACCCCTACTGCAGGCCTCATGATTATCCAAGTCCCAGGTTTGGAGGTGGCATAAAGAAGTAAACAAGTTTAGCCAAGTTGCAGGACACAAAATGAACACACAAATCAGTTGCATTTTTATATACCAGCAATGAACAATCAGAAAATTAACAATTTCACTTATAGGAGCATCAAAAAGAAAATACTTAGGAATAAGTTTAACTTAGTAAATGACTTTGTACACTTAAAACTAAAAGAGTGCTTCAAGAATTTTTCATGGGAAGACAATATTGTTAAAATGTCAACACTATTCCAAGCAATCTATAGATTCGGTGAAGTTGCTATAAAATACCAACAGCATTTTTTTTGCAGCAACAGAGAAATCCACCCTCAAATTCAGGTAGAAGTGTAAGGGATCCTGAATTACCAACGCAATCTAGAAAACAAAACTGGAGGACTCATACCTCCTGACTTCAAAACTCACTACAAAGCCGCAGCATGCATTACTGGCACTAAGGTCATACAGACGAAGACACCAGAATGGAAAGCCAGAAGTTAAACCCTTGAATCTTCAAAGATTTCTGACAAGGTGCCACAACCACTTAGTGGGTAAAAAACTTTTTCAACAAGTGCTGCTGGGAAAATTGGACCTTCTACCTCACACCATACACAAAACTAACAAAATTATTTAGACCTAGACATAGGAGCTAAAAATCTATGACTCTGAATTTGTCAATGGTTTCTTTCTTTCTTTTTCTTTTTTTTTTTTTTTTTAAGATTTTGAGGGAGAGAGCATGAGCAGAGGAGTGGAGGCAGGGGCAGAGGGAGAAGCAGTCTCTCCACTAAGCCAGGGCTTAATCTCAGGACCCTGGGATCATGATTGGAACTGAAGGCAAGCACTTAACTGACTGAGCCATCCAGGCGCCCCTGAATTTGTCAGTGGTTTCTTAACACCACACCAAAAGCATAAAGAGTTTGAACCAAATCAAAGTTAAAAACATTTATGCAAAAGACATTACAAGAGAGTGAAAAGACAACACACAAGATGGGCAGAAGTATCTGCAAATCATGTATCCAATAAGGGATTAATATCCAGAGTATATATACATAAAGAACTCCTACAACTTGGGGTGCCTGGATGGCTCAAGCAGGCATTCAGCTCTTGATTTCGGCTCGGGTCATGATCTCAGGGTTGAGATGGAGCCCTGCGTGGGGCTCTGTGCTGAGCAAGGAGCTTGCTTGGGATTCTCTCTCTGCTTCTGCCCATCCCCCACCCCTGGCTTATCATCTCTCAAAAACAAAGAAAAACCCTCCCACAACTCAACAAAAAAATCTACAACCTAGCTGATTAAAAAATGGGAAAAGGACATGAACAGACATTTCCCAAAGATGATATACAAATAGAAAATAAATGAAAAGATGCTCAACATCACTAATCACTAGGGAAATGCAGATCAAAACCACACGGAGGTAACACCTGGCTGGCTCAGTCAGTATGGCATGCAACTCATGCGACTACTTAAAACAGTATTTCAAAACTACGTGATGTATTACTTCATACCCAACAGACCGGCTGTAAGTTAAAAAAAGAGATTAGCAAAGATGTGGAGAAAATGAGATCCTTGTGTATTATCAGTAGGAATGTAATTGTGCCACTATGGGAAACAATATGGTAGTTTCTAAAAAAAAAAATTAAACCTATAATTACCATATGATCCAGCTCATCCATTTCTGGACATATAACCAAAAGAACAGAGCAGGGACTTAAATAGGTATTTGTACACCCATGTTCTCCAAGCGGCATTATTCATGATAGCCAAAAGGTAGAAGCAAGCCAACTGTCCACTGATGAATGAATAAAAGAGATTTGGTATATACACCCAATGGAATACTATTCAGCTTTAAAAAAGAAATTCGGACACCTGATATAACATGATGAACCTTGAGAACATTATGCTAATTAAAATAAGCCAGTCAACAAAACACTATTACATAGTTCCACTTTCATAAGGTCCCTAAAGTCAAGTTCACACAAACAGAATGTGGATCGTGAGGGGTGGGGAGGAGGAATGTGGAGTTATTTTGTAGGTAGAGCTAATGAAGAAAAAGTTCTGTAGGTGGATGGTGGTGGTTACACAACAACGTAAGTGAACTTATATGCTAGTGAACTGTGTACTTAAATGGTAAATTTTATGTTACGTATTTTACCACAATTTTTTTTTTTAAACTTTGGAAAAGCTGGAGAAGAGATAACAGTTCAGTAGATTTGAGAAAGCTTAACCTAATCTGGCTGAAGGGAAAGCAGAGAAGCAGATTTATTTTATAAAAACTGCAAAGGCTCTGGTAATGGAAGCAACAATCACAGGAAATGGAGCTAAAGAAGGGGTTAGATTCCCTCCCCAGCTGCAGAAGAGTGGAGTTTCAGTCTCTGATGGTGAGAGAGAGAGTCTGGTCGGGGCACCACCTGGCACAGCAGGCTGGGTCAAAATCAGGGTCTATGAGAATATGTACCTATTGACTGCTGAGATTCCCCAGCCTCCTTCCCTTGCCAGGCCCTAGGACACCGGGCAGCTTCGCCTACACCCTCCAGTCGGGAGGTCAAGGAGAACCCTTTTGGCAGCCCTGATCAGCTCAAGAAAAAGTCTGAAAGATCTCACATCTGGGTTTCCCCCAAAAAACCACCCATGCTGACCACACACTGACTGATGTCTGCAGCCTCCGATCGCCCTAGAGTGGATAAGCATGCACTGACACTAAATCCAAGGAGGCTCTCTCAAGAGGGCCACTGACTCTGTCTGAAGGAAAAAGTATATGCAGGGAGAAATAAAACAATATTCTCAGGATGGATCTAAGAAACAGGAACAGGCCTCTTTACAAAAGTACAAAGAAGAGGTGAGGGGAGAAGATGGGAGGATGTGGGAGCAGGAAGGTATGAGTTCAGCGAATAAAAGAATGCTCTATAATTAAAAATATAGGGGCATATGAAACTGCCCACATTTTGGCCGATTTTGACCTACATAAACAGTGGCCATAAAAACTGGGGCACCTGGGTGGCTTAGTCAGTTAGGTATCCAACTCTTGGTTTGGCTCAGGTCATGATCTTAGGGTCGTGGGATTGAGCTCTGCATTGGGCTTGTGCTCAGTGGGAAGTCTGCTTGCCCCTCTCTCCCTCTGTTCCTCCCACTTATTCTCTCAAATAAAAAATAAAAATCTTAAAAAACACTGTATGAGGGGGCCTGGGTGGCTCAGTTGGTTAAGTGACTGCCTTCGGCTCAGGTCATGATCCCGGAGTCCCGGGATCGAGTCCCGTATTGGACTCCCGGCTCTGCGGGAAGTCTGCTTCTCCCTCTGACCTTCTCTCCTCTCATTCTCAGTCTCTCTCTCTAATAAATAAATAAAAAATCTTTAAAACAAAACAAAACACTGTATGAATTGTGTGACAAAGTGGAAGAAAACTCCCAGAAAAGTAAGAAAAAAGACGACACAAAGATGGAAAATGGGGGGGGGGGGGTATCAGAGCACTAGTTAATAAAGAGAAAACACAAGAAAAGGAAATTAAGGGGCGCCTGGGTGGCTCAGTTGGTTGGGCGACTGCCTTTGGCTCAGGTCATGATCCCGGAGTCCTGGGATCGAGTCCCATATCGGGCTCCCAGCTCTGCGGGAAGTCTGCTTCTCCCTCTGACCTTCTCCCCTCTCATTCTCTCTCTCTCTCTCTCTCTCTCAAATAAATAAATAAAATAAAAAATTTAAAAAGAAAAAAAAAAGAAAAGAAAAGGAAATTAAGAAATAACTCAAGGAAATTTCCCCAAACTGAAGGACATTTGTTTCTAGATTGAAAGGGCTCCTATGAGTGTGTTGGATGAAAAGATTCAAACCAAGGCTCATCATCAAAAATTACAGAAAACTAGAGGCACCCGGGTGGTTCAGTTGGTTAAGGGTCTGCTTTAAGCAGAGCTCAGGTCATGATCTCAAAGTCTCCGAATGGAGCCCCACACTGGGATCCCTGCTCAGCGAGGAGTCTGTTTCTCCCTCTCCCTCTCTCCTTCCTCCTTCGCTCTCTCTCAAAATAAAATCTTAAAAAATTACAGAAAAACAGAAAGAAAATGTCTTAAACTTCCGATTAGAGAAAATATTCACTGAAGGAAGTGTCAAATGGTTCTGGATTAGACTCTGGATGGCAAAGAAAAAGGAGCAGTGCCTCCCACTTTCTGTAACAACATGGTTCCCAGATCTAGCTAAGCTATCAATTAATGTGAGGGAATAATAAAAACATCTTGGACATAGAATGTCTAAATGTCCTCCATGAAATCAGAGGCCAAGGAAAAAAAATGGGATCAAGGAAGGCGGGGACCCTACATAACACACAGACCAAGAAAATTTCAAGGATGATAGCGGGAGAGAGGCCCAGGCTGACAGCTGGGACAGCAGGCAGGATTCTGGGAGAAAGCAAGTCCAGAAGGGAGGACTCCTGCAAAAACTGGTCGGGCCCAGAGTGGTCAGTGGGGGCAGAACAGTACTCAAGTCTGGTGCAGAGTCTGCCTAGAGATGAAGCAAAAAAGAGGCAATTAACTAAAAAAAAAAAAAAAATTGTGCAAGAAGGGAAATGTACTTACAGTACACTATTTAGCACAACAGTTGACAGTACTTCTGTGGCCATAAAAAAGACAGAGTTAACTGTGAATTGGAACGATAAGAGAGGGGGAGAAGATGTAAGACTAATAATCCTTGTGTTCTACACAGCAAGCTAACAAACACAGAATGCCTGAGTGGAAAAAGAAAATCAGAAATAGTAACATAGGCTTGCTGCGTGGAAGTACAGAGACACTGGAGGAAAGAATTTAAGGTGGTTGCCTGGGGAGTGGGGAGAGGGCGGAGAGAATCCGGGGAAGAGAAGGGAAGGGCCTGCCTTGCGCACCAAGTAAGTACTCCGCGGCACAACTCCGCCCGTAACGAGCTGGACAACTGACTTCACTCTCACTAGTGCAGGTCCTTCAAGTTCATGGATCCTGAAGGATGTCCACCTTCATCTATTTTTGTGCCACAGTTATTTTTATCATTATACTGATGGTAAGGGGAAACAACTTAAAAAGAAACACGTCTTAAAGAGACTGTGTGGCTCAGTCAGTTAAGCAGCTGCCTTCCGCTCAGGTCATGATCTCAGGGTCCTGGGATCGAGCCCCCACATTGGGCTCCTTTATGAACAAGGAGTCTGCTTCTTCCTCTGCCTGCTGCTCCCCCCTGCTTGTGCTCTTTCTGTCAAATAAATAAAAACAGAATCTTTAAAAAAAGAAAAGAAAAAAAGAAATCAGAGAGACCGGCTATAGAGGTTTGCCTCCGTGTATGGCACAGCTCTAAGCGAATGCAGCGATCTCTGTACTCAGACGAAGGGAGGACCTTTGTGGAAAAACAAATGCAAAAGGGGGTTTCTACCCTCGCAAGCACGGCATGGACACTTGGACGGCACTGCAGGAGAGGACTTATCTAGGACTCTTTACTAGGCAGAACTCCTAGTAAAGAGTCCCCACAATAGCCAGCCCGCCCAGGGCTAGTACAAGAGCCACCTAGGCCCTTCTCCACAGGGCAGCCCCAGCATCTGCGCCAGCCACGAGCGGAGCCTGGAGCTGGGATCCCCAGCCCAGCAGAGGTCTCTCTTCTCTGCCTCCACAGGGTGGGACAACCCTTGCCACCAAAACTGCCCGAGGAGGAGGAGGAATGGCTTCCTAGGTAGAGACTTCTCTCGTACCACCAAACCTCTGTTCTTCCTCAAACGTGGCACAGTTCACAGGAAGGTGTCTATCTACCAAGCATGAAGTGAAGGTATCCTTTTTATTAGTTGTTAATTTCTGGAGGAAAAAAGTGTTTAAGGTCTTGTGTAAATCTTCCATGCACAATCTGGCATCCTAAGCAGTAAGACCAGAACTGGGTGAGCTGGGCAGAGATGGGCCGCGCTCTCTACCCACCTCGCCATCAGTCCCGTCCTAGGACCTCGCGAACCGACTCCAGCCCCACCAGCATGTGGAGAACCCCAGCGGCACCAGCTGGAGCGCTCTCTCCCCTCCGACAGGCCCCCGAGAGCGGGTCCAACGGGGGGCACCTAAGTACGGACAACAGCAGCAGAAACCAAGCTACCTCGTCCGTCCAAGGCTGCCCTGCTCCCCACCCGGGAGAAGCTCTGCGAGCCGGTATTAGGGGTCAGGAACCACGGCTCTGTGCTCTGGCTGCCACCAGCACCATTTCTTGTCAGCAGGTTTTACCAATCCAGCAGTAACTGCTGTGTCTCACGTTTCTCCTCTAGGCAAGGCCGTGTGTCTGTCTGATTTACAGATCTGTCCTCACCCTCCCACCGGGACCCTCTAAGAACGGGCACACAAAGTATTTCCCCACAAATGTGAAGGTCCCGGCCTGTCCCCCGGGGTCCCAGGCAGACTCTGCTGGGTGCCCCCGACTGACCTGATAGGTTGATTTCGGTTAAGGAGTCTCGGGTGGTGGTGCCCACAGCAGTGAGCAGGTTGACGGACTGGTCGGTAACATGGTTACAGTAACTAAGGTGGAGCTTGGAGAGCAGGGGCATGTGGCGGATGATGAGCCGCAGGGAGGCGTCCGTGATGTCCAGGCCCGCTAGACGCAGCTCCACGATGTTCCGGAGCTTGCTCCGGTTGTCCATCTGACCTGAGGGGTCAGGAAGGAGAGGGGTAGCACGTCGACCAGGCCGGGGAAATCTGCTCGCACTGACCTAACGCTAGAAGGCCGACCAGCCACATGTCACACTTGAGTTTCACTTGGCTGGCGAGTGTTTCCCCAAACTGGTTCCTACATTTAAAAATCTGAAGATTCCACATTGAATCTCATGCTTCTGCAGTCTTGAAAAATCAGACCATTTAGAAATACAGCCCACGTCCTACCCAGCAGGACTCAGCCAGCTGGCGCCGGCCCGCACGGCCTCTCTGGGTCAGTGCACTTCCCGCCAGGTGGGGAGCAGTGGCGCTCGCGACCAGCCCCAGGAAGACTCCCTCTTGGGAGCTCATCTCTAACTACACTGACCCCCATGCTTATGGAGGCTTACAGCCAACGAAGTACAAATGAATAGAGAAGCAGTCAAAACGCATGCCAAGGCCCCCCAGCGGAGTCTCGGGTGTGCCAAGAGGCCTCTGCTCTCACACATCGTTTCGATGCCTGAAAGTGCCCAAGAACGTGTCAGTTGGGACAATCTCCGCATCTTCTGGAAAAGGGCTGAGACCAAGAAGGCTTGAGAACACATGCACCCGGGGGAGGTGGGGGGAGGCCGGACATGGTGAAAACCGTATCCAACAGCACATCCTGGTCACGCTGCCTCCAAATTGACCCCCTTGGGCAACCTCCAGGGCACACCCTGAGCCTGGTCACTCACCTGGCCTGTTATCTGTGGGTGGGGACAGGAGATCCCGCATCTGGGCATCCTTTAGTCCTTCTACCCACTGGACATCCAGGGTCCGGAGCAATGGGCAGCTAGAGCTGCAGAGAGCTGAGACCGCGATCCACGAGCAGCCCGACAGCACCAGGTCTCGGAGCCCTGGGGACGGAGGGGCAGGTCAGGAGATGCAGCCCAGCCCCCACCGCTGCACCTCTGGGGTCCCTGGCCCAGTGCTCACCAGGCAACCGGTTGATGAGCCAGCTCAGCTGTTTCTTGGAGATATTGGTCCAGCTGAGGTCCAGGGAGACAGGCTGCCGCCGGATGATGCCGCTCAGCATCAGGGGTGTGATGGACTTGCAGTGGTTCAGATCGATGCGGGTCCATAACCGCTTATCGCAGCACCTGGAGGCCAGGCCCAGCACAGGGGGTGAGCCCCCCGCACGGCTGTGGCAACTCCCCCCACGAGCAAGTTTGGGGGTGGGGTGGGGTTCCCTAACTCCACCCTCTGGATCCTTCGTTTAACGCCTGTCCTGCCCACACCTGGGCACCTGTGCTCCCATTGCAACAGGCCCCCATGAAGATGCCAGGACTTGCTCTCCAGTAAATATGTACTGGGAGTTTCACTACTCCCCCTACAGGCCACTTCCCACAATGCTCTAGGCAGACATCATCTTATGCCCTTTTACAGGTGAAGGTAAGTAACCTGGCAAAGGCCAGAAAGCTAAGAAATATCAAAGCTGAAGTTGAGATCAGTAACTGGAAGCCTTGCTTCGAACCTGGGCTGCTTCTTTAAGGACAAGGACTCCACCTGGTCCTTAGCTCACCTTCCTAGGGCTGAATCAGGCAATCGACCACCGCTCACCTCTTCTGACAAGACCAGCGTGACCAGATAGCTGAAGTCACCTGGAACTCTCTGAGAAGAATTAAGCTGGACTGAGCTTAGAAGGAAAGGAAGACCATCACGAGTGACTAAAGCGGGCACACATGCCACGCATGTGCCATCCCTGGTCTAGTCTAAGCCTAAGCCTGGAGCCCGACACTGGGCCAGTCCCTCACTGCCTCCCCAGCCAAGCTCAGCCAGCGCCCCTCACCAGCGGTTCCAGGTCCTGCAGACCCGCATGCAGACACACAAGTCTTGGTGGCTGAGGTAGCTGAAGACGGCCATCCACACCTCCCTGTGCATGACGTGGGCCGCCCCATCATCCAGGGGCAGCGAGTCAGGCGGAGGACTGATGGGGGGTGGCCGAATCACGTGTCGCTCCATCTGGATGCACTTGGGCGGGGACACGGAGGGCGGGGGCCGGGAGATGACACGGGGCGGGCTGCGCAGGCCAGGCCCCAGCTGGTGCCGCAGCTCCCGGTGGGTGCCGGTGAGCCCCTTGCTGAAGCGGTGGGGACGCTCACAGAGGCCCAGGGGCCGCTTGGGCTCCTCGCTCTCACTCTCGGGCTCTGACTTGATGGGCTGGTGGTTCTCGTTGGCCAGGCTGTTCTCTGTCTTCTGGATCTCTTGGTTCAGCTCCTTGCTTAGCTCCTTGCTCAGCTCCTTGGTGGGAAGCCGCCTTTTCCTGCGTATCTTTACCTTTTTCTTCTCCTCGGGGCCTTCTGCCCCCTCGGTGCTGGGCCCTGCGGTGGGGGAGCTGGAGCGGGAGTGGTCGCTTTCCCGGGCCTTGGGGGGCGCCTCGGGCAGGTCATCCTCCGGCTCCTGCTTGAAGCGCCGGAGAGGCTTGTTGGCAAGAGCCATCCGGTCCTCGGCGTTCTTCCAAGACCGCCGCTGAGGGAGAAGGGGAGCAAGGGCAGCTAAGCCCCTAGACTTCAGGGCTGCACCCACCCAGGCCTCACCACCCTCCCCCGTCGGACCCACTGACGCAGAGGCAGGTGTGGGGGGGAGGGGAAGACAGAGGAATGGAAGACGGTACCTTTTTCCTGAAAAGCTTATCTTCTTTGCCAGGTTTTAGCTGTCACAGGAAAAAAAGCATGCAGAGCTTGCTCCCAGGGTTCATGGGATTTGGTCCCCTCTACCCCCCACCCCACCACGAGTCTACAGTCTCTAGAGGAGGGGCTGGAGGGCCACCATTCCCACAAATCCCATCTCTACTGTGACTGAAAGACGGTGGGCCCTGCCTGCTGCTTTTAAGAGAGAAGTTGGAAGGGGAGAAGCGTGGTCAGGCTGTTCCCACCCAACTGACCTCCCACCCTCGGAGAGACCCTGAGATGTGCACTGGCCCACTGAGATCGGACTTGGCCCTGGGAGCCAGTCCTGGAGGCAGGGCCTGCGGGGTTCCCAGTGGAGCCTTAATGGCAGGAGCGGGGAAGACAACCAAGCGCCACCTTGTGGCCGAAGCGGGAAGAGCCGGTGGGCGGAGCGGGCCGCCAGGATCCTCCGAGGTTCCCAGACCCACAGGGCTTCCCCGCGGCAGCCTCAGCTTCCCAGGCCCCACGCCAGAAGCACGAGCCAGCGATCCGGGACCCAGGACTGGGGCCTGGGACGCTGCGGCGCACAGAGGCCTCGCACAGAGGCCTCGGAGCGGCTGCCGCAATGGGCTGGAGGATGGGGGGGGGGGGGAGGGAGGGCCGAGGGGGCAGGGGGCGGGCCCGGGACTCGCAAGTCCCCAGGGCCTAGGGAGGGCGGGGCGACGTGGGAGCACCTGCTGCTGGAAGTAAGTGAGACTGGATCTCCACCAGGGGCTGAGGCTGCTGCCTAGAGGGGGCCTCGGCGAGAGGTGAGAGGAGGAACCGGGGGACGTTTGAAGCGTCGAGGCCTAAAGGGGTGGGAAGAGGAGTGACTCGCTGGTTTTCCCCTCCTTTCTTTGGGCCGGGCTCTCAGGACTTATGTGACCTGCTCAGGGCAGCCAGAGGCCAGGCCCCCGAGTTCTTCCCACTGCCCGTCCCCGCCCCCGCCCGTGCACCCCCGCCCCCGGGACCAGCCAGGCCACCCCTCACTGCCCGCTCCTCCCAGTGCGTACTCGCTTGCGTCCACTCAGCTCCTGGGGCTTCTCGTATTTCCGCTTCCTCCTCAGGTGCACGTCGTCTGACTTTCGGCGCAGGATGCCATCCGGGGGCGCCTTCTTGGGGTGCTCTTCTGACCGGCGCCGAGGCACCTCCTCACACTCACTCCTCCGCTTGGCAGGCTCCTGCCCTTCCTTGTTGTCCCGGTTCATCTTCTGCTCCTTGAGCAGGGAGCCGGGCAGGTTGGAGGCATACTTAAAGCCAGGGCCACGCTTTTGCTTGTAGGCCAAAAAGAGAGAAGGAACAAACCCACTGTATATCTTTGGACTTGCCCCCTTCTGGGAACGCGCAGCACCTCCCTGGCCGACAAGGCAGGGACACGCTGCATCTGGCAAGGCCAAGGCCCGCCCCTCCCAGGCTGACCCCTGGGACTTGGAGCCCGACACTCACTTTCCCGGTCTTGCCGGCGTGGTTACACTTTGGACACTCCCAGCAGTTTGGAAGCTCATCGTTGACCACGCCCTCTGACTCCTTAATCTGCAAAGGACACACTCCAGTCAGGAGGCAGGGAGCGGGCAGAAGCTGCCACACCTGCCAGCAACAGCAGCAGCCCCCTCCCAAAGGGCATTTCCAGCCCATCCCTGACCAAGAGAAAACAAAGGTGGCTAAGACAGGCGGTTCTGGATCCTGGCCAGCGGTCACATCCTAACTGTGCCTCTTTACTAGCTCAGTGATCACCGGCAAATCACTCCATCTCCGTGGGCTGGGGCCCTCGGTCGTGAAACGGACCGTACCTGTCTCACCGCCGTTCTGTACAGTTCAGTGAGATAACCTAGGGGGGAGCGATTGGCTCAGGGCCTGGCAGCACCCAGAAAGGACCCCAGCGATTGTTCAGTGAGTAGCACGGTCCTGGGTTCTGAGTGTGAGTAGCTCCGAGGGGCTGTCTCTCGTCTGGGAGAGAGAGGGCACCATGACGGCCCGACTTCCAAGGGCAGGGAAGAATCACAGGGCCGCCTTCAGAGTGGGAGGTGCGTGCGGGAGGAGGGGCCTCAAGACAACGCCCCCCTGCTGCCACCGAGGAAAGGGGAGTTGGGAACAGAGGTAACATCCAGGGCAGGCCGACGTCCACCTTGCTAGGACACACAGGTACACACAGGCTGACACCTGGGGTGATGGGGCGGTGCTAGGCATGAGGACATTCTCTGGGGATGGCCCAGAACAGTCTCTTCCCTTCAGCGGTGGAACCTGTTGCCTAAGACAGGCAGGCAGAGCACGGCGGTCCCCACAAGAAGGCAGCCCTGCCCCGGGCACCCAGCAACACTAATGCAACCACCTGTTACAGGACCCGTCCTCCCCCAGCCCCGGCCTTGTTCTCCCAGAAGGCCGGAGCCAGGATTCCAGCAAGCGGCACAACCACCCAGCCTCTCCCTCTGGTCTCTGGGAACTGTCTGTGCTTCTGAGGCATCGGGAGGTGGGGACATGTGTTCATCCCTTGAAGACCCGGGTAGGGGAGTTCTGAACTACTCCAGACCCTTCTGGGCCTCAGCTCATTACCTGACACACAGAGCCCTGCAGACTTGGGAGGTCCTCTGGGGAAGGAAGCTCACCGGCCCCCCAGCATCAGCACCCCGAAGGCCCTCAGCGGGGGCGCTGAGCAGCACAGCCAGAGTCCCCGGGACGGCTCACCTTAAGGCATCCAGGGTGGATGATTTCATTGCAGATGGAGCACTCCATGAGCATGAGGTTAAACTTTCCTTCTTCCTCTTCCACCGTGTCTTCCTTCCCTGCCTCGCCACACACCAGGCACACGGCAGTGTGGGGCAGCACTGGCTGAAGAGCCGGAGAGAGCACAGCCGCGTAAGCAGGGGCTGGGACCGCAGGGAGCAGGTCACAGGCCAGGAGTTAGCAGAGAACTGGCCTGAGCCCTGCCCGTCGTTCATTCACTCATTCATTCCGATTGTCATCAGGCTACTGTCTGTGTGCCAGACACTCAGTGCTGGGAAGAGCGCGGAATAAGACAAAGAGACATCTCTGCCATCCTGCGCCCACATTTTAGTGGAGGGAGGCAGACAAATGCAGAGCGACCGCGTATGCTGTGACAAGGGGTGTGGAGAAAAATACAGCAGAGAGGCCCAGGGGTGAGGGGGGTGGGGGGGAGCTCCCTGGAAACACGGAGGCCAGGGCCAGCGTCAGGGGCGAGGAAGGACCCGAAGGAGGGGGCGGGGCGTGAACTGCGCCCAGACCCTCGGGGGACAGAGGCCGCACGTCACCAGTGCTATTGCCGTGCTGTCCCCACCACCTCTCCAGGGAGGTCTGCGGGGTCAAAACCATCGTCAGAGTAACACTAAGATGTTATCTGCCTTTTCCAACTATGTTGACATTTGCTCTGGTGAGTGAAACTCTGGCACTTGTCGTCAGGGCAGCACAGACGGAGTTTGTCACTGCCACACGCTCATTACAAAGATCACCAGGTCTCTCTGAGGAAGGGCTTTGATGGGGCAGACAAAGCTACTCATGTTATTAAAACTTTGGCCCTTGAGTACAGAGCCTTATTTTAAAAATTTTTTTTTTATTATTTGAGTACCTATCTTCTTAATGTTCTGTATGACAAAATAGGAAGTATGCATAAAGCACTACTGCTGCATACCAAAGGACGATGGTTATCTAAAGGGAAGGCACTCGTGACTAAGTTGTGACCTGACTAGGTCATTTTCTCCACAGGACATCATTCTACTTGACAGAATAACTGATTAAAAAAAAAAAAAAGTATTGGCAGATTTCTTGAAGATGAAATGAGCCGGTCACTTCCAGAAAAACAAATTTATAGCATTTGTTACAGAGGATAAAATTCAGATTTTAAAATAAAAATTAGAATTTTGGAAAACTGATATTAGCCGCGATGAATTGGATAGCTTCTCAATAGGTAAAGACTTAGTTCTAAGGAGACTGGTGGTGGGGTTAACAAATGTGATTTTTTTTTTTTTTACATTGTATAACACTGTGTGCCCATATTTGGAAAATCTGTATAACTCAGTGAGCCAGTGTTTCCCAAATAACCAATGCATGATGTTGTAACATCATGCATGAGCAAATGAGCTGTTCCAGATGCAAGAAAGACTAATGAATTTTAATGTAACAGTATGAAAAGTTCATTGATACAGTTTCAGATTCCACATTGCAACTAATCTTTAAGAAACCACCACCTGTTGAGTCCCGGCAGAATCTCAGAGATACCCACCACCACCTGAGAAGACTATGACACTACCCCTCCTCCTTTTCCAACTACAGATCTGTGTGAGGCCACGTTTCTTCACATAGTTCCTCCAAACAACATACTGAGACAGAATGAAGACAGACCCATATGTGAAAATGCAGGTCTTGTCTAACGAATCAAACATAAAAGAAGAGATTTACAAAAACATAAAACAATGCCATTCTCCCTAATCACTTTTGTTTTGGAAGATGGAGTTATTTCTCATAAAAATATTATTTATGAAAAAAAGTTCTTAAAATGTCATTAAGTTGGTTCTTTTCAAATGAATTCAAAGTATTTTTTTAAACTTCCCCATTTTAATTTTGAATACAGTAATAATAATAAATAACCCACATCAACAAAGCTCTTTGGGGTCCTCATAATTTTCCAGAGTTCCCAAGACCAAAACGTTGGAGAACTGAGGTACTGGGCTACGAGCTCCTTGCGGGCGCACCAGCACTTACACTCTCCCCTTATACACACCCACCTCCCAGTACCTGGGATCCAGAGGAAACACACAGTCAATTTTTATTACACTGAATTAAAGCTGGGATATATGGTCCTCTAAGTGAAAAGCCTATAAGATTTATAAGAACAGGCAGAAACATTTGAGTTCGAATAAACAGAACACTGAAGGCAAAAGAGCCATCATTTGTTCAACAAATACTTAATAAACATCTGCTAAAGCCTGAAGCAAGGAACCAAAAGGGTAACAGTAACGAGGAAGGCAGCTGTTCCCTCAAGCGTCTGGGAGACGGAACACGCTGAAATCCCAGGAAAACATGGGAAAGTCATGTGCAAGTGCATGGGAAACAGCAAGTGGCTGATTTCGGGAGGACTCCCAGGACAGGGAATTTGGGCTCATATAGTCAGAGAAAAGTGGAGAGCAGGAAAAGTAAAAGAGACCTCCAATCCACGTGACAGGGGACAGAGAAGCAAGAGCCAGACGTGTGCAGCAATGGGGGGGAGGCCAGTCGGGGCAGTGGAGCACAGCAAACCCAAAGCTGGTGGTGCTGGGTGGGGGACACCTGGTGGCTGGAAGATGGTCTGTGATGGGGTAGGCAAGGGTAGGGGACTGATTCTGAAATCAGCAGGCAGAACCACAGGCAGAGTCCTGTAGAGACTCAGGAGGGGAACCCAGGTCCAAGCCAGCAGGGAGGAGCTGGACAGTGTGAGGGATGAAGCCTCACAAGGAGAAGCAAAGGAAGGCTGGTCATGGAGAGACTCTGGCACATCAAGAGAGAAGGGCCTGGAAAGGGAAGAGAGGGGGCCTGCATGTGTCAGAGGTGGGTAAACCATGGCAGGAAGAGCCCCAACAAAGTGGAAAGGTTGGAAGAAGAGTAACAAGGACGCCAAGGGTCAGGCCAAGACTACATTTACTATTTGTTCCAGAAGCCCATTGGGTGGGAGAAAGATACAAATGTGAGGTTTCCTTCAACACTCACTGTGCCAGGCACTGGGCTAGAGCAGGGCAAGGCTGAAGAGGAAGAACAGTTCTGGGTCTTCCTCTTCCTAAGACTGGGTCTGGCCCACAGCCCGAGTCTTAGGCGACACTGTTCTCAAAACCAACAATCCCTACAGATAACCTCTCTTAAATCCTGACAGAATGCAACAGGTCACACGGACCTTCACTCCAGAAAAATGTATATATAGGCATGCACAGAGACAAAAAGCTGTATTTAATTTCAAGGGGACCCCTAAATTTCCTGAAATCCACTGAAACGACCTAGGTATACCTAGGTATAGGTAACAAAAATATAAGCAATGAAACAAAAACCATACGGCAAAGGAAACAATCCATGCAGTGAAAAGCCAACCTATGGAATGGGAGCAGATATTTAGAAACCCTGTATGTGATGAGGGGTTAATATGCATGACACATGAAGAACCCCAACTCAACAACAAAAACACAAACAATCCAATTTAAAAATGGGCACAAGACTTAAAAAGACATTTCGCCAAAGAAGCGATGGCCAACACACACAAAAAGATGTTCAACATCACCAATTATCAGGGAAATGAAGATCAAAACCATTCGGGTAACCACCACCAAAACAACAGTAAATCACAAGGGTTGGTGAGGACGTAGAGAAAATGGAACTCTTGTGTGCAGCTGGTGGAAATGTCAGGTGGGTCAACCTCTATGGAGAACAGTATGGCGGTCCCCAAAACAATTAGAAGTAGAGCTTCTGGGACACTGGGTGGTTCAGCTGGGTTAAGCATCTGACTCTTGATTTTGGCTAGGGTCATGATCTCAGAGTCATGAGATCAAGCCCCAGTATGCACTCCATGCTCAGCGTGAAGCCTGCATGAGATTCTCTCTCTGTCCCTTTCCCTCTGCCCCTCCCCCCACTTGTGTATGCATATGCGCTGTCTCTCTCAAATAAATCAACAAAATCTTTAAAAAAAAAAATAGAGCTACCATATAATCCAACAATCCTGCTTCTGGGTATATATCCAAAAGAATTCAAAACAGGATCTCAAAGAGACCCCGGGTACCCCTGTGTTCACAGCAGGATTATTCGCAAGAGCCAAGAGATGGAAGCAACGCAAACATCCATCAATACAGGAACAGGTAACAAAAATGCAGCATATACAAATGGTGAATATTATTCAGCCTTTAAAAAGAAGGAAATCCTGACTGGCTCAGTTGGTAGAGCGTGCAACTCTTGGTCTTGGGATCATGAGTTCAAGTCCCATGTTGGGCACAGAGTTTACTTATTAAAAAAAAAAAAAAAAAGAAATCCTTATCCATGCTACAATATAGATGAACCTTGAGAACATTATACTCGGTGAAATAAGCCAGTTGCAGAAAGAGAAATGCCACTTACGTGAGACATCTAAAGCAGTCACACTCAGAAAGTAGAAAAGTGGTTGCCAGGGGTTGGGGGAAGGGAAACAGAGTTGTTCAATGGATATAGGGTTTCCATTTGGCAAGATGAAAAGGTTCCAGAGATCAGCTTGCACAACGAGTATATAGGTAATATGACTGCACTGGACACTTAAAAATGGCTAAAATGGTAAATTCTGTTCCGTGTTTTTGACCATAGTAAAAAAGAAAACAAAAAACCACTAAACTAAAACAAAAACACACACAGTATGTGTGGAGGGAGAAAGGGAAGGTGCCCCTGGCCTCGGAGGGGCAGCCGCAGCCAGAGAGAAAGGCGCACCCGATGCCAGGCTGGGCCTTCGGAGCTCGCCCAGGAATCCCGTCCCTCCTGCTAAGCCTGCTTTCCCACAGGGGCAGAGAGAGATCACACTGTTTCCACAGGGAGGACCCCGAGGCCGCGGGAGCGGCACCCTGCGGAAGGAATAGTGTGCGTGCCAGACGGACAGACAGACGCACGGACAGACCCCGGGACGACCCTGAGTTGTCAGAGTCTGCATCCACTGCTGGATCCTGGAGCAAGGCTGGGGGCAGTGAGAGGGTCCGAAGGAGCTGGCCAGACTCTCCGGCAACCCAGCTCCTGGGCACCATCAATCAGTCCTCTTTATCCGGGGCAGCCCCCTCAGGAGGGGCACTGACCTTTCCCCCAGACCTCTGACTTTGAAGGCAGGACAGGAAGGAAGGGAGGGCCTAGAACCATCATGAACTGGACCATAAATGTTGGCAACGGGGTCACAGACAGGACAGGCTGACATCTGTAATGGCAGAGACTTCAAAGCACTCAGTCATGGAGGGAAGGAAGGAGTTCTACCACCGTCAGCCTAGGAAGAAAAAGGGGCCCAGCACGGTGCAGTCTGCCCCCTAGTCCTGCAATGTGGAATCTGAAACAGCGCTGCTCGGAGCCCCCGTCCTTCCCGCAGGAGCATCTCTGAGGGGTTTCTGCAGCTGGAACACCCCGCTGAGGGAGAGGGAGAGGAAGACGGCCCAAGAAGCGGGACAAGGGGCCCTAGGTGTGGACGCAGAGCCGCCCCCGAGCGCCTGTCGGCACGCCGGCCGCACTCACCGCGATGCACTGCCGCATGATGCAGCTCTGCTTCATCCGCCCGGGGCCCCCGAACTTCTTCATGTCCTTGCAGAAGTGGCACTCTCCGCACTCGGTCCGCAGGCAGGCCTCGCACTTGCGGCATCGCGTCCGGCGCCGGCGAGCTCCCGCCGTCGTCCGGTTGGCAGCCAACTTCACGGCGGAGGCCGGTCCCAGCTTCCCCTTGGGCCGACCTACCGCTCGGTTCTGCGGAAGAGCACACAGGACGGTGAGATGGGCCACAGGGCCGGCCAGACCCCCGTGGCAGCGGGCCTGGGGCTTGTGTTCCGCTCCCAACCCCAGGCCCTCAGATGGCGGGCCCTACTCGAATAGGACCGGCGTTCTTATGAAAGGGGCAGTTTGGACCCAGGCACAGAGGGGAGGGGGCGTCAGCGGAGGCACAGGAAGGAGACGGCCATGTGACTGGAAGTGTCTATAAGCCCAGGAAGCCGGCAGTCCCCAGAGGCTGAAAGAGACAAAGCAGATCCTCCCCTGGTCTTCGGAGCCAGCATGGTCCTGCCAGCACCTTGATTTCAGACTTCTGGCTTCTGGAACTGTGAGAGAGAACCTTTCTGTTGTTTTACGCACCCCCGTTTTGGGTACTTTAATTCTGGCAGCCCCAGAAAGTGAACAGAGGACACCGCCCTTCTGAGAGCACCTCTGGGTTCAAGACAAGACCGTTCTGCAGCCGCCACGTCTCAGCACAGGCCCTTTCCTGCCTCGCGCCAGGTCCTGCTTCCCCACGAGGCCACACATGGCCACACGGAAGGCCTCTGTCCCCTTGGCCAGGAACACAAACCCCCTCCCTACCCCAGGCGGCTGGACCTACTCATTCTGCAGGCCCCAGTCTACACACCGCTTTCTTCTAACAGCCCTCGGTGCCCTCCCTTGTGCTGTGTTCGAGGCGCCTTCCCTTTGAGACAGAGAGTTCAGGAAGGCAGTTATCAAGAGTGTCTTGTCACCAATGTCCTTTGACAAGATGGCCCAGCACACAGGATTTGCTCACTAAACCGAACAAAGCCTAGCAGAATGGGACAGTAAGCCCAAGGAGCCTTGACTTCTGAGCTCTTCTCTAAACGGGCTCCAAATGCTTCTTTCCCTGCGACTCAGAAGAAAACAGAGAAACAGATGAACAGAAGAGCTGTGCGAAAATGGACATCAGTGAACAGCCGGCCACAGGTCTTGCTCAGAGCCCTGCTGTCCAGGCCGGCAGCTTCAGAGCCCCTTGCCAACCAGCATCCGTGGCGGAGCTTCCAGGCTAGCTGCCAGAGGACACCGTCTGCTCAGGGCCCCTGTGCACCTGGGACCGGAAGTGGAAGGGACCGGGACGGTAGTGTGTGTGGTCTGAAGCCCCTTTCCAGAGAGCAGAGCAGAAGTCTGCTGAGAAATGGTTCATCCATCAGGGAGACACACTCCTTACCCCCCAAACTATCTGATTGAGTTGGCATCTAAAGCTTACAACAGCCCCTTCGCAGTCAATTAATCTCAAGTCCGGTCCCAGCCTTTTAATTTTAGTTGCCTGCCACACCTGGATCCCTAGCAAAAGCCGGGCTTGTCAGCTCCCGGGCCCCGCAGTGTGGTTACTATGTATCACAACAGTGCAAAGGGCCCTCCTTCCAGAGACCTGGCACCACCACAGGGGCTATCTAGAAACCTATAACCACATCAGAAAGAAACACAGTCCACCTTGCCCTGTGAATAAAGCCTCAACGTCATCCATTTCTTCAGCAGTGCAGTGGTCCCTGCAGAGAGCTGAAAATCTCACACCCCTTTGGTATTGACACCTCAGATCCTTCCCTCCAATTTATCTTCCTAGCAGCCTACAACATTCAAGAGAGCCCGGCTACTCTGGATCTTTATCCCTCTCAACTTGCTCTGAACTCCGAAGAGGAAAAGGGAGACCTGAGACCTGGCTCCAGTGGCCCATGAGTCCTCACTGACCCCACCTGGACCCTGTTGCTCCCACAGAGCCACTCCACATTCAGCCGGCCCCCTCCCCAGCTGTAGGGTGGCCCGGCCAGCGGCCCTGGTACCAGGGAGGCCCACTGGGCCTATATGCCACCAGCTGTGTCAGGGGAAGGGGCAACTCCCACAGAAGCTCCTTTGTCTCCCAGCAGTGAAGGTCTAGCGGCCCCCTCCCACTAGTCCTCACACCGCACCCCAGTGAGGGCTGGGGCACCCCCTGTCACACACAGGAGGCGCTTAGCAGCCCTGACACCAGAAGAGAGATAAATCGGGCTACATATCACACGTGTCCATTCAGGTCAGGTACTGCTGCCAGGTGAGTAGTTTAAAAAAAAAAGTGTTTTCAGAGCCTTTGGAGTTGAGAACGGTACACAGGGGCCATGGACCTAAACACTAGCCAGCCGACCAAGGAGCAGCAAGTGTGCCAGATGGGAGCAGCCACAAGGATGGCGACAGCAGTGATAGCGCGTAATTGCCGAGTGCCTGCTACTGTGATCATTTTACGTATGATGGGACCTTCTTTTCCCAATAAGAACCCATGAAAGGGGGCGCCTGGGTGGCTCAGTGGGTTAAAGCCTCTGCCTCCGGCTTGGGTCATGATCTCAGGGTCCTGGGATCGAGCCCCACATCGGGCTCTCTGCTCAGCAGGGAGCCTGCTTCCCCCTCTCTCTCCATCTGCCTCTCTGCCTGCTTGTGACCTGTCAAATAAATAAAATCTTAAAAAAAAAAAAAAAAAAAGAACCCCATGAAAGATGCCATTTCTCAGCTGAGGAGACTGGAGGGAGAGGTAAAGTGACTTGCCCAAGGTGATGAAACCAGCTGGGGACGAGCACTCACCCCTGGAATGGGTCCACGGTTAGTGCCTTCCTTCACGCCCACAGCAGGGCAGGTGCCAAAAAGAGGTACGGAGAAGCACATTCACTTCCAGAGAAACGGGAACCAGGAGGGTTTTCTCCTCTCTTCACAGCTCACAAGAATCAGATTCTACCCCGATGAAGAGCACGGATGTCCGGGAAGCAACTCACTCCTCTAATCCCCAAAACACAGGCAACGAGGTGGACGATTCTGAACCTCAAGTCGGGTAGAGAGAGGGCAGCCCCGTCCAACCTCCAAGGACAAACCAGGGCTGAAGGGCTCAAACTCTGACCTCCAGAGCAGGAGAGGCTCAGGACTAGCTGCTCTGGTGAAGGACAGAAAAAAAATTCCCAGAGCCCAAATCCAACTCTCTCCTCCAGCTCAGGAACGACAGGTATAAATAGCCGCTGGGCGCCTCTGGCCTTACTGGCCGGGAGGACAGCGTCTCTCGGAAGTAAAACGTTGGGCCAATCCAGCCAGTGTCAGAGAGCTCATACGAGACTATGAAACGAGCCTACTTCCAGT
Organism: Nasua narica; assembly: GCA_028533885.1. Taxonomy (NCBI): domain Eukaryota; kingdom Metazoa; phylum Chordata; class Mammalia; order Carnivora; family Procyonidae; genus Nasua; species Nasua narica. The sequence goes on along the minus strand of CM052808.1, from coordinate 5,978,779 downwards.
GCTTTCCAAAGCACATTCCCATCTAGAGAAGCCCTTTTCCAACCCATAGAAAAAACAAATCCTCCTGGATTCTGATGGCAGCTGAGCTATCCTGGAAAATGACAGAGCAAATGACAGACAACGTCCTGGAAGAGATGTGAGGAGGCCCTGTTTTCCCAAGACCTCGACTCAGGCCCTCTCTAGCCGGTTGCCAAGTCAAGCCAGAGAAGGTGCTGCCGTCCACAGCTTCACGGCCAGCGTTTGGGGGAAGTGGGCACCAGCTGGCTTGTCAGGAGTCCGTCAAGCAACACTTGAAGTGCAGGATCCTAAGACAGACCACCCAGAAAATCAACAGGTGAGAAAGAAACTGGAGGGTCTCTATGAAGCCAAAGCCCTATCATTCTGGTATCAAGCTTCTGTCCTAATCTCTTCTGCGTGGTATCTAAAGGATCACAACCCAATTCTAAATTCCACTCTATCCTACCTTTGCCTCTATTTGTTCAAGTAACCTCGAATGCAACTTTGTTAATTTCAGCATGAACTGGTCTTCTCAGGAAAGGGAATGGTGGCTATAACCGACTTTCACTAACAAACCAGCCTTCTCAATCCTAAAACCACTTATTGATTTTATCAGCCCAGCTCCACCTGTTAAGGAAATCTGCAGTCCACATGCCCCCCTACACAAATCATAGTATTCCAACAACTCTTCTCCACCAGCTACTCCTAAGCTCTTTCTTAAAGGAAATATCAGTATAGTAGTTCTTTCATTCATTCCACAAATACTTACGGAGCCCCTCCCACCCATCAGATCCTCTCCTCCTGAATATTCATGGACAGAACCTCTTCAATCCCTCATCTCTAAAACTCTGGGATTAAAATTACTTGGAATAACCTAAAGCAATGAAAGGACATCCCATGTTCATGGATTCAAAGACAATACTGTGAGGATGGCAATACTCCCCAAGATGATCAATAGATTCAATGCAATCCTTATCAAAGTCCTAGCTGGGTTTTGGTAGAAATTTACAAGGTGATCCCAAAATTCATGTGGAAATGCCAGGGACCTGGAAAGGTCACAGTAACCTTGAAAATGAAGAATAAAGTTGGAGGATTAATACATCCTGATTTCAAAACTTAGCACAAAGCTACAGTAAATAAGACCACATGGTACTGGCATAAGGACATACAGATTAATGGAACTGAGAGCCCAGAAATAAACTCTTCTAATATTTATGACCAAGCAATTTTCAACGACCAAGTGATTTTCAACAAGTGTTCCAAGACAATTTAGTGTGGGGAAGATAGTCTTTTTTTAACGAATGCTGCAGGGACATGCAAAAAGAATGAAGTTGGACCCCTACCTTATACTATATACAAAAATTACCTCCAACATGGATCAAAGACCTAAATGTAAGAGCTAAAATTATAAAACTCTTAGAAGAAAACATAAGGGTAAATCTTCATGACCTTGATTTCTTGGATATGACACCAAAAGCACAGACAACAAAAGGAAACAGATGAACTGGACTTCAAAACTAAAAACTTTTGTGCTTAAAAGGGGTACAATCAGGTGAAAAAGCCCAGAGAATGGGAGAACTTACTGCAAATAATACATCTAGTAAGGGACTAGTACCTAGAATATATAAAGAACTCTTAACAATTCAACAATAAAAAGACAAACATCCCAATTTGAAAACGGGCAAAGGATTTAAATAGGAATTTCTTAAAAAAAAAAAAAAAAAAAAAAAAATATATATATATATATATATATATATATATATATATATATATATATATATGGGGCACCTGGGTGGCTTAGTAAGTTAAGCTTCCAACTCTTGATTTCAGCTTGAGTCTTGACCTCAGGGTTGTGAGACTGAGCATCATGGCAGGCTTGGTGCTGGGCATAGACCCTGCTTAAGAGTCTCTCTCTTCCTCACCTCCCCCTCGCCGCATGCTCTAAAACAAAACAAACCCCCAAAACCCATATATACAAAAGCGGAATAAGCACATGAAAAGATGCTCAACATCACTAGCCAACAGAGCATATAATCCACACTGGAGACTCATTCATTAATGAGTCATACATTCACCCACCTGCCTACCGAAGTGTTTTCTGGCTGAGAACTATGTACTAGATTCAGTGCTAAGTGCTGGGACTACAGAGAGGAGTAAGATGTGTTCCTTACTCTCAAAGGCATTACAGTCCGGGGAGGGGGGTAGGGGGCAGAAAGAAAGATAACCATGTAAATGCAATGCAATGTGATAGTTATCATAATGATATTAAAAGTAACACTGATTGAAGCAATAGCTCTTTTTAACATTTGCCATCATTAATCTATGAGAAATTATCTCCATTCAGAAATGAGGAAACTGAGACACAGCAGTTAAGTCATCTGCCTAATGTCATATGGCCAATGAACGAGAAGCCAAGATATGAGTCTGGGCGGGGGCTCTAAAGCCTGGACCCTGGACCCTGACGTGCTGACGTAGAAGAAATGCCTCATCTCACTAGGAAGGGAGGTTCGGAGGAGGGTCACAGAAATAGGAGGTGATGACTAAGGGTCTTAAGGGAGAACAGGCCTCTGCACTGGGACAGGGGTAGGGTAGAGAGTAGATATTCTAGGCAGAAGGAAGAGTAATAAGATAGAGATGTGAAACTACACGGCACATTCAGTAGCCTGATATGGCTACTGGAAAACAGCCTTGAGATGGCAGGAGCCTAATCCTGCAGGGCCGCATAGGACACAGAGAAATGCTGTCCCCTTCAGGAGCAACACGGTCACATTCTGGCACGTGTGTGAATATTTTTTTGAGGGGTGAGCAAGATGAAAGGCAGGGAGAAGAGATGAGGATACTACAGTAGCCCAGGCTGAAGATGATGAAGGCATGAAGAGGGGACAATTCAGATGTTTTAGAAACAGACCCATGAGGCTGCCTGAACATGGGGTATGCAGGCAGGAAGAGTCCTCAAAAGCTCTGAGGTTTCTGGCTTGAGCAACAGGAGAACAAGAGGCTTAGGAGAGGGGGGAGAGATCAATGACTCCATCATCCACATCCAGACTCTGAGGGGCCAACGGGACATTCAAGGAAGGTGGCCGGCAGGCAGGAGGGACCAGAGCCCATGCACAACTGGGAGTCAGCATCACATACTGTCAAGCTAGTTAAGTCCATGAGGTTGTCCATGGCAGAGTGAAAAGAGGGTCCTGGACACTACATTCAAGACTACAAACATGCAAGGACCAGTGTGAAAGGCCAACCTGTGGCGGAATAGCTAGAAAGGCAGGCAAAGCAGCAGAAAGTTGTGTCATCACTGAACCAGGGAAGAGTTTCAAGAAGGGACGACCGTTAAGACGAGTCAGTGAGAAAAACAGTGAAACATGGCTGTGCGTTTTTAGTTAAGACAGTTGTATGTTTCCCAGCAAGCTATCCCAACAGTGGCACACTGACACTCAGCCCACAAGGGGTAGCCACAGCCCCCCAAACACGCTAATGTATTCTACTGCATATCACAGATTCACCTCAACATGTGCCTGCTCCCAAATCTTCGTGCATAATGAACATTCCAGGAAAAGCCGGATTTTAGCAGCATTGTGGGGTCCCTTAACATACACCTGTAGACTCCAGGGAGGGCTTTGGTTTGTTTATATACTAAGGGTAAGGAGCAAGAGAATAAAAACACACAAGAGCTACCACAAACCCAGGGGAGGGAGGTGAGGACCTCCAGAGAATTTGAGGAAAGCTAAGGACCTTTTCCCAGAAAAACGCACACAAAGTCACGAAACTTTGCGTAAAATTTCAGGAAGGTTCAGGGAT
>CM052808.1:5819979-5974484 GCA_028533885.1 Nasua narica | reverse complement strand
TTTTTTTTTTTAAACCCAAAAGACTCCACCCCCAAACTACTAGAACTCATACAGCAATTCAGTAATGTGTCAGGATACAAAATCAATGCACAAAAATCAATTGCTTTCCTATACACTAACAATGAAAATATGGAAAGGGAAATTAGAGACTCGATTCCATTTACTGTAGCACCAAGAACCATAAGATACCTGGGAATAAACCTAACCAAAGAGGTAAAGGATCTGTACTCGAGGAACTATAGAACACTCATGAAATAAATTGAAGAAGACACAAAAAGGTGGGAAAGCATTCCATGCTCATGGATCGGAAGAATAAACATTGTTAAAACGTCTATATTGTCCAACAATCACTTTTAGTTAAAATAAGGAACACAGCTATTTTCACTTCAAGAGTTAAAAACAAAACAAAACCAAACAACAAGATGGAACAAGAATTCTCATTAACAGCCCCTCTTTAAGGGGCATCTCCTTAAATTGAAAACAGCTAAAGAATTTTCCAATACATTCAGCACTGGAAAAGCAAATGAAGTCCATGGGAGAAGGCCGAGCCAAGAGCACCAGCAAAGGGCATGCAAGGGGTACCCTCCCACCCACCACCACCCCTCACTGCTGCCCAACACTGGGAGCAGGGGAAACACAGGCTGCTGTGGGAAGGAGTGGTGCAGACAGGCCTAAGGAAGCCTGATGCTACCCAGATGGGGACCAGAGACTTGCAGAGAATGTCAAGGTGGAACAGGTAAAATTCGGATGAGGGGTGGTAGTGAGGAGCTAGGCGCAGCTGCTGGGGGAAACTAGGCAATAGTAACTTCCCAACAGGGCCTCCACTGGTCTCTTCACGCAGCAGGTGGGGAGTGTGCCTGAGAGCCCATACTCCAAGACTTCCACCCCCCTTTGAAGGACACGTCACAGAAGAGTGGGGTCTAGAGCCCAGAGACTCACTCTCCTGTGAACAACACAAATGCTTTCGCGATCCTTAGAGGAAGAAGCACTGTTCTCAGTCCCATGAAACCCCGAGGCTGGGAAAACTAGTGAGGAAGGGAAAGAGGAGGCGGGGAGCCCTGAGCCATAGCCTGGAGCTTCTGCAATGCAAGGTCCTTTGCGGACAACCGTCCTTTCTGTTGGGAATATAGGAAAAACCTGCTGCCCATTGACCTGGCTTAGGGGTCACCTCAATACACCTGAGTAGAACAAATCATCTTAAAGTGAACCTTGAGAACTCTGCTGACAGCCCCAGAAGAGCCACACATGGCTGGCTGATGTGTGGAGGAAAGTAATCTGCCTACAGGGAGTACAGGTCCTCTCCTGATGGAAGTCTCTCTCAGGAGTGGCAGACTTGAAAACGTGGTTTTTAGCCCAGAGACATATGAAGCCTTGTCTCACACACTGTCAAAGATTGTATCTACCATAGGCTACAGGGTGTGGCCAAATTAAAAAAACCAAAACAAAGCAGGTAACAGGAACCTCAATCTTGAAACACCAAAGCAAAGGCAATGCTGAATACAAGGGTCTTATGAATGAGTGGGTGCTGAAAGGATTAGGCAGATCCAAACTGAACTGAAAAATTTTCAAACCAAGATTTGGTGGGAACCATGACGCAAGAGCTGAGAACCATTCCCACGCCACGCTGCTACTGACTTGATAAAAGTTCCAAGACAAAATCTTGGAATAGATAGACAGACAGGGTTGTCTCTGGGTTAATCCAATTGGTAAGACCAAAGAGATTCAGGAACACCATAAAGGTAGATGCATGCGACTGAAAAATCTCCAGCAAAACTCAGAAAACAATAAATGTAACTAAACAATAAAATTTAACTTCGTTTGTTAGATAAACCACTTAATAACGGGTGTGATACAATTTAGGTGCAGCATATACAGCGTTTCCTCAATCACACCTAATGGAAGAGAAAAACGCTCTTGCATCTGGCCTGATCATTCCAAAACATATTTATTCCACTGAGGAAATGCACCCAGGATTATAAATACGCATCTTATTCATCCCGTGCCCACATGATAACTCACTCCATGCTTAATTCCTCGGACAAGTCTACCTAGCCTGTGTCCTGTTGGAAATACCGTGCAGATTATACACTCGGTAAATCCTCAACTTTCTTCCCCCCGCTTCCTAAACACGAATCTTCCAGGAGTAAATTCACGCCGTAAACACACCCAGGGCTTTGTTTTATACACAGATTTCAACCCCCAGGTCCCAAGAGAGGTTGCTTTCCCTTCTAAACCCATCTGAGGCCAAATACTGCCATCTGGGGTCACGGCTTCCTCCCGCCCGGCCGCGGCGGAGCGCACTCGCCGGGTTCCGGATTCCCCGCGCCGGCCCGAGGCTCGCACCCCTTCCTGTCTCCGTCTGCCCACGGCTGGCGGCGGGCGCGCGGCGCCCAGACAAAAGCTCGGGCCGTCGGGCCCACGGGCCCCGGGCCGCGGCGTCCTCCAGCCCAGAGGCCGAGGGTCCCGGTGCAACTTTGCAAACAGAAAGGAGGGAGGCGCCGGCGGCCGCAGGTCCGGGTGCGCCCAGGGCGGCCGGCACGCGCGTGGGCCGCGGGCGAGGGCGCGAGGGGAGGGCGAGGCGCGCCCTGGCCGCCAGCGCTGGCGCCCGCAACTTGCCTGCGGGCCATGGCCCGCGCCCGGCAGGGCCCGCCCGACGGCAAGGCCCACATTGTCCCCGCAGCACCGCCGGCCACCCTCCCGCACCGCCGCTCGCACACGCCCCCTGCCCTGGCCGGCTGCGGGGCCCGCGGCGCCCCGGCGGCCGCCGGCCTGCCGCGCTCCTCCACGCCCCGCTCGGGCCCGGCCCTGGCGGCCCCGCCGGCGGCGGCTGCAAAACTTTCTCCTCATCGCGGCGGCAGCGGCGTCGCGGCCGCCCCGGGCGCGTCAGTCGGTCGGTCGGGAGGTCGGCGGGCGGGCGGGCGGGCGGCGGGTCCCTCCCTCAGCCCCACCCCGGGCCGCCGACCTGGTCCGGCTCCGATTCATAGTCGTCGTCCTCGGCGCTCACGGACATGGCCATGGCTCATGGTGGGCCCAGGCTCGCGCGCGCTGACATGGCTGGAGCGGCGCCGCCGCCGCCGCCGCCCGCCCGGAGCAGGCTCGGCTCGCCCTGGCTCGGGCTCGGGCTCGGGCTCGGGCTCGGGCGCCTGCTGCCGCGAGGAGGGAGCCGCGCCGCGCGCCTCGCACGCCCGCGCGGGAGGGGGCGGGGAGGGGCCGGCGGGGGGAGGGCCGGGGCGCTCATGCATATGCATGAAGCGAGCCAGGAAGGGGCTGGCCCCCCGGGCCGGCGGGCCAATGGCGCGGCCGCGGCGTTCGGGCCGCACACAAAGGGAGCCCGGCCTGCGGTGACATGGGGGCGGGACCGCCGAAGGCGGCCCCTCGCGGCCGGCGCGCGGGGACTGGGACTGCGTGGGGGCGTGCCCCACGGCCCGCCCGGCCCGCGCGCCACGGGATGCACATGGGTGGCTGCACGCCGCCGCCGCTCTAACAGGAAATGCACGCCCGACCTGGGGTGGGGTCTTTTGTGTGGTCCGGCGGGGCGTCTCGCGGGAGCCCGGGGCGCACAGGCCACGGGGGGTGGCTCTGCACGCGACGCCGGGGAAAAGTCCCTGTGCACCTGGCAGCGGGCACACGGGCTCCCGGGTTTGCACATTCTCTGGGACCAGGACCTGATGCCCGCGAACCCGGGAGTCCCGTACCCGGAGCTTGCAGGCCCGCTGGCCTGGATAGGGTCCGGGGGCCCAGAAGCGGGCAGTTGGGTTGGGCCGGTCCCCTGACACAGTCCTCGCCCCCCTGAGGTTTGCCTTGACAGATCGAGAGGGAGTCAGTGTGAAACGCGCCGCGGTGCAGGTGGGAGTTCCCATAGAGCTGCCTGACTTGGAGGTTCAGAGAGAGAGAGGGAGAAAGAACGCCCTGAATGCACTCTGCCCCAAGGTGGGTGCCCCACCCTCTTGGACAGGAACCCTCCTTCCGGCGGTGCCCTGGAGGCGAGGTGCTATGTGCCATCTCACAAGGGGTAGAGAGCTACAGGCCTGAACCCGGTTGTCCTAGGAGATTAGAAGCACCCCGAGGCTGGCACCGTAGGTGTGGGTTTCTAAATTCTTTAAACTGTAAAGGTTTCTCTTAATGCTTAATCCAAAAGCAGCCCACTCCTGCAGAAAACTGTTGCTGGAAATCCCAACTGAGATTCATTAAAAAAAAAAAAAAAAAAAGTCTATGGGGCACTTATGCCCACAGCCCTTATTTTGAAGAAGGTGCTCTGACCATTAACTAGAGTGATGAATGCTGTTTCAAGCATCAAAACCCCAGCTAAACTCAAGACAAGGAGTGGGATGACTTAGCTGGGCCGCTGGTGCAGGTATCATCTAACTAGGATGATACTAGTTAGGTGACTAGTATGACAAAATGACACTAAACATGCATACCTGTACCTGCTCAGTTTCCTGATCTGTAAAATGGGAAGGTTTGCCCAAAGGAAGGACGACTGTCCTTCTGCAAAGAGATCAAAGGCTTTCCCAAGAAAAAGCTCCTCAGCTGTGAAATCTGGTGATCACTCTGCAGTGTTATCCAACTGTTATTCATGCCCAGGCCACTGGCCATGAAATCCGCTGTGAGAACAGAAGGGACCCACAGGCAGGTCATGGCCTGGGCTTTCAAGGAAGGCAGAATGTGTGTGGCAGAGACCTTGTAAATAAAACTCAGGAGGCTTCTAGCAGGGAGCCAGCAGGAATGAGTAAACAGGGATGTCAGTTTTACTGAGTGGATTTTAAAGTCTGTATGAAATTTATGCACCCACTGACGCCATGGGAAGAAATCCCAAGAGACTTGCTCTTTCCCAAAACGTATCTATCTATTCTGAGTTTCCTTCCTCCCTTCTTATACTTTTCACAATCCACTCAAGGTTAACAAAAACAAAGAGCAAAAGAATATCTCCCTCCTCCACCTCACTCCATCCTCAAAGATCTCAGCTTTTAAAAAGCTATCTTGATAGACCAAAGTCTAAATCTAGTGACCTCTTAGGAGCCATTCTACCCAGTAGGAAGCCCCTTAAAATAAAGGGGAGGGGCTGATAAAATGCTAATCATGCTTTCAGTTCATTGTCATTCACTGTGGTTGGAACTGCAAAGGTACAAAGATACCCAAATACCATAATACATCAAGAGAGAGGTAAGGAAGTGGAACTTTTTTTTGAAGGTCTCTCCCATTGCTTATCAGGAGAGCAAGATTACTTAGATTTGTCTTTGGGCCGATTTCTTTTGAACGCTCCAAAGCTCTTTTCTGTATTTAAGGAAGTAAAAAGACACAGTTCTCATTTATCATGGCACAAAGAAGAAAAAGGGAAAATGTTGATAAACAGAAGCTGTAGCTAACGCAAACTTCCTTCCACCATACCATTTCTGAACTAGAAGGGGTCTCAACCAGACCTCCTCACTTCACAAGTGAGGAAATGGAGACCCAAAGAAAATTAGGAAGTAGCTCTCAAGCCCAGGGTCCCTTATATAATAACACCACCGCCAAGAGACAGCCTCACTCCCACCTTCCAGGGATTCAGGCAGTAGTAGCTGCTAATACTTACTAACCGTGGTTGAAGGGCTAGAGCCAGTGCTGAGTGTTCTATAGACATTATCTCATTCATCCCTTTAAGCAGTCCCATCAGGTATGCACCACTGTTCACCCATTTTATAGAAGAGGAAACTGAGGCATATTGCTGCTCGGAAATGAAAGGAGCTGGATCTGAGCCCGCAGACAGCTGGAGCCCAGAGCCTGGAGCCTGGGCTGCTAATGCCACCCCTCCAATGCCTCACGCCACAGACGAAAGAAGAGGATGCCAAATGAGACCGATGTAAGAATCCAAGTGAAAAACTCAGAGTTAATGTTGAATTAAATTAACTGTCCCTTAATAAATTTTGCAAATTCTGTACTCTCGGTTCAAATTCAATTTCAAGACAGATAGGTATGGTTCTGGTAACCTTTGGTAACCAAACTGCTGTCTGATCATTTTTCAGAGGCCAACTCTGGAAGTAGGAAACCAGGATTAAGACATGATAATGCAATGGGTTCTCTCCAAACATTAAGAAGGCTCCTGCCAGCCACTATCCTAACACCTCTTAAAAGATCCTCTTCTGACACTTGCAAAGAACTTCTTACTCCCCTGCTTCCCTTGACCAAGTTTCCTTTAGCTATCTGGCACACACAATTATCCAATATTTGATTTGTATTAATAGCACGCTGGACTGTATATAAAATATATTATGCTAGCCCTGGCCCAATAGGATTGCCATCTGAAAATTTAGTGTTTACATTGTGCTTTAGGTTTGTCCTTCCTCCCTCTTGACCCCAACTTTGAGTGACCCTAGGAGCTGAACACTCTCCCAGCTCCACTTAGACAAGGCTTATGTTCTTAGAAAGAGCTTCCTGAAGCTGATGCCACTCGGGCAGTTGGTGCTTGCCTTAAGCCAGAAGGATCCAGAACTTTCACCGAGTGGTGAGGAAATAAACAAAAACAGATGGGAGCCCAATCAGCCTTGGTCACAGTGGGCACCCACTTCCCCATTTTCCCTCCGAGTGTCATTTAATTTTCTGGTCTGCCTATCAGACCATGAGACACCAGGAATGACCCGTTTGCCAAGAGATTGTGCCCAGAATCAGCCACGCTGTCTCTAGTGCTGGCACAGGTGGTGAGCTTAGGTTGAAGGAGGGAAGCCATCCTCTCCATCCCCATTTCTGGGGACAAGGGACAAGCTACCCCCCCGGACTCTGGACTTCCCTAGGACAAGGGTCTCTCCTGCATGTGGCCCCTTTCCTTGGGCCCATGTCGAAAAGGGCATGGCAAAAGCTTGGGAACGTGACTCCCCAGAGGATCAAGGCAGGGAAAGAGAATGGATTCTCTCTGTCCAGAACAGTAACTGGCTGGCATTCTCCTGAACCAATGGACCCCACTTGTAAACATGCCCCTAAGGAAGGAACAGAAGTGACAGAACAAGCACGTGAAGGGGAGCTTCCTAATGCAAGTAATAATTTATACTTAACAAGCAACAGAGAATGCATGCTCCAGTTATTTTACTGTATCCTGCCACTGGGTCTCTCTGTGTCTCAATAGGGTTTTCCCCCTTAATGGTGAAAGGAGGTCTCTTGGAGAATTATTTTTCTAATAAAATGAAAATAAGAGGAATTTTTACATCGTGTCGTATTGCCACTTAGGAATGACTCCAGGGTTGTCTGGATTATGGTTCAAAGAGTGTCTGTATGACAGACCAAGGGCTGCAGTGATTTCTGCTGAGGAAATTACTAATGTTATTTAATTGCTTTCTATTTTCCCCCTGGAGAGTCATTCCACAAGCATTTAAAAACCACGCATATTTGTCATAGGGGTCCTTTAAACAGACTGAGCTTTCTGTTCAATGAGGTTCTTCTCCTAATAACGTCTCTTTACGTTACCAAAATCAACCCACAAATATTTACATTCACTGGAAGATTTGTGATGGGGCACGGAGTTTTTTTTTTAAAGATTAACTAATTTAACAGGTGACCGGCATTGATCTGAGAAGTGTTTTCCCCACCATCCACTCCATTTCCAGTTCATTCGCTGACCTTAGGAAGTTACTTCCCCTCTCTACTCATTGCCCTACAAAAATCCAGGCTAAGGCTGAGCACTCAATTTGGATGCAATAAATGAGTTCACTTTACAAACCCCTCTCCCCTGGGGCTGGGGGGGGGGGGCGGGTTGGAGGGGCTAAAAATACATAAAATGCCAGCATCATTCTGGCCTACAACCAAGACTTCTGTAACTTAAAAATATTTTTCTCAACAAGCCCAAATCTGGGGCGCCTGGGTGGCTCAGTGGGTTGGGCCTCTGCCTTCCGCTTGGGTTGTGATCTCAGGGTCCTGGGATCGAGCCCCGCCTCTGCTCGGCGGGGAGCCTGCTTCCCCCTCTCTCTCTGCCTGCCTCTATGCCTACTTGTGATCTCTCTCCCTCTCAAACAAACAAACAAATAAATAAATAAATAAAATCTTTAAAAGTAAAACAAAATCAAGCCCTAATCTTTCTCCCTTGATTTCCTTCCCAACCAAACACCGCCCCCCCCCCCCATCATCCGTCTCGCCATCCTCCAGGCGAGAATCAGGATACAAAGTTCTGTGTTTTCAAAGGAAAAGACTAAATCCAAAGATCACTGAAGACAGGATGATAATGTAAACAGACAAGACACAAAACAGGAGTAAAAGTGTGTTCATCGTCAGCTAACTGCTCTGCTCACGACAGTCGAACTGGGGAAACAACCCACATTCCATCCAGGGATGAATGGGTGGACAAAATACGGCAGAGCCATACAAAGGGGATAGGTACATAAATATTTTTTCATTGGCCACCACTTAAGAGTGATGTTAAGTTCCTATTCCTGAAAGGTAACCTGGTTAGGAAATGTAGGTCCTAAACCCCAGGGTGTGTCGAAACTGAAGGAAACCAGAGAGTTGAATCACCTCTTAAATGAGCTGCTAACAGGCTTGTGGAGGTGTGATGGGCTCTGATGCCTTTCATTTAGGGAAGCCTGAGAAATGCAAATGTACAGTGGCAGGTTGTAGGGATGGGGGAACTCTCTCTCTCTCTCACACGCACACACTTTGACTAGAGCCACAGCATCTCTTCATTTACCAGTCTTGCTTTCCTTGAAAAATGGCTCATCTCCAGCAGGCCAATTTGCCTGGAAAAGCCCCCTGGATCTATGAAAATCCATGAGTTTATCATGACATTTAGTGTAGAAAAAGCCTGACAAGTTCATCCGTCACCATTTGAGGTGGCCATTAAACCAACTTCTTACTTTGAAAATTGGTATTTAAAAGGAAAAGAATTGAGCATGCATTCTGTCTTTTCAGGAGGAACCGTGTTTAAGGGTAGCCGCAACTGATAAGGGAAAACCCTGCCCCCCTACCAAATTCAACTCAGTGATGTAAGCCAATTTTTTTTCAATAATACTGGGAGGAGAGGGGGGAATGCCAGCTAATTCACAAAAGAGGTATGATAGACTTTAAAGTTTTATTTTCATCTCCTGATAAAATTATCGAATGATCGGGGCTTCTGGGTGGCTCAGCGGGCTAAAGCCTCTGCCTTCGGCTCAGGTCATGATCTCAGGGTCCTGGGATCAAGCCCCGCATTGGGAATCTCTGCTCAGCGGGGAGCCTGCTTCCCCCTCTCTCTCTGCCTGCCTCTCTGCCTACTTGTGATCTCTCTCTCTCTCTGTCAAATAAATAAAGAAAATCTTAAAAACAAATTATCTAATGATCAGCTGGTACTGAATGATGGAGGGAAGTAGGGGCCAATGTTTCCCCTTCCAGATTATTCTCTGGAGGGAAGGACAAACCTAACTGAATAATAAGGTATCAGATCACCATCGCCTTAATCCACAACCTATGATATTGAACTTTAACCAAGCCTTCAGATCTCTTTCCAGTTTACAGAAATTATAAGAGATAGAGGGAAAGCCACATGACACAAGGAAATATGCATAGAATGGGATATTCTGCAGGACAGATGATTCTGTCTTCTCTACACATCAGGGTCCTGAGAAAGGTCTGGATTGAAAGAGAATTGAAAACAGATTCAGTGTACGGTCCTGGATGGGAGCCTGGTTTGGATTAAAGCATCTGCAAAGGATAATTTGGGAAATCTCAATATGACCATGCATTAGGTGGCATCGAGGAATTGTAAATTTTGGTATGTGGATCACAGCGGTGTAGAAAAATACTAGTCTTTTGCAGAGATGCAAACTAAGTACAAAGCAGGTAGGGGACACAATGTCATGAAGCCCATAGCTTTCTTTTTTTTTTTTTTTTTTCCGCCCATAACTTTCGAAAGAATACTTGTGCATAAAAAAAATAAAATGAGGGGCGCCTGGGTGGCTCAGTGGGTTAAAGCCTCTGCCTTCAGTTCAGGTCATGATCTCAGGTTCCTGGGATCGAGCCCCGCATCGGGCTCTCTGCTCAGCAGGGAGCGTGCTTTCCCCTCTCTCTCTGCCTGCCTCTCTGCCTCCTTGTGATCTCTCTCTCTCTGTGTGTCAAATAAATAAATAAAATCTTTAAAAAATAAAATAAAATAAAATGAGTTCAAAAGAGGTGACACCCACCACCACACACCCCTTAGGATGACTATTCTCGAAACCGGAAGGTCACGAGTGTCCACGAGGATGTGGAGACACCGGAGCCCTTGTGTACTCTTGGTGAGCACATGAAATGATAAAATGATACAGCTGCTACAGAAAATGGTACGGCCGTTGCTCCAAAAAAAATGAAATGTACCAAAAAAAAAAAAAAAAAAAAAACCCAACCAAAAAAGAAACCAAAAAAGAAACGTACAATGACTGTATGATCCAGCAATTCCAGTTCTGGGTGTAGATGTCAAAGAACCAAAAGGAAGGACTCAAAAAGATGCATATACACCCGTGTTCACAGCAGCATTATACACAGTAGCCGAAGGTGGAAACAACCCCAGTGGCCCAGGGGCAGAGGAATAAACAAACACAACGTGGTCTCTCCAGACACTGGGATACTCTTCAGCTTGGAAGGGGACAGGGGCTCGGACACCTGCTACGACCTGGGTGAACCTCGAGGACATTATGCTGAATGAAGCAAGCCAGGTACACAAGGACTAACAGATAGGATTCCGCTAACATGAAGTACCCAGAATTCATAGAAACGGTAATAGAAGGGGCGTTGCCAGGGGCTGAGGGAGGAGGAGCGGGGACTGAGTGTTCAAGGGGTCTAGCGTTTTACTTGCAGATGACAAAAAAAAAACACTCCGGTGATGGACGGGAATGATGGTTACATAACCATAAGAATGTGCTTAATGCCACTCAACTTTTTTATACCTAAAAAAGGTTCAAACAGTCAATTTTATGTTGTATGCTTTTTCCCACAATTAAAAAACATATGATAAAAATCAAAGAAAAAGAAATAAAGCACACCCTCCCCCAGAAGAACAGATCAATCAAGAGGGAACACTCAAACCCACAAGCCGCTGGGAGGTACCATTCCGTCCCATAAACATTAACCAAGACAGAAATGAATCTAAACGATCTCAAACTCCCTTCAAAGTGTTTTGCTGTTTCGTTATTTACATGCATTGGTGGAGAAGGTCAGTGGTTTCGAGCAGGTTTTACTACAGCTTTCACTTCTCACCTACCTTCCTCGTGTATAATTAAAGTTCCCCTCATCCCAACAAATGCACTTGCCCTTGCCACCTTTAGAACAAGAAGCCAAGTTAAACAATGCAAATATTTCACCTGTATTCACCTACTCTGCCCTGTTTTTTTCTCGATCGCCTGAATTTGGAGAACACGTTACTTGACAACATCCTCATTTGAGAGCGCAAACATCCATGCTTCTAACAAAGCCAAATTATAAAGTGGGGAGGGAGCAGGAGGGAATTAAAGGACATGACAACTTATTCCCCATGTCAATGATCAAGTATCCTCCTTAAAAACAGGAAATATATGATGACATTCGACAAAAAGAAACGTCTGAAGGATAGGCCATTGTTCCAGAAATAAAACCGTGATAATGGCAGGCAATCACTTACAGCGCCTGCCTGGCTTTCTAATTACCCCACCAAAGGCAGGAGCCCGCAATATTTCAGTTGCTTTCCAAGAATTTGTCTCCGGCATTATTAACACAGACAGCTGAGCAGGTTATCAGACTAAGAAAGAAATCCTCGGCTGCAGACTTTAATTACAGGTTATTTCAGCTGAATGCTGACTTAAAGTTCCAATAAAGCGGTTCTAAAATGACACAGATGTTGGCTGAGAAATTCCAGGTGATTTCTAAGTCCAGTGGGATAAAGAAGGATGCTTAAATCTGAGGGACAAAAGGGTCCAAGAGTACCAAGGAGGACTGAACGTTCCATTTACCATTCTTCCAACAGTTGGCTGGGACTGGGACATAAAAGTTACAGGAAGGAGAGATCCACACGCTCACCAAAGAGACGCCAGAGAAAGAAAGACAGCCAAGAGCCTGAAACGGATTGAGTCCAATTTTATCTTTTAGAAGTGCTGGGAAAACCTTGTGATTGAGTTCATTCATTCAGTAAACATTTCCTGGGCCCTTGCTATTGGAAGCAAGCATGCATAACATGATACAAAAATGGGGAAGGAAAAAAATTAATAAGATGAGCTCCAGTCTCCAGAAGCTGGTGGAAGCCATAAAATGCAGAGCAGAATATAGATGTCCAGTGGAAAGAGAGACTGGGGAAGTATAGCCATCAGGATCTTGGCAGGAAATGGATGGCACCCTGGCAGCGTCACATCGGGTCATAGAGGAGAGTTTAACAGAGACTCGATGTACAGATCATAAGCAGGGTTAGAGAAACCTACAAGGTGTGTGCTACACCCTGAGCCTGGTAACAGCCACAAGCCATTATCTCCCTTTGGCTGATGGGCCATGGGATGGATCATTTGCTGGAAATGCAGAAAGAAAAGCTGGAGAAGGCCACAAAATAGGAATTGGGGCCTTTAGAAGAAGGAAAGAGCCAATGTGCCATGATCCCATGGGGAGGAAGCTGGGGTTATAAATACCCCAACCTCTTTCTTCTCCCACATGCCCATCTCCTGCTGGTACCTCCCATTGGCTGAGCCCAACCAGAAGCCAGAGAGGCAAGAAACCCCTTTGATGCAGCCCACAGAATAGGACAGAGAAGGCCGGAGAAGGCTGGAGAAGGGGCCTCCAGAGATATAACTAGAAAACATCCATCCCAGGAAGCTTCCTGGTGAAGCAGGGGTTCGGCTGGGCTTAGAGGTGGACATTTTGTACCTGGGAAATAAGAAGGGCATTTCTAGAAGGGGAATAGCATGAGCAAAGACCAAGTAAGTGGAAAAACATGGAATAATTCAGTTCCTGGTGATGTTGAGCAGATGAGAGAAAATCTTGAGATTCTAAGGCACAATCACAGCTGAGGACTTGGGCACTCCACAAGGATTTGGGACATGATTTATTTTTATTTTTTTTAAAGATTTTATTTATTTATTTGACAGAGAGAAAGAGATCACAAGTAGGCAGAGAGGCAGGCAGAGGGAGAGGGGGAAGCAGGCTCCCCGCTGAGCAGAGAGCCCAGTGCAGGGCTAGATCACAGGACTCTGAGACCATGACCTGAGGCGAAGGCAGAGGCTTTAACCCACTGAGCCACCCAGGCGCCCTGGGACATGATTTAAAGAAGACAGAGAGACTCACTGAAGGCTTGATAAGTTATAGGCTGAATTATATCTGCCCCAAAATTCATATGGTGAGGTGACCATATGGGTGCTCACCCCCTAGGTGACCACCCCTAGGACCTCAAAAGGTGACACAGGGTCTTTATAGAAGTGATTTAGTTAAAATCAGGCTATTAGGGCCCTACTTCCATATGACTGATGTCCTTACAGAAAGAGGAAATTTGGACACAGACATGTATATGGCGGAGAAACAATGTGAAGACACAGGGAGAAGATGGGACTCTTGGACCACTAAAAGCCAGCAGGTAAAGCCACAATTCTGTCCTGCCTACATCTCATGTGTGGTGTTTCTCTAGAAACTTCTACCATCTGGCTTGGGTTCACTCCACCAAAAAGGGAGGGCTCCGATGGGATCCTTGTCCTCCGGCTCACCAGCAGGGACCACAGCCCATGGGCTCAGCCACTAACAAATCTGGAACTGGAGCTTCTGGTCCAGAAGGCTGGTCCAGAGACCTGGGTCCCAGCTTCCTCCTTCACCATCGATGAGTTTCTTCCGGTGGGACTTTTCTACTTGTTGATGTTGTATACAACACTCTTCAGAATAGACAGGGCATGTTCGTGGGTATTCTTTGATCACAGGTTTTTGCTGCCCTCCTGGGAACGTGCTGGACTTCACAAATGACTCAGCTGTCACTGAGGAAAACCCCGGGGATTCCAGACGAGGGCCCCAGATTGTTTTTCCCCTGATTCCCCTCACTGTGTCCTCCCCACCATCCACTTGCTTCTCTTGCCTTCCTCTGCTCTGCTGGTGCTGGGGCTCCCACTCCCAGCCCCCTGTGGCCTGTGACCATCACACATGCCCGCTCTTGGAGGCTGCTCTCCCCTGGACTTCTCCTGCCCTCAGGCAGCTGGAAGGACTGGACATCCCCTCTCCCTCCCCCTCCCGTGGCCTCAGCAGCTTCAAATCCTCGGGGCACAGTCCAAGGCAACAGTCCCCCACAGTGCCGAGGACTTCTCTCTTCAGGGGAGTGAGGAAGGGACAAAGGAAGAGAAGCCCTTTCCTAAACCAGCCATTTCGGCACAGCCACGACTCCTTTGGGGAGATGAAGCCACTCGGGTCTTCGCTCGAGACGAAGCTGTTGCACCAGCCAATAGTCACCGAAGGATGGGAGATGTCTCTACACTATTCACATCCTTCCCCCGCTCCAGGCCCTTCCTTCCGTGTCCTCTATGTCTACAGAGAGCATCGCCAGCCTTCTGGGAGGGCAGACGCAGGGTCGTCGTTTACTTATAGGTCATAACTACAAAAAATGACAACAGGTATCACTGACCGATGGCCTACAGCCAGCATCTCACAGCAATTCTTCGGGAAAGGCACTATTAGGCCTTTTTACAGAAAAGTGAACTGAGGCTCAGACTTGTCCACAACCACACAGCTAGTTTGTGGCAAAACCAGGGTTTAACCCCCAGAGGCACCAGACCCCACAGTCCACCCCAATCATGCCTGAAAATTACCTACAAACTGTCAACGAAGTGGAGACTCCCAGGCCCCACCCCAAACCTACTGAATCTCAATGTCCCAGGCCAGGCCCCGGAAGCTGGTTTTTTGGTTTTGGTTTCGGTTTTTTTAACAAGATCCCCAGGTAAAGCTGATGCCGCTAGCCCGCGGACTAGCTCTCATTCGACCATGACGTCTTTCTGGGAAACTACCTGGCCCCGAGGGGCAACAATAAAAGGCCTTCATACTGTCATCCTCCTCCTCCTCAACTTCATTACTGCAGGGGTGACAGGAATTGAGAGCAGGGCAGAGAAAGAACAGGAAGTACGCAGGCCCCTTTGTACCGAATTATGGGCCTCTCCTTCAGGTAAAGGCTGCGTGTCACTCCAGAGGGACCCCACACTTCTCAGGCCTCCCAGATCTAAATGACCAACTACAGAGGAAGGGGAAGAGAATCAGGGGTAACCCAGACATCAGGGGTGTGTGTGTGTGTGTGTGTGTGTGACTTCCTGCCCCGTTTCCTGTGTGGCCCCATAATGTCCCTGTAAGGAAGCCAATCCCATAACTGAAAAGGGCTGTCCCGTGTTCCCTATCAGGGTACTTGTTCCATACCTACTCTAGCCTCTGCTCGTACCCTCCAGAAAAACTGCCAATAATTGAAATTCAAGTGGCAGCCCGGTCTGGCCATGCGAGATAATGGATTAAGAATAAGAAGCAGGATGATAGGGGATGCCTGGGTGGCTCAGTTGTTTAAGCATCTGCCTTCGGCTCTGGTCGTGATCCCGGGGTCCTGGAATCGAGTCCCACATCGGGCTGCTTGCTCAGCGGAGAGCCTGTCTCTCCCTCTGCCTCTTCTGCCTGCAGCTCTCTGTGCTTCTGCTCTCTCTGACAAACAAATAAATAACATCTTTAAAAAAAAAAAAGATTTATTTAAAACAAAAAAAGTAGCAGCAACAGCAGGATGTGTCAATGGGCTCACTCTCCAGAGGCGGCTGTGTTCCCATCTCCCCTCCTTCCTCAGTTTCCCTCTCTGTGACTGACCCAACAAGCTAGCCGGGTAGAAATGTCTGGCCGGTGAGCAGAGGGTCGACATGCTAATAAGGCTGAGGTCAGAGGTCGGGCCTCATATAAGCTCAGTTCCCCTTGGCTTGGTTCTAAGGTCACAGACAGGCCCCCCAAATCCTGCCACCTGGGTCATAAAAGAAGTGTAGACAGATCAAAACAAATCCATCACCGCTGGTGGAAACAGCCGATCGGGATGGTGGTTGAGTAGCATCTTTGATTCGAGAAACGCGGCATCAGAAGTGACCTCCCCGCACCTAATCAGTTCCAGAAAGTGACTTTTTTCTCCAGGAGGCAAGGTGGGAGATCAAAGCATTTCTTGCTAATCATCATTTAGCATTAATTACTTGTTAAGTAACCTGACCCAGACCCAATACCGCTCCCTGGCTCGCATCCTGACAGCCTCAATGGGCACCCTTGATCTTTCAACCCAACCTGCATCAAATTGGGAGCAAGCCGACTGCAGACCTGGGAACGGAGAGACCCCGGCGGCCCAGGCAGTCAGTCATTCATTCACTTCTCCTTTTCCTGTTAACTTTTTAACCCCACCAGCCAGGAAATGCAGACCTAGAGTGAGGCGCCTCCCCTCCCCCTCCCCCTCCCCCTCCCCTCCGCCACATTTCACTGAGCTCCTCGGACCTGGGGACCAACACCTCATATTCACAAGCTGCGGGGCCCAAGGCAAACCAGCGTCCCTCTCCGGATCCCCAGTCTCAACTGCACCCACAGTGGAAACGCTATTCACACCTCCCAGCCTCACTGTGAGGCTCACAGAAGATGTAAAGAAAGCATCTAACAATGGGTGCATTCGTTCAGGAGGAAGGCCCGGGGGGCGGGGACGGGACACGACGGACATGACTGGATGGTACCGGCAATCATTTATTTCTAGAGCTGAGTGGGGGGCCATGGTGCTCATTATTATATTACGAACATCTTTTTGTGGCTCTCAAATAACGTATGATGAACGCTAGGACCTGAAGGGTGTTCCCCACCGTCCCCCACCCCCCTCCCCAGCTCCCGCCCGGACCACCACTCAATTCTTACGTGGAAGCCCCGAACCCCGGGACCTCAGAATGTGAGTACCTGGAGATAGAGTCTTTCAAGAAATAACGAAGTTAAGACTAGGGTGGGTCCTCATTCAGTGGGACTGATGTCTTCTAAGAGATTAGGGCACAGACAGACCGTGTGATGACACAGAGACAGTGGCTATCACCAAGCCCAGGAGACGGTCCCCAGGAGACACACACCCTGCCAACTGACATCTTGTTCTCAGACTTCTGGCCTCCAGACCTGTGAGAAAATAAGCTTCTGTCCTCCCAGCCACGCACGCCCTGTGCAGCCCTTGCAAAGTCCTACGAGAAGCTTCCAGTGAGTTCAAGAAATCATAAAGTAAATTAAAAAGAAAAAGGGCTCTAATCAAAAAGAAGGATAATACGCGTTGGAGAAGCTGTGGGTAAACGGAAAGGCTCTCACGTTGCTGGTGGGAAGGGAAAAGGGTACAGCCGCACTGGAAAACAGTCCGAGGGTTCCTCACAAAGTTAAACACAGTGTTACCGTGGGACCAGTTGATGCCTCTCCTAGGTGCCTGCCCAAGAGACATGAAAACCCGTGTCCGTGTAAAAATGTGTGCACGCAGGTTCACAGCATCATTACTCACAACAGCCAAAAGGTGGGAGTCACCCAAACATCCCGTAAGCAGTGAACGGATAAAACAAGTGCAGCAGACACGCACAATGGAATACTATTCAGTCATAAAAAGGAAGCGACAGAGTGGATGAAGCTTAAAAATATTATACTAAGTGCAAGAAGCCAGTCACAAAAGGTCATGGATTGGATAATTCCATTTACATGAAATGTCCAGAGCTTGCAAATCCATACAGATAGAGAGATTAGTGGTTGGTGGGGGTTGGGGGACTGACAGCTGATGGGTTTTCTTTCAGAGGGTAGGAAAATGTTCTAAAATTAGATTGTGGGAGAGTTGCGTCACTCCCTGAGTATACCGAATGTACTAAAAAGTGAGCTGTACACTTTAAGTGGGAGAACTGTAGGGTAAGCATGTTATGTTTGTTTCATTCTAAGGTGTTAAAAAAAAAACCACAGTGGTACCCCCAAAGTATTGTCAAATAGCGAATGCTCTCTCTTCACCCTTCACCAGGCTGAGAGCTCCAGTCTCTCCCCCGTCTCCAGATTTGATTCTAGCCACGCGACCTTGCGTATAGACCAGCGCTCCCACATGGATCCTCCACAAAAGTCTGAGGTAAGGGCTACTCCCCCCAGGAGCCTGCTTCTGGCTTCCAGCCCTTTAGAGGAAAGGGGCAGAGGCGTGATCTTTTGGTTTTCTGGATTTTTTTTTAATGCCCATAAGCCTCTCCGGAGTCAACTGGAGGGTCTCCGCCATAGACGAGAGGACACATTTGCAGTCCTGAAGTGACTTCCCCCAGAGAGGCTCATCTGGACCCCTCCGTAGATTACACAGGGTAGTGGCAAGTTTGTTTTTGAAAAGCCCATGTTCTGCAAACCCTAATCCCTCCCCCAGAGCAATTCCTCAGCTGGGAGGGAAGCAAGCAGTGAGGCAAAGCCACGGTTTCCTCTTTGGGTTCAGAGTAGCCACGGCTGTATTGCTGCAAGGTGCTAGGTCTGCAAGTACAGTTTGTGGTCTCAGAAACGGCAGCTGCGTTTTATGCCCTTGCCGGGGAAAGTGAACATTAAAACCCTATACACTTCCACGGATCTGGAGACTGAGGGCACAAGCTAGGAAGGCGAATCCTTTTTCAGGTCTCCCATCACCTAAATTCCTACTAAGCTTCAAAGAGAATTAGAATTTACCCACAAGGAACAGGGACCCATTTCCCCAGCAGTTCTACATTTAGGAATATACTCTAAGAAGATAATCAAACAAAGATGGAAAGAATAACCCAGAACATCACTGTCCAAAAGAAATATAAAGTCAGCCATGCATATGCTCTTACACTTTTTTGTAGCCACATTTAGAGAGGCAAAAAGAAAAAGGTGAAATTAATATTAAAAACCCATTTTGTCTAACTAATATATCCAAAATATTATCCTTTCCACTAGAGTTGCCAGATGTAGCAAATAAAAATACAGGACATCCAAACAATGAATCTTGGAACACTACACCAAAAACTAATATTGTGCTGTATGGTGAATAACATAACATAAAAAAAAAAAAAAAATACAGGACATCCAGTTAAATTTCAGATGAAGAATGAACACTCTTTTCCAGCATAAGTATATCCCATGGGCTATGCGGGCTATGCTTACACTTAAACTTTTACTTGTTGTTTGCCTGATATTCACAGTTAAATGGGCATCCTTTTTAAAATCTGGCAACTCTAATTTCAACATGCAATCAATATAAAACATAAATTAATGAATAATTTTATGGTGTTCTTCTTTGCACTAAGTCTTTGAAATCTGTTGTGTATTTTACACTTACAGCACATCTCAATTTGGGCTTGCCATATGTCAAGTTCTCAATAGCCATATCACTGGCAACTACCATTTGTTTTTGTTTTTGTTTAAATATTTTATTTTTTTTGAAGATTTTATTTATTTGACAGAGAGAGAGAGAGAGACAGCAAGAGAGGACACACAAACAGGGGGAGTGGGAGAGGGAGAAGCAGGCTTCCCGCCTAGCAGGGAGCCCGATGTGGGGCTCGATCCCAGGACCCTGGGATCATTACCTGAGCTGGAGGCAGATGCTTAACAACTGAGCCACCCAGGCGCCCCGCAACTACCATTTTGGACAGCACAGTTCTAGAATGTTCCTTTATATGTCTCTTATAACAGAAAAAAAAAAATCAGAAAAAATACTATCAACAGAGAGGCAGCTTAAGTCACAACTAATGTTTAAAGAGCACTAACTACTGGTCAGTCCTTCTCCTAAGAACTTTGCAGGCATTGCTCTATTTTTTTTTTCTTCATAGTTAACCAGAAACAAATTCAATAATGCATCATCTCATCTAGTTGTCCCAACAACCATTCGAAGTAGGTGGTGGTATAACCCCTTTTTACAGACAAGGAAAGCGAAGTCCAGGATGTTTCTAGAACTTGCTCAAGAAAGTGGTGAGGTTGAGTGTGCACAAACAGGTTGATACATACATGTATCATGTATCAATGCCCTAGCAAGGACATTGGAAGAAGGCACCCTAAAACATCACTGGTTTTCTCTGGACTTTGAGGTGGACACTGGTTAACAGTCAGGTCTCTGCTGTCCAACAGACTGATCATCCCACCTTTGGCTCTGCCAAGAGCCCTCACAAGTGACTTGACCTTGGTAACCCTCAGTTTCCTCATCTATAAAATGAGAGTCCCGAATGTCTACCCCCACTGGCTTGTTGGGGAGTCTAAAGAAGAGAAGGGATGCAGACGACGACGACAAGGGAAAGTAACTTGCTCCTGGTAAGTCCTCAGCGATGTTACTATCACTCTCCTTAGGGTCTTTGTCCTTTCGTATTTGATAGACTTTTCCAAGGTGAGCATCAATCAAAATTAATAGAGAAAATTAAAAGAGAATAGAAGAAGAAAAGAGAAAAAAGTTACTTTCAAAAGACAGGAAACAGCCCCTGAAGCACCTGGAGGAAGAAGAGAAGAAAGGAAAAAAAGAAAAGAGAGAAGAAAGAAGGGAAAGAAATCACACGTAAGGACAAGGAAAGGTGAGGCATCACTTCCCCACAGTTTTCTGAATGACCACCAGGGGGCACTGCCTGCAGTTTCCACAGCTAGGAAACCGGATCGCTTTCAAAAAACAAAAACTTGGAATAGACAAATCACCAAAGCCATTCATTTTAACCGGGGTGCCTCTGCCAGGAGTCTCCACTGAAAAGCTGCCGACATTCATCTTACAGGAGATGTGAAAGGCAGTGGGAATGGTCTCCCAGCAGCAGGCGATCCGCGTCTTACCTTTGGAGTCTTCTTTGGCCAAGTGACTACAGGGACGCCAGTGATGGCCAGACTGGGGTCGTCATCCGCGTGCTCCTTCAGGACATTCTGTGGCCAAACAAAGGAGCCATATTAGCCCAGAGGAGAGGGGAGGTCCCTGAAAGGGGCTAAGACGGTACGTAACCCAATAAAAGACAGCCCTCTACTGAGCCAACCACCACCCTCACACTCAGTAGAAACCAAGTCACCAGGACCCCTCGGAGGCCACAAGACACGCAATATCCCCCTCTCCAAAAAAAAATTTTTTTTAAGTAGCACATCACACACCCCCCTATGACTTCCATGAACGTATCGCTCACTGATCATATTCAGGATACCAACATTTGTTTAGAACCCCACGGGCTCTCGTGCACACAGTCTCCTTCAACCCCTACCGACAGCCCTGGGAGTGGGTGGGCCAGGGCCCTAAGATGCTCTAATGTACACGGACTCAACAACATATGCAGGGAAACAAAAAACAAAACCAACCGCGAGGTCTTGACACCTGTGAGACCTCTTTTCTTCCATCGGCCAGCAAGCGATGTGTATTCTAATCCTGGTGTGTAAAGACATGCCATTATTTATTCCAGCATGGGCCATAAACACAAGTAGATCCTTAATCTGGTTTGACCAAGGGTGGAGTCATCTGACCAAACACTAGCAGAAAAGTGGGCTGTGACAGATGTACTCCCGGGCCGTGCAGGGGTCTCCCACGTAGTGCACCGTGTTCAGAACTTTGTGGGTGGACGGAAGGCCTTTCAAGGGTAATGCTAACTCTACCAGATTTTGGCCTTAGAACCTCATCCAGGTGTAGGATGCTACTCCAGTGAACTACCTGTAAGTTAGAGGTGAGGCAATCAAGGCGCAGAAAGACTCAAAGGGCTTGGGTGCTGCTCCAGACCAGAAGGGCAGAGCCCCTGAATCCCACTCTCCAGCCCCAGACTTCCCACCCCATGACCATCTCACACATGGGTTTTTGGTTGCACCCACGACGTGCCATGAAAAAACATTTAGGGGCAGACAGATCTGCCACTGGCCTATTCTGAACGTGACCGTTAATTTGGGGGTTGTACAAAAACATTCCTGCAGGGACCTTTAAAAACAGAGAAAGTTGCACAGTAGAACTTAACAGGAGGAGCAGAAGAGCTCAAAAGAGAAATACAGATAAAGATTATTTAAACTCACTTTCCCTAATCTATTCATCAGAAATGAATCCAACTCACTTCTAATTTGTTCTATTATCTTAGTTTCTCATCATCCCATGGTTGCCAGATTTTTTCAAGATGTGCTTACTACATCAAATCCATCTGTGGAACTCTCCTCCGCCCATGGGAGGTGGCAAACAGGACAGTGATCAAGGGTCAAAAACTCAGGGCTGTCTGGGTTCAATTCTCAGCCCACACAGCTCTCTCCAAGTCTAGCATCAATGTCACTGATTTATAAATGCTGTTTATAAATGTCTTCACTTCACTGCTACATCCCTACAGTAAGCCTCCAGTAAATAACTTAAAAAATAAATAAATAAATAAAGCCACAAATCCCCAAAGAGAGACTTTCTACAAAATCCCTGACCAGTACTCCTCAAATCTGTCAAGGTCAACAAAACCAAAAAAAAAAAAAAAGTCTGAGAAACCATCACAGCCAAAAGGATCCTAAAGAGCAGAAGCAGTGCTATCCTGGGTGGGATCCAGTAAAACTTCTATGACACTTGTTTAAAAACTAAGGAAATGTGAATAAACTCTAGACTTTGGTTAGTAACAATGTATCAACATTGGTTTAATTGTAACTGTTATACTCTACTAATATATCATGTTAATCCTAGGGGAGACTGGGGCAGAGTGGGGGGGAGGTACGTGGAAACTGTATTATCTGTAGAATTTTTCTGTCAATCTAACACCATTCTGAGACATGAAGTCCTATTATAAAAAGCAATTTTTTTTAAGTAGGCTCCATACCCAGCATGGAGCTCAACATGGGGCCTGAATTCACTACCTCAAGATCAAGGACTAAGCTGAAATCAAGAATCAGATGCTCAACCGACTGAGCCACCCAGGCGCCCCCTAAAATGCCAATCAGACAGCAGTTACAGCCACCATAGAGGAGAACGGGATTATTAGGCTGCCAATTTTCCTAACACATATGCAGCATATTTAACAATATGACAGAAATGACACAAGAACACAAGCATGATTCAGCTCCGGTGTGAACTTCACATGGGGCATGAAAAGAGGCTATCGAAGGTTGGGGGCAGGGGGTACCGATCCATGCCTGGGGGGAGAAATGTTTCATCACTGACGTTATCTAGAACTGTCAGTTCCCAATGATGATAAAAAGTAGACCAATTTTTTTTTATGTTTTAGTTTTGAATTAAATGGACCCCAAAGGGGCACCTGGGTGGCTCAGTCATTAGGTGTCTGCTTGTGGCTCAGGTCATGATCCCAGAGTTCTGGGATCGAGCCCCTCATCGGGCTCCCTGATCAGTGGGAAGCCAGCTTCTCCCTCTCCTACTCCCCCCTGCTTGTGTTCCCTCTCTCGCTGTATCTCTCTCTGCCAGATAAATAAACAAAATCTAAAAAAAAAAAAAAAAAAGGACCCTAGACATTGTACCCATTAGTACATGCACCGAGGTGGGTCATTCCCACTTGATCCACAACTCGGAGTAAGTGGGACTGGCTAGGTGTGGGGGGAAATGGAACCATCAGGAAGCAGGCACCACACATTCTGTTGAATGAATATACAAGAGTAGGACGTATTGAGTGTTTGCTCTGGGCTGGGCGCCGTAATAAATACGCCACATCCGTGCTCTCATCCAATGCTCTTGACCACATTGTGATATGGATCACCATCATTTCCAGAAGAGAATACCAGGCACAGGGGGTAAGGGAACTGTCCAAGACCACTCTGCCAGGAAGGGGCAGGGACCCCAAAACTCCACCTGTGCTCTAACCACGGTCATACTCAACTTAGCAGCATGACTCACAACAGCCAAAGGACACTTGGAAACAACGCAGTGGAAGGACGGACAGATAATATGTGGTCTATCCACACAATAAAACATTATTCAGCCCAAAAAAGGACGGAAATCAGGACGCTGCTGTAATATGGATGAACCTAGAGGACATTGTTGAGCGAAATAAGCCAGACACAAAAGGCCAAATAGTGCATGATTCCACTTACATGAGGTCCCTAAGGCAGTCAGGTTCATACAAGCATAAAACAGAGTGGTGGCTGCCAGGGCTCAGGGACGGAGAAGCAGGGAGTTCTTTAATGCTGCACAACCCTGTGAACGTACTTAGTGCCACTGCATGGGAACTTAAAAAAAATGGTTCAAGTGATAAATTTTATGTGATGTATGATTTACCACAATTTGTAATTTTTTTTAGGGGGTTATTTTTATTTAAGTAGTCTCTGCACCCAACATAAGGCTGGAACTCATGACCCTGAGATCGAGAGTCACACACTCTTCCAACTGAGCCGACAGGCGCCCCACCCCGGCCACAATTTTTTTTTAAAAGGGGGGAGAGAGTGGAGCAAAGCAATCCCTCCCTAACGACTGGATTCAGAGGTTTTAGAAAGTATACATAGGAGACCTAATATCTCACTACTTAACCTATTACTCTTATGCCTGTGACAACCCCGGGTCCAGAGTCAGAAGACCTGGGTTCAAGTTTTATCACTTGCAGAGTATATGACCTTGAGGAAGCCACAGCTTGGAAGAGTGATATGTACCCCTGACTTTACTCCGTGAAGTGAGATGTGATTTCACTACCATTCTTAGAAACATTTGTTGAATACTTGCTCTGGACTCATCCTCCCTGTGGGATAGGGCTGCTTCTCTCCTTTCTCCCCAGAAGCAGAAACTAAAGTTCAGAGGGGTTAAGTGACCTGCCCAAGGTCACGCAGCTGGGAGGTGACCGAACCTGACACTGACCAGGTCCATCTAACTACAAACCCAGCTAGTAACGCAGGGTGATAGAGCCTCATTCCAGCAACCTCTGGGGCTGACCTATACCCCATTACCGAAAAATACAACACCAGGAGACGATCTGGCTCACATTTGCCGTCCAATTAACAAATACAGAAGTGAGTTGTCCTGGCCTATTCCTTGCAAGACAGAGAACTCATTCAGCCACTAACTCTACAAAGCATTCTTTAAACTTTGCCCCAATCACAGGAGGAAGACACACGTATGCCCAAAGTGGGCCTGCACAAGCACAAAATTTTGTCGACATTTCATGTTCTTAACAATCTATATGAATTTCACACTCTCTTCTACTCAGTTCCAAACTACTAACCCCTTGTGGGAATGAAAGCCCCCCCCACCTGCTCTCTGGTTCCTTCAGAAGAAATCAAAGATCCAGAGTTTTATTTGAAACCACTTAAATGCTGGCAACTGATGGAAAAATTAAAACAAAACAAAAACAAAAACAAAACACCAAAAGCGAAAATGAAAGAACAACTGTGAGCCAAACAGTATCTGTGGGCCAGTTTGGGCCACGGGCCACGGGCCACCAGCATACGAACGCTACTCTGCATAAGACTGAAAATCATGTCCACTCGCCTTGGTTTTCCTGGAGTTTTGAGCTGTCCCAAGATTTCCTGTTATTTCAATATCAGAGCTGGAGTCCATAACTCACAAGCAAGGTGAGGCCTCAGAAACGTTTATTACTGAACAAAAAGCTATTACTGAAGGTATAAGTATTATCAATAATAAACACATAGTATGGATAAATAATAATTAAAAATTAATAGAAGGGGCGCCTGGGTGGCTCTGTCGGTTAAGAGCCCAACTCTTGGTCTCAGTTCAGGTCATGATCTCAGGGTCATGAGTTCAAGCCTCGATCCAAGCTGGGCGTGGAGCCTACTTAAAAAAAAAGTCATTAAAAAGTCATTTTAAAAACAAATAAATAGGGGTGCCTGAGGGACTCAGTGGGTTGGGGCCTCTGCTTTCGGCTCGGGTCATGATCTCAGGGTCCTGGGATCAAGCCCCGCGTCGGGCTCTCTGCTCGGCAGCGAGCCAGCTTCCCCCTCTCTGCCTGCCTCTCTGCCTACTTGTGATCTCTCTCTGTCAGATAAATAAATAAAATCTTTTAAAAATAAATAAATAAATAGGGGCGCCTGAGTGGCTCAGTCGTTAAGCGTTGGCCTTTGGCTCAGGTCATGATCCCAGAGTCCTGGGATCGAGCCCCGCATCGGGCTCCCTGCTCAGCGGGAAGCCTACTTCTTCTCCCACTCCCTCTGATTGTGTTCCCTCTCTCGCTGTGTCTTTCTCTGTCAAATAAATAAATAAAATCTTAAATAAATAAATAAATAAATAAAAATAAATAAAACAAATAAATAAAAATGAAACTTAATAGAGACCTCCCCACGGACCCAGGAGTGGGTATCTCGCACACACACTCCCTGCAGGAAACTGTTCCCCTCCACGGTCCTCGGGGGCCACCAGGAGGCACTTAGGGTTCTGTCCTTCAGGGAAGTATTTTCATTTGTTTGTGACAGGTTACAGGAAGAGATTATTCTAATTGGGGACTGACTCTCTGAGAAATAAATTGTGCTGAAGAGAATCACGTCCTGCCACAATTTATACACTCCCTGGGGCTCCTAAAAACAGAGACAAGGGAGCCTGGGTGCCAGGACCAGCCCAGGGCAGGCTTTCTAAAAGGGAAAGATTGGGGCCACCAGGCCCCTTCTGCTGGGACTTGCCCTGCTTCTGACCCAACAATATGACTTAGGCAAGTCACCACACCTCTCGAAGTCTCAGTTTCCCCATCTGCGAAATGGGATGATGACAGCCCCCACCGTGCCAGCTCGTGGCAAGGATCAAATGCGCGGAAGGGAGTTGGTCCGCAGTAAACGCTCAACAACTGTGGGCCGCTCTCTTTCTGGGCTTCTGTCGTATTTCCTGCTGGGATACCTGGCCCCTGTCCTCTTTCACAGAACTCAACCCCTTCTGAAGTTCTCCGCACAGGGAAATTTAAAAGTGTATTTAGCTGAAGGGCCGTCTAACCGCCGATTTAGCTAAATAACGAGAAGGCGTAAGAAGGTAATCCAGGAGTCCACAACTTAATTTTAGGCCAAAAAAAAAAAAAAGTCCGAAGGGACACAGATCGACCCACCCATTTTTCAGGTCTCAGGTTTGCCCAGATGTCTGGAACTCAGGTACCTGGCCCCTTGCTGTTTCCCTTCGTTCCCTAAGGTGGGAGAGGCTGAGAACTGGGGGTAGCCACGGCTTGTTCTATCAGGCCAGGAGCTGGTTAGGGGAGAGGCCTGTCTCATTCATCCTCTATCCCCTCGCTGCCCAACCAACATACCAGACGCAGGGCTGAGTCGGACACCCGGCCCCCAGCAGGAGAGCCTGAACCTGACTACGCCGTTCTCTGGGCTCTGGGTCGTCCTTCGGGTGGAGGCAAGCCGGGCTTCCTGCTTCCGGCTCCTCTGAAGCAGGTGTAAGGGCGGGGAGTAAATTAAACAGTCAACAGCGCCGGAGGTCCGGGCCCTGCATCTCACGATTTTGCAAAACAGCAAGGCGGGGGGTGCTTAAACAACAGGCGTGTTCCGGGGTCGGGGCTGATGGACCCAGGAGAGTAAAGCTGTACACACACCTTCCGCAGTCATGGGTTTCACAGACCCTCGCACTTGACCCTAAATGGGGCTGTTTTCGTTCCTCACTGTCTGAAATCATCATCGTCATGATCGTCGTCGCCGTCAGCTTTAGGTTCCGAGCACTTAAAGGCCCCGTGCTAAGTAAGGCCTTATGCCTGTTGCCTCGCTGAATTTGGTGTTCTTTCTCCCTTTTATCACTTTCCCCAAGAGCATTCAGCTGCTTGATGCATGGCACCTGGGAGTCGGGCTGACTCCAGAAATTTTGGTCTTAAAAGATAGTACCCACTTTGGGGCACCTGGGTGGCTCAGTGGGTTAAGCCTCTGCCTTCAGCTCAGGTCATGATCTCAGGGTCCTGGGATCGAGCCTCGCATCGGGCTCTCTGCTCAGCGGGGAGCCTGCTTCCCCCTCTCCCTCTCCCTCTGCCTGCCTCTCTGCCTACTTGTGATCTCTCTCCGTCAAATAAATAAAAATCTTAAAAAAAAAAAGATAGTACCATTTGGATAATGTACCCTTCATTTAGGATTATTTTCTTTCCTCTTATATTTGGGTTTTGATGAAAACACAATACAACTGATTTCTTTCTTCAATGTTAAAAATATATATATATATACATATATATATATGACACCTGAAAATAATGGCCCCTCGACGCCCCTTCCAGCCCCCTAATTCCAGAGAGTTCCACAATTCTGTGCAGTAAGAAAGGTGGCTGTCTGCTGCGAGTTGGCATTTTCGTCCCCAGCTGACACTCTGGCAGCCAGGGGGGCATGGCCCTGCGGGAAAGAGCCTGGCATTATTTTAATTAACAAGGACCACTGCAGAATCACCTTGCAGGGTCTCTGACAAAGACCCTCTTACGGCCAACATCAGTGGTCACGACCCACTTAGACCCAAACCCTTCGCAAACTTGCCAGGCATTTTCAAGTCATCTACAGTCAATATGAGGAGGAGGCCTGCCTTCCTTTCCTCCCATCAGGAGCCCCAGCTCTCTCCCTGAGTTCCAGTAGACAGCTTCTTCTAGAAGCAACGGCATGCACGGCAACTCCCACCTTACTGTTGCCGATCCAAGATGGAAGAGAAAAAGGATGAGGAGGCATTGGGTTGAATAGTGCGCCCCTCAAAATTCATGGGCGAAAACTCAGAATGTGACCTTATTGGGAAATGTGGTCTTTGCAGACATAACCATGTTAGGACCCGGTCATTGTGGATTAGGGTGGGCCCTGACCCGATGACGGCTGTCCTGGTAAGAGCAAATGACACGCAGAGAAGACAAACAACCATGTGAACGTGGAGGCAGAGACTGAAGTGATGTGGCTACAAGCCAAGGAACAGCAAAGACTGCTGGCAACCACAAGAAGCTAGAAAAGACAAGGAAGGATCCTTCCATCCCTAGAGCCTTCAGAGCAAGCATGGGATTGATTTCATACTTCCGGCCTCCAGCACGGTGAGAAAGTAAGTTTCCGTTGTATTAAGCCAGTCTGTGGCTCTTTGTTACAGCAGCCCCAAGAAACTTCCACAGATGGGGATCATTAACCTGGAAGACAAATGGGGGGAGCTGAGAGGTGGGGGCAAAGCTCGGGAAGGGTGGGGAGCCGGCCAAAGCCAGCCTGGCTCTCCTTTGACTGTTTACCTACGAACATCTAATTTTTCTCCAAGGGTTTTACTGGGAGAGCTCGGTGTTCATCACCTCACTGTCCCTTAAAGAAATCCAGCGACACAGATCCCTGTTATTATCCCTGTTTTACGGGGAAGACAGTCAGGGTTCGCTGGGTTAAGAACTTCAGAACGGCCAAGGGACTATAGCATCTGGTCCCCAGAAAGATAAAGCACAGCCAGTCCAATATCCGTGTTTCACGTGCAGGTAAACAGAAAGGTAGAGGGACTTGACCACACAGCAAGCAGCAAAGAACAGAAACCAAAATTGAACTCAAGGGTCTCGTGTCCTGATTTCTCACTCTTCCCATTAGGTGCAGGCCAATATCCTGCACCTGCAGCACAAGAAGTATCTTGAAAGAAGGAAGTCAGTGAAGGTATCTCAGAGTCAAATCCCAAGGGTTTCGCAAAGACAGGGAAAGGAAATGGCTTTCGTTCTTTTTTTTTAAATTTTATTTCTTTATTTAGAGAGGAAGCATGATTAAGGGAGGGGCAGAGGGAGAGGGAGAGGGAAAATCCCAAGCAGACTCGGTGCTGAACGTGGAGCCAGATGTGGGGCTCATCACGAGTTGAGCCAAAATCAAGACTCGGACGCTTAACCAACTGAACCACCCAGGCACCCTGGAAGTGACTTTCTTAGTTGGATCTTTACCAGAGGCTGGACTCTCCCTTCCTTCCACAAAATAAATTAAGTGGGGTGGTCCTTTTGGTTTGAATCTAAATCCAAACCCTTAAGGCAAGTTTTCAAGGTACAAAAGAGCTCTCTCGGACCTGCTGAAACCATAGGGTCGTGGGAAGGACGAACTCAACTTTCAAAAGTTCTGCCCACAAACAGGGCGAGCTGGACTTACAGGAAGACACAAAAGAGACAGTTTTAAGGGACAGAAGCAAGTTGTAAAACAGGACCATCTATTTTTTTTTTTTTTTAGTTATGTATAGGTGAGGGTGAAGGGAAAGTTCCAGAATTATGATCAGCAGATGAATAGCAGGGTTACCTCTGGAGGGGGAACTGAGGAGGGGGACATTTTCTAGCCTCTAGCCTCTAGTGTTTAATTTTTCTTACATTAATCATATAACATTGTAACACTTAAAACTTCTACAGAGAAGAAATATGCAGAGTGGATAAATCTATAAAGACAAAAAGCAGGGGCGCCTGGGTGGCTCATTCAGTTAAGTGTCTGCCATTGGCTCAGGTCATGATCCCAGGATCCTGGGATCAAGTCCCACATTGGGCTCCCTGCTCATCGGGAAGTCTGCTTCTCCGTCTCCCTCTGCCACTCCCTCTACTTGTGCTCTTTCTGTCTGTCAAATAAATAACGTCTTAAAAAGGGGGGGGGGGGCACCTGGGTGGCTCAGTGGGTTAAAGCCTCTGCCTTCAGCTCAGGTCATGATCTCAGGGTCCTGGGATCGAGCCCCGCATCGGGGCTTCTCTGCTCAGCGAGGAGCCTACTTCCCCCTCTCTCTCTGCCTGCCTCTCTGCCTACTTGTGATCTCTGTCAAATAAATAAACAAAATCTTTAAAAAAAAAAAAGATTCTAAAGTGATAATCTAGTAAGCAAAAAAAAAAAAAAAAATTGGGGGGCGGTGCCTGAGTGGCTCAGTGGGTTAAAGCCTCTGCCTTTGGCTCAGGTCATGATCTCAGGGTCCTGGGATTGAGCCCCACATTGGGCTCTGCTCAGCAGGGAGCCTGCGTCCCCCCCCTCTCTCTGCCTGCCTCTCTGCCTACTTGCGATCTCTCTCTCTCTGTCAAATAATAAATAAAATCTTTTTTAAAAAGTCCTTTAAAAATTTTTTTTAAGGCAAAATGGAGTTATGTGCATTTTACCACAATTTTTAAAAAGTACATTACAGGGGTGCCTGGCTGGCTCAGTCGGTTAAGCGTCTGCCTTCAGCTCAGGTCATGATCCCAAGGTCCTGGGATCGAGCCCTAAATCGGGCTCCCTGCTTAGTGGGGAGACTGCTTCTCCCTCTCCCACTTTCCCTGCTTGCATTCCCTCTCTCGCTATGTCTCTGTCAAATAAATAAATAAAATCTTTTTAAAATTTTAAAAATACATTACAAATGAAAGAAAAAATTTTTTTTCAAGATTATATTTATTCATTTGACAGAGAAAGGGAGAGAGCACAAGCAGGAGGCAGCAGAGGGAGAGGAAGAAGCAGACTCCCCGCTGAGTTGGGTGCCTGACATGGGGCTCGATCCCAGGACCCTGAGATCACGACCTGAGCCAAAGGCAGAGGCTTTAACCCACTGAGCCACCCAGGCGCCTCAAAAAAGGGTTTTTGATAAAAGCCAAAACCTAGCCATCTAGATGCTGAGTTTGGGGGACTGTCTGCAATCCCAGGGGCTCTGGTTACCACGAGGCAGCCCAGACGCAGCAGACCAATGATAGCTGGTCAGTCACCAAGGCGGAATCACCACTGGCCCAGAAACAGGAATCGCTCAATGGTAGTGACAGCAGTAGGCACTGGCTAAGATTTCTGCTCTGGACCCACATTCCTGAGCTGTGTTGTATTTCCCAGACAGTGCAAGCAAAACCCCAATATCTGAGGAGAGTGAGCCAAGGCACGAAGGGGCAGCCAGGAAGAAGCTGCTCATTCTCTGTGACAACACTCTCCCTCTGAAGAGCAGTCTTGGGTTCAACGTCTTTTCCGGGTCTCCAGAGACTGTGAGGGGCTGATGGCCGCGCTGGACAGCCAAGAACTCTCTTGTTCCAGAAGAGACATTTGGCCCACCTCCACCCAGAGACCCCTGGCCACACAGCATTTAGAGACACGAGGAGATGCTCCAGTTCTCCTGGGGCTCTAAAGAGACCTGTCTACCTAATTTACAAGCTGTTTAAGCTACAAAAAACCTCCCCAGATAAGGCTCAAGAACATAAATATCTGTAAAGTTAGGTAAACTAGAGCTCTCTTGGCCTTAGCGCCATCTTCTGGAAATCTCCACGCCATGACAGCCAAGTGGAGGAAGAAGGGAATGAGCAGGCTGAAGCGAAAAAGATGAGACAGAGGTCTAAGTAAGCTCTGCCTTGGGCACCCACAGAAGCCACAGGAACAGAAATAAAGAAAGGCAGAGCCCAGTGGTGTGGTACAAACTGTTGGACCACATGCCTATTTTCTAGAACTTGAGTCAATGGATCTAGAACATCCGACCGCCATCTGATCACAATGACCACTGCTGAAAGACCCACCTTGCTCATACCAAGAAATAGCCCCTTTGGGCCCTTTGCCCTGGACACCTGTGACTTTCGGGACTAATTTTATTTTCTTTTGTGGCTGAATGTAACATGTGTACAATAAATCATCTCTTCTGATGTCTTAGAAAAAAAAGAAAGATAGGTAAGTTCAATAAGATTATATGAAAAAGAGATGTGTGAGTCTAATAATAAATATACGCTCAGGGAGGCAGTAGGGAGTGGTGGGGACTGGGGCGAATGAGGTCATCTGCTACTCACTTCCTGCTGCTTGTAGCCAGTCAGGAACATGGGCCAGAATAGCTAGGATTTTTTTTTATGACTCTTTTGATATTTTAATGTTGGCAAGTAATTACAAAAATATGTTTAATACTGTGCAGGCCAAACATAATGCCTTGGCCAGGAACTGTCAATATACATCCTCTGTTCCAAGGCCAGATCCGTTGCTTGTTCTATAAAGGAAGCCAAAGCAATCCCCTTCCTACCTTCTCCCTAAATGTAGGATGCCCTCTGAGAAGAAAGAACATGCCTCTGTAGCAGCCCAACAAGGCAGTATGGCGTGGGGGGTGAGCTCAAGGACCCCCCCCCCCATTGAGCAGCACGTGTGGCCTTGGGCAAATCACTTAACCTATCTGTACCTCAATTTTCTCATCTGCAAAATGAGGATAATAAAAGTACTACCAAGGGTCATTGGGAGGTTTAAATGAGTTTATAGATGGAAAACACCTGTAAGAGCACATAGCTGCTGAAATGCATTCTCACAACCTGCCATTGAACCCCACGGTGAGGACAGGAGGGAGGAGGCAGGGCTCCCAGCCCACAGCCCTCCTCCACACCATCAACGGGCCTAGGCTGAGTCAAGTCTTAAGGGCCCATCAGGTGGGTCTGGGTGAGACACAGGAGGGGCCCAGTCTTATCCCCAGAAAGAAATCTGATCAAAAATAAGAAATCTGACCAACCAGGAACACTACACACAAACAGATTAGAGACACAAAGATGCTTTTAAAGGAAAACAGAGCTTTCCATAGCACAGAACAACACTTCCTCTTAAGATGAATGTATTTTTAATTCACTTAAAACATTCTGGGACCCCAATACTATTAATGGTTTTGTTATCGATGAAAATTCCTTGTTTTGGGTGCCTGGATGGCTCAGTTGGTTAAGTGACTGCCTTCGGCTCAGGTCGGGATCCCAGGGTCCGGGAATCAAGTCCCATATCGGGCTCCCTGCTCAGCGGGAAACCTGCTTCTCCCTCTACCTCTGCCACTCCCCTACTTGTATTCTCCCTCTCTGTCAAATAAATAAATAAAATCTAAAAAAAAGAAAAGAAAAGAAAATTCCTTGTTTTTTCTTCAAAGGACCTCTGAAGAAAAAAGAAGCCTCACAACAGAATTCTAAGGTTTCCTTTAGGAAACCTAACATACAAAACTCCAAGCCATGAGATCAGGGATTCTTAACCTGTGATCCAGGAACAGATTCAGGAGTCCAAGACCCCTTGGCCCAGCATGCAAAATTTTGTGTGTATAAGCACATTTTCACAGAACCCTCAAGAAAGATCAGCGACCTCCAAAAAATTCAGGAGTCAATGAAAAGAACCTAAAGCAAGTAAAGATTTGCTTTATAGGGATGGTCACCAGAGTTCTTTTACCCGGCAATCTCCCTCCCCGCCCCCGCCGTTATAAGATTCTCACTTCCCAGCACCCAGAAGGGCACATCTTCTAAATAGAGTGAAATATCTCTGGATTAATTATTTTGTACGCCGCCTCCCTCTGTTGGTGGCCCCTGACAGGCTGCCTGATGGGGGCCCCAGGTCTTCAACCCAGCTCCCTGCATTTACCTGCTCTGTCACCTCAGACATATCCTTTACCCTCTCTGAACCTACTCCCACGTTGGTTTAAGTGCAGGTAACTCAGGTGCCTTGCCTAGCGCTGGTACCTGACCAGTAGTGAGTTTTCAACAAATGTTATGATGACGATTACTACAGGGGAAGGCCTCTCAGTGTATTTCCTGGGAAATACACATACTGCACGTTTGCTCTCTGCCTGTAACAGCCTTGCCCATCCAGAGAACTCCTATGCAGCCTCTAAAACCCAAACCAAATGCCCTCTGCATAAGTGCCCCAGAGCCCTGGAACCTGGTGTGGCTGATGAGTGTCCTTCACCCCGCTAACTGGTGAGCTGCCTGAGGGCAGTGACTGTGCCTTCCCGCTTTCTGTTCCCCCAGTGGCCAGCCCAGATGGTGCTCCATGAACATTTGCTCAATAATTAGGCTCTACTTAGAGACCTCGAAACCCCAGGCAGCTATGTGGCCTACCTTAGTGGGCCACCTAGAGGACCACCCAGAGGTACAACCTGGTCCTAGGAAACAGGCGCGTGCCCTAGGGGAAAGCCAGCCCAGAAGAGCAAGTCTTCCTGAGCAGGATGGAGGGGTCTGTCCCCAGACTTAACAACAGCACTACGGGCACACCATAACGCCCATGGCTAGCAGAGCCTCAAATTTTCCACAAGTGCTGAGAAAGAACTCCTTGCTAACCACAGAGGCAGTGTCCCTTTACATCTCAATGGCAGGCTCGGCCCGGAAGCCCTAGGCAGGCTGTGTGGACCAGAAACGCTCTGGGGGGCACAAACATTACCCCCGGGACAGTTTGCACCAAGCTGCCCTGAGCTGAGCTGCCCCTGCAACCGCACCCGGACTCTCTTAGCTGCCCGGGCCCAGGTGCGACCCCCTGCTCACCTTCACACCCTCCAGGAGTGCCTGGGGGTCCTCGATGCCCTCGGGGACACACTTCTTGTTCTCGGGGAGGGATTCCAGTCTCTCCACCAGGGCTTTCAGGCCCTTCAGCTCGAACTCAGTGAGGTGGGTCCACTTGGCGGAGACCCCCGTGGCAGGGGAGCCACTGGGCGTCTTGGGGTAGTCGGTGGGCACCGTTGTGGACTTCACGCTTTCCTCCGACTCGTTAGACAAGGTCCTTTGGAGGAACCGCAGAGCAGGTGCTTTGGGCTTCTTCCCGGGAGCCTCCTGGTCCTCTGACGGGGTGCTGGAGGGCGACGGGGGGCCATCGGTGGGTGGCTTGGCCACCTTATCTGCACCCTCCTCCTCTTCCTCCTCCTCTTCTTCCTCCTCCTTCTCCTCCTCTTGAGGCTGCTGCTCACAGGACTCGTCCTCCATCTCCAGCCAGGAATCAGATGAGAAGCCGTCTATGCTGGGCTTTCTAGGGGCATCTACGGGGAGCAGGAGGGTCACAAGAAAGACTGAAATGAATGCCCCAAACTCCCTGCTGGAAGGCCCTGGAACGTCCAGGCACTACACCTCCCCTCTACTCTGGACAACAAGCTTCTCTTGATAATTCTCACGGTCTGTGCCTCCCTCCGCCTCTAGAAGGGTTGGTCTCAGCCAGGCAGAGGATCAAATCAAAGCTCAGTTTCTTCCTAGCTGTGTGTCCCAGACAGGTTGCTTCACCTCTCTGAATACACCTGGCATTTTATTTTTCAACATATAAAAATAAGGCCAGGGGCACCTGGGTGGCTCAGTCGGTTAGATGTCTGCCTTCAACTCGAGTCATGATCCCAAGGTCCTGGGATTGAGCCCTACCTACATCGGGCTCTCGGCTCAGCGGGGAGCCTTCTTCTCCTTCTCCCTGATGCTCTACCTACTTGTGATCTCTTTCTCTCTCTGTCAAGTAAATAAATAAAACTCTTTTTTAAAAATAAAAATAAGGTGCACCTGGGTGGCTCAGTTGGTTAAGCAACTGCTTTCGGCTCAGGTCATGATCCCAGAGTCCTGGGATCGAGTCCCACATCAGGCTCCCAGCTCCACGGGGAGTCTGCTTCTCCCTCTGACCTTCTCCCCTCTCATGCTCTCTCTCACTGTCTCTATCTCAAATAAATAAATAAAATCTTTAAAAAAAAATAGAAATAAAAATAAGGCCATATTATATAATGGTTCCATTCATATGAAATGTCCGGAACAGGGGGAAATCTCTAGGGCCAGAAAGTAAATGAGTGGGTGCTTAGGTTGGGGGTGGGGAAGATGAGGACATAAATATAAGGGTACGGGTTTCTTTCTGGGGTAAAGAAAACAATCCCAAAAAGATTGGTGATGGTTGCCCAGCTCTGGGAAGATGCGAAAAACCACTGAGCTATACACATTAAATTGTATGATATGGGGACAATATCCCAATAACACTATTTTTAAAAATATAGGGCAAAAAATGCTTCCTCGGAACGCCTGTGGCGAGGATCAGCTAAGGCGTCACTGAGTACAGGTCCTGGCACACAACCAGTATTTGATACATGAGCCATCGCCCTGATGTCGCCTCTTTACTTTGGCGGGAGGAGCAGTGAGGCAGGGGGGAAATGGGCAAGCAATTCCAATGACCTCAATGCTGCCTCAAGCTTTCTTCTTGTGCCTGCGAACGGAGTCGGGAATGTTCTCGTACAGCCCTAAATATCCAAATGAGAGAAGTGACTCTCCGTTTCCTGGTCCTGAGGACCGCCACAAAATCAAGCCTCTGGTCCCCACAGGAATGTGTAAGCTACTACAACTACACGGGTCGCCCCATTATTTCAGACTAATTTCCCATTCCCCACCAGGCTGGGAGCTTCCGGGGAGCAGGCTGTGGGGTTTCAGGACTTCTCAACATCCGAATAATGCAGCATCTGACATGTAGGAGACTCACAAGAGACTCCCCAGGCAAAACTGAATTTCTAGGAAGGAAATAAGCACTTCCCCATAAAGACCTCAGCAGAAACATTTGTTCTCCATCATATGCCCAGTCTGAAACCCCTAGGAGTCACTAAGGATGACAGTCAAGGGAAGGAGAGAAGAGGCGTTTTTTAACAGTGAGAAAAAAAAATAAAGAATCTAAAAATCCTAGGGAATCACAGGAGAAACCATGCAGACCCTAAAGGAGACAGACTGATCGTGTTTTTCATGAAAGAAGCAGTGAATGAGTCTCAGCAGACTCTGCCTCCGGGATACTCCTCAGCAGGAGCTGGGGTGGGTTGGAGGGGGAGCCGTGTTCTTCCAGATTGCTCCTCGGTGCTCACGGTCACAGCTAGAAGCAACCTCAGGCGAGCGTCCAGGAGTCAAGACTCAAGGATTGAGCCATTTGGGGGGTGATGTCCCTTTAAGTAAAGGCAGGAAGGCAGGGCTCCGCAGCTGAGGCTCTAAACCCTCTCTCCTGCCTCTGTCAGAGCCACCCACTGCTCTGCCAAGTTTGTGTCTCCAACCCTGGTCACCCCTCCCCCTGGCTCATCGCTTGGCCTCAGATTTTGGAGACTGGCTGCACCTTGTGGGCTTGCTCCTACAGAGACAAAAAAACCCAATCCCTAGGTGCAGGAGAGGGCTGGGGACGGGGGATCAGCTGGTGGCCACGGAGGAACAAAACCACCAATATTCTTTGCTCCGGAGGGATTCTGTTTCAGCAACCACGCCGGGGACTGGTTCCTCAGCGAGACCTGGGAGGCCACCAAGGTGACTCTGTTGAGGTCATGATTTCATTTTCTTGGACTCTGTATTCCAGACGGGAAGTTGAAAAAGATGGCTTCCCCTCCTAAGGGGTCTCTAAGAGTGTGCCTGACACTTTGGTTCAAAAGAATTCCAGAAACCCAGGGACTCTCAAGGGCCACACCGGAAACAATTCTTCCCGCCCAACTGAGCAGTGGGCCGGGCCCACATTTCACTCACCAATGAGCATTGATTCTCTCTGGTACTCCTGAGTGAGGTAGGACCGCTGGGTCACACAGTACACGTATCTTTCCAAGACATACCAGCACATCTCATAGTAGAAAGGGTAACGAAATTTGGGCTGCACCTGAAAGCAAAGACCCAGGGGTGGAAGTCAGTTTCTGGAGGGCAAAGGAGAACCAAGGGAGAAAACTGGGGGGAGGGGTTTTCTGCAGGTGGGAGTTATTTTCACCATCTTAACAAGAGCACAAATGGTGTGAGGGAAAAATGGGGAAGGCGGGCTGGAAGGCAGGAGAGAGGCGCTGGAAGGGGCAAGATACCAGTAGCATGCACAAATGAGGAGGAAGAGGGGAGAAAGAGGCCTATGTGAGAGCATCATTTCAAAGCTCCCTGCGCTGCAGGCCGCCAGGGTAAGGCGGATGGGGTCCGCTTTGTGCTTCTGTGAGATGCAAAGAAACAGAGTTGTCCCCTGACCTGCTGGCGGAGGGTGCGGGGACCTGCGGATGTGAGCCTGATTCCAGCTACAACGAACACAGGCTCCTCCTCGTTCTCAAAAATTTTTGCACACACTCTGCTATCCCTCCCTGCCCCTTGAAAGACAGAAATCGACCCCTCCAAACCTTACCCATTTGCAGACGCCTATCAAGCGTCTCCTGCACTCTGGGAGGGAGGCAACACCGAGCGGACCAATGAGGAGGGAGGGGGTGTGGCCTCTCCTACCCCAGGGGCGGGGCCTCAGAGGGTCCCACCTCCTGCACCTCCTGCACCTCCTGCTCCTCCCCCACAACCACCTGGCACTGCCCAGCCTGTATTCCCAGAGGATTCCCTCTGACAAAGTCCCCAGGGTGACCTGGGGTGGCTCTAACAACAGGAGACACATGCCCGGGTCTGGAGCAGGAGTCCAAATGGGGATCCCCTTTGGGCCACTTCTTATAGGGGAGGAAGTGTAGGTGCAGAGAGCTTCGTGTATCAGAACCGTGAAAAGGCCTGGGCTCCAAGAGAATTCTGATGGGTGGAAGCGCGGGGTCTATATGGACGAGATGGCAGAGAAAGATGGCAAAGGAAGCAATTCCACTGATGGCCCTGCACAGAAGAACGTTCCGGAAACTTCATCCTGGGCGGGTGAGGAATGAGGGCGGTGAGTGGGTGGTCCCTGTCTCCCCAGGGACTGAGCCCTCTTTTCCAAGGCTACGCCTAGATCCTCCAGGTCCACAGTCACCCCAGACCTGCTCTCTTGCCCTCTCACCAAGGGTATGTCTGCCTCTAGGGACCTCTGCGGGCGCCAGCGACCCCTCTTCACCTCTCCTATCTTCCGGAAATCCAGGGAGTTCGATGTTAAGCAAGGACACTCTCCCACCTTTCTCTGCGACAGTCTATATAGGCAACATTCTACGTGTGGGATGAAGGCAAAGACATGCAGACCGCAGTCCTCCATTTGCCCCAAAATACTGCTCTCCTGCCTCTCCCACAGTGCCCCCCTGGAAAAGGTCCCAACTCCGCCCTCTCTGAGAATCCCAGCTCGACTCCCCCAGCCACACCAGGCCCCGCTGACTCAGTGCTCAACTGTGAGGCCCTTTTCCCATGTCAGGGCGGTCTCACTTCTCCCATCTGCTTATTGGGTCCATCCGACCTCCCCACCTCTGGTGGATGGCATGTGTTGGAATGAGATCCTGGCCGCCGCATGCTTTTGAGCTCCTCCGGGGGGATGCATGGAGTTGGGAACATCTAGCGGTTTCCTTGGCTCCAGCTATTTTCCTGAGAACCCTGGTTTGAATGCTGGGATAGCAGTAATCCTTTTTCACTGTCACTGGATCAGTGCCCTTTGGAGTTTAAAAAGGAGAGGGGCACTTCAGACCGAGACAGACCTTGACCTCCTGTGAAGAGGGGTCCAGGAGCCTCAGCCCCACCCCCGCTCCAGAGCAAGGACCAAGCGACTTTGAAACCAATTGCCAATGCCTACAGAGCAGGCTGAGGATAGGCAGGCCCGCCTCTTCTCGGAACGACCCTTCCTCACATCTCCTGACTTCAGATTCGATTGGTAAGACTCTGAAGTTGCTTTTGACCTTTCGAATTTTGGGAAACCGTGCGAGCCACTCCGCACTGCAGGGCACCATGGCGCCTGAGACTCGTTCTAGATCAGGAAAAAAATATATTTTTTGGCTGTCTGTCAGGAGAGGAAGAGAAGTCTCCCCTCATTGTTGCTGAACCCAAGGGAAACCAGCTGGGTGAAAACAAATGCTGATGAAGGAATTCAAATTTTTTCATTTTATTTTTATTTTTTTTTTCCAAGAGAGCACGGCAGGAAACAAAATTGGCAAAGAATTGACTTACAAACGGGTTGTCGCCTTCCACCCTTCGCCTTCAAAAGGTTTCAGCCACATGCCTGGGAACATTAAACACACGATTGCTCAACATTATTTGTTGACGAATTCGGAGCCTCACCAAAATGAGTTGTTCACCGAAAGGCAAGGCAGTCAGAAAGCATGCAGCGCTCCCAGCCTGGGGGGTGATCAGTCTATGAGCCGATCTCAAGGGGTAGCCTTGAGTTCCCAAAGGCCCCTGCAAGTAGCACTTTGCCTTAGCCCTTCCTCTTACAGCTGAGCGACCTCAGGAGATCAGAACCAAAGACATTTTGGTGCATTTAGAACTCCCAGGTCTCAAGGGACTTGAAAAACTAAAATATGAGGGTGGGTGGAAGTAGCTTAAAATTTGTTTTTCTCCTGGAAAAAAAAAAAAAAAGTCAATGGGGAAAAAAAATCCAATGGTAGAGGAAAAGAGGAGAGGAAGGGAAAATTATTTGCAATTTCCAAATAGAGTCACTGGCTGAGACGGAATGGAGCGTGCGGTGTTACCTTTCCTGAGAAAGCTGCCTTCACTAGAGCCATTAGGGAAAAAAAAAAAGATAAACATAAGAGAGACGGCAGTTTAATGAATGATCAGCTGGACCATCCCTGTCCCTTATCAAGCTAACTGGAGTTAAAAATATGTGGTGATAGTTGTTGAGACCTTCTCTTTACATAATAAACATGCAACACATCCATCCGGTCCTTGGTGCTGTTCCTCCCCTCGCCCCC
Organism: Nasua narica; assembly: GCA_028533885.1. Classification (NCBI taxonomy): domain Eukaryota; kingdom Metazoa; phylum Chordata; class Mammalia; order Carnivora; family Procyonidae; genus Nasua; species Nasua narica. The sequence goes on along the minus strand of CM052808.1, from coordinate 5,933,584 downwards.
CCCCCCATCTTTACAATGAGAGGGTTTACTCTGCACAGGGGGAGACACATGTGGGTGTCTACACAATGGAAACCACCAGGCCCTGGCAGGGCAGGACCTCAGCGGCAGGAGGGTGAAGACCCCTATCATCCAACTCCCCCCCAAATTAAAATCCTAGCAAGCAAGATGCAGCTTCCTAAACATAGGAGACCTCTGGGGTTCCCCTGGTCTGGATGGGAGGGGGGTTCCCCACCTTGGGCCACAAAGGCAAATTCTTTTTCTAAGACGAATCCATACCACGGGGCTTGGAGACTGACGGTTTCCTGTCCCACCCCTTGCCTTTGGTTTCCAAGCAAAGCCCTGTTTTAGGGACTCTTGAAAAACTATTTTTAAATGGCCATAACCTTCTTAAGAAAGCTCACGGGGATGTAAGGAATTAAGCTGTAGCGAGCTGACAAGGAGACCTGGCATTTTATCTGGCTTCCAGTGCTCTCTCCCCAGCATCTTTTGTCTGCCTTGGCTCCTAAGACATAAACAACTGGGCCTTGTAGCCAAGCCCTCTCCAAAGACCAGAAATCAAAGCAGATTATACAGCCTGCCGCTGCTTCCAGCCCAGCCTGCCTGCCAGCCCCCCGCCCAGCAACCTGCTTCAGGGAAACCAGATGGGGCGCCCACTCAGACGACAGGGACAGTGGGCCTTGGGGGAGGGGACCCTGCCGCGCTCATCTCAATGTGGGCCTGAGAGTCTCCGGGCGCTCACTGCGATGCCGAGGGTTCCACACTATGACCCTCCCTCCCGCCTCTCACCAGAGCAGGGGAGGGGAGCTGGACTCCTGATGGAAAGATGGGGCCCAAATCCACTGAGACGTACAATCCAGATTCCCTGGGGGAAGGGGGGACGGCTGCCAAGCAAGTTGCCAAAGCTTTTAGAAATCCCAGCCTGATTCTGGCTTTCAGGAATTGGCTGGAAAGTCATGGGCCTCACTTCTGGGTTTCTCCTTTTTTATCCCACACCTCCCCAGTCTGCTCAAACACAAACTGGCCCATTCTTCAGGGCTGGCCAAGGGACAGTTGGCCGAAGCCCCAGACAGCACTTGACCCAGACTATGGGATGACCACTCACACCCAGGATGCCACAGGGCGGCCTCCCCCAGACTGGGAAACGGATGGGGGGCGGGCAACAGAGAAAAGAGGCGCAAAAATCCACAAAGCAAGACCTAGTCTCTGCAGACCCAGGCATCCCAGCAGCAAACCCATCAATCTGAAGACGCACAGTTGCTCTTGAAAGCCCATCTGACCACTGAATAGAACTTGAAGCTGTTCCCAGGAAACCCCCCGGACACAGTCCCTCAACGTTGTCAGGACGGTTCAAGAAGTCAGATACATACACAGTAGCTAAGATTTTGGTTCAAGGATGTGATTCTGGCAGCTCAGGGCCTGGAAACTCGACCCAGAAAGGCGGGGACCTGGGCCCAGGGCATCTGCCTCGATGGAATGCTTCTTTCTGCACAGTCCAGGCACGGCAATACCTCTCTGGGGCAAAAAGGTCTCGCCGGAGGCAAAACCCAAGAAGATGTGGTGTGGTCCATCCACACAGGGACTCAGCCACAAAAAGGGAGGAAGCGATGACCCCTGCTACATCGCAGATGAACCCTGAAGACATTATAAGAAGTGACAGAAGGTAATCACGAAAGGACACGATATAGGATCCCATGTCTGTGAAACGTCCGGTAACAGGCAAATCCGTGGAGTCAGAAAGCAGACTGTTGGTTGCCACCGGCTTGTTGGGGGAAGGGGGTGGCGATGGAAGGTGACTGCTAATGAGTAGGGGGTTTCCTTCTGGGGTGATGCAAATGTCCTTGAATTAGAGGCGGGAGCTGCACAAGGCTGCAAATACGCTAAATTCCACTGAGTTGCGCACCGTAACTGGGCGCTCCTATGGTACGCGGGTTGTAGCTCAATGGTAAAAAGAGAATATGTGAACAACTATAAGAAAAAAAGAAGAAAGGCGGGGTCCTCTTGGCCTCAGTTTCCCACCTTCAGACCTGTCTCTCAACTGCCTTGGGACCCTTGGCCAAGCTCCACAGTGGGAAAGGGGGTGCAGACGCGAGCAGCCAGTGCTCCCCAGGGGAAGCTCGTGGGCACGCGGGGCACAGGTCAGGTGTCTCAGCCTCGCCCCGGTCCTGGGGCATGGGGGTGGGGGAGACCCTATGTCTGAGAAGCTGTGACTGTCACAGTCAGGAGGAAAAGCCCCCCACCCCCACCCCGCCTGTAAGCAGACACTGAGACGGAGCTCAGAGACAATACAGATACTGGCTTCCTTGGTGCGTGGTATCACATCTGGGGTCCCTGGATGGAGGCGACACATGGCCAGCTGACCTTTCCAAGCCCCCCTCCGAACCACAGCCATAACCACCCCAAAATCCCCCCCGACTCCCGTGCATCCCTGTCTACACACGAGAAGAAGGAAGAGGCAAGGTTCTCGGTATCTCGCAGTGCTTCCTCAGTAGATGCTTCCTCTTTGACAAGGGGGTTTTGGCCGCCACTGGCCTGGAGATGAACAGAAACTCCAGGGGCTCTGGGTAGGGCTCTTGCAACAGCCCCCCACAAGGACCAAGGCCCCACTTGAGGCAGGGAACGGGAGGGCGAGGGGAACCACGAAGGACTTTGGAACGACTTGCCCCACACACTCCGAGCGTCGGGCAGAGCTCAGGGGCTGGGCAATCCCGCCAGGAGAGAAGGAAGCCGCCTTACCCGTGTTCTGTCCTCGATCTCGTAGATCCGCAGCTGCATGGGCACGTTAAAGCTGTGCAGGATGTTTCCACCAAATACCAGAGAGTCTACAGGGGTGTAGACGGCATGGATCCAACCTGCGGCGGGGAGGGCACAGACAAGGTCAGCCATGGGCTCCTGGACCACCGGGGAGGGTCACGACAGAAGCACACACAAGGGCCCAGGAGGCCCAGGGGAGCAGTCAGGGCCAGAGCTGCCTGACCCAGAAGGCACGGACCCGGGCTGGCCGACAGGGCTGGGACACAGCCGTGAGGGACTGCCGCGGGCACCGACCCCTGCTGGTGCGAGACGGTGGTGGGCAGCGGGCGGGCCTCGACACAGACTTCCTCGTGTTGCTGCAGGCCTGGCTGCAGCCTCCAGCAGGGACAGGCCCTGTCCCCTCCCCATGCTGGCCAGCGAGCCGGACACCCTCTCATTCAGGCTGCTCACCCATCCCGGAGCCTCTTCCCCGGGCTCCCCGAGAACACCAGTCTAAGGAGGAGTCGCAAAGGACTACCTGGGGCCACCGCTAAGGAGTGATGCCTGCCAAAAAACTGCAGGACTGAGACATTCCCCTGCCTGAGGCGCAGAGGAGCAAAGTCACCTATAAGGACTGGAACCCAGCGCGGTGGCCTCGCCTGGCCCACGAAGGCTGGACACATCGAGCCACCCGACTCCTCCGACAAGTAACTGATGCGTGTTTCCAGGGCTCAACAGACACGTGCTCCCGCCACAGTCCCACCGCAGAGCCAGGGGACAGGCAGTGTGATAATCCCCTCCCACGGACGGAGGCGGCAACCCAGTCACTAGCTGATGAAGTCACAGCGTCTCCGTCTGTGGAGGGCGAAGGGACGCCGCCCGGCCGCTCTGTCACAAGCTCAGCTCACCAGGCCCGCAGGTCCCAGGACCAGGCCCGGGAGGCAAAAAGAGGCAGGCAGAGGGAAACAAGACAGACAGAGGCAGACAGACTCACAGTGAAAGACGGGATCAGCAGAGGAGAAAGGGGACAGACAGGGCAGCCCCAACCCCGAGATCCTGAGCCCAGGCGTCCACATCTCCTCGGAGCCCTCTTCTCTGAGCTGTGTGCATTAGTTTGCTTGCTTGGAGGATGATTACAAAGCTCCACAGCCCCCCTCACCCAAAAACATGCCTGCCCTGGGTCACAGGCAGCCACAGGTGGCCACCGCGGCCAGGAGCAAAGGTGCGAACCCACTGCTGCCCCCTGTGGGACACTCGGGGCACTGGTCCCGCCCTGCGGGGCAGGGAGTGGGGTGAGTGGTGGTCCTGGGGGAGAGGGTCCTGCAGGAGGGCGGGGACAAGCGCCAGCCAGGGGCACAGGAGCAAAGGCTCTAGGTCATACCCTGTTCTGCCCAGCTCCCCACACCTCGGGCTCCCCTGGGCAGATGTGCTCCCGTCGTGTTCCCCGGGCGCCTTCCCACCACCCTCACATCTCCGTGCAGGACAAGTACGGCTGCCACCGTGGCTTCCACATCTGCTTCGGCCTCTCCATCTCAGCTGTGCGCCAGCTGATTTTCTCGGCTGTACGTTTTATATGTTTGCTGAGCAGAGCTACGCTATCTATGACTGTTCTTGTTACCGCCATCAACGGGACGGAAGCAACATTTCCTAAGCTGGGCCCCAGGACTGCCAGGGCCAAGCAGAGCACGTGGCGGGGTGAAGCCTCAATGGGGCAAAGATTGTCGGGCCCCGTTCCCAGGCTCCTCACGTGCCCACCCAGGGCCCTAAAGAGAGCCCCAGCCCCTCAGACCTGGGCTGGAAACTGCCCCATGGCGGACTCACCATGCGATATGGGGCACGTAACCACCCTCTCTCCTGGCCTCTCTCTGCCCCTGTGAAATGAGGGAGCTCACGGTCTCCCTTGTGGGGAACCTGGTGAGCAAGAACTCAGTCCACGTAGGCAACTGCCACTGATATCTGTGGTTGTCTCGTCCATCTTGAAGACTTCGCAGAGAGTGGTGCCCACGTCAGTCTGCATTTATGGACTCTCCTTTCTGTCCTATCAGGTGGAAACGCACACACACTTGACTTACACCCGTTACCCTCAGCAAAGGGGGAAACGGAAGAGAGGTTCTGTCTCAAGTGGAGTGACAGGGAATCCATACCCCCAGGCATCTCAAAGGGCTCTAGAAGCTTCTACCCACTCTTCTCTAATCCCCAAGCCAGGGCCTCACAAGTGGGCCAGGCAGCCTCAAATGGATTAGTCACTGCCAAGTTCTTCCCCCTAGCCTTCCTCAGATCCGCTCCACGACATCGGAACATTTTCCTCAGGAAGAACCAGGGAGGGGAAACAACAGCGTCGAAAGGCTCCATCCATCCCCACCCTCCTGATGTCTCTTTGGCTGCAACCCAGGAAGCACAAGACAGCAGGTGTCCCGGGCTGGTGACTGAGCTGGGGAGGCTGGCATCTGCCTCTTGCTTCCAGGCCAGAGTCACCGACGACATGAAGGCAATGACGGGGCGATTCAGGCCAAGCGACAAAGGACAGATCCAACCATGGAAGGAAAGCAGGCAACCCACAAAGCCTACTGACAGGTGATCTCTGGGACCTGAGGGACAGGGGAACACCTAACCCAGACACTGGGGATTCAGAAACCAAAGTCCCCCTCCCTCCCACCCCGCCACCCACATTTGTCTGTCTCTGTGGCTGCTGTAGGGGTAAACCCAAAAGTCACAGGACTCGGGGGCACCTCACAAAGGGCCACGACCTGCTTCCTTCATGAACTCCCCGAGCTGGGCCAGGCCCCAGGCTGGGCAGGCCAGCTGCCAAGGGGCAGCTTCTCCTCTCTGGGACGTCCCAGCTGGTACCGGGGACCCAAATTGGCAAAATGGGGAAACTTCACAAGCGACTGAATTGCTTCCTTCTCTAGAAAAACAGGAAAGACGGGCCCACCAGGCCATTCTCCTCTGGCTTTAACTGGCTGGAGATGTGGAAGAACTGTCCCGTTTCCCGGAGCCCAGCCACCTTCTCCCTCCCATCCAGCCTGGTTCACTGCTACCCTCTCCCTGCTCTGCACCCATTTTACAGGTGGGTCATCTGGGGCCCAAGCCACATAACACTCTCAAGTAGCTTCAGGTTACTTCTTCTCAGACTGGCCCCGGTCTAAGAAAAATCTAGGGCTACCCGTGAATTTGGGGTCATGAGTGATTTTTTTTTTTTTTTAGGATTTATTTACTTATTTTAGAGGAAGACAGAGAGCAGGGGGAACAGAGGGAGGGGGAACCCCCACTCAGCCCAGAGCCTGACGTGGGACTCGGTATGGGTCTCAATCTCATGACCCAGAGGTCGTGACCTGAGCCCAAATCAAGAATCGGATGCTGAGCCACCCAGGTACCCCTGGGTCATGGGTGATTCTTATTACAAAGCAAGGATGGGAAATAGTTTCAGGCCAGTCCAAGCCACTGACCCCAGGGTCCTTCCCAGATCCCTATACTAGAATCCCCATCCTGGCCGCTACCTGGCTGGACACATTCAGGACAGGCAGAATCTGTCTTATAGTCTCCCTATGACCTTCCACACTGCCAAGTGGGCCTTTAAGAAAGTTTGTTAAATAAGCAAATAATTCTCCCAAAGTAATATGGCTGAGAAGGACCAAATCCTAAGTCTTCTGACTCCCAAGCGAATGAGGAACCAGGTGAACTCTGAAACTAGACACACCTGGGCTCTTGCCCGGCTCCGTTGCTTATTAACTGTGTGACCTTGGACTAGTTTGTTCACCTCTCTGGGCCTCAGGAACCTTTCTTATTTAAGATTTTTTTTTCTAGGGCGCCTGGGTGGCTCAGTTGGTTAAGCGACTGCCTTTGGCTCAGGTCATGATCCCGGAGTCCCGGGATCAAGGCCCGCATCGGGCTCCTAGCTCCATGGGGCGTCTGCTTCTCCCTCTGACCTTCTCCCCTCTCATGCTCACTCTCTCTCTCTCTTTCTCTCTCAAATAACTAAATAAAATCTTTAAAAAAAAAAGATTTTTTTTTCTAAATTTTTAAAGTAATCTCTACACCCACTGTGGGGCTCAAACTCACGACCCCGAGATCAAGAGTCGCGTGCTCTACCAACTGAGCCAGCCAGGCGCCCCCCTCGAACCTTCTTTATTTAAAGAAACGGCAGGAGAAAATAAGTTTCTCCATATATGCTTATAAAGACGGTAAGTAGTATGTGTAAAATGTTTGCTGCTTGGTATTACAAGTTATTATTACCATTAGCCATAGTTCACCTAAGCTGGTGCAGCCGGGAAAGGCTGAGCCCATCTACCTGGTCAAGGCATTGGCCACAGGCATCACATGAAGGAAAAAGATGTCATTGGGTCCATCTGACCTCCGATTCCTTGGGGATGATTTCCACCTCCAGCTTTCCATCCACCTCACGATCAGGCTGAACCTGGGTAACGTGCCAGCCACTCCTGACCCAGACTGTGTGCCCTGGCGAGGCCACTGTATTCCCACTGCCTCGGCCACCTTCAAGTCCTCCTCTTCCAGGCAGCTTTCCGGGACCACCCCGGAATGAGGCCTGAGAACCACCACCCCCTCCAGCACAGCCATTACCCAGCCCTTTCACCTCAGACACAAGAAGAAAGAATGAAGCCACATCTCACGAAGACACTGTAACATTTAAAAACCCTCCCAACCCAGCCGCCTCCGGGTTCGCCTTCAGAGTTGAGGACGGGCTGAATGACCCGCAGGGACATGTGAGGCCGGCATGAGGTAGGAGGATACCTCCTAAGGTCGCACTGTGGGGACAAAAATCCATGTCAGAAGTGAGAAATGCCAGAATTAGATGCTCTACTCCGGATACAGAAAAACCCACAGGCAGAGAGGGCTTATTCCCCAAGACTGGCTCTCTACTCTCCACTCAAAGCCACACTCCAACTCCCCCGACCCTAAGCTACATGTCTGCCCACGGCTCAGGGGGTGTGGACGCGGGAGAGAATCCCCAGGTGCCCGACTGCTTCCGCGACGGCGAAACTCTGGTCCTTCAGTTTTCACTGGATGGCAACAAAAATGAGAAAAATGAAGATGGCACAGATTGTCAGAAACTCAAAACTATCAAATCTAAACAATCATCCTTTATTCCGAAATTACGGATGTCCAACTTCTTTAGTGTCGAGATCACCTTCCATTTGTGAAAATCAGCATTAGTAGATGCCAGCTTGTTTTTTTTTTTAATTAACGCCCATCTTTAGCAAAACTACAAGTTTGTAACTATAAGCTCCCAACTTTTTTTTTTTTAATTTCATTGGTCCCTACAAAAGTCAATGCTTGGGGGGCGCCTGGGTGGCTCAGTGGGTTAAAGCCTCTGCCTTCAGCTCGAGTCATGATCTCAGGGTCCTGGGATCGAACCCCGCATCAGGCTCTCTGCTCAGCAGGGAGCCTGCTTCCCCCTCTCTCTCTGCCTGCCTCTCTGCTTGCTTGTGATCTCTCTCTGTCAAATAAATAAATAAAATCTTTAAAAAAAAAAAAAAAGAAATCAGTGCTTGGGAACCACATGTATCCCCTGCCTCTGCAAAGATGACAAGTTCTAACTGTCCTTTTTTCACTACCTGAACATCCTGGTGTCTCGCTCACAACCCTCAGGGCCAGGAGTGTTTGCTAGGGTCTCACTCAGCCTGCCAGCTGCAGTTCAATTCCTCCTGTTACCTTCAACAGATGGGCACACCCCTGCTGGGACTCAGAGGCCACCTCTCAAGACTTTTTCCAACTTGCTAAGTCCCCAAGACGAACGTCTCTCCCATCCCAGACTGAGGGAAAGCAATGAGCCACCTCCCAGCTCTGCAAAAGGCCGGGAGAAAAGGTGTGTCCTCCCGGGGAGGTCAGGAGGCCTGCACTCAGTGGGACCAGGTGGGGAGGGACCTGGAGGGTTCCATAGTTCGGCCCCATCCCACTCCCATTGTACAGATGGGAAGGTTGAGGCCCAGAAAGGAGAAGAGACTAGCCTCAGGTCACAACAAGAGTCAGCAGCAAGGCCAAGAGCATGACAGAGTTCTGTTGCATCCACCATGGCTAAACCCCCAACACCTAAAGAGTGGCTTGAACACATTTGAGAGGTCTCTGTGCCACTCTGTTCCCCCCACTGCAAAGCCTTCCTGTCCCAAGGAGGGGTCCCTCCCGTCCCCAAGTCTGAGGATGGACCTGGGCCCACGGTAACAAAGTCACCCTCACCAAACTCTGCCACTTCCAAACCCCCAATTTCTCTAATAGTGAAATCTCTGCCTTTTGCCCAACTTTCTGGAAGAGCCTAAGTGTGCAGGCCCCATCCTCTCGGTGAGAGATGCCACCGTAACCGCCCCCGCTTCACTTGACACTAGTGTTTCATGTCCAGACCCAAGGCCAGCTTCCAACCCAACTCTCAGAAAGCTAAGTGTGACCAGCTTCTCCATCCAATGGATCTTAGTTGCTTCAAAGGATACTCCTAAGGTTCAAGTCCCCACTCAGTGGCAAATTCCCTGCAGGCTCCTTAGCACAGCCATATTTGTAGCCTCTACCTGTATACATCCAGTGACAGGGAGCTCACTACCAAGCAGAGCAAATCATTCCAATACCTCATGGCTGTACGTCTTCTTCCAGGAGACAATCTTTCAACTAGCTGACTGCTGTTCCCATACACCTCTACTTTCCTGGGTAAAACCACCCAATTCCTCCTTCAAATTCATCTCACCTGATGTGACATCCAGACTCCTATATCCAGGTCGACTCACTCTCCAAAGTATACTGACAATCTCCTATATGCAACCTGATCCCCTTACTCTATACAGCGGGACTGTCACCTCCCTCATTCTGGGTAAAATGTTACCGTCAATGCAGCCAAAAACTGCACTCCCTGACCCCTAGGGCATCTGTCACCCTCACTGGTGCCTCTGAGGTGCCTCAGCCTGTAACTGCCCGAAAGCCCTCGGTCCATCACCAAAGAGCTGTAGGCATGGAGGTCTCCACTCACTCGGTCCTCACTACCGCCCTGGGAAGTCTCACTCCCATTTCACAGACAAGAGCACCGAGGCACAGGGAGCTTAACTCACTCCCGTGAAGTCACAGCTCAAGCACCAGACCTGAAATTCAAACTAAGGCCATTCATGAAGTGTGGCTCCAGGGCCAGTGCTCTGAATTACTGCCGTCTACTATACTTGCAGCCTTAATTTCTTTTTCTCTTTTCTTCTTAATTTCTTCTCTTTTGCGGTGGGGGGAGGTGCGGAGTTCAAGTACGAGACCTCACCTTGACCTCGACTATATTTCACCTTGTGCTGCAGGAAGGAGGCTGCCACCTTGGGTCCTTCCCCAAAGCTACATTCCCCTCTGCCCATTCCCTAGGCTTTCAGGCGCCCATATAAGACCCCCCACCCTGGGGTCGGCCCTTCCCCAGAACCTGCCCATGATTGCCATTACCATATGTTGCTTCTTTGGGTAAAACCACCCAATTCCTCTTTCAAGGGGGTGAGCCCACCCCCCTCCCCACTGACAGTACCACTGTCATCCCCTCACACAGAAATCTCCACAGGACGTCCTGGGGAAGCCATTCACGCTTCCCCAAGGAAGGGCCCTTGGCTTTTTCCCAAGAGTGAATTCTAGCCCACAGGCAGGGAGACACAGGTTAGATGTAAGAGAGACGGGGGGCTGCTTTTCCCAGAAGCCCGAGGCCAGCTTTTCTCTCAGGGACTGCCAATGGGCACGAGGCCCACGGAACCCTGTCACCTGGCCCAAACCCCGGCTGAGGCCACAGGAGAGCCGGGGGCCGACAGAGAGCCCGACGCCAGCCTGGCCGGAACCTACCGGAAGGGATGAAAAACGTGTAGCCCTGTTTCAGCTCAATTCTTTGGCATCGCTCCACGCGGTCTCCCAGGAAGATGTCACTCTGTTTGCCGGACAGCACCCACTCCTCGTACAGTGCCAAATTGTGCAGGGTCGGAGGAATCAGCCAGAAGATCTTGGGAGGAAAAAGGAGGCAATCAGCTGAAGATCCAGGCCAAAGTCCTGGATTCCTTCCAGGCTGTGCCACAGCCTGAGGAGACAGCCCCACCTGCCTGGGAGTGGGGAGAACAGAGAACTGCCTCCAGGCCCAGGCCTAAAGGGTCTCTGGGGTGGCGGGGAGGCTGTGCCGCCCTTCCGGGACACCCCTTGCCTGCCTCTAGGGAATCTCCATTCCCGCTAAAACATCAGGGTGGGTAGAGTTCCTCGACTGGGTGGAACATTCTTTCTCCTGAGCCACAGGCTTGTTGGGGAGGTAAGGGAAGGAGAGGAAGGGAATTTCCTAAGTTGTATGAAAAAATGGTCCAATAAATAAACCCAGCCTGTGCTCACTCGAGAGAGGGAGGAAAAACATCTGGAACCAAGTAGGATGACTTCCTACCCAGAATTTCTTCCAACATGTTTGGTTAAAACAAACGCACACACAAACCCAGACGAGTAGGGCCATCGTCCACTCAAGGCACGCCCACATCCATGCGGGACACACTCAGAAGCAAACGTGGCGGTAACATTGTGAACGCACGTGCCACCTCCTCTCTCTGGCCAACGTCTGCCCCTCAGATAAAATGTTCTTGGAGGCGAGTGGTGCCGGCAACTAGACTTTTAAGTTCAACGCCCTCCCTGCTGGGGCCGGAAAGCACAGCGGGCAAAGTGAATGCCGGGAGCTCTCGGGAACCAAGGCTGGAGCTCTAACGTGGCCCGAGATGCTCAGAACACCGGACTGGGTGAGCCGGTGTAGGACGGGTAACCGGATGCAGAAGAGTTGACCTGGATCCTCCCATCCAGGAGCAGACAGAGTGGGCATGGCAGGAACTGGCTGGACGTGGGGCAGGAAGGATGGGGGGGGGAGGGCGAGCGAGCCCCTCTGCGAAGAAAACAGCCAGGGATGTACGGAAGTCGAGGAGACTGGGCTCAACTCACCTTCCCACCCCGGAAAACATGGTACCAAACGGAAGTGCCTCCGAAGTCGATGTGGAAGTCAGTGAAACAGCCTTTCACACTCATCAGACAGTACCTGCGGCACAGAAGCGGGCGGCGGGGGGGCAGGAAAAATTCAGTGCCTGAACCACTGGAGGTGCCTGACCTGCTGCCCTTTTATAAATGCTAACGCTGGGGACTTTTCTTTTCTTTTTAAACCCAATTCTAATTGGAGTTCCCCCTGGGGGAAGCCCCTGCGATCAGATGACCAGATGACGCATCTCAAGCATTGGCCACCTGCCCCCAAGGCTGGGGGAGGCATCTGGGTTTTCGGGTCCCCAGGAGAGAGCTGGCAACCCACAGGCCACTGGGTTCCTTCCTCACAGCCAGCTTCAGCTCCTGCCCCACCCCCACGGCCACCCCAGTGAGGAGAGGCTTCCTTTTTGCTCCCGGCCCTACAGTTCTCCCAAGACGCCAGTCTCCTTTGCAGCAGCTGGGCCCCTGGAATTCTCACTGTAAACCACCTGCAAAGTATGCCAATCATCAGTCCCCATTTTCCTCTCCGTTTGCTCAGCAAGAGTTTACTGAGAGCCAACCAACCGTCCAGCCCAGAGCTAGGCCCGGCACTTAGAGAAGTGTGTCAGAATGCGTCAGCCCCCTGCCCTCTGGGATGAGACATTCTTAACGGAGCCCCGCACAGGGAGGGTGAACCAGCAAGACCAACGGCAACTGACTGAGAAGTGAGCAGGGAGCTCCAAACACAGGGGCACCGGCCACCAAAGATGACCGTCCAGGATCCCACGGATATGAAAGGGCCCAAAACCTACGGACACACGGAGTAGAGGAGGGGTGGCCAGGGCCTGAGGGTGAGGGTGGGACGCAGGGATGGGGAGGGACGGCTAATGGGTACAGGGTTTCATTCTGGGGTGATAAAAATGTTCTGAATTTGACTGTAAATGCACAACTCGGTAAACATACAGAACCACTGAACTGTACACTTTAAATGAATGAATCATACGTGAATTCTATCTCCATATAACTGCTAAAAAAAAAAGCGTCCGGATTAAGAGAGGACGCTGGGGGGGGGGGGGGTGGAAGGGAGAACCTGGGCCTCAGAGGCTTGAGCGGGGGAGGTGCGTTCAGGAGAAGGAACCCGCCAGCAGCCCCCCTCTGAGCTCTCGAAGCAGCGAAGCAGCGAGATAACCCACCCTTCCTTACAGGAACTCACCAGTCTCCTCCCTCCTCCCTTGACATGCTGCCCTCCTAGGGGCAGGCAGAGCTTAAGAGGGGTGGCGGGGGCCCCACAGAGCAGGCTTCCAAGTCCAGGCCTGACAGACAGCAGTGCCAGGGGCCCCTCTATCCCTCCCACCCCTTCCGACAAGAGCCGCTGGGAGCACGGATGGGGAGGCCTCCCCACGGCTCGTGCCCATGCACCTTGGCACTCCAGAGGCCCACAAGCACATGCTTACCCCACTGACCTCTTTTCCCCGCTGCACTTTGCTTTTCCATGGTTTGGGGAAGAGGGGAGGGATGGGGCAGGCAGACAGGGAGGAGCCAGCAGCAAGCCCCAGTGGAGATAATGGGGGGCGTGGGGCTGAGCTGCTTAGGAGGCTGGTGGGCTCCAGGCGCCCCCTCCCTCTGGCTGCCTTTTGCACCTCACATTCAGGTGGACCCGGGGCTCAGCAGAGTATGCAGGCGGCGTGCCCCGCGTCCCTCCTCCGGATAGGCTGGAAGGAGCCTTAACCATGTGTCTGCAGGAGGCTGACAAATCAGAAGGCCTTCCCCCACATCAGAGCCCCGCTGCCTAGCAACCCCATCGGAGGGGTGTAGTTGACAGCACAGGACGCAGCCCTGTCACGAAGACAGGCGCGGGCTGCCGGGCTGGCGCTGGGGTTGTTCAAGTCCCGGCTCGGGCTCGGGCTCGGGCTCGCACCCTGCCGCCTCCGCCCCGCGCGCCCAGCCAGGTCCCCAGGCTGAAGACGCCAGTGACCCTCTTCTCTCCAAGGAACCAGGGTGCGGAGTGGGGGTGAAGCCCTAACCCACCCCACCCCCACGGACCACACCGGCCTCCTCTCCAAGCACCACTTCAAAATATTAGTCCTCATTTTCCTAAAACCACCTCTTCCTCCGGATTATTTTTTTCTTTTCTTTTTTAATCTAACCTTGGTTTCCACCCCCTTCAGGCCTCAGCAGAAAACAGCCTAGGGAAAACAATTTAAGTGTTTGTGGCGTGGAGGGAGGAGATGTGCTTCCTTCAGTCTGCAGCTGGATAACCACCAGGTGCCCGCGGAGGAGAGGAGCAGAGCTCGGCTCCTGGGCACCAGGCCCGGGGCTGGCCTACCCACCCTGGTCACCACCCCCCATCCTCCTGCCCCCAGCCCCAACCTCCCAGCACTGGTGGACGTGATCACTAGGAGCTGCGGCAGCTATGTGCAAGGAAAGTTCTCCAAGTTGTGCCTGCGTCTGATCTGCCCTCCCAGTCACCCTCCAGCATCCCCTGAGGCCCTTCGGGGCTTGGGGGCGCCACTTCCAGCCCCGCCTCTCCTGGAGAGGCCCCTCCTCCCGTGTCCCTCATTTCCTGGCCTCCGGGCCGGGCCGCCCCTCCCGCCCGGCAATTGCAGACGTTGGAGCGGCCAGGGTGGCTGTGACAGGGCGGCTTTGTCCAGGCCCCTGCAGCCGCCACCCCCGCCCTCCCACCCTCCCTCCCACTCGCCCCGCGCTCATTCCGGGTCTCCCCCCTCACTCCTGCTCCCGCTCGCTCTGGCGTGACGCCTTTGCACTGACCTCTACAGCTTCCTCTTCCAAAGCACACCGCAGTCACATGGGCACCCCGGCTCGGTGCCACGGCCGCTAAGCTCTCCCCGCCGGCCGGCCAGCCTGGCTTCCGCCTCGGCTGCCCCTTGCCCGGAAAGCCGCGCCCCTCGACACCCCCCACCCACAGCCCCGGTGGCTTCCGAGCAGGAGTGCACCCTCCAAGTTGGGGGATGAGAATCAGGAGCCGCCGAACTAAGCCTTTGGGGGGTTCCCGCCTCCCAAGGCCCGGGCTGGCTGGGGAGGAGCGTGGTAGGAGGGGGCGCTGCACCTGCAGCACCAACTTTAGGGCGCTGCCTGGGATCCGGGGAAGCGGGGCGACCCCACCCCGCCCTTTTCCTTCCAACTTAGCGAAACTCCCCCGGCAGCTCCGGCAGCATCCCCTGGTGCACAGGTCTTGGCGGGGGTAACCTGGAGAAAGCTGGCACGGGGTGACGGGGCTGAAGGCTCCGAGCGCGCGCGCACACACACTACACACTTACACGCAGCCCCGGGAGACACAAAGAGCTGCTCCGCGACGCCGGCTGCGCAGCCCGCGGGCAGGAGGCGACCCACACCCCGCCCCGGCGCGCCCGGTAGAAGCGGGGGCTCCCGCCAGCCCCGGGCCCGCGGGGCGCAGCGCAGGGACGCTCGCCCGGCCCCGCCCGGCGCACCCGCGGTTACCCTCGGCGGCGGCGGCGGCAGCGCGGCTCCCGGGCGTCCCCTTCGGCAGCGCAGGATCGACGCGCGCCCAGCCCCGGCGACAGGAGCCGAGCCCCCTCCACGGCGCTGCCAGGCCCCGGCCGAGGACCGTGCAGCCCTCTCTCTCTTCCTTCCTTCCTCGGGTAGCCGGGCGCAGCCTGCGCTCATCCCCGCGCTGAAACTGAACACCCGCGCGGCGCGGCGGCCGCCAGGAAGGAGGAGGGAGGCCTCGGCGGCGACAGGGAAGCTTGTCGGCCAGCGCCAGGGGACGCCACCGCCGCCCACGGCCGCCCCCTCACCCCCGGCTGGGTGGGGGCACGAGGGTAGCTCTACAGGAGGGCGCTCGGGAACACCCGCGCCCCCGTTTTCAGGGAGCGTGGGCGCCGTCCTGCTACTGGAGGTGACGACCCAGCAAAGCCACCTTCCTTAGATGTGTCCATAGGGGTACGGCTGGGGTTTGGAGGGAGTGTCAAATCCCAGGCAGGGCAGCTCAGAGACCAGGGATGCTGCTCTGGCCCTCCAACAGACTATCTGTGTGACCTTGGGCAACTTACTTCCACTCCCTGAGCAGGTTTTCTCATCCTACTGGCAGGCAGGTGATTCGAAGTTCAGCTCTGTATTCTAAGATGCTCCTTTGCTGCCCCTGCCCCTACCTGCCCCCTTGGTGGCTGTGTAACCTCACATCCTAGAACTACTGTGGGAATTCACCGAGACACATACATAGTAACACAGTACCTGGCACTATGAGACTGTGATTATTTAATCCGATTTTCAACCCTCTGAGGTCCCTCCCAGGACTGTCCCCATTTTACAGATGAGAAAGCAGAGCCTCGGTGGTCGTGATTCACCCAGGTCACTACTTTAGTCAGTGATGGTGCTTACCCAAGCAGCCTGGCTCAGTGTTTCTCAGCCCTGCTCCCAGTCTACCTGGCAAATCTCAAGACTCAGAGTAGCGATGTCTGCAGATTGCACACAAACTCCAGCTGCAGGAGCGGCTCCTGCTCAAACGAGAAGTCCCACCCTCCAGGGCAGGCTCACCGGGGCCACAGCCCTTCTCCCACTCTGTCCCCACACCCTGGGGACCCTAAACCACAAGGGGGCAGGAGACAGTGGTATAGCCTCTGCAGGGGCAGAAATCAAGCTTCTCCATTCTTTGCCAAACCCCATCCAATGAGGCTATCCGCCAATATTAACTAATAGGCTCTAATGACCAAGTGCTAATAATAATAGCTGTTTACATGCGTGATATCATTTCACATTTAAAACAACCTATAATCCCCATTTTAGAGAAGTGAACATTGAAGCCATTTCAAGGAGGTCCATGCAGGGTTAGAGTATTGCTTCCCAGGGTCATTTACAGGATGGCCCAGCCAGCCATTAGTACCTCTCCACCGGCCTGCTCTGAGATTACACTGTGAACTCTTCGGAATTGGTTGATTTTTTTTTCACCGTATATATGTTCTGCCTACTTACCAAAAAAAAAAAAATTATAATTACAAGAAACATCTCCCATCTTGGATTTGAGCACCAGTCATTAGGTGAGTGTTCCGGAGCAAGGTTTTTTAAGCACTTTTTTTTTTTTTTTTGGAGAGGGGAAGGGGGAAGGGCAGAGGGAGAGGGAGAAGGAGAATCCCAAGCAGGCTCCACGCCCAGGGCCGAGCCAATGCGGGGCTCGATCTCACGACCCTGAGACCATGACCTGAGCGGAAATCAAGAGTCCGATGCTTAACCGACTGAGCCACCCAGGCGGCCCTTGAGCAAGGTTCTTGACACACAGAAAACATAGATGAAGTTAAATGAGCTAAGAGAAGGCCGTGACAGCTGGATCGGGCTGGCCACATGGGAAAATTATTACTTTTTTTGGTCACAAATGCCTCAGCTCGAGCCCCAGCAAGGATCCCCTCAGATTCATCTGTGTTAAGTATAGCACCCAGCAATACAGCCCTATAATTATTCCAATCAACTGTGTGACACGGGACTAAATCCTTCCCCTTCCTGGAACTCAGCATCCCCATTTGGTGAGCTAGTCAGGGGCCTCTAAGTGGCGGTCCTCGGGGGTCAAACCCGGTCCTAGATGTGCTTGTTTTGGCCCGCACTGGGTTGCTGCTGTTTGGGGGTTTGTTTGTTTTTTTTTTTTCTTTTTTTAAAAGAAGAATTTGTGAAACTATCCACAGCCACCGCATCCTCCACTGTCTCTCAGCCGCTACACCTGTTATCCACACTGAAGCACTACGAGCTAGTTTCCTTGTCTGTAAAATGAGGAGAGTGACGCCTGCCTCCCAGACTGCTGAGATACGCGTGCTGAGTGTGTAGCAGTGTTTGTGTCTACACCCGGCAGGACAGAAACGGCAGGCTTTCTTTGTTCCTCTTGTAAAGGTGGAGAAGTAGAGAGGAAAAGCCAGGAATCCAGAGGCCTGGGGTGTGCTGCCTGGCCCACAGCTCCGTCCCTGTGTGACGTCAGCAGCCTCTCTAGGTCCGCATCCCAGTGTGATCTATCACACAGGGATGATCATTTCTAGTACCCGCAGACATGGTTGGTGAGAGCTGAAAGTAAATAAGGGTCGTCAAGATAAAAGCCCGATGCAGGGGCGCCCGGGAGGCTCAGTCATTAAGCGTCTGCCTTTGGCTCAGGTCACGATCCCAGGGTCCTGGGACCCAGCCCCTCACTGGACTCTGTGCTCAGCGGGGAGTCTGCTTCTCTCTCTCCCTCTGCCCCTTCCCTCCCCACCACTTGTGCTCTCTCTCTCTCTTTCAAATAAATAAAAAACTTAAAAAAAAAAAAAAAAGCCCAATGCAAATGTGACAAGAATAGAGTAAAAAGCCAGGGATTCCGATGATGCTTGGAGACCTTGTGTCTACACGAGGCCACACAGACGAACATCCTTCCCACACCTCACAGCCCCTAGGGGCTCCATTTCCCTACTGCATGGTTGGGAGCTGGGGCGGGGATGACAGGATCCCCGCTCTGTAGAAGGGGAAACAGAGTCCCTGAGAGGAGATGAAAGATTTCCCGTGGCCACCAGAGATTGCCAGGGGCAGCCTTGAAACTTGCTCACCCGAGCACCCATTTTCATCCTGTCGGGGTTTCAGCTTCGTACCCCTCAATTTTTTCCCAGTTCTTCCTGCCACCCCCTAGAAGTACAGGGAGGAAAACGCAGTTGACTCCCAATTATTTGGGGGCCAAACATATGCTTTACGTGGGGCCCCCTTCCTTTCCCTGCCTGTTAGTTCACAGCTTGTCTCCATTAAGCCGCAAACCTCATTTCGGCAAGCAACATGTGAGGACAGAAGAGACCTGCTAATTTCCTTCTGGAATGCACCATAATACCCAGCGGTGCTAAGTGAGAAAGGTATGCCCATGCCATAGACCTAGGAGATTATGGAGGCTTTAAAACATGTCCACGGAAGTCTTTGAGACCGCCCCCCCTTCAGAGATAGAGCCCCTATCTAGTCCCCTCCCCTTGATTGTGGGCCAAACCAAGTGCCTCACGTTTAATTAAAAGAATACGGCAGAAGTGAACAGCATGTGACTTCCAAAACTGGTTCGTCATAGACATTGCGGCTTCGTCCTTGCTCTCTCTCCAATCACTCGTGGGGTGGTGGTAGAAGGGGACCAGCTGCCATGCCACAAAGACACTCCGGCAACCCTCCGGAGAGGCCCACATGGGGAGGAACGGTGCCCTCTAACCAACAGGGAGAGCGCACTGTCTCGGAAGTGGGCCCTCCAGCCCCGGGCAAGCCTTCATGTGACGGCAGCCCAGGCCCACGTCTTGAGACAAGCTCCCGAGCCACTCTGAGCCCGAACTAGCCAGGTAAGCCACTTCCAGATTCCTGCCGTACCGAAACCGGGAGGCAACGTTTGTTGCTTTAAACTGTCAAGATTTCTTTTTTTTTTTCTTTTTTAAGCTATAAAGTTTTAGGGTAATGCGACGCATCAATAAACAACTGATACAGGAATACTCCCGAACAGTTGTCACTGTTCGTCCAATTATAAGGAATTCTCCACGACAAATAACTCCGGAAAGCCAAAGCATGCCTGCAGGGTAGAGATGGAGAGAAGGCAACGGCAGAAGTGCCCAGGGCAGCCGATATTCATCCAGCCGGCCCTGTCAGCCTCTTTTCTCTTCATCTTGCCTTTTCTTTTTTTTTTTTTTTAAAGTAATCTCTATACCCAACATGGGGCTCGAACTCACGACCCCAAGATCAAGAGTCATGTGTTCCACCAACTGAGCCAGTCAGGCACTGCCCCCCTTTACCTTGCTCTACGTTTCCTCTCAATACTTAATCACCGCCTCGATTATGATTTACTTGTTTGTGTGCCCATCTCTTTTCCCCACCCGACCATAAGCCCCCTGCACATAGGGACTTTGCTTTAATCACTGAAGCCTACCAGCTACTCACAATAGGGTCTTACATTTACGGTACTCAGTAAAGGCAGCTGAGGAAACTAATACACTAATGTCACCGTTACATCTTTTGTCTCCCACAAAGTTACAGCTACCTCCTCGGCACATGTCAGCACCCCAGCCTTAAGTATCTCAGCCAAACCCATTAAAATTCTGAACCCCTCGGCATGATCAAGACTGCACAATTCTGGAGCCAGAGAGAAGGCGATAATGGGTCTGTAACACTCCTCTCTTCCCTCCTGCAAACCTCAATTCAGGTGGCCCTTCAGCTTGGAAGCACTGACTTCTAGAAACAGTATCGTATTAATTAAATTCCACAGAACCACTCTACGGCCCCAGAGGACTTCATCATTGTGGGATTTTTACCTTGCTGATTAACTGAAATCAGCATTCTTTTCAGCAAAACCAACAGACTATTTCCAAGGGGACAACTTCCTTCCCAACAAGGTTCAAATCCTGTAACAAGTTCCCACAGCCACTAACGGGGTTTGTAAATCTATTTGCCACACGATCCAACCAGTGTGTTGAAGCATGTGGTTCTAGAAAATTGTATGTGAGCCTTTTTTTGGTAATTAGATAGGATTCTCAATGTATTAATAGAATTAAACTATTTAGAGGAATTTTTCAGTAAAGCCAAGAATATACCAAACATCTGAAGGAGCCAAAGTAATTGAAATTGATGTCCCCCGGCGCTATTTTACCTTCCTAGATACATGTCCCATTTGTCCCCTACTCCCCCCTGCTCCATCATTTGCCTTCATAGTGGTGATGCACTGGTTTCTCCTATCACCCCACTCCCAGCTCCTGCAATCCACACAGCAGCAGAACTTGCAGAAAGCAAATCTGAACACATCCCTCTCTGCTTAAAATCTCATGGAGAGAGGCTCCTGGGTGGCTCAGTCGGTGGAGCAACTGACTCCTGATTTCGGCTCGGATGCTGATCTCAGGGTCCTGGGATCCAGTCCCGCCCCGGGCTCCCTGCTCAGCAAGGACCCTGCTTCTCCCTCTCCCTCTGCTGCTCCCTTTTCCTTTGCTCTCTTCTCTCCCTCGCTTGCTCTGTCAAATAAATAAATAAAATCTTAAAAAAAAAAAAAAAAACTCACAGAGGTTTGTGACTGCTCTTAGGAGAAACACTGACCCTTCACTAGGGAACGTCGGGCCCTGACCAGCCTGGCCCACCCGCCATCCTGCACCCAGTGCCCTCTTCCCTTCCTCGGCTCCAGCCTCACTAACCTTCCTTCCGCAGGTCTCCCTGTCCCCCTCTCCCCACCCTTCCTAACCATCCCACCGGACTCTCCGCATGCAGCCAGGAAAGCTCTTCCCAGGCCTCTCCTCCTCAGTAACCCCTCTCTCCAGACCCCATCTTGGGGACACCTGCCCTCCCTGATCACAAGTACTGGGGTACACACTCCTCTAACACCACGGATCTCTGCCTTGTGGCCTCAACACGGCTGCAAACATCCATTTGTCTCTCTGACCGTTGGGGTGAACATCTGTCTCCGGAGAGACTGTAAGCTCTGTGAGGGCAGGAAGCTCATCTGGTTTTCTCACCATATGTCCGGTGCCCAGCACCAATCAGATGTCTAATACACGTGCTGAATGAATGAATGAATGAATCAATCAATTGACAAGCCATCAGTGACAGCTGTGATCTGGCCCTCACTAATCTCTCTGAGTCTCAAACTCTTTCCTCCCCCTCTCCCCTCATGATTCCTTCAAGGCCCTTGGCACTTCACTACCCCCATCCCTCCCATCTCCTCTATCCTTGAAAGCCCAGGTCCAACGTCCCCTCCAAGAGGACTTCGCAATGCCGCCAACCAAGAAGGATTCCTTCTCTCCCTGTTCCCCTCCCGGGAGCCTGTCTCCTTCCACCTAGGACGAGAGCTGCACTTCATCCCGTGTGTTTTATGACACATTCTCCAGAGGGTAGAGGCCCTTAGTCTCGTTCATCCTTTACTTCTCCATCCCAGGGGCTCGGGAAATTCTGCTGCAGTCAAATGGGAAAGGAAGAGAGCTGAAAACTCTCCCACCCTCCCCACCCTGGGCCCACTCTTTGTGTTTGATGTAGCCCAGATCCAAGGGATGCAAGGAGCTTCAGCTTCAAGGAGAGGAAAAATGCCTGAGAAATAATTAAAGGAAGAGAGAGCTTGAAAGCAGAGCCTCGAGCAGCTCGGGGCCAGCACGCTGGCCTCCCTCACGAGGCCTGGCACCGAGTCTGCATATTCACTGCGCCCTCAATGAAGGGTGGAGTGAATGAAAAACTCACAGCCTTCGGGCTCCCGGGGGCACTCCTGGCAGCACGGCCGAGCGGAAAGATGCTAATGGATTTGGAGCCGCCCCAGCCAACTCTTCTAGGAAGCCCAGAGCAGCAGCGCTGCCCAGGACAGCCAGCTTCTCCTTCCCGTTTCAGAGACGGAAACACAGACGGCCTGAGATGGTGAGACCCCAAGGGCCCCAAGGGTCGATTAATGAAATTCTAGAAAGCGGAGGGGATCTCAGGTGCCTCTGCCCAAGTTCAACAAGGGGTCTCAGGACTTACTGGTCCACATGGAGTGATGTCCCTGCAATTAGACGCGGCCACCTTCCCAGCCCAGAGCCCAGCCACCACGGGGAGACACCGTCTAAGGAGTGTGTGATGAGTAAGTAGCCCTTGCACTTTGTTTGAGAAAAGCCCTGGGTCTCCGCAGCAAGGAGCAAGTGAACACCAGACTCCCTCCCAAGTCCCCGCAAAAGCAAACCGTCCACGTTGGGCGGGTCCCTCGGAAGATGCCTGCTCCCGGGCAGTGCTGTCCCTTGCCGGGAGGAGACAAGGGTATGACGAGCACGCACACACACAGAGGTGGTAACGTTATCCTTCCTCCCCCCTCAGATCACATACTCCTGGGAGAGCCAGCAGGGAGGCCGAAGGCCCATCCGGATGGGAAGGCAGAGCCCCGGCGTTCCAAGGCAGCGAGGCTCCAGGCTGCCGATGCCGAGGACCCCCCTTCCTCACGTCCCAGCAGCGCCCGCGGGACTGTGAGACAACGCCCACCCCTGCGCGCCCCTGCCGGCCCAGCTCCCACCGCTAGCCTGCCGGGTCTTACTTCTTCACTTTCGGGTACTTCATCTCGGCGATGGCATTCGTGGCTTCCGTCTGCTTCTCCTTCAGATGCTGGGGCCACATGTTGTCCACCCAGTCCACCAGATCTACCTGGAAGCCAGACCGCCGTCAGCACTTCCTGTCTGGGGGGGGGGGGTGCCCGTCTGCCGGGCCCCCTCACCTCCCGCCCTCCCCCGGGGCTGGCACCGGCCGAGAAGCTGGGCGCGGAGAGCAGGGGGGAGGCATCGGGGAGGGGACGGCGGCCGGGGGCCCTACCACGGTCGGACGCTTGACCAGGTGCTCCAGCTTCGTGTGGCTGAACTCGAGGCTGATGACGTTGTACAGCTTGTCCCGCTGGGCCTCCGGCGTCTCGTAGTAGCGCACGAACTGGGACATGCTCATCTCCGTGCCCTTCTGGGTGTTCACGTCCATCACGTCCACCAGCCGCCGGCTACCTAGAGGCAGAACCCACATACTGGTGGCTCCTGGTGGCTCAGGAGCCGGAGGCCGCTGGGGACCCCCATCAACGAAACTCGCCTCACCCATACGCCACGTCTGCTGTTGCCTGGTCCGGTCGGTTTTCCTTACTGACTCTCTCTCCAGTCCATCTGCTTCCCTCCACCACCACGGCCTCCACGCTGGTCCAGTCCACCCTTACTGCTCTCCAAGACGACCTACAGAACTTTCTAAGGGGTCCCCAGGCTCCTCGCTCCTATCCATCCGCCACGGTGCTGCCAGCATGAGCTTTCTGAAACAGAGACCTGACCAGGGACATTCCTCTCTCTGCTTCAGACCATCAGTGCCCCCCAATGCCTACCCAAGATTCTCTTGGCATGGCCCCCAAGGTCTTTCTGCTTATTCACAGCACTAGGATAGCCCTTATTTCCACAGAAAATTAGCTGTTTGGTCATCTCCCTCCCTAGTTTATGGGGCCAGGAAAATTACTTGGGCTTCTCTGAACCTCTGTGTCTTCATCCTTCCATCTCCTTTCATATGCTAGTTGAGAGGATAAAATTAGGTGACGGTCACAGAACTCCTTGGCCCAGTGCCTGGTACATGAATGCATGGGTCCCCCCAGTGCCCCGGCAGTAGTCATAATTCCTAAATAATGTTTGTCCACTCTGTCGTCTTTCTTCCTGACCATTCTGTAACGGTCGCCAGGGCAGAAGTCCTGTCTATCTTGCTCACTCCTTTACCCCGACTATATCTACACAGAGCCCGGCACAGAGTGGGAGCTCAGTACCTATTTTCGGAACAAATAAGTGAACGTTGGCTGTCCTGTACAGTACGTGACATACGACTTCTCATATGAACGGCCTCTGAACTAAAAGGAAGGAGCCGTGTGCCTCCTGCTGCTTCCCCGAGAGAAGGAAACAAGCCCAGGACTGGGAGACAGGAGAGTTCGGTGCCAGCCCTGGGACCACCAGCAACTAATGAACTTTCAAGGTGGGGCGCCCGGGTGGCTCAGTCAGCTGGGCGTCCTACTCTTGATTTCCGCTCGGGTCGTGATCTCAGGGTCATGAGATTGAGCCCCACTTCGGGCTCCATGCCGGGCATGGAGCCTGCTTCAGATTCTCTGTCTCCCTCTCCCTCTGCTCCTTCCCCTGCACCTCACCCTCTTTCTCTCTCTCAGAAACAAAAACAAAACAAACAAAAAACAAGCCTTCAAGGAAATCACAACCCTCCCGAGGACTCTCCTTCTCCACCTGTAAGATGGCAATAACAGCGCTCCAGAACTTCAGCCAATGTAGAAGGAACAAGCAAAGTTCAGCGGGAGGACCATGAAAGGAGAGAAGACAGACACATAGCAGACTGCCAAATTCATGGTGATTTATGATGAAAGCTGCCACCTCCCGTCTGTCAGGACACAAAATAAGCATCATGACTGGAATGAGAAGCCTGCCATCTGGTAAGGAAAGACCTCAATTCCCCATTGGCTCAATGACAAATACATGGTCCATGGAAACCTAGAAATGTGTAAACCAGGGGTGCCTGGGTGGCTCAGTCAGGTAAGCATCTGACTCTTGACCTCAGCTCAGGTCTTGGTCTCGGGTCATGAGTTCAAGCCCCGCCTGGGGCTCCATGCTGGGCATGAAGCCTACTTAAAAAGAAGAAGAAGAAATGTGTAAGCCAGAGGAAAGAAAGAAAGAGAAGAACCAGAAGCAGGTAATCACCTTGTCCAAAGCTACTCTAGGAACAAAGAGCAAACTAAGCAAAAGGGGCCAGCAAATGACGGCCCCACGGGCAAATCTGGCCCCCCACCTGTTTTTGTATGACCCATGAGCTACGGATGGGTTTTATGTGTTGTTGTGTTTTTTAATTCAACAGAGAGAGCAAAACAGCATAAGCAGAGGAAGCAAAAGAAAGAAAGGAAGCAGGCTCCCTGCTCAGCAAGGAGCCTAACCAGGGGCTCGATCCCACGACCCCGGGATCATTAAGCTGAAGGCAGATGCTTAACTGACTGAACCACCCAGGTACCCTGGTTTTTGCATTTTTAAGTGGTGGAGCATGGTGGGGGGAAGTCAAAAGAAGAATACTTTGTGATATGAAAATAATGCAAAACTCAAATCTCTGGGCCCACAGATAAAGTATTTTTTTAATTTTTTTTTTAAGATTTTATTTATTTAGGGGCATTTGGATGGCTCAGTGGGTTAAAGCCTCTGCCTTCGGCTCAGGTCATGATCTCAGGGTCCTGGGATCGAGCCCCGCATCGGGCTCTCTGCTCAGCGGGGAGCCCGCTTCCCCTCTCTCTCTTTGCCTGCCTCTCTGCCTACTTGTGTTCTCTCTCTCTCTGTCAAATAAATAAATAATTTTTTAAAAAGATTTTATTTATTTATTTGACAGAGAGAGAGACACAGGGAAAGAGGGAACATAGGCAGGGGGCGTGGGAGGAGGAGAAGCAGGCTTCCTGACGAGCAGGGAGCCCGATTCGGGGCTCGATCCCAGGACCCCGGGATCATGACCTGAGCCGAAGACTGACGCTTAACAACTGAGCCACCCAGGTGCCCCTACAGATAAAGATTTATTAGCACCCAGCCACACTCTGGTTCGCATGTCTCTGGCTCCTTCCACGCTACAACAGCTGAGCTGCATAGCCGAAAGGACACACTGAACGGCCGGCAAAGCCCAAAACACTTACTCTAGATCATGGTGGAGGAAGTTTGCCAACCCTTGAACTAGACAAAATCCTCATGGAACTTACATGCCAATGTCAGTAATATTCCCATCTGGTTCGGTGCTCTATCCCCAGCTCTGTGCACAGAGCCTGCCCTGTAATGGGCCCAGGGTCAATATTTGTTGAATAAATACACAGTGCCTTTCACGTCGCAGGAACTGAATAATAAAAGTAACCCCTTATGCACATATGAGACGTTGGCTGTTACTATCTTTTGGACTCCATATCTAATTTTCACAAGCACCCCAGACACAAGGTAGGACCATCCCAGCCTTATAAGTGAGGCAACCAGTGCCCCAGAGATGATGGGATTGGCTCAAGTCCTCCAGAAAATACTCTGCCAACTAGAAGAGCTGATGTTTACAGAGCACAGGCAAACTCTCTCCGCAGCTTATCATAAGCTAACTGCGGCTCTGTGTGGTAGAACTTCACTTGTACCCATTTGGTGGATGAGAAACTGAGGCTCAGACAACTAACTAGACCCAAAATGCCCAGGGAATGAGCAGCAAAACTAGAATTCGAAGCCAACTCAATCTAATCCACAGCCCAGGTTCCTATCCCCCCAACTCCCACCCCTGCCCAATGCAATACTGACTCAAGATCACAGACTAGGGTGGAAAAAAAGATTCTCGCCCCCAGTGACTGGCTCTGGCCCACACAGATCCTGGGGAGATGCCCAGAAAGGCTCTGTTTTTGCATCGGGAGTGCAGATCCACCAGGGGGCATCCCTGAACTTTGTTGGGAATGCCGGCCTGCTCTGGACAGCACTGGCTCCTTCCTAACCAGGGCTCCTGGAACAATAGGTGGGCTCTGCTCAGCTTTTCTGGGAAACCCGGCTGGCACAGAACCTGCCATGACAGTGGGGGAGGTGAGGGGCCAACAGTCGCCCAACCCCTTGCCCCTCTCTGGCCAGCCTCCCTCGGCCCTCTGTCTCTCCTCCCTAACCTGGCACCGGGTCCCGTCTGCGAAGCCCCCTGTAGAAGGACTGCTGGGCAGGTAGACGGAAATCACAGCCCCAGAGGCTCATGCCTGCAAGTCAGCATTGAAAACTTGAGCTCAGTAGCCCCTATCAACACAACAAAGTTAAGGTAAGGCTTTATGGTTCAAATCCCAGCTGGCCCTCAGGCCTCTTAGCTTCTCTGAGTGTATCAGTTTCCCCATCTGTGACCTGGGGACAAAAATAGTAGCTAGCCCATGGAGCTGATCTGAGCCTTAAATGAGATCACATACATGAAACACTTCCATTAAGTCCTGCAGGCAGACAGTGTTACCGAATTGGCCAATTTCATCTATAATTACAGGTGGAGAAAGTGAAGCAATAGAAAGTCAGAGCCACTTAAATCTCTGCCGGCCAGTCCAAGGGACTGACTACTTAAAATCCTAAAACATGATAAGGATGGCTAAACGGCTGTGGAGACTTTTTTTTTTGGTGGGGGAGGGTGGTAAAAACGTCCTAAAATTGACTGTGGTGACGTTTGCCCCACTCTGCAGCCAGTTGAAAGACCACTGATTGAGACATTTTATTTTATTTTTTTGATTCAGACATTTTAAATACTTGAATTATATGGTATATGAATTATATCTCGATAAAGATGTTATGAAACACAAAAACTCAGGCACTAACTGACCAACAAAGTTGGTTTTTTAAAAAAGTAACATTTTCTTTCAAAAGTCTCAATTGGGGGTACCTGGCTGGCTCAGTCAGCAGAGTGCAACTCTTGATCTCAGGGCCATAAGTTCGAGCCCCACCTTGGGTATAGAGATTATGTAAAAAAAAAAAAAAGTTCTCCCATCAACTTAAAAACAAATATTAAGGAATGTAAATTATATTGGATTACTATAACATACAGATGAAGCTAATATAACACTGCATGTTAACTGGAATTAAAATAATAACGAGGGTGCCTGGGTGGCTTAGTTGTTAGGCGTCTGCCTTTGGCTCGGGTCATAATCCCAGGGTCCTGGGATCGAGCCCCACATCGGGCTCCCTGCTCAGCAGGAAGCCTGCTTCTCCCTCTCCCACTCCCCCTGCTTATGTTCCCTCTCTCACTGTGTCTCTCTCTGTCAAATAAATAAAATCTTTAAAATAATAACTTTAAAAAAGTGTAAATTGGGACGCCTGGGTGGTTCAGTCGGTTAAGCATCTGCCTTCAGCTCAGGTCATGATCCCAGGCTTCTGGGATGGAGCCCCAGTGGGGAAACAATCTCTGCTCAACAGGGAGCCTGCTTCTCCCTCCCCCTATGCCTGCTACTCCCCCTGCTTGTGCTCTCTCTCACTCTCTCTCTCTGACAAATAAATAAATAAAATCTTTAAAAATACATAAATAAATAAATTCAGCCATAAAAAGGAATGTAATATTGATCCCCGCTACAACATGGATGAAGCTCAAAGACATTGGTAGAGTGAAAGATGCTAGTCACCAATGGTCACATGTTGCATGAGGCCATTCATTTACCATGTGCAGAATAGGTAAATCCAGACAGACTGCAAGTAGATTAGTGGGTGCCTGGGGCCAGGGGACAGGAATGAGGGGTGCTAAGGGGTAGGAGCTTCTTTTTGGGTGATGAGAATGTTTTAGAACCAACAGAGAAGAGGCGCCTGGATGGTTCAGTAGGTTGAGCATCTGCCTTCAGCTCAGGTCATGATCCCAGGGTCCTGGGATGAGCCCTACATCGGGCTCCCTGCTGGGCGGGAAGACTGCTTCTCCCTCTCCCCCTCCCCCTGCTTGTGTTCCCTCTCTCGCTGTCTCTCTCTGTCAAATAAATAAAACCTTAAAAAAAAAAAAGAACAGAGAAAATCGTTGCACAACATTGTGAATGTACTAAATGCCACTGAATCATGTACCTTAAAATGATTAATTTTTGTTATATGAATTTCACCTCAATAAATTATCTTTCTGGGGCTTCCGGGTGGCTCAGTCAGTTAAGTGTCCAACTCTGGATTTCGGCTCAGGTCTTGATCTCAGTGTCATGTGGTCGGGCTCCAAGCTCAGCAGGGAGTCTCCTGGGGGTTCTCTCTCTCTCTCTCTTTTGCCCTGCAGCCCCCTCCACGCCCATACTCTCTCCCTCTCTCTCGAATAGCTAAATCTTAAAAAAAAAATAGTTTTTCAAAGCACTGTAAGACATTACTTTAATCTCATATACTTCCTCCAATCTGACAAGAACAAGAACCTCATTTCTTATGAACTCTATTGTTTCTTGGGTGAGTTTTCCTCAAAACTTTCCTCCTTTCCTCAGGAGCTTGGGCCACGGAGTGTTCCAGCTCCTCTCCCACAAAGCCTTCACAGACTGCCCCCACTGCCCTTCCCTCCCCGCAGGGAGGTGTTAGGTGCTAGGTGTGTGCATGGGCTCAGTTCCTCACAACTCAGTTGGGCTTAGGGATGCAGGCACGGGTGGGGAAACACTACAGAGAGCCCAGGAAATGATAAACACAATTCAGGATGGTAGTGGGATGGTGACCCTCCAAAAGATTTACCCCGAACCTTTGAATAGGACCTTATTTGGAAAAAGGGTCTTTATAGAGGTGATTAACGTAAGGATCTCAAGAGGAGAAAATCCTGGATGCAGGGTGGGCCCTAAATCCAATCACTAGTGTCCTTAGTAGAAGGTCAAGGTCGAGGGCGCCTGGGTGGCTCAGTTGGTTAAGCGACTGCCTTTGGCTCAGGTCATGATCCTGGAGTCCTAGGATCGAGTCCCATATCGGACTCCCGGCTCTGTGGGAAGTCTGCTTCTCCCTCTGACCTTCTCCCCTCTCATTCTCAGTCTCTGTCTCTAATAAATAAATAAAAAAATCTTAAAAAAAAAAAAAAAAAGAAGGTCAAGGTCGAGGGAAAGCCGGAAGCAAAGAGTAAAGAGAGTAATGTGCCTGTAAGCCACAGGCATGCCTGGAGTTACCGTCAGAGCCTCCAGAAGAAAGGAACCAATGCAGCCACTGCCTGGATTCTGGACTTTGAGTTCTGAAACTGAGAGACTAAGTTTCTGTAGTTTTAAACCACTCAGCCTGTGGTACCGGGTTATAGTAAACCCAGAAAACTCCCACAAGATAGCGGCCACTTCTGGGGCGGGGCATTATACGGGAACTTGGGTGCCAGGCGCTCCTTTTATCATTTTTCTTTAAACTTCTCAGCATAGAGAGTACATTCCACCACAAAAATGGATCAAAGGGCTGAGATGTTTCGGGTTCCAGTCTTTCTCCATTGCATAAGACCTTTAGGCAAAGTACCCCAATACCATGGGCAACATGGAGATAAGACCACCTACCTCAAAAACAGTCGTGAAAAAAAACTAATGCTTTTCATTTTAAAAACTGATTTCAATATTCAGACAATTAATGCTAGAGGCAAATGAAAGGCTCTTCAGGGTATCAGACGTGCGGCGGCATCAACGGCACAGAAGTTAAAGATTAGCATGCGAGCCACGGCTTCCCGTCCTACCAATCTAAAATGACAAGATTGCAGGGGCGCCTGGGTGGCTCAGTTGGTTAAAGGTCTGCCTTGGGCTCAGGTCACGATCTCCAGGCCCCTGGATCGAGTCCCACCTCAGGCTCCCTGCTTAGCGGGAAGTCAGCTTCTCCCTCCCACTCTGCCCCTCTACCCTGCTCTCTCTCTCACACACACATAAATGAATAAAATCTTTAAAATGACAAGTTTGTCTATATAAACCCCTTCTTTTTCAGAACACTTCTGACTCATTAACCTGATTCCCAAACTTATACAATAAAACTAAAGGCACAATAAATGTACAATTTTGGGGTGCTTGGGTGGCTCAGTCGGTGAAGCGTCTGCCTTCGGCTCAGGTCATGATCCTCAGGGTCCTGGGATCGAGCCCTGCATTGGGCTCTCTGCTCGGTGGGGAGCCTGCTTCTCCCTCTCCCTCTGCTGATCCCCCTGCTTGTGCTCTTTTTCTCTCTCTCTCTCAAATAAATAAATATTTTATAAATAAATAAATTTATTAAATAAAAAACAAAAGTAGGAGGGCTCCTGGGTGGCTCACTTGGGTTAAGCATCTGACTCTTGATTTCGGTTCAGGTCATGATCTCAGGGTTTTGAGATCGAGCTCCGCATCAGGCTCCATGCTCAGCCCAGAGTCTGCTAGCGAGTCTCTCTCTCTCTCCCTCTGCCCCACCTGCTCATGCTCTCTCTCTAAAATCTTAAAAACAACAACAATAACAACAAACAAAAGTATGAAGTCAAATGAGGTGACCCATAGAAAACACGGGAGGCGTAGATGGCACAGCTTGGCATTGGCGCCCTCCTCCCTGGGGCCTAGCTTTACTTCTCTCTGTCCCACTGACAAGCTTACCTCAAGGGCTCTTGGGATTGAACTGTGTCCCCCAAAAGAGACGCGCAAGTCCTAACCCAAGATACCTACGAACAGGCACTATCTGGAAATAGGGTCTTCGCAGTAGTGATCAAGCTACAACGGGGTCCGAGTGGATACAGGTGGGCCCTTAGCCAATTCCGGTGTCCTTCTAAGACAAGGGAAACTTGGACAGAGACACACATAGGGAACAGCCACATGAAGATGGTGGCAGACGATGGAACCACGTAGCCACAACCCAAAAACGTCACAGAAGCCAGCAGCTACCAGAAGCTGGAGGAGGCCCGGAAGAATTCTTACCAAGAGCCTTCTGAGAGAGCCCAGCCCTGCCAACACCTTGATTTCAGACTTCAGGCCTCCAGGATGGTGAGAGAATACATTTCTGTGTTTGTTTGTTTGTTTGTTTGTTTGTTTGTTTTTGAAGATTTTATTTATTTATTTGTCAGAGAGAGAGAGAGAGCACAAGCAGGGGGAGCAGCAGGCAGAGGTAGAGGGAGAAGCAGGCTCCCCAACGAGCAAGGAGCCCAATGCGGGACTCCATCCCAGGACCCTGGGATCATGACCTGAGCCGAAGGCAGCCGCTTAACCAACTGAGCCCCCCAGGCGTCCCCCATTTCTGTGGTTTTAAGCCACATGGGTTGTGGTGCTACACAAGCCCCAGCAAACAAGAAGGAAGGCTGACCAGAAAGTGACTGGGTAACCCCCCAGGGTTCCCTAAATGTCCCTGAAGGCAGACAAGGGCTAACTTACCCCTGGCCTCCCCCACAGGGCCTAGTTCAAGGTGTTACAGGACACACACGATGCATAACTGCACCGTTGACGAGAAGCTTCGCAAAGAGAAAATGGCATCCACGGGTGACACGGTGCCACTTCATCCTAGTCTAGCTTGTCTCCTCTCTCCCCACTACTACACTCTGAGGGCAAGAGTCTTGTCTGTCTTGCTCCCAACTCTAACCCGCGGACTTAGAATGGAGAGCCTGGCCCATAGCAGGAGCTCGGTAAATATCTATGGGATGAATAAGCCATGTCAGGTGTTTTTCGAGCCTGTGCTTTTCCTAGCCTGTGACATATGACCTCACATATAAACGACAGTTGAACTGGAGAAATGACCTGGGGGTGCTTGGAGGGGGGGTTACGTGTAACCCTCCTCACACTAGAGAAGATAAAGCCCCCCAACCTGGAAAGAAAGCATCTGGAAATCCTGAGTAGTCAGGATTTCTTTTCTGAACACAAACCAGGCTTCCAGTCGCCCCGTCACAGTCCCCGGGGCTCTCGACGCACCCTCGCTTCCCGCTGCTCTTAGCCAGGTGCACGTCCCCGGCTGACCCCACGACAGCCTGCCCCATCCTCAGAGGAAAAGGGAAGTCAAGGCCTGGAGTGGTCAGAGGGGTGAGGCGCAGCTGCGGCTGACGGGGGAGTAAGGGTGTGCAGGGGTGAGGCCCGAGGTTGGGAGAGACTGAGTGATTATATCTAGCGCAGAAGGTCAAGACACTTGGTTCTAAGAATAGCTCTCTTGGAGCGCAGGGAGCTCCATCCAGCTCCCCCCGTGTCCTGGACACCGTAGTCTACATAGTCTACGGGAGGGACGGAAGCAGAAAGAAAGGGGGCGGGGAGGGAAGTCCGTTCTTTCAGATACCCGCGCTCCATAAACATAAGCCCCTCAGGAAAACACAAACGTACCAGTACCCAGAAAATTAAACGCTGCTGGGCCCCAGCCCCAAGTGGCTGCGAGAGGAACAGAAATGATGACGTATTTCCTGGGGAGGCAGAATGATGGTGGTCGAAGCGACCACTGGCTTAGGGGTCTGAGATAAGGGAACCAGCAGAGGAGGGGGAGTGTCCTTCCAGGTGTATTCCAGCCAACAAATGACAAAGGATGAGAGAATGAGACCGTCACCACTTTGCACGCTCTACCACAATAACGAAGCTGTACATCAAACATCGACGCCTGCTAACATCAGACAGAGAGAGAGAGAGAGAGAACCTGACATTATGTGCCTCCGGACAGAAGAGGAGATCATCTATGAAGTAGTCCTGCTAGGAAGAATGAATGAATGAATGAATGAATGAACGAACGAATGAATGAGTGCATTTTTATGTGGAGAGAAAGACATTGTGAACGAGCATTTCCATCCAACTGCCAACTTACAGAAACTACAGAGGACACAGAGCACTCCAAGGGAATGCTATTGGCAAAATCCAGACAATGGAAAAACCCTACAGGTCAAAGAATCCAACTTCAGATCGGCTGCAGATAGTGGGAGGGCCCAGAGATTACCAGACACTTAAAAGATGTCACAACCAGTCACAGCGTAAGGACCTTAAGGACTGTATTTACATTCTGACTCACAGAACTGGCAAAAGAAAAGGAAAAAAAAGTAACACGTATGCTAATGTGAAACTGGACATTTGCACAATAAATGTGGATATTTACTCTATTTATTTTGATTTTATTTACTTATTTGACAGAGAGAGAGATCACAAGTAGGCAGAGAGGCAGGCAGAGAGAGAGGGGGAAGCAGGCTCCCCGCCGAGCAGAGAACCTGATGCGGGGCTCGATCCCAGGACCCTGAGATCATGACCCGAGCCAAAGACAGAGGCTTTAACCCACTGAGCCACCCAGGCGCCCCATCACTTTATTTTTTAAATTATTATTTTTTTCTTTTTTAAGTAAGCTCCATGCCCAGCGTAGGGCTTGAACTCACAACCCCAAAATCAAGAGTTCCATGCTCTACCGACTAAGCCAGCCAGGCGCCCCCAGTATTTACTCATTTCAAAGAATTATTGTTTTTAAAAGATTAGGTGTGATAA
Source organism: Nasua narica (assembly GCA_028533885.1). Lineage (NCBI taxonomy): Eukaryota > Metazoa > Chordata > Mammalia > Carnivora > Procyonidae > Nasua > Nasua narica. The sequence goes on along the minus strand of CM052808.1, from coordinate 5,899,665 downwards.
CACTATTGTGAGTAAGGTTTTAAAAATCCCTTCTTGCAGGGCGCATGGGTGACCCATTGGGTTAAAGCCTCTGCCATCATCTCAGGTCATGATCTCAGGGTCCTGGGATCAAGCCCCGCATCGGGCTCTCTGTTCAGCGGGGAGGGGCGCCTCCTTCCCCCTCTCTCTCTCTGCCTGCCTCTCTGCCTGCTTGTGATCTCTCTCTGTGTCAAATAAAATAAATAAAATCTTTAAAAATAATAATAATAAAATAAAAATCTCTTCTTGCTTAGAACTATATGCTGAAAACTTTACGGAAGAAATGGGATGACGTCTAGATATGCCTGAAACATCACAGGAGGACAAGAAGTGGACGGAAGTATGAAAGGGGCAGGGATGGGGGCTGGGTGTTGGGTCCGTGGGAATTCATTATTACTTTCTGTCTACTCGTTCCTTTTTAAAATTCTCTCCGGCAAAAAGGATTTTTCTAAATCCCAGCTCTGTTACTAGCTCCATGGTTGTAAGGCCTCATTTACCCTTTCTAGACTTGGAGGGTGTTTATTTGCAAAAGGGGCCTATTGATGCAAGAGAGCCCAGCACCGCGCCTGGCATATGGTAAAGTCTGCGACGCGTTTCGCCACCAGCCGCTGAGCTGGTCTGGGAAACGCGGTGTCCAGACCAGACCGACAGGGAAAGGGAGCTCCTTCACCTGCCCCGTGGATGGACTTCTCCGGCACTTCGAGTTTAACCCTGAAGACACAGCCCCACAACAGGGTCTTTCTTTCTTTCTGGAAGAACCACACTGGAGGCACCAGTGCCTGGCTTGTTTGTACCTCGGTCAGTGACGGCCCACAGGAGGCCACACAATGAGCAGTGGACGCCACCGGGGCACCCGGGACAGTGCCAAGAGCCCTGGACTGAGTTCCAGGCCCAGCAACCCTCACTGACCCTGCTCCAGGCCTCAGTTGCCTCGAGTGCAAAGCCAGGAAGAAATGACCTTTATACTTCTGCGTTCACGGCCATAGAACTCTTTCTTCAAACAGAATCTTTGACAGGAGCCAAAGGCATAAATAAAAACAGGCAGTTCAGGTTGAAGCAGGAGATGGGGAGGGGAGATGGCGCTCAGAACCCAGATCCGGATTCCAGGGATTTCCTTTTGAAAACCACTGGGTTAGGTCTTTTTTTAGGTCCTCTTCCAGGACCGACACGCTGATGTTTAGCCTAGTTCTCAAATACTCAGATCAGATCCCTCACACGTGAACCCAGCGGGGGACCAGACCCCGAGGCTTGCCCCAGGGGTCACTGGGGACGCTGTGGCCTGCCGGTCCTTTTCAGTCTGAGCTGGGAGATTAAGAATTAGCTCTCCATCTTCTCAAGTTCCCAGTCTGGTCTGCCATGGATGGCAAAGGAGAGCTGGGCATAAGCGCCAGGTATCTGAGCAGGAAGCTCAGGGAGGAGGCATGTGCCCCCCCCCAAGGGACAGAGGGGACACATGAGCGCTAAGAATGGAATGTGGCCCTCCACGCTCTGGAGAGCAGCCATCCCTGGAGCAGGTGACAGGGACAAGCTGCCCTTTGGATCCTGCAAGGGACCCAGAGCCCTGGAACTCTCGGGCTCCTGAAGTCAATGGGTTACAGGAGGAATTTTCCACATTGTGCAGTGCTTGGCATTGCTAAGTAGGCCAGCGGCTCAGCCCCCTCCCTTCTTTTCTCCCCCCCCCACCTCATCGGTGCTCTGGGCTCCCAGGCTACACACACATCCAACAAATTCCAGCTGCAGAAATTAATCCGTGGCCCCACAGCCCTTGCTTTGAAGGCCCCATCCGTCAGCTCCAAGAACCGTGGGCTCAGAGCCGTGAAGAGGCTGCTGAAAGTCACCTTGAACGCTAATCTAAGGCACACACAGGCGCTGACCTCAAACTGCCCCTGAGCCCGCTCTTCGGAGAGTGCCCACCACTGTCCCTCTCTATCTTCCTCAAGTTTCTGGATTGGTTTTTTATTCTGCTCCTTCAAAATATCTCTCCATCCATTTCCCAGAGGTAGTGTTTATGCACAAAAGCACTGGCCACAGTCCCAAGCTCACCCCGCTATCTCCCAGCAGGGGGGGCCTTGGGGTCTCTGTTTCCTCAACTGTAAGGTGGAGACAATAGGGCCTGCCCACACAATGACTGAAAGTACCTTGTAAACTTAGAAGCAGGAGTCCTATTAGGGATGCCTTGCGGGGCTGGAGGTGTGAGGGAAAGGGGAGGGCCCAGGGCAGAGAGTACCCGCACCACTTGCCACAAACCTTTTCCCAGGTCTTGGCCTCAGTTTCCTCGCTGTGAAACAAGATGCTTACAGAGGTCCTTGGGATCTCCCTAGGCACTGACATCCTCTGGCTCCGCATCTTTGAACCTTCAAAAATAATCCCCAGGACACATCCAGTGCCAGGATGTCCTCTGTGCCCTGGGCTCAAGACCCTGCCTGACCCTCACAGACAGATGAACGGAAGAAGACACAAACCCAGACAAACAAAGCGAGGTTAAACCCAATCAACCAAGAACCCAAAAGACGCCCGAGCCAAAACCAAGAAAGAGCTCTAGATTATAGGACACTGAGAGCCAGCCAAAGTTCTGAGCAGAAGTTAAGAGACCAGCTCCTTGGTCAGATGGATATGGGCATAAATCTCAGGTCTCAGGAAGCAGTAGCTAATGCTAGTAACTCCAGTCTAAGGAACTACCCCACAGGGGAGTGATTCCTATCAGGCAAACAGGGAGCAGAAGCAAGTTTAGTTCCCCCAAGGCCCAAACACAGTCAATATTTTGATTTCAGAACACTGGCTTTGCAGGAAAATAAAAAAGCTGGGTATTCATCTTCAAGAGGAAAAAAAAAAAAGAAACACAACTGAACCCCTCTGAACCCGTCCTTCCCTGGGGCTCAGGAGCCTCAGCCCTCCTGACTTCCTGCACCTCCCCCCGCGTGCATCTTCTGCGAGGCGGATGCCTCCCGCCCTGTCTATCCAACCTGGATTTCTGTCCTGAGCTCCATTCAGTGAGGCCAGAATGGAGCCCAGCCACACGCACACGCAGACACACACACACACACACACACACACACACACACTCTCTCTCTCTCAAATCTACTTTTCCTCTGGGTTTGCGTTACAAGCATCACCTTCTCCCAACCGCTGAAATTCAAACCCACGTTTGAAACTGAGATGCCATCTGCTGTCTGGGCAACTCGCAAGTCGCTTGTCTCCAGGCCTCAGTTTTTCCTACCTGGGAAAGGGGAAAGCAAGACTGGAGGGAGTCTAAGAACTTTGCGGGGGTTTACAATGTAAAATGTCTATTTTAAGCCAACTTTATTTTATTTTATTTATTTATTTATTTATTTAAAGATTTCATTTATTTATTTGACAGAGGGAGAGAGATCACAAGTAGGCAGAGACAGGCAGAGAGAGGGGGAAGCAGGCTCCCTGCTGAGCAGAGAGCCCGATGCGGGGCTCGATCCCAGGACCCTGAGATCATGACCTGAGCCAAAAGCAGAGGCTTTAACCCACTGAGCCACCCAGGCACCCCTTAAGCCGACTTTAAAAAAAGGTCTGGAAGCAAGTCAGCTACGGTTGATTTGTAAGGAGTGAGAATTTACGAAGCGCCGGCGGTCAAGGGCACGCGCACGTCTGGTGAGTCTCCTCTGCTACACACAACACAGACATGGACGAGAAAGTCAGGAAGCAGACGAGTGAGGAAACCCCCAGAGCTGGGTTTGGATCTGAACTCGACCACCTGCCGTGCGGGTTGTCCCCTCTGAGCCTCGGATCCCCCTTTGGGATAGTGAACAGTAACACTTAACTCACATGATTATTGGTGAGAACAAAATGAGGTCATATGGTAAACAAACAGTAAAAGATAGGGGATGACTACTGTAATTGGGTAAGCAAATGAATAGTGAATGAGGCGATTTGTCGTGAAGATTTTTCAAGAAAAGGGGCCAGAGAAAACATCAGTTAGCTTGGGTATCCTCCTTAGGGAGAAATACAATAAAGAGGGGCACCTGGGCAGCTCAGTTGGGGAAGCGTCTGCCTGCGGCTCAGGTCATGATCTCGGGGTCCTGGGATCGAGCCCTGCATTGGGCTCCCTGCTCAGCAGGAAGTCTCCTCCCTCTCCCTCTGCCCCTCCCCATAGCTCTTGCTCTTTCCTCTCACTAGCTCTCAAATAAATACGAAAAATCTTAAAAAAAAAAAAAAAAAAAGAGGGGCGCCTGGGTGGCTCAGTGGGTTAAAGCCTCTGCCTTGGGCTCGGGTCATGATCTCAGGGTCCTGGGATCGATCCCCGCATCGGGCTCTCTGCTCGGCGGGGAGCCTGCTTCTCCCTCTCTCTCTGCCTGCCTCTCTGCCTACTTGTGATCGCTCTCTCTGTCAAATAAATAAATAAAATCCTTAAAAAAAAAACCATCTACAAGTACACACAATAATCTGGATGTCTCATAAACACCAAGGTGAGCAAAAGAGGCAGAACAACAAGAGGACACCCGCTGGAGTCCGCTGTCATAAAGGAGGAACGCAGGCAAAAGTCATCCATGCTGGAAGAAGGGAGGGCGACAGTAGAGGGCGTAGACAGCATGGGAACACGGGGTAGATTCTGGGGCGCCAGGTACCGTAATATGTTCAACTTGTTAAAATTAATTGAGCTGTATCATTACCATATGTGCACTTTTCTATATGTAAATTATACTTCAATAAAAAGCTTTCATTTTAAGTGTACAGTGTCCTAAAAATGGAAAGTGCCTTTTTTTTTGTTTTTAAAGGCGAGGAGCTGAGAACAGAGACCAGGTGCCTGAATTCCCAGAAGGCATATAAATAGGGCCGATAGAGAAAAGCCTGATTTTAGGGCATCAGAGAAGAATCTGGAGCCCCAACTCGCAGCCCCAATAGCTGGCCCCTTCTCGAACAGCTCCCTCCCAAGACTCAAGGTCTACGGAAGAGAGGCCTGGAGTACAGAGGCACACACTGACTGCCCCATATGCTGCCCTCCAAGGCAGAACCCCCATTTCCATTAGGGGCATGTTTATGCCATCCAGCAACCCTGCAGCGTCACCCCTTCCCCACTCCCAGATGACTTGCTTATGCTGCAGTGGACCCAGCTTGTGCTAAACCTGCCAGAGCCAATCCAGAAACACTTGATGGAATCACTGGTAGGTGGCGAGGGGGGACCTAGGCTGGCAGGAAAGAAGTGGGGAGCTGCTGGCTCCCCATCTTTGCCAGCCCATGAGGAGAAACTTGCCCAAGGATGAAGCAGAAAGTGGAAGCAAAAGAGGAAAGCAGAACGGAAAAATGAGAGTCAAGCTCTCGCGATCTTGGAACACCTAGATCAAGAGATGCCTGAAGGTCACACCCTAAACTTATTATGTAAGCTAGTGAGTTCTGTTTTGCTTAAGCCAGCTTGAGTTACATCTGCCATTTATGTCACTATGAAGTATGTGCCCTTTCACTGCTCCCCAGAAGCCCGTGTGCATTACCAGAGACAAAAATGGGCATAATAGGGGCGCCTGGGTGGCTCAGTCAGTGAAGCGTCTGCCTTCTGCTCAGGTTATGATCCCAGGGTCCAGGGATTGAGCCCCACATTGGGTTTCAGGAAGTCTGCTTCCTCTCTGTTTCCCTCTGCCCCTCGCCCTGCTCGTACTTGCGCTCTCTCTCTCAAATAAATAATCTTTTAAAAATAAATAAAATAAAATGGGCCTGATAATGCCCCATGCTAACTGCACCCCTCCTAATGTCACGACATAGTCCACCTTCGCAAACCACTTCAATACCCGCCAATCCATTCGATCATCACAGAAATGCCAAACAAGATAGGATGCACATATCCCTACCCCACTTTCTTTGCCATCCCAGACTTTTCGAGAGCTAGCAAGGATGTCGGGACCATCTAATTGAGTCCTCTTGCTTCGACAACCGGAAGAATGAGGCACAAGGAAAGAAGCAGCAGCCAGCATACGACTAGAGTACAATAAAGCTTCGAAGAACTTTTAAGTTCCTCAAAAGGGCCAAGAACATCATTATGAAGACTCTGATGTTGCCTGAATCTCAGACTTGAGAATCTGGCTTTCATCCTCACTCATAAAAAGAATCTCATCAGATCCAAGTCCTGCCGTTATAATAAATAACATTGGGGACCATCCACCAAGTACCCATTAGCCAACGCAATGCTAAGCCTTCAGTCATTCTCTTATGGAATCCTCTTTTGAGGCAGATTCTACTACTAGCTCCATTTTGCAGATGTGAAAACTGAGACGTGGAGTAAGTGGCTTGCCCCCAAACAGTCAACCGGCAGAGCTAGGCCTCAAACTGAGGCTGTCCAACAGCAAAGGTACTGGGTGGGGTTGGGGCACCAGAATGGGTCGTCGGTGCCAAGGCGTAATTTTGGGGGTCCATCGTCCCATCTTCTGCACAGTGTTGGAAAGTGTGCCCCTTCTGCTCTGATGTTCACCTCCCTCAGCATTCCTAGAATCCAGCTTAAAAAAATGCATCTCCTGAGCAAGTCCTTGGCAATTAACTGAGATTCTCCCACCCATCATCACCACCGTCTCCTTCGAGCCAACGGGTCCTCCCTTCCGAGTAGCTGTTCACGCACGTTGGGGTCAATTATTCTGTCTGGAATATCTGACACACCACCGGTCAGCTGTCTTCATCCACACGGCCACCAGAGTCGGCTTTTACGACACTTAAATCGCATCACATTACTTCATGCCCACTAGGACAGCGATCGTCAAAAACACAGGCAGTAACGAGCCTTGGTGAGGATGTGGAGAAACTGGAGCCCTCGTACGTCACTAATGGGAAGACAAAATGGCCAGCCGCTTTGAAAAAGTCTGGCCGTTCCTCCGGTTAAATATAGTTACCATATGACCCAGTTACCCGGGTATAGACCCAAGAGAAAGGAAAACGTATGTTCACCCAAAAACTTGTACACAAGTATTCATAGCAGCATTCTTACATCAGGCAAGAAATGGAAACAACCAAGACGTCCATCACCCGACGGATGGATGAACAAGATGGGGTCTACGCACACACGTCCCGTGGAACCTTATTCATCCATAAAAGAGAATGAAGCCTGGGACCCAGTTTAAACATAGATGAACCTCAAAAACGGGAGGCTGAGGGAAAGAGGCCAGTCGCAAAAGCCACACAGTGTGTGATTCCACTCACACAAGACGTCCAGAATAGACAAGCCCGCAGAGGCAAAAACCACGTGCCTGGTTGTCGGGGGCTGACTGGGGGGGGGAGGGGTAACCCACGTTCTGAAATTCCATTGTGGCCATGGCCGCGCGACACTGTGAATGAACTCGGGGCGCCGAGCTGCACACTCTGAAGTGGTTAAACACGGAGTTTTATGCTGTATGAATTTCATGTCAATTAAAAAAATATATTTTTCACCCTCTTCCAAAGAAAATGATCGGATAGCATAGCGACCCCCTTTGCCCTCCTTTAAAACTCCCCATTGGCTACCCATCACACCAGGCGTCAACCCCAAATTCCCTGCCATGGCCTCTGAGGCCCCACTGGCCCTGGCCCTGTGACCTCTCCCCTCTCCTTCTACTTTCCCCCTTACTCCTACTCTTCCCCCACCTCCTGGCCTTTGTCCCTCAATCTGGCACATTCTTTCCCACAGCTGGCTTCTCATCAGTCAAGTCTCTGTCCAAATGTATAAACACACACACACAGGGTCCTCTCTGACCACCCCATCTAAAATACAGCTCCGGGGGGGGGGGCCTGGGGGCCTCAGTTGGTATCCTGTTAAGCGTTGGCTCAGGTCATGATCTCAGGGTAATGAGACAGAGCCCCGAGCAGGGCTCTGCACTGGGTGTGGAGTCTGCTTAAGATTCTCTCCCTCTCGGGGCGCCTGGGTGGCGCAGTTGGTTGAGCAACTGCCTTCGGCTCAGGTCATGATCCCGGAGTCCCGGGATCGAGTCCCATATCGGGCTCCCAGCTCCATGGGGAGTCCGCTTCTCACTCTGACCTTCTCCCTTCTCATGCTCTCTCTCTCTCTTTCCTAATAAATAAATAAAATCTTTAAAAAAAAAAAAAAGATTCTCTCCCTCTCTCCCTCTCCCCCCCTCCCTCCCCCTGTCCCCTGCCCCTCTCCCACCATGTGTGCACGCGTGTGCTCGCGTTCTCTCTAAAAAAACAAATAAATAAAAATTTTAGGGGCGCCTGGGTGGCGCAGTTGGTTGAGCGACTGCCTTCGGCTGAGGTCATGATCCCGGAGTGCCAGGATCGAGTCCCACATCGGGCTCCCAGCTCCATGGGGAGTCCGCTTCTCACTCTGACCTTCTCCCTTCTCATGCTCTCTCTCACTCTCTCTCTTTCCTAATAAATAAATAAATAAAATCTTTAAAAAAAATTTTTTTTTTAAATAAAATAAATACAGCTCCCATCACGCTCCATCCCCATATCCTGCTTTATTTCTTTTAGGCCTTATCACCTTCCAAAATGATACAGCTTTTTAAAAAACTGTTGACTTCTCTGTTGCATGCCTCTCCAAGTAACAGGAGAGGGATCCCGTCTGTCACGCTCACGGCTCTGAACTTGCCTGCCACGTAGGAACTAATTGAGAAACACCTCCGGAAAGAATGGGTTTATTGGAGGACTTCCGTAACACCTGAAAGGCCACCTGCTCCCTGGTCAGGTGTGCGGACCCCTAAGGGATCAGCCACACTCTGCAGGTGCTCAGGGAGCTCATAAGCATTTGCTGGCTAGGCTGGCAAACCCCACCCTAGACGTGTCTAGAACCCTGAGGAAGCGGGAAGAATGATTCCTCCCCTCAAAGTCTGAAAGTCTTTCAGGGGTCACAAAGCACCCAGTGTTTACCCAGCAACCTACCAACAAACGCAAAGGAGAGATCTAAGATTGTGTTGCTGATGGAGGCTAGGGTCCAAATCGGCCTCATAAAACTGCAAGCTGGCAAACACCCTTCTGTACAGCTTCTCACGACTTTGCCATCTGACCTATTCTCCAGAATGAGACGGTTGCCGCTCACACCTGCTCCTGCCTCTTCCCACGGGGACTTTCTTTTCAGAGGCAGTTAAAAATCTAAACGGGCGGGTGGTGAAGACGTCCTGCCCCTCGTTCCCCCTACTTTGGGCCTCTCTGAGCTGCTCATGCAGCAAGCAACTTACCCACTAGGAGTTTGACATCTCGGACTGTGAAATCAGGGTCAGGCATCCTGGAAAAGAGAGGAGTATAGGCATTTGCTGAGAGGCCAGAAACAATAGAGTTCGACCCAACTCTGGAGGCCGAGGAAGGCCATTTTTCCAAGAGGGTTCCCGTGCTCTCGGTTTGGGAACCCAAAATGAGATGATCCAGAAGGCAAGTGATAGACCAGCCAATGTCCCAAGGGAGGGTCATTCTCCAACCACTAAGCCCTCTCCTCACCCCGGTATGCAAGCCAACCCCCTCACACTCCCCAACATGAACTCGGCACTGCTGCAGAAAAGATGGGACATCCACCATCCACCCCACTTTTCAGGGGAAGACTGAGTCGTGGTGTCAAGGGGTAAGTCCCAGAGCTGTGCATTCAAACACCTGCATTCTTTTCGGGTGGGCAGCTCTCTCTGTGCCTCTTCCCCTAACAAATACTCACCATAAAAGGAATTGTATGGAGGGTTACAAGAATCCCTTTAAGTTCAAAGGGGAAAAAAAAAAAGACACACATCATTCCAATTCCAGGGATTTGGTAACGCCGGCTATAATGACTGTGATGACCTTCACTATTAATTAATAGTTATGTCAAAGGTCTGATTTCTACCCGAGGAACAAGACTCTTGAGCAAGCCTGGCAGGAGAGGCTGGAGAGGAGGCAAACTGGGATGACACCAGCGGGCTCCTCTCCACCCCTGCCGGAGGGGCGGAAACCTGTTCTTCCAGCCTTCCTCCCGGATCTCTCCCCCACCCCACCTGGAGCCCTGACAGATCTCTAAGAGAATGTAAACCAAACAAGACACAGTGGGGGAGGCAGGTGCTGGGGACAGGCAAAGAGAAGACTTGGAGCCTAGCATCCTAGGAAACATGCCCTCCACAGAAAAGAACCAATATTCCACACAGTGGGAGTCTGAGTAGAAAAATATGTCTCTACGTGGCCTGCCTCTGGGCTTAGTGACTGGCCAATCCCTTCGCAGCTCAGGCCCTGCCTCAGTTTCCTAACTTGGGGGGGGGCACAATTCTCCTTAGGAACTCACTGCACGTAACTGGGGTGGGTCAGGGAAAAAAGTCATCACTGCTCAAGTACCCTCTGTCCTCTCCACCCAAACTCTCCGAAAAAAAAACCAACCTTTGGAGAGTTTTTCCCCTTTGTCAGGCCTTAAACAAAGAGATACTCTCCCCGGATGAGGAAGGGAGATCCTTCTCTGTGATGAGAGGTGGGGAGAAGGGGAGAAGAAATCTATCCCAAACTATCCTCTAACATTAGGGAGAGAGACATGGGAAGACGCAATTCGTTTCGGCAACTTACTTAATCCCCAGTCCATCCTTTTCTCGAAATATCAGGGGAACCCTGAGAGCTTCTCTCTGCACGTATTCATAGTTGAAATCTGTTTGGATATTGGAATTAAAACAGCTTGGTTAAGTCATGAAGGAGCAGATGAGCCACGAACAATCGGTCAGAGGAAAGAACACGGTTAGACCAGGCTCCAGCTCTGGGGCAAGAGATTCCCTGTCCAATGACAAGGAAACGGGGCAGGCCCAGCCCAGGCCAACTATCAACTCTTCTGCCTACTCACTCATTCCCTGCATGCCCCACGGGTCAGAACTTGTCAATGAAGAGCCCAAGGCCAGGGAGGCTGGGGAGGGAGGCTCCTGAAAGAGCCCCCGCACAGAAAAGGCCCCAGCCATCACTGAGAAAGAGGGACAGAGAAATGTACCCCAAGCTGAGCTCAGAAAGTAAAGGCAGTGCAAAATCGAAAAATACCACCTGGGAGGATCTGAAGCCCCAGAGAGGAGGCTGGGAGGAGGGTTCTCATTGTAGCTGAGCATCGGGGAAGATCTTATTGTAATATCCCGCATAGTGAAGGGGAGGGGGGGAAAGCCGGTTTCCCTGGAAACTGTGTATTTGGTGCCAAAATAACTAGAGAACTGGGCACAGCTTTGTTGTCTTAATAGTGTAATTCTGCTCCAGCTACTGCCATCCTTGTCTCCACTGGGGAACCGACCGGGACGCTCCCCCCAGGTGAAGGCAGCGTCAAGGGGGCACAGTGAGGCCTGAAGCAAACCCACAAGGTAGAGCTCCGTCTCAGGTTTGTCTAGCATAGACCCCCAAATCCCTTATTGAAAGCCCTGGAGAGTGAAGGAGGCCTTCATTTCTATGTCCCTCAAGTTCCAAAACCAGGGGATCTGACCCAACCTTACCCTTAAATACGGAGTTGAGGGAGGCTGAGATAAATCATCACATCCCCAAATCCTTGGGTGAACCGAAGCAATCCATGTGGCCACAAGCCCTCCCTGGCAGGTCGGAGGAGAGACCACAGGCCACAGGAGCCCCTGCCCCAGGGAGAGTTCACCAGGGCAGCTAGGTGGGGGAGGAGGCCAAGGCAACTCTGCTCAGAGCAGAGGAAGAGAACAAAACCAGAGCTGGGGAAAGCCCTGACCTTAGCAGCTCAGATCCCCAGGGGCTCACAGTGAATGGGGATTCCTAAGGATTTAAAGGCAGAGAAGTTTAAGAAGCTTCTATTTTGAATCCAGGCTAAGGACTCCTTCTGTTTCTCAGCTCCTCCCTCGAAGTTTTGGGGCCAGATCTGAATTAACTACCAAATCGCTAGGGCCCTCTCCTTTGAAAAGTGCCTGGACAGAAGATTTAAAGGCTCTCCTTAGCTGGAATCCACCCCCTACACACCCACACCCACACCCAAAGCCCGCCTCCCACCCCCACTCTCCTCGGCTTCCACTTCCTCAAATGAGCTTGAGAAAACACTCAGATCTCCGGCTGAGAATTCCTCACAAATGACTAGGAAGAGTTTGCATGTTGTTTTCTCATAGCATCCATCAAACTCAGTAAAATGGGAAGGAAACGAAAGGAATTAAAATCCCATTTGTGCTAAAGAAATTTAAATGGAGTTGAGACTAGCCCCCCAGACCGTATGCCTCAGGGTGCAACGCTCTTAAGACCTGGCAGGCTGGAAGAAAGGTCTTCTTCCCTCCCCGCCAACCACTACCCCCTACCACTGAAGCCCGGCACCCCAGGAAGCAGTGGGCACAAAAGAGAAACTTCAAAAATGCAAAGCCAAGACTGTGTCTTCTGGGGGCTAACCCACAGCCCCAGCCACTCAACCAGAACCTGGAGGGGAAGGCACCGTCCCTGTTGGCAGCTCACTGAGGGACGGAAGGTTTTCCAAGGGGACGGGGAGCCAACAAAATGAAACGGTGTATTATAAAGGAAACTTGAATATCTAAGAGGAGGGGGAAAAAAAAAAAAACAGCTTAGAAACCCCAGAGAGCCCAGGGAAATACCTAGGTAGGCAGGGGCATCTCCAAAACCCCAGTCCCACAGGAAGAACCGCAGGTCACATGGGGCCTCTAGAGGCCTCAGACCCAAGCCAGAGCATCACCCCAACATTGGGAGGACACCACCAGACACCTCCCTAATACTAGGGTCAGGGAGAAACTCAGGTCCTGAAGGTCCCAGGCTGGGATGGCACCCCAAGACCTCAGAGGCTTCCCCAACTTCTCTAAACTGGCAGGGCCTACAAGGGACAGAGCTCTCAAGGTCTCAGGCTGAGAAGAGACTTTGTTCCTCAGAGGAGTACCCCACATTTTCATTTCAAACTACAGGGGTCAGGGATCTCAGCCCAAAGCCTGAGGGAGTAAAACTCTCTTATCCCCAGTCCCTACTTCAAACTGTCAAGGCTAAAGGGCCAGAGGCCTCAGGCGTAAGTGGGGGCACCAGCCAAAAGCTCTGAAACTCATCCAGCCCCTGCTCCAATCTGGCAGAGACCGGAAGGTTACCGGGTTCTGCAGACCCCAGGGGCTGAGGAGACATCATTCAGGTACCGGAGCATCCCTAGCACCAGCTGCTAACTGGCAGGGCCTGAAATGGGATGGGGTTTGGGAGGCTTCAGGCCTAGGGGGGTCCTCATCCCAATGCCCTGGGGCACCCCAGCCCCTCTCCCAGTCTGGCAGCCGCACCTCATTCAGCACAAGGGGATGGGCTGGCTCTGGGAGGGGTAGAATGCCGCGCACCCGCCCTCCCTCCGTCCACCCGTCAGTCCCCAGGTCCCTCGGACCGCCGGTCCCCTGGCTCTGCCCACCCAGGGGCCGGCTGTGGGCGCGGGCCGGGTCTAGGCCCACGCCCGGCCCCCGTTCCCTCCTGCCCTCCTCCTTCGCCACCCCACCCCACCCCCCCAGTGCTCGGCCTCGTTTCGTCACCGGATCCCCTGGAATGGGGGACGCGGGCGCGAAATACGAACCCAGCCACCGGCAGCTCCCTCCCCACGTGCGCTCGGCCCGCGGCGCGGAGGGCGGCCCGAGGAGGGGGCGCCTCACCTTTGCCCTCCATGGCGTGCACGAAGTCCCCCTGGTACAGCTGACTGCGCAGCTTCTCCTCCAGGCTGAAGCCGCGGACGCTGACGATCTCCTCCACGTCCGACAAGTCCTCGTTCTCGTCGTATCTCTGGCGGTCAATCGGACGCTGCGGGGACCCAAACCAGAGAGCCCGAGGCATTATTGGGGAAACTGGGGGTCGCCTCTTACCCTAGGCCCAGCTCAAGCAGGTGCAGGAGTTGCGCGCCCCCTGCACCCCACCACTGCGACCCGAGGAACTTTGCGCAAATGCCAAAGATGCTGAAAATCAGGATAACGAGAGGGGCCAGCACCCCCGGGGTCCGGCTGTGCCCTACACAGGACACTCCCCTCCTGCATCTTTGGAGGCCGTGAAGGGGACATCTGGGGGGCTCTCCCTTGCCCCCCACCCCCAATGAGTGTTGAGTTTTGCCCACTCGGCCGGGAGCCTGGTTATGTAACCCGCGAAGGGGGCTCCGCGCACGGGCTGGCGGGGCATTTGTAGGCCCCGGGAGGAGCCGCCGCAGCGCCCTGCTCGGCGCTAACAGCAGCCCGGGCAGCCGCCGCGGCAGAGCCGGGAAGCCGGAACCGGGGGCCGGCGGCATTTCTAAGACTGGAGCCGCCCCCGAGCTACTCGGGAAGCTGGAAAGCTGAAATGGAAGGGCTGAGACCCCAGCCGCCCCCGCCGACCGCCCGCCAATGCTAGAAGAAGAGGTGGAGGGTAGGTCCGGGCTTGGGAGGGGGAGAGGCAGACGGCCCGCCACAAAGCTCCCATCGGAGACCCCAAAACGCACCAGCAGCTGCCTCATCTCCCCACAAGCGCGCGCGCACACTCACTTCCTAAGGAGACTCCCCCACCACTCCCCGCATCCCCTGCCTCCTCCCTCAACAGCCCAGCGCCGGGCCCTGCAGCCCCCCAGATTCCGGGCGAACCCCGAGCCCGCTCAGCCTCGCTCCACGCCTTTCCCCGCTACCACCTCCCCACGCAAGTGTCTGAGACTCTGAGCCTCACAAGGGACTGGAGGAGTAAGCTTGCTTCCTTTTGCATGCAATTTATTATATTTTTTCCGGTCCTCTTGCAAAATACAGAAAAGGAAAGAAAAGGCAGCAAGAAACAACAACAACAAAAAAAATAGATCTATCATTACCAGATACAGATTTGGAAAAAAAAAAAAAAAGCTACACACCAATCTTCTTCCAGAGTCTTTCTCTGCCTCCATTTTTTTAGGAGAGTTCACCAATTAATTGTCAACACTCCTGCCCCCTGCATTTTGGCGGAGGGGGGAAGGAGGGAAGACCAAAGAAAACAAACCAAAAAATAAATAAATAAAGCAAGCCACAGCCGAGATCTACAAAGTTTTGCACCAACACTTAAGCAGATCCGTTTGCAAAGTCCTAGGAAACCATTTTCAGCAGTTGTGGGGGGGGAGGCGTCGACGTCATAATCCCCGGAACGTAAACATTGTTGCCGATCGCGCTCTGAGCCCGCGGCCGGGCTAGTGGAGGGGGCACTCGGCCCGGGATAGGGGGGGCGGGGGCGGCTGCCCGAGGAGGTGTGGGGCGGGGAGGGCGCCTGGGAGGCACCGGGCGCCGTTAGCGCCCTGGCATCGCTGTTTTGTTGTTGGGTCACGAGTGCGCCTTGCACGCAGGCGCCGCCGCCGCCCGGGAGTTGTGTGCAGAGCTGACTTTTGGAGGGCTGAGTTGCAGGCGGCGGGCGCATCCCGGAGATGGCGGGGCAGGGAGGGAGGGAAGGAGGAGGGGGTGGGGAGGGAGGTGCAGATTTGCACGGCTGGCCTCAGCGGGAGGCGCGGAAATGCAAGCCGAGCTTGCTGGCTAGAAAGCCCCCGAGGCCTGGCACCCCCAAAAACGACCCCCCACCTCAATCCCTGCCCCCATTGCCCACGGCCCCCACGGGCCACCCCTCTTCCTCTTCCTTCATCTACCCCACCCCATTACCTACGTGGCCGACCCAAATTCAAAGCGCTTTGTATATGTAATTGCTTTTTTCTTTTCTGCTGCATTTCTTGTTTTTTTGGAGGGGGGGGTGAGCGATCCTCCCCAGACCCCCATATGAGGACCCGCCATATGGAGGAGGCATTTGGAGGCTTAGGAAGAAATTAGCGCAGCTCCATACCTGTACGGACTGCATAACTTTTAGACTCCCGGACTCAAAGATCTGGACCCACACACACGCAGGTACAGGAAATACATCCAGACCAGAGCCTTTTCAGACCGGAGCTGACCGGAAGACGTTGCCTTTCATTCATTCATCCTGCCCGCGTCTGTGGAGTCCTTTACTAGGCGACAAGCCCTGGAACAGAAGTTGGACAGTTTTTAAAGGTCCCGGCGCTCGCCAGGAGAAGGAAATAGATGCTCAGGAGTGAAATACCGAGAGAATCGGATCTGGCGCCTCCTAACGCAGCTGGCAAGCAGGCGAAGGGTAAGCCCTTATTGGCCGTTTATAGGAGAATATTCGGTGGAAAGGTGCAAGGCGCTCTGGGGTGGGGTGCGGGGAACTTTGGGCGCCCCTTGATGAATCCTTAGGAATTCTTGGCAGAGGGACTGGCTCTCTCTTGCTTTCCTTCAGTATACCTGGTTGGCTGTGACCACCCCCAAAAGTGGAATCCTAAAGGGGCCGTCCTGTAATTAATTCCATTATGAACAACAGCCAGGTGGGCTCTGATTATGAGAAAAGCTGTCCCCAAACATTCCTCCAGTCCAACTAGGCCTGCTCATTGGGTTAAGGATCAGGAGGAGATGAGGACTGGGCACAGCTCCAATAAAGGAACATAGATGCTCATAGCAGGCTTTGCCAAAAAAAAAATATTTATTTCTGCCATTAAGCCTCTAAGATAGTTGGAGCAGGTCATTTCGCGGATAGAGAAACTGAGGCTCAGAAACATGATCAGTCGGGGTGATTCTTCTGCGCCCAGCCATTATCCTCCCTAGTCAACACTCCACGCAGATGTATGGAGAGGAAGTGGCTTCCCCATCAAAGATCGGATGTGAACCCTCAGCCCTGTATTGGTCACCCTAAGAGAGAGCCTCCCCCTCACTCACCTTCGTTTCCTGTCCTTTTATATTCTTTTCCACCCGCCCCTAAAAATTGTTCTTTGAAGTTTGTCTTAATCCCAGTCCACTACTAGTCTCAGAAAGGCAAAGCCACTCAAGGCCACAAGCTTGTAAGTGTAGTTACTGGAGCCTGGTTCTTTCATCGCAGTCATTTTGATACTGACCACCTTCCTTGTTCCCACCTAATGATATGAACATGTTCAAAGGAGGGCCTCAGGGCTGGACTGTCAGGAAAAGGAAGTTAAGTGCCATAAGGCAAAACCAAAATAGAATACCTGATCCTAATTCTCCTTTACTCCCGGAGACCCTTCTCTCCCTGTGTGGCCTCAGGGTGTCCCCAAAGGCTGGTGTCAGGAAAAGATCCAATGGCAAGCACCTCAGTGCAGAAACAGTTAAGTCCATATATCACCCCAATGGGGAGTTCCTGGCCTGTCAGAGTGGGAAGGGGTTGAGTAGTCACCTAATTTAATCCCTTTCCTTTACAAACCGTGAGGAAACTACAGACCAGAGAGAAGAATGGGCCAAACGGGGAGGGGGGTGGTTGTTCCCTCAGACTCCCCCAGAATGCCTACCCTACCGCTTGGTCCTAAGTGGTCACTCAATAAATGTTGGGCCCTTGATGGATCACCTTCCCCAGCGATATTTGCATTTTCCCTTTATCAGTAATTGGCAGATGAAAGGCTTTGTCCTCCTGTTGAAAGAATTCCAGGCATTTGCTCCAAGTGGGGGAGGAGGTTATTTTGGGCCAAAGGGGGAAGGACCAAAACCCTTGAGCTCCTAGTGCTGGCTAATTGTCCCAGAGGCGTGGGCAGTAGGTGAGAGAGGGGAGGGAAGATGAAGGTGCTTCTCCAAGAGAGGTATTATTTCTTGTAGGAAAAAAAAAAAAAAAAAAGACCAGGCCAGTTGTATTTGAAACTTAGTAATAATGACTTCCCGGAACCTCCTTCTCATTCTTACAAAAGACCCAGTCAAACCCTGGCTGTGTTGGCCCCATTCATTCATTTCTTCATTCATCAAAGGTTGATTGAGCAGCTCTGTGCTTTAAGACACAGGGGATATGGAAGAACCAGCTCTGATTGTAGACATACCCCAGCCTAGACAGGGACTGGACAGACGGCTCCCAAGGGAGTTAGGAATCCCCAAGATTTTAAAAACTGTTAGAAACTGAAGCCATTCTCATACTCATACATAATTATAACAGCTCCGGATTTCTGAGTACTTAAACCATGTCTTTAAGCAAAGCCACTCCCATTTGTTATTGCCTTGAATCTTTCCCAAGGCCCTCATGAGGGAGGGTCTATAATTCCCCACCGCTGTGGCTGAGGCTCCAAGAGAGGTCAAGTTACTTGCCCAAATTTTACAGCTGTAAAATAACAGACAGGATCTGTACCCAGGGCTTGGAGGAATGCAGAGCTCACAGGCTTTACCACTCACTGTGCCTCCCTGCGGGGTTGTCCCTTAGGATATGATCATGGAAACATTCTATGTCTACGCCGTTCAATGCAGCAGCCTCTAGCCGCCTGTGGCTATTGAGCACTTGAAATGTGGGTTGTGAGATTAAAGAAATGAATGTTAAATTTTATTTAATTTTAATTAAAATGTAAATAGCTGTACATAGCTGGTGTCTATGTTATTGGGCAGTGCAACCGTACAGTGCTTTCCAGAATTTTTCCTCATTCACCTACCAGACTAGACACCTCTCAGGGTCTGAGCTGGCACTGTGTCTCTATATTCAGCCTTCTGGAAATATTTGTGGAATAAACGAAGGGACCCTGAGAAAATGAAGTATTGGAATGATGAATGGGGGATGGGGACAGGGATGTCTGCAAAGGTTTCCTCGAAGGGACCCTCTGGTACAATGTCAGTGTTCGGAGTGCTGGTCCTTAAACTACTCACTGAGTGCCCGCCAAGAGCTTAGCTCGGTGGGCACCTGGGGATACCGGTTAGATAGAAGATTGTCCCACCTGCCGGGATCTGACAAACACACTTCTTAAGGACAGATAATTGGTGATGGGGCAGGAAACCTTAGATGGGGCGCCTGGAAATGGGTAACCACGGGGTGCCTGGGTGGCAGGCCCGCATCAGGCTCTCTGCTCAGCGGGGAGCCTGCTTCCCCCTCTCTCTGCCTGCCTCTCTGCCTACTTGTGATCTCTCTCTCTCTCTCTGTCAAATAAATAAATAAAAAATCTTAAAAAAAAAAAAAAAGAAATGGGTAACCACTTCCTGATATATATCCTGCTGATAGACACAAAAACAAAGATGCTATCCATTGTAGCCCTGTTTGCAACAGAAAGAGACTGAAAGGATCCCAAAGTTGGGGAACTGATTAAATGATTCTTGGACCAATTGTCTGTCCATTGAAATGTTATTAAATCATCAAGAAGAATAAGATAGTTCTGTATATACTGATGCAGGATGACTTCACGATATCCTTACATGAACACAGAACAGGGGTACCTGGGTGGCTCAGTCGGTTAAGCATCTACCTTTGGTTCCAGTCAAGGTTTCAAGGTCCTGGGATCCAGCCTGCCTCAAGCTGCCGGTTCAGCAGGGAGTCTGCTTCTCCCTCTGCGCCTCCCCCTACTCATGCTGTCTCTGTCCTCCACATAAGATCTAAAAAAAAAAAGAAAAACAATTTAACACAAAACAGAACAAGGTGTGGAATACTTATAATAAATTGTGCAGACCACTCACATCAACCAAAGGGGACAAATTTATATCTACATTTATTCTTTTGGATGTACAGGCTTTTCTTTGGAAAGAAATAGAATCAGAAAATGGGGAAAAGAACCGGGGAAAGAGAAGCAAATGTATTCTTGGTACAATGTGACATTTTTAACACATATGCATTTGAGTTGCCTGACTTGGGACCTTATAGACTTAATTTCATTTTCTAAGGTGTAGTACCTTTTTTGAGTTTTATACTATGTACCTGTATTATCCTCCCCAAATGGGAATTTCATTTTATTCATTCTTTTTAAGACTATAAAGTTCAAAATCAAGTAAATCTAAACCAACTAAATATTGTGTAGGTATATATACATAAGCAGTAAGGCATAAATAAAAACAGAAGGGTGATTAACACAAAGTTGCAGAAGAGACCACTCTGGAAGAGGGAATATGAACAGAGAAAGGGGCTGGTGATTTTCCATCTTTTAATCTAGATGGTGGGCCCCTGAGTGTAATTCTTCAAAACGAACTTTAGAATTTTACAAATTCTATTGTACTTATGAAATATTCCACAACTTAAAAGTTGTTTTAAAATTGCTTCCAGTCTCGGGTCTCCTGGTGGGCTCCCACGGTAGAGCACGCAACTCTTGATCTCCGGGTTATTAGTTCCAGGGTGTAGAGATGATTTAAAAATAAAATCTTTAAAACAAAAATTGCTTTAAGTCTTTCTCCCCTATCTCTGCCCACCCACCCAGTTTCTCTCCTTCACACTGTCATCCCCAGAAAACTTGTTAGCAAGGTCTCTTGGGTATCCTATCAGAAATAGTTTATGCATTTACACACATCTATATATTTTCTATTATGATTATGCCACACAAATATACCCACTGTCCGGTCCTTTCCTTTCCTTTCCTTTCCTTTCCTTTCCTTATCACTTAATATGATCTTGGAGATTCTACCATATACTCTCTGTAGAACTGAATCATTCTAGGGGCGCCTGGGTGGCTCAGTGGGTTAAAGCCTCTGCCTTAGGCTCAGGTCATGATCTCAGGGTCTCAGGATCGAGCCCCCCATCGGGCTATCTGCTCAGCAGGGAACCTGCTTTCTCCTTGCTCTCTGCCTACTTGTTATCTCTCTCTGTCAAATAAATAAAATCTTTAAAAAAAAAAAACCTGAATCATTTTAAAATATTAACTAAAGATGAGATAAATCTGAATGTCATGATTCAGAAAAAGTTCAAGACAGGTTAAGAAAAAAAGTCAGAATAACGTATATGTTGTGATCCCATTTAAGTTAAAAAAGAAAGAAGAACTTCAGTGGACCAGCAAACCATTATGTCTAATCACTTCTGGGGAGGGAGAAAATTTTGAGGGCATTATACAGGGACCGTCTCATGTATTATTTGCCCTTTTAAATTTATCAAGTATTTCTGGGGCTCCTGGGTGACTCAGCAGGCTAAAGCCTCTGCCTTCGGCTCCAGTCATGGTCTCAGGGTCCTGGGATTGAGCCCCGCTGTCTGCTCAGAGGGGAGCCTGCATTCCCCGCCCCCCCCACCCCGCCTGCTTCTCTGCCTACTTGTGATCTCTCTCTGTCAAATAGATAAATAAAATCTTTAAAAAAATAAATTTATCAAGTACTTCAAACATAAAGGCTTCGAAAGTAAATATACAAAATATACCAAGGATTTGTATAATCACCTCCTAGCTTTGCCAAATCCTAAATTTTTGTCATATTTTGTATTATGTTTGCAATTAAAAAAATACTTTGGGGAACAGACCATACTTTTTCTATTAACGTGATTGGAGTTCCCAAAGACCCCCCTTTTTTTAATTATTTTTAATTTTTTCACCTGTGCTGTGTAGATGGAATTATCAGAGTTAGAAAGAGCAGCTTTCATATAGCCTGAGTGTCTGGCTTTGGGCTTTTGGGGAAGACTTCAAGTCTAAACTTCTGCATCTTCCTGTGCTAGGACCCGGAGGAAACTTGAAAGTAACAGGCGAGTTAATTAAGGGGTTAACTCCAGGAGGCGAATCATAAAAGTTCAAAGATACTTCAAAACTTGCATCTTTCGGTTGATGGACAAATGTGTTAACCAATGGAAATCAAAACCCAGGCATTACTTCATCATGCTAAATTATCATTGGCTGCCAATCCCTGAGGGCCGGGCTGCAGGGCTGGCCATTAACCCTTTAAGGGACGATTTGCCCTCAAGATTAATTTTATTTTGAAAGATGAAGCAGGAGCAGATGAAAAGCCTACAAAGGTCCTCAGACGTTCAAGTATCAGCTTTGGATCCCACCCCAGCAGGTAGAGTTTCGCCCCACAAAGAAACACCCCCCGGGACGAATTTCCTGGAGAGAAAATTTTGAACTTTTAAAATGGGGAATCAGCTGACCTTGCTTAGCGAAAGGGGAAGAGAGGGGAGAAGTTTGATTCACTTTTTGTGCTGTCAGAACAGGGACCAGCGTTGGAGACGATTCCATTAATCTTGCAGAGCGATCAGTCACTGAGAGGATTGAATTGCATTTCCTGCCCCAAAGATGTAGAGACCGATGACCTTTGCAGCAGCCCTCAGACCCCCAGTTCACAGCTGGAGAGAGGATGTGTCAGCATTTACTTTCGGCTCTCACCCTGCCCTTTGTTCAAAATTCAAACTCTTTGTGTTCAGGCTGCTGCAGGCCTTTTTGTCGTTGTTGATGCTGAGGGTTTTTTTGTTTTTTTGGGTTTTTTTAACCTCCCACGTCTCGCAACTTCTGAGAAACTCTCTATTTAGCAGAAGATAGTATCTGGAAGTACCCCCAGAGGGGGAACCAGAATAGACAGGAGGGAATTTTAAGAGAGGCCACTGGGCCTTTTGGCTCTCATTACTGCCCCTTCCTGGGCTCCGCTACAGGCTGAACAGGATGGGGGCACAGCTCTGCCTGGGTTAGCAAGAATGCGCATGTGATCAGGGCTCTATTACAAAAAAGCTTTCACATGCATTACTCAGGTAAAAAGAAACTGCTAGAACAAAAGCATCTCCATAAAGGAACACTCTAAATTCCCAGGTCTGGTGAGCTAGATGACCTTGGACAAGGTGCCCAAACAGAGCCTCAGTTATCCCATCTGTAAAACGGGGGTCATCATGTCGACCATTGAAGAGTTCTCTGAGGCTTGAACGAATCAGCGTTCTATAACAGGGTGGCTGGTAAATGCTGTGTCTTCGTTAAAATGAAGTTGACCTTGGGGCGCCTGGGTGGCTCAGTGGGTTAGGGCCTCTGCCTTCGGCTCAGGTCATGGTCATGGTCTCGGGGTCCTGGAATCGAGCCCCACGTCGGGCTCTCTGCTCGGCGGGGAGCCTGCTTCCTCCTGCCTCTCTGCCTACTTGTGGTTTTTCTCCTCTCTGTCAAATAAATAAATAAAATCTTTAAAAAAAAAGATGAAGTTGACCTTTTTTCTGGACTTGATACCCCTGACTAGTTCGGGATCGGGGAAATGTTTTCCTCCAAGGGGAAGGAATTAGGAATTCCTAATTAAATAAATAATTATAAATTATAAATAATTATAATAATTCCTAATTAGGAATTAGGAAGTCCTAACGTGGGTGGAATAGCCCTGCTTTTCTCTCCAACATCGGTTCTCTCCCCAGCAAGCCTTCAAAGTCTGACTGTCCTCAACTACTTTGAGTTCTTGGAATAAACCTGCTTTCTCTCCTCCAGACCTTTGCATATGCTGATCCCTCCCCAGGGAGCCTCCCCGGCCTGCCCTCCCCTCCATAACTCTCACCCTCTTGGAATTAGCTTTGAAACCATCTCTTTCCTGCCCCGCCCGTAATGCTTATCACATTATCTTATTGTTGCCTATCCTCTAGGCTGACTGGGAGCCCCAGGAGTGTAGGGACCCTGTCTGCCTCATGCATATATCTCCTACCTAATACAGTGCCAGCACCCAGTTTAAAAGTACATGTGAAAGGGTACCTGGCTGGCTCTGTCGGTAAAGCCTGTGACTCTTGATCTCAAGGTGGTAAGTTCAAGCCCTACAACGGGTGTGGAGCCTACATTAAAAAAAAAAAAAAAAAAAGGCCTGTCTAATAATTCTGTGTCCCTGCTGTGCCTCCCTTAGTCCCCAAATTCCTCACCCTTCCAGAGATCTAGGAGTAACAGTACTGAGATTCTTTTTCCTAGCTAGCCATTATAACATCCTTCGCAAATGAAATCAGTGGCTTTTTAACCCTCCTGAAATGACCTTCATTAATTCACCAATTGCTTATTGAGTAGCTCCTGGATTCACACACAGCGCTGCCTTTGGAGGAAAGCCTCCTCTTCACCCCATAGCTGCTTCTCCTGGCAAAGGGCAGGCCTTTCTCCCTGGTGAGGCTAGGATGTTCTGAAGCGGGATGGACAGTTGGCTCTTAACCCCAGCCCAAGGAGAGAAATCTGAGACCACCCCTTGCAAATTGAAAGCAGGTAAGTTTGCCCAGTTTACCCCAGCGCAAAACTCTTTCTCATTCAGAATACTTCTCACAATTATAATAAAATACGCAAGTGTTAGCAGTCCATTATCTAGCGCTCTCTTCAAAAGAAAAAGTCCCTGGGGCACCTGGCTAGCTCAGCCAGTAGAGCTTGGGACTCTTAATCTCAGGGTCGTGAGTTCAAGCCCCATTTTGGGTTTAGAGATTACTTCAAAAAAAAAAGAAAGAAAGAAAGAAAAGAAAAGAAAGGGAGCGCCTGGGTGGCTCAATGGGTTAAAGCCTCTGCCTTCAGCTCAGGTCATCATCTCAGGGTCCTGGGATTGAGCCCCGCATCCTGCTCTCTGCTCAGCAGGGAGCCTGCTTCCCCCTCTCTCTCTGCCTGCCTCTCTGCCTCCTTGTGATCTCTCTCTCTCTCTGTGAAATAAATAAATAGATAGATATAGAGATAAATAAACTTCAAAACATAAGCAAAAAAAAGAAAAATAAAAGGAAAAATGCCAGGGCGCCTGGGTGGCTCAGTGGATTAAAGCCTCTGCCTTCGGCTCAGGTCACGATCCCAGGGTCCTGGGATCGAGCCCTGCATTGGGCTCTCTGATCAGCGGGGAACCTGCTTCCCCCTCTCTCTCTCTCTGCCTGCCTCTCTGCCTATTTGTGATCTCTCTCTCTGCCAAATAGATTAATCTTTTTAAAAAAAAGGAAAAGTGGCTGAGGAGACTGACTTGGTCTTATTCACTGCTTATCCTCACCCCTAGGGCCTGGCTCATAATAATACACTCAGTCTCTCCAATGAATGAATGTGTCGAAGGAATGAATTCCCCAAACTCCCAAATAAGTGTATTTTCAGCTTGACCAACTAAATCTTAAAGCGTAGTACCTCTTTGAAGAAGTTGCAAAGATTCTAAGAGGTCCTCTTAGTGTGCAACAGTGTGAGGTACCCGGGGGAGGTGGTGTTCTACACCTTTCTAGCTCCGAAGCCCGGGCTCTCCCCTACTCTTTTCCAGACTGCATCACTGGTCCCCGCGTGCTCGCCGCGGACCCCCTAGTCTGGGAGGCCGCTCTTCGCATGTGAGCTTGGCTCCCCCAGGGCGAGGCGGTTTAACACCTGTCACTTGCCACTTGCTCTCCCTGCTTAATGGCCTGGAGTCCTGTGACCCGGAGCGGAAGGGGGTGGGGCTGCTAGGCTTCGGAGTCAACAGCACCCCCAGAATGACCTAGCCTGCCTTAGACTTCTGCTCCTGAACTCGGGAATCCATTCGTCAGCCTGAGCCTTGACCTCAGCCCCTGCATCCGCGTCTCCCACAGGGAATCCTGCTTAATGTCTGCCCTGGGTAGGGCAAGGGCCCGGCAGCATCATTTTGTGAGTCCTCCACTCACCTAGGTCAACTTACCCACCTTAAACTCACAGAAGGAAGTTCAATACTCCTTTTATTTACCACAATCCTAGGTACTCAGTAGAATAGGATCCTCAGCCCTTCAGAGTCCTGACTTCTCAGCCTGGGAGCTGTGTGCTGTGGGTACATGATTTCACCAAGTGAATCTCATTATCATTTCTACCTTGGGAAAATAATAGATGTTTGGGAGAATGAAATGAGACCACAGAAGCCCCAGTCATTACGTGCCATAGTTACCTTTTCTGCTTTCATTTTCTCTGTAGCACGGGGCACCATCTATCATAGATTTTATTTGTTGTTATTGTTCACCTCCCACTAGAACGACAATGCCACAAAGCAGCGATTTTCATCTTTTTTGTCCACCTCTGTAACCCCACACATTTCAAATAGAGCTTGGTCAAAGAGGTTCTCCATATTTGTTGAATAAATGAATGGACGGATATAAAATGATTGGTACTCAAGGACCCCATAATGAGTAGCTATTGCTAATTTATTATTGTGATTAAGTACTCTGTCTCGGAAATCCAACTGAGAGCAGTATAATTGGGGAGGGAGAAATTCAACATCACGCTAGGATGTTAGCACTCTGGCTGGCTGAGAAGTCCTGTAGGCACCATTTACTAGCTGTGGGATCTGGAACAAGTGACTTCACTTTCCTAAAGCTGTTTCCTCACCTGTAAAGTGGAGGTAATCCCAGTGCCTCCCTGGTAGGATGTGAAGGTAGGATAAGATAGTAACTGTAAAGCATTTAGTAGAGTGCCTGGCACATAATAAATGCTCAATAAACAAGGATCATCATTCCTCATTATAGTAGTACTCACACTAGAGGTGACATCTAAGTCAATTAAACCATTGCTAAGCACCCAAATATGTCCGGGTCCAGCAGGCTCAATAAATGTTTATTGACCTCCCTCTGTGAGCCCCTCAAGGAAAGAGATTGTGTTTACATTGTCCTGATTTTGGCCTGCAGTAGATATACTGAGACATGCTGGAAAAATCACATCCTGGACTCAAATATGAGTAAAAACACAGAATAGCTACTAGAATCATAATGCCAGTGGCCCACTAGGTGCCAGGCACAGTGTTGGATGCTGGAGATAAGTCAAGAAGCTTAAAGCAGGGACGCCTGGGTAGCTCAGTGGGTTAAAGCCTCTGCCTTCAGCTCAGGTCATGATCTCAGGGTCCTGGGATCGAGCCCTGCATCAGGCTCTCTGCTCGGCAGGGAGCCTGCTTCCCCCTCTCTCTCTGCCTGCCTCTCTGCCTACTTGTGATCTGTCTCTCTCTCTCTCTCTCTGTCAAATAAATAAATAAAATCTTTAAAAAAAAAAAGAAGCTTAAAACAAACATGGTGGCTATTCCTTTCAGGCTAGTGAAACTAAGCAGAGTTGACTGACTTTGTGTCGATCGCTGCACAGATAGATGGAACATTGCAACTGAGAAGTGTATCACAACACAGAGGTAGAAGAGGCTCTGGGGTATAGAATGGGACATGGAGAGGATGGGGTCGACCCGGCCTGGGCTTGAGGAGGGAAGAGCTGAGCGCTGCAGAAAGAAGAGGTCTCAGCTAGGCTGAGGTTAGGGGAAGTGTTCTCAGCAGAAAAAATAGCAGATGCAAAGATCTCGTGATGGGGGAGCATATGAGCTAAAGGAACTGAGAGAAGACCGGAGTGACCCCACTGCAGTGAGCTGAGGGCAGGGCCTGGGGAGAAATCAACTGGGAAAGTAAGTCGGTACTTTGGAAATTGAGAGGGCCGTGTATGGTAAAGCTGAAGGAGTGTGTGACCTAGGATCCAGCAGTTCTGGTTCTAGGAACATTCTAGAGGAACAGCCACAAGGGCCCTGGGAGGCATGAACAAGGATGTCAGCCCTCCCTGCATTGTCTTCAGTCTCAAAAAACATGAAACAACCCAACTGTTTGTCAATAGGAGAATGGAAAAATTGCAGAATATGGGGCGCCTGGGTGGCTCAGTGGTTAAGCAACTGCCTTTAGCTCAGGTCATGATCTCAAGGTTTTGGGATCGAGTCCCAAGTCGGGCTCTCTGCTCAGCGGGGACCCTGCTTCTCCCTCTGACCTTCTTCCCTCTCATGCTTTCTCTCACTCTCTCTCTCAAATGGATAAATAAATTCTTTTTTTTAAAAAAATTGAAGAGTAGGGGCGCCTGGGTGGCTCAGTTGGTTGAGCGGCTGCCTTCGGCTCAGGTCATGATCCCAGAGTCCTGGGATCGAGTCCCGCATCGGGCTCCCAGCTCCACTGAGAGTCTGCTTCTCCCTCTGACCTTCTCTCCACTCATGCTCTCTCTCTGTCTCTCTCTCAAATTCTCAAATAAATAAATAAAATCTTTAAAAAAATAAAAATAAAAAAATTGAAGAGTATGTTTTCCTCGGGTTCCCCAGAAAAGTCTGAATCAAAAGTTAGTGTAGCACTGGGATGCCTGGTTAAGCATCTATCTTTGGCTGAGGTCATGATCCCAGGGTCTGGGGACTGAGCCCCACATGAGGCTCCCTGCTCAGTGGGAAGTCTACTTCTCCCTCTCCCTCTACTCATGTGCAGTCTCTCTCTCTCTCTCTGTCTCTCTCAAATAAATAAAAATAAAATAAAAAAATAATAAATAGAGCAACCCTGTCAGAACCCTTCTCACTCTTGATAGCCTTTTCTATATCTTCACTTAATAAACTTTTTTTTTAAAGATTTTATTTATTTGTTTGACAGAGAGAGAGAGATCACAAGTAGGCAGAGGAGGAAGGCAGAGAGAGAGGGGAAAGCAGGCTCCCTGCTGAGCAGAGAGCCCGATGCGGGGCTCGATTCCAGTACCCTGAGATCATGACCTGAGCTGAAGGCAGAAGCTTACCCCACTGAGCCACTCAAGCACCCCACTTTATAAACTTCTATTGCTTTATTCATTCCCTATTGTCTAAGAGATTCATTCTTCAACTCCATGAGACAAGAACCTAGCTCTCCTACTTCATTTTGGTGCTGAAACCTGGGATCACTTCACCGAAGGGTGAGTAAAAGGAGACTCTTTTCTTTCCTGGGAGACATCTCTCCCTTAGATGACCTCTTCTCCTAAACAGCAAAGCCCGGCACCTACCGGTTAAAGTTAAAGGTGAATAGCAAGGCCTCCGGGCTTAAGTCTCAGGTGACAGGCTTCTGGACAAAGGTTTGGTCAATCCCCCTTCCTCAAAAGAAGGGAATGTTGGCCTATCCCTACCCAGTTCTGCTTTCTGTTCGTTGGCTTTTCTTCAATGGCTTTTTCCCGCCTCAGGGACTTGGCCTGTAGTAGGGCCCTTCCAGTCTCCAGTGGTCACTATTTGAATTCCCTGGTTAGCTTTCTATAAAAGACCAACCCTAAAGGCCCTCATTGGCAACCCTGTCGGGACCCCTCTTGAGAGCTTTTTCTGTATCTTCACTTAATAGACTTTTATCGTTTTACTCACACACGCACAAATAATAATAAAAATTTAAAAATAAAAATAAAGAAATAAGGAACTTGGGGCACCTAGGGGCTCCGTGGGCATGTATGTATTTTAAAACAAAAAAGAAGGGAAGGAAAGTGTCCGATCAGGCAAAGCCTCCTGACTGTGGTGAGCTTTAGCATCTTCAATTTCTACACATTGCCTGAATTTTTCTAAGAATAGATCCCATAGAAGTCAAGTCAAAGAGCTATACAAAGGGAGGAGGACGAAATCTTTCATTTAAAGCTGGAAAAGTCAGGCCAAATGGAGGGTGGGCAGCCCGTCAGAGGCTCCCAGCTCCTGGTTCCCGGCCAGCAGCCTGAGGGTTGGGACCCAGCTGTTGCCCTCTCGCCTGGCGTAAGAACGGAGGAGCAACTGTCGGTAGGGGAAACCGCAGTAATCAGATAACAGGCACTGACTGAGTACAGGCTGCTGGCCGGGTCCTTCCCAGGTGCCCAGGGGATGGAGAGGCAGGTGAGTGAGGGGCGAGTCTACCTGACCTTCAAAGAGCTGGTTCCCAGGTAAGGAGATAAGACTCTGAGAAAGGTACCTGCCAGCACGAGGTGATAAGGGGCCCCTCCGCACTCTGAACACACCCACATTATTGCCTTATCTTTGTGTGTTAGAGTTATTTATTTACAGGCCATTTTAGCAGGAAGACTAGGGGCTCCTTGAGGACATTCATTGATTCCGGCATTTATTGAACTACTGTGTACCCAGGCACTGATTTGAGGCAACTGGTATACAATAAATGTTTGATAAATGTACATTGCCTAGTATTCAGTAGACACTCAGTAAATGCTCCTTGACTTGAATAAATAATGTGGGAATAAGTAATTTGCACCAGGCCTGGCCCACAGCAGGTGTTCAATAAATGTTGAATTGCATGAAGGAAGGACTAGCACAGGGCCTGGCACACAGGAAGTACTCATTAAACATTGCATATCCCCCTCCCCTCTCCCCCAGCCTGTCTGACTTACCTCCACCCTGAACCTAAATCCTGAGCGCTGAAACTGAGAGACCAAATTGGATGTCCAGACCATCATCCATCCATTCATCCATTCAACAAGCATTTATCAAGGATCTACTGATTACAGTCACTGGGGATGCATCAGAACAAGGAAAGGAAGTGTTTTTCTCTCATTTGTTCACTTTTTAAAATTTATTTATTTTTTCGACAAAGAGAGACACAGCGAGGGAGGGGAGTGAAAGAGGGAGAAGCAGCCCAATGCAGGGCTCGATCCCAGGACCCTGGGATTATGACTTACGCTGAAGGCAGACACTTAACGACTGAGCCACCCAGGCGCCCCCCTCATTTGCTTCCTTTCTGGGTGGGTGAGAAAGACAGTAAATAAGTGAATGAGTAAATCTTTAAAATAAATAAATAAATATTTTTTTTTTTAAAAAAAGGTAATAATAAGTAGACCCAGGTGACATTAAGTGAACCCAAATGACATGAAGGACTGCAGGAAGAAGTGGGTGAGACAGATTAGTTAGGCAAAGAACTCTCTGAGAAGGTGACACCGGAGCTGAGGTCTGAAAGGGACAAAACAGGGACAAAGGGACAAAAAAGCAAAGAGCATTTGGGCAGAGGGCACAGCGTGTGCAGAGGCCCTGTGGCAAGAATGGAGGTGGCCTATGGAGAGAAGAGTGAAAAGCAAGTGGGCCAAGGGGAGGGTAGGAGAAATCAGATGGGGCTACATCAGATAAGGCATTCCCAGGAAGGGTGAGGAGCTTGGGTTTTATTCTAACTCAGAGGCAAAGCCATTGGAGGGCTTTAAGCAGTGTGGTAGCCTGAATAAGGAACCTCCAAAGACCTCCACATCCTAATGCCTGGAATTTGTGACTATGTTACTGCCTATGGCAGAAGGGGCTTTGCAGATGTGATCAAGTCTGGGGTCTAGAGATGGCGAGATTATCCCATATGATGCGACAGACCCAGTGTAAACACAGGAGTCCTGATCGGAGGCAGACACGAGGGTCAGAGAGAAAAGGAGACGTGGCGACAGAAGAGATTGGACAAATTCGCTTTGAGGAAGGAGGAAGAGGCCACAAACCAAGGAATCCAGGCAGCCACTGGACGCCGGAAAAGGCAGGGAAATGCATTTCCCCTCAGAGCTTCCAGAAGAATCCAGCCCTGCCCACACCTTCATCTCGGCCCCTTACGATTCATTTTGGACTTCTGATCTTCCAGAACTGTGAGAGAATAAATCTGTACAGTTTTAAGTCACCAAATTTGTGGTAATTTGCTGCCGCAGCAGCAGCAGGAAGAAACTCATCAACCAAACAAGGGCCAGGATCAGATTGGTTTTAGAAAGATTTTTCTAATCTTGCCGTTACAGAATGTTACAGAACGTTACGGGAGGATCAAGAGACCTCAGGCAGCAGGTCACTGCAAACTTCTGAGCCCATGATGGTGGGGGCCCGGGAAAGATGAAAGGGATGCTCGTGAGGAGAGCTCAGGTTTTAAGATGGGAAGGGCTATGGTCCACTGGGTTTGCTGCTGGATTAGATGTGGCGGGGGAAGGGCACGGTGAAGGGAAGCAAGGACTCATCACCCCCCAACTTCCCCGCTCTCCCCGGGGCCTCACAGAACCACGTTGCCCTTGACAGGCTCTTCCTGGGATGCTGGGCGTTTTTACATGATTAGGCTGGAACACTTCTCTGGGAAATAAATGCCTTCGGTCTAAAAGGCTTTTACAAGCCAGGGCAGGGGATTAAAGGCGGTCAGGCTGAGGAGAAATCCCAGGGTCAGGAGACAGCTGAGCATGGAGACTTTTAATCTAAACCTCAGACATTTTTATTTTTCACTCCCTGAGCCCAGGGTGTCACTTTAAATACATGTTTGGCAACATCGGCCGTTCTAGTTTTCTTTTTAATTATACAAAGAGAGATCCTGGAGATGGCTCAGCCCCGGGCTGGGGGAGGCCAGGAAGGCTTGGCAGCAGTTGGAGGCAGAGACATCAGCTAAAAGTGGAGAGGGTTTGAAATCCTTTTGAAGGAGTGCGGAGACCGAACTCCCAACTCTCCTGAACTCGGTGTGGTCAGCCCTGACTCAGGGTTTCTAAAAGGAGACAGACAGAGTCACCAGCTTAGAATGGAGAGAGGACAGATGGGCACGTGTCTGAGATAAAAATATCACCAGCACCAGGACTGTTCCCTTACCTTGAATTTATTT
This sequence comes from Nasua narica, assembly GCA_028533885.1. NCBI lineage: Eukaryota > Metazoa > Chordata > Mammalia > Carnivora > Procyonidae > Nasua > Nasua narica. The sequence continues at coordinate 5,867,949 of CM052808.1, read as the reverse complement.
CCAGGCCTCTGTCCTCTTCCCTCCTTCCACCCTCCGAGCAGAAAACGGCCAGCCGTTTGTTCTTCCCATTTATAGGGTACTCCCTACTGTGTGCCGGGCACTGGGTTCAACATGTGCTATCTGATTATATGCACTCAGCTAGTCTGCGCAGAGACACTGCCATTATCCCCACTTTCTAGATGGGGAATCAGGCTCACAGAGATGAAACTGTCTGCCCTCAACCCCATTCCTTGCCCTTCCTCTGCTTTACCAACACCAGCGAGCTGCTTCCCGCACACGTTGGCCAGTGGGAGGCAGTGAAAGGAGCGAGTGGGTGGGAGGAAGGGAGAAGCCAGGGTATTTCTCCGTCTCCATCGGCCTCAGGTAACATCTCCAACAGTGGCTGAGTTTCACGTGTCTCCTCTCCCAGTGCCTACGAAGCCATTCCTTGGATAACAGACTTCCCTACTCCCGTGTCTGTTTTTCCCAGCTGGATTCTCACTGATATTCTGCCTTTCATCAATACTCACAGATAAACCGATTCATTAGATTTGCAAGGAGACAGTCGCCTCTCGTTGCGAACAGCACATCCCACAGGAGGGAAGAACAGTAACTGCAGTTTGCTGAGCACCGTGCTAACTGGCAGACAAACAGTGTTTCGTGGAACGATCCTTGGATCGATGCCAAGTCCCATTGCTATTCCCATTTGACAGACGGGACTCAGAGAGGTTGGGTTGCTTCCCCGAAGTGACACAGTCACAAACTGGCGAAGCTGGGATTCAGATCCAAGTGTCCCTAGCTCTAGTCTCTGTTGACATCTTGAACACACTTGCAGCCCCCTGAAAAACTCATCAGTACCCAACGACCTTGGCTGACTAGAGAGCCCACCTCAGTTCACTCCAGGGTACTTATGTTAGGTTCTTAGGGCTGCTGTCACAAATGCTGCATCCCAGATGACAGCAGAAGTGTGTTGTCTCTCAGTTCTAAGGGCCAGAAATCGGAAATCAACGTGTCAGAAAGGCATGTTCCCAGTGAAGGCTCCATGGAAGGTTCTGTTCCAGGCCTCGCTCCTAGCTTCTGGTAACCTCAGGTGTTCCTTGACTTACAGATGGCCATCTTCTCCCTGCATCTCTCCATATCATCTTCCCCCCTTCTGTGTGTGTCTTAATTTTTAATTTAATTATTTGTTTGTTTGTTTGTTTGTTTATGAGTAGGCTCCATGCCCAGCGTGGAGCCCATTGAGGGCCTGGAACTTATGACCCTGAGATCAAGACCAGAGCTGAGATCAAGAGTGGGGCTGGGGTGCCTGGTTGGCTGAGTCAGTTAAGCCTCTGACTTTTTGTTTCTGCTCAGGTCCTGATCTGAGGACCCATAAAAGGCATAGGCACAAACACATGGACCCAGTGGCTCCTGAACAGGGAGAAGAGTGAGCCCCACAAGCCCAAGAGCAGGGACTCCCCAATATAGTCTCTGGGCTCCAGGCCCAGAGAATTATTTGAAGATCAACACCGGAGTCCACAAATCCTAATTCTGAATTGTGCAACCTGTCCCCTGACAGTTACCTAACTTTGTTTTCAGCTTCCTTCATCCAGTTCTTTGATTCTGAAAGCCTGCTGCCTTCCAGATGTCTTGTGGAGCTGGTGGCAGGGCTGGGTAGCAGAGGGATGTCACACATTCTATGTGGCACATAGTGGGAGTCACGGGGAGACCTAGACCAGCTCCAGCTCCATACAAGGAAAACTTTTGAACTGTTAAAAATAACCAGTACAGGGGCGCCTGGGTGGCTCAGTGGGTTAAAGCCTCTGCCTTCAGCCCAGGTCATGATCTCAGGGTTCAGGGATCGAGCCCTGCATCGGGCTCTCTGCTTAACAGGGATCCTGCTTACCCCTCTCTCTCTGCCTGCCTCTCTACCTACTTGTGATCTCTCTGTCAAATAAATAAATAAAATCTTTAAAAAACAAAACAAAACTGAGTTTCAAATGAATATCTTTTTTTAAAAAAAATAAAATAACCAGTACAGAAATGCATGGCTTCTGGAAGGAGTAAGCTTCCCATTATCAGAGGTATATAAGCACTGTTCAGTAGAGGCATGAGCTCAAGAAATGGGGCCTGTTTTTATTATTATTAATTTCGGGTGTTTGGTTTTTTTTTTTTAAATTTATTTGTTTATTTTTAGTAATCTCTACATCCAATTTGGGGCCCGGACTCATGAAACCCTAGATCAAGAGACACATCCACTTCTTCCTTTTTTTTTTTTTAAGATTTTATTTATTTGACAGAGAGAGAGAGAGACAGGGAGAGAGGGAACACAAGCAGGGAGAGGGTGAGAGGGAGAAGCAGGCTTCCCGCCAAGGAGGGAGCCCCATGTGGGGCTCCATCCCAGGACCCTGAGATCATGACCTGAGCCAAAGGCAGAGGCTTTAACCCACTGAGCCACCCAGGCGCCCCAAGTATTCACTTTTTAAACTGAATGAAGAGGGGCCTGCCTGGCTAGCTCAGCTGATAGAGCACGTGACTCTCGATCTCAGGGTTGTGAATTCAGGCCCCACATTCGACATGGAACCTACTTAATAAATAAATAAACTGCAATGAAAGTGGACAATGCTTTGAGGCCTTATTGGACAAGAAGGGGCAGGAGGGTTACTCTTCAGCTAGGCATCAGATTTATCCCTCTTAAATATCTGCCTGTGGGGGTGCCTGGGTGGCTCAGTGGGTTAGGGCCTCTGGCTTCAGGTCAGGTCGAGATCTCAGGGTCCTGGGATCGAGCCCCACATCGGGCACTCTGCTCAGCGGGGAGCCTGCTTCCCCTTCCCTCTCTGCCTGCCTCTCTGCCTGCTTGTGATCTCTCTCTCTCTGTCAAATTAAAAAAAAAAAAATACTTCTAGAGATGCAGAGGCAGGTGTGACTTTAGTGGTGGTTAAATTAAGCCCCAGATTCTGAAGACTCAGCAACTGGGTTTAATGTCCTACTTACTGGTTTTCTGCGTGTTTCCATCTGTAAAATGGTTATATTAATACCATGGGTTGTTGTAAGAAATTCCGGAGATGAATATAATATATTCAATATAATTAAAGCTCCCCCTGCTTGTGCATTCTCTCTCTAGATTAAAAAAAAAATTATTTATTTATTTGAGAGAGAGAGAGAGAGAGCAGGAGGACAAGTGGGCAGAGTAGAAGACAGAGGGAGAAGCAGACTCCCCACTGAGCCTTGAGCACAATACAGGGCTCAGTCCCAGGATCCTGGGATCTTGACCTGAGCCGAAGGCAGAAGCTTAACTGACTGAGCCCCCTAGGGACCCCTGGTAAGTACTCCTTAAGTGTCAACTTTTTTCACCCTACATTATGGGGAGCTTGCTACCCATCTCCAAAGGCAGCTCAGGCCATCTTTGGTCGGCCCTGGTCTGTGCCCATTAGCCACAGTGATGGGGCGGGTTGCAGCAACCGTTTCAGTTGGATCTCCATACACTCACGCACAGAATTGATTGAAAAATTCTATTTGGGGCGCCTGGGTGGCTCAGTTGGTTGGGCGACTGCCTTCCGCTCAGGTCGTGATCCTGGAGTCCCGGGATCGAGTCCCACATCGGGCTCCCTGCTCTAAGGGGAACCTGCTTCTCCCTCTGACCTCTCCCCTCTCGTTCTCTCTCTCTCTCTCTCAATTAAATAAAATAAATCTTTAAAAAAAAAGAAAAAAGAAAAATTCTATTTGGCTTTTTTGGATATAAACCCCCAAAGGCTGAGAGCACAGCTCCCTGGCCACTAGAGGGAGCCGTACATGGTATTTGGAGGCACTGCCCGAATGGGCAGCTGGGGTTCCAAACCTGACTCTCCAATTAGTTTGGGATGGAGTTGGTGCATCTCAGGTCCCAGCTGGTTCTAACAAGGGTGGGGAAAGATTACTAACCACAGGCCCTTCCCGGCTCTAGGACCTAGGGCCAGAAGCAGGAATTGCCCAGATGCCTCCCCTCCAAGTCTGGATAATATTTTTATTTTTTCGGCTCTGTGCATATGGTAGGATTCAACCCCCAGAGAATTAGAAGGAGAGGGGGGAGGGGCAGGATGGAGGAGTTGGAGAAAGGAAACTTGGCTTCTTCCCAGCCCCCAAAGCCCCCTGCTGAGCTGCCCTTCCCAGATCCCATTGTTCCTTCTAAATCACCAAATTTCTCCTTCCAGCTTCCAGCCTCTTCCTCTTTCAGACCTGGCCTCCCTCAGGGCCCATCAGTTCCAAATGTTGTGTGTACCCAATTTTGTGGGAGCAAGGATTCCTCAGACCCAAGCACATTTCGTTATCTTATTCATTGAACGTGCTTCTTATGGGAGTTTCTGGTGTGCCTAACCTCATGAGAATCCATGGGGTATTGGAGAAGTGATTTACCTTTTTTTTTTAAAGATTTTATTTATTTATTTGACACAGAGAGAGAGAGATCACAAGTAGGCAGAGAAGCAGGCAGAGAGAGAGGGGGGAAGCAGGCTCCCCGCTGAGCAGTGAGCCGATGCAATACGGGACTCCATCCCAGGACCCCGAGATCATGACCTGAGCTGAAGGCAGAGGCTTTAACCCACTGAGCCACCCAGGCGCCCCTGGAGAAGTGATTTAAAAGGACAATAACTTTGCTCTCAGGGTGCTCATCGGCTGGGGCGGGGGGACATGGACAAACAGGCCAATACATAAATAAACTAGGTGATTTCAGATACTGTAGTAATCAGAACTACAAAAGAAATAAAACGGGGCGAGGTGATAGAATGTGAACTGGGGGATACATCAGACAGAGAGGGAAGGCCTCTCTTTGAAGGTTGTATTTGAACACACTTGATTAAGTAGAAGGAGTAATAAGTACAAAGGCCATCCAAGAAACAAGCCCAGTGAGGGAAGATTTCAAATTCCAACTTGCCTAGTCTTCATGAAAACTCCCAGAAACGCCTCCGAGGAGTTTGGGGAGGAAGGGGCCTTCAGGTTTATCCCATAATGTGGGGGAGTGGAGGGGCGCTCTCTAGTGGTGACAAGAGTTAAATTTCACCGGCGCTGACCTGGAATGCCTCATGTTTGTGATTTGACTGGGCTAATTATGAGCTTCACTCATTCCTGTCTCTCCCACACTTATTCATTCACCAGATGCTTACTGAACGCAGCCTATGTGCCAAGCGCTATTCTAGATACTGGTAGAGTTGTGAAACCGACAGTAAATGTCCCTGCCCCCCTGGAGCTCACATCCTAAGGGACAGTTTTAAGCCTAGTACTCTAACCCTACCTCACTTCTGTCCTCCACTATTCCCCAGCTAAATCACCATCCTAATGCTCCAGCAGCCAGATAGTGCTGCTTCAGGGTCTTTGAACTTACTGTTCCCTCCCCCGACCCCCCAAGGCAGGTTCCTGGCTCTTTGCATCCATCGCTGGTTCAGGTCTCATCTCAAATGTGACCAAGTCACAAAAGTGTAAACTTATTTATTTATTGCCTATTGTCCCCACTAAAATATAAGAGTCCATGAAGGTTACCATTTTCCCAGAATCCCTTAGCCCCGCACTTAAAAGGTGCTCAGTAGGGGCGCCTGGGTGGCTCAGTGGGTAAAAGCCTCTGCCGTTGGCTCAGGTCATGATCTCCGGGTCCTGGGATGGAGCTCCGCATCCGGCTCTTTGCTCTGCAGGGAGCCTGCTTTGCCTGGCTCTCTGCCTGCTTGTGATCTCTCTCTCTCTCTGTCAAATAAATAAGTGAAATCTTTAAAAAAAAAAAAAAGTGTTCAGTAAACACTTGCTGAATGGATTTGAACATTCATCCATTCAAAAAATATTGAGTGCCAGCCGAGCTATTACACAGCAGACGCTGATGAACCATTAAGTGAACAAACTGGACAAAACAGACCAAAAAAAAAAAAAAAAAAAAAATCCCTGCCCAGAGCATTCTAAAATTAAAATTACAACCCCCACGGGGCGCCTGTGCGGCCCAGTCGGTTAGGCATCTGACTCTTGGTTTCCATAGGGTGGTGAACTCAGGGTCGTGAAATCGAGGCCCCTGTTAGCTTCCACGCTCAACTCAGAATCTGCTTGGGACTCCCTTTTCTTCTGCCCCTCTCCCCTGCGCGCTCTCTCTCGCTCAAAAAAAAAATGTCTTTACAAATCGCAACCCCTGCACTACTCACCCTCTTTACCCTGCTTTATTTTTTCTATACATTTATCACCTAAACTATTAAAATTTACTCCACGAATGCCGGGGATTTTGTCCTGGGGATCTTGATCACCACGCCCCCCTCAGCGATCAGAACAGTGTTGGCATCAGGTAATTGCTCAGTAAGTACAGACTGAACGAACTCTAGATCTCAACCTGCTCTACCCCCCAGATCTTCAGCCACATAGTTCCAATGGGGAATGGGCCTCAGGAGGCGCCAACAAGTGACCTCAGGCGGCCCGACCCAGGAGTCCGAGCTCCGGGCGAAGGGCCATCCGAGCAGCTGAGGAGTTGGGAGGTGCTAGCAGCTAGCAGCGGGGCGTGGTCCTGGACAACTGGCAGGAAGAGCCGCGAGCGCTCACAGAGCGTCGCCCGAGACGGTGGGCGGTGCCGTCCGAGGATATGAGTCACATGACCCGCTCGTGCACCGCCCACCTTCTCGTGGGCGGGGTGTTAAGAATGGGCCGGGGCGCATGCTAATGAAACCCAGGCGGCGGCCAATCGTGGCGCGCGCCGAGGGTCCGGGCCAGGGAGTTTTGGACGCTGGCTAGCGCGCAGGCTCGCGTCCGGGCGGCCCCGGGCTTTTGCAAGCGGCGCGGCGGGCCTGCGAGCCGGGGCTGCAGCCGCTTCCTCGACCTCTTTCTCGTGTTTGGCGGCCGGCCGGGTCAGGCCCAGCCCGCGCAGGGGGCAGGCGGCTGCTGCCTCAGGCGGAGGCGGAGGTGCGGCGGAGGGTGGGGGCCGCTGCCTTCGCTGGAGCCCGGGCCGGCCCGCGCCTTTGCACCGTGCTCCATGCATCCGGAGCCCGCCCCGCCTCCGAACAGCAGCAGCCCCGAGCTTCCCCTCAGCGGCGGCAGCACCACCAGCGGCAGCCGCCGGAGCCGCCGCCGCAGCGGGGACGGGGAGCCCCCGGGGTCGCCGCCACAGCCAGCCGCCGTCACCTACCCGGACTGGATCGGTCAGAGTTACTCCGAGGTGATGAGCCTCAACGAGCACTCGATGCAGGCGCTGTCCTGGCGCAAGCTCTACTTGAGTCGCGCCAAGCTCAAAGCCTCCAGCCGGACCTCTGCTTTGCTCTCCGGCTTCGCCATGGTGAGCTCGGGCCGCCCTACCCTGCCCCTCTCCTGTCCTGGACGCTCCCGCCCGCAGTCGCGATGGGGCCCGTAGGGAGCAGGTCGGGCGGGCTGGAGGTGCGGGGAAAATCTGGTAGAGCGGTGTCGTGGACGCTGGAAGGGGTCAGAGGTACTGGACCTGAGAAGAGGTGGGCGACGAGTGGCATCTGGTGTGGGAGATTGGGTGTCAAACAAATGTCCAGGGTTGGTGGCCTCAGGTGCCTTCGAAAGGGCAACTTTGATGCAGCAAGTGGAGAGAAACAGCAGGATCTTTGAAGTAGATCTATAGGACAGTCCCACATGTGTCCAGGGGGCAAAGGAAGGACGTAAAGGGTCTGATCTCCGTGGGAGCAGGTGTCAGGCGGTGGGGAGGAAGAGTCGCACCCCTGAGCTGTCTTTCTTGTGACCCCACACTTGAGGCCGAAAGGTATTGGCCATGTCCTTTTATCACCTAGTAGAGGGGATTTCCTGACACTCTTTCTCCCACTGCATTTTCCGAGAGCCTCAGCCTAGGGTTTTGAAAACCACTCTCCACGCTCAGTTTCTTCTCCAGAAACTTGCCACTGAGTCACTGGGTGTGGAGGAGGAGGGTGGAACATGTTCCCCTTGAATGGGTTTTCAGTTGATTTTGGGGGGGGGGGTCAGGCACAGTTTCCTCTTCCCATGTCAGGCTGGGCTGGAGTGAGAAGCCTCTGAGGGGTGGGGTGCTTGAGGCTGCAGGTTGGGGAGAGAAGTGGTCCAGTGCCTTCAGGCCTGGAGTCTTCCACAGCAGGGCCTGTGATGATCACTATGTGACACCAGCCTGCGTGAGTGGGGTCTGCCCTCCTCTCCCAACGTCTCTAGCCCGGAGCGCTCCTGCCTCCCCAGTGAGTGACCTAAGCCCTTGGCCTTGAGGGAGGGAGTGGCTGCACCCTCGTGTTTTCTTGGGAGTGTGTCTGGTACTCTCCTTGTGTTCTACAAAGAAGTGGGCCGACACCGTGGAGCCTGAACTCTTCAGAAGCCCTGAGTGGGCCCAGAGCACATTGGGCCTCAGTGAAAAAGCCAGGTGATGGGGGGTGGGGAAGAGCTCACCTAGCTCACCCCTTGCTGCTTGTGTGACCTCAGACACATTTCTCTCTGGATCTTGATTTCTGAATCAGTAAATGAAGACTGCTACTTAGAAGTATCTCTGACTTTAAGAATTAAGTAGAGGAAGCCCTTGAGAGGGGATAAGAGAATCTCTGTGTAAGGGAGTGGCACACTAGTTTTTGCTTTAGGTCATAGGATGGAATTCTGTTCTGTCAGTCCCAAATCCTTAGAGACCCGTCTCTGCCTCTGCCTGAAGAATCTCTAACACCCGCTGACTGTTTACCAATCATTCACCCTGTCCTGGGCGTTGTTTAGGTTCCTTAAACTTTCACACTAACTCCGCAACCACCTTGCGAGGTGGTTTTGCCACTGGACTTTCCCACGGCCGTACAGCTGGTCTGCTAGAGCGGGATTTGGACCTGGGTCTGCTGGCATCCAGAGCTGTCCTGGGCGCTTAGGCGTTTTGTGGTGTATGGGGTTCTGATCAGTGTCCGGCCACGTCATGTTTGGACCAGGCCTCCTAGGAAATGAGAGAGCAGGAGAGTTAAGGAAAATAAAATGTTACCGTGTGGGGGCAGGGACTGACACCATTAGCTTTTCATAGCTGTGCTCTGGGTTTAAGATGGTGGCACACCTGTCCCCCTCTTTCTTGGGGTCATAAATTCATAGCCACCCAGGCCCCTTCCTACTCCAGAAGTGAAGATCTAATGGGTGGCACTTTCCTGCCCTCTGGAGTCCTCTTTGTCTTCGAGAGGCCAACCTCCTAATCAGATGGCACCTTCCTCTTCAGCTGAAAACACTGCAGGAAGTCAGGAGGCTGGGGCAGCCAGTGGCATTGGGTGGGCCTTGGCTCCTCACCCAGAGTGTATCTGGGGGACATTTATTTTCCCTGGTCAGGGTGGAGAAGGCTTCCTGGCTCCACAGATGAACTCCCCAAAGTGCCTCCGGCAGGGAGGGGCTGAACCCCATCACGGCCTCCATTCTGGGGAAGCAGTTACAGTAGGGTAAGTGTGTGTGCTGGGAGTCTCTAAATCTGTGGGAGAAATGGAGTTGGGGTGGACAGACAGATCCAAGAGAGATCCGAGAGGCAGGCAGGTCTGTCTGTGCCCCACCACGCCACGGCAGATACCCAGCCTTGTGAGTGAGCCTCTGAGAGGCTCTGAGAGGAAGGGGTGCTACAGGACCCAGCACCATGGAAACAAGAGTAAGGGAATTTCCTGGACTACTCTCCCTTGGCCTGTGAGTCAGCACAACCAACTTCCTGCCCCCAGAGGGCTTCCTTCCTAGAGACCTGGAAAACCAGAGACGCACCGATGTGACCTCTGATCTCCGAGGGTGGGAGAGGTGGCAAGGCTGCCAGGCTCACCTGTTTCAGCAGGTGAGATTGAGGGAGGGTCTCCCAAGAGCCTGCAGGGGAGTGAGAGACTCGCCGCTCGTGGGCAGAAAGGCCTGGCGGGCTGCCCCGATGTGCTGGGGAGATAGGCTGTGGTATCTCAGACAAGCGGCCCGCTTCTCTTGTGGACAAAGGGAGGCATGCCCTGCAGTGCCCTGGACTTGCGTGAGGATTCATTCTGAGTCCCGACTGGACCCACAAGAGGTGGAGGAATTTTCGGGATCTTCTCATATACACCTTAGCTGGACCCTCTCTAGTCTTGCAGACGAGAGTCCCACCCCTGACGGCATTTCTAGAAACAACAGGCCTCTGCTGGGCTCAGCATCCGGACTCCAGAACCAGGGGCCGTGGGCGTAGCACAGGATCAGTCTCCTGCAGGTGCTTCTTGAGCCGAGGGCACCCTTGGGGGCTGTGACTCGGGTCATCTGTGCCTCATTTTATCTCCATGAGAGGCAACCCCCTCGGCCCAACCCTGGTCCTGCATTGGCCATGGTGAGCCCGCTGGCAGTCTTGGTTTGCTGGGGAGGCCAGGCTGTAATGTTAGCCTAAGCAGAAGATAATTGGGAAGGTCAGCCTGTTGCCGTAAACAAAATGCTTTCCACGACCTGGGATCAATTATTTTTGGATTATCTCCCTCCTCAAGTTCTCTGCCCGCCAGCACCCTTTTGTTCCCGGGTTCCAGAGCCGGGTTCGGAAGTGGCTTGGAATTTCTGTGAACGTTAGTTGGAGAGAAGAGCTGAAATCATAAGGCATGGAGCTTCTGGGATATGTTTGGAGTTCAGGGGGCACGGAGATGAGGGAGAAATTACTGTCACTGCTCACAGGGCTGATGATGAATAGTAATCATTGCTTTTGTTGACTGGGCTCTTGCCATAGGCCAGACATTGTGCTAAGCGTTTTACCTGTACCATCTCTTGTGATCTTCACACAACCTGGTGAGGGTAGGCACTTGTCCCAGGTGAATGACCTGCCCGAGGTTCCTTGGCTGGTAAGCTGCAGAGCCCTATGACCCTGGTGGAGCCCCATCGCTGTGGAGGACGACTCATCCGAGTGGTGGGAGGACAGCGGCAGGAGGCTCCCATATGACCGAGCAAAGTAAGAATGAGGACTCTGGAGCTAACAGAAGCTAAGGGACGCCTGGGTGGTGCAGTTGGTGGGCGTCCGTCTTTAGCTCGTGTAGTGATCCTGGGGTCCTGGGATTGAGCCCCAAGTAGGGCTCCCTGCTCATTGGAGAGTCTGCTTCTCCCTCTCCCTCTGTCTGCCACTCCCCCTGCTTGTGCTCTATCTCTTCCTCTCTGTCAAATAAATAAGATCTTTAAAACAAAACAAAAAGAACCCAAAAGCTAAAAAAACCCAAGTCTTATAGAAACATAGAGGTTAAGATGCCCAGCTAGTAGAATTCAAGGACTGGTCGGTCTCATCTGGAGCCATTTCTACTTAACTGCCCTCTGGCTGCTGTAGCTGGTTGATAGCTGGGCCTTTGAATCCTTCCAGATGTGGGGTTTTGCACTCCAGGCTGTTTATAAATGGAAATTTGTCTAATGCCCCAAGGGCGGCGGGGGTGGGGGGGGGAGCTCCCTGCCTAACTGAGATGCCTTTTGTAAAACTTCACAAGTGCCTGTCATGAAATTTCTGTAATTTTCAGCTGGGAACCTTGTTGAGTTCTGCTGGATGTTGGGTTCAGGGCTGGCAAAGGAGAACTCTAGGGTTTCTCAAGGTGGCGTGATGGAAATCAGTGTTTGGAGTCGGGGTGGGGTCCCTTGGAGATGGGGTGGAGTCCGTTGGAGAAGGAAAGCCCAGAAGGTTGTAAGCAAAAGCCACCAGGTTTTTCACTAATGGGACTTCTGGGGTAGCCTTTTATAAATTTTATTTTATTTTTAAGCAATCTCTACACCGAACTTGGGGCTCGAACCCACAACCTTGAGATCAAGAGTCCTACACGTTCCACCGACCGAGCCAGCCAGGTGCCCTTTGAGTAGCCTTTAATATACTCCCCAGAAGGAATGTTGCAGACTGGTAGGATCACAGACTCTTTTCTTCCGAGGAGAATCTTGTGAGGCTGTGATTTGATAGCCAGCCCTTTTTGGTTTTTGAGCCTTGGTCTAACCCAGAAATGAGCCAACTTTTCTGTAAAGGGTCAGCAAATATTTTCAGCATTATAGGCCACACAGTCTTGGTGGTAACCTACTCCATTCTGCCATTTAATTAATTAACTTACTTTAAAGATTTTATTTATTTATTTGTCAGAGAGAGCACAAGCAGGGGGAGCAGCAGGCAGAGGGAGAAACAGGCTTCCTGACAAACAAGGAGCCTGATGTGGGACTTGATTTGGGACTTGATCCCAGGACCCCCCGGGATCATGACCTGAGCTGAAGGCTGACGCTTAACTGAGCCACCCAGACATCCCTCGGTTCTGCCATTTTAGCTTGAGAATAGCCACAGAGGATAGGAAAATGAATGGGTTTGGTTGTGTGCCAATAAAACTTTATTTACAAAAACTGTAGTCTAGAGGCCACAGCTTGCCAACCCCTGGTCTAAGCAGCAACCAAATTTTTGAGTGCACACCCCTCAAAAAAATGTTAGTGCTAGTCCCAGTATTGGTATCCTTACAAATGAGAGATGTCTTAATATGGTACGTATATTCTAAACACATTAAAATACAAAATTAAAAAGTTGAGGGGAGCTAAATAATAAGTGAATGTCATTGGAAGTTCTATCACAATCTCCCCGATGGATCGCCGAGGATGGCCCACCAGAGATACTAGGGACCCAGGGCTGAAATACCCAATCCGTTCTTACCTTCATTTATTTCTTCAACAATGTTTTAGACCCCTACAGGGACAAGCCCCAGTGCTGAATGCTGGGGAAACAGAGGGAAGTAAGAGTAGAGTGGGGGAAACAAGTGGTGTAATAGGTCTTTAGAACTTTTTCCGGTGGTGGGGGAGCTGGATGGAAGGACACTTACCACAGTCTGAAAATACCTGATTTGCCTAAATGTTCTGGGCCTGCAGGTCCTCCCTGGGGCGGGGGTTTTGCCCTCCTACTTCCTGCGCTCTCTCCAGCCTCCCGGCACATAGTAAGCGCTCAATACCCATTTCCCAAGAGTGGTTCTGGCCTCACCTGGGAGGCCCCAGAGTGCGGGCATGGGGACAACAATTTGAAGGTAAGACCCGGGGAAGTTGGAATTAGCTAGATGTCCAGAAAGCCTAGGCCTGTCCATCCTCTCCAGAACCTGCAGGTTCAAACTGTTTGGCTTATGATGTAAATTTACTGACTTGCAACCAGCAATTTTTTTTTTTTTTAATGAAGAAAGAAGGGAACAAAAGAACAGCGAACATTGCTTGTTGTAAGGATAGGCTCTATCAGCGGCCTTTCAGGAGAAGTATTGTTTGAGGAAACTTTTGTTTCTTTTATAAACGTGTATCTATTTATAGAAACATTTGGAGTACTGGACTGTAGTGGTCCAAGGAGTTTGTAAACCACTAGATTAGGCCTCGATCCTCTCTTAATAGATGGTTTGCATTTGAGGAAGGGCCGGCAGGCTCAGACAGCTCCGGGTGGCCCTCGTGCTCCAGGCTGGGGCCACCCACTCGCCTAAAAGAGTGAACGATGAAGCCCAGGCTTGGAAAAGGACAGTTGGGTCTCCCAACTGTGGACGCTGGGGTCGGGCCAGGCCTGGGAGGGCTGCCTTCGAAGGGCCTGGACTTCCAGGCGCCAGGGGGCGGGGGTCCCCGTGGAGCCCAGCAGGAGTGAGGAGAGGTGGCTGGCATTCGGGTGTATGGCCAGCCAGGCCCCACCCGTTGCAAAATCACATGGTCCACTTCTTGGCTCCTGCTTAAAAATTGGCATCCCAGTGGCCCCTGTGCGGGGTCCAGGGACCAGCGTGCGGTGGGGCTGGCAGTCTCTGGTCCTTCCTGTCCCGGTAGGCCCCGGGAGGCCAGGTTCAAGCAGGCCCTTGGCTGCCTGGGAGCTGTTTATTTTGGGTTGACAGGCCCAGCACTCTGGCTATATTTACCTTGCGAAGCTGCTTGCAATCTGATCCGATCCCATCTCTCTCGGACTCAGCTGGGGCCCGGGAGTTGCCTGCCAGATTCCACAAGGCCCCCTTGACTTTACTCTCTCTATGTGGGGGGATTTCCCAAGAGGGAAGCATTCTGGAAAAAACAGTGGCTTGTATTCCTGTGAATGGTTTTTATCAGGATCCAAGACGCGTGCCATCTGTTCCTTCTCCACATTATATCTTTCTGCAACCCCATGGCGCTGAACTTGGTCCCGGGTGTGGGAACGGCCCATACAGCCAACCTGTATGGTCAAAGTCCCAGGAATTGTCGGGGCTGCTGAGGGTGATGGGGTTTCTTCCAGAGCTTGGCAGCAGGGCCTTTCCTCTTCCTTGGAGTGCCCAGCATTTCAGGCTTTGCTGTGCCCAGCCTTTCCCCAGCTCAAGACCTCAGGGAGGGCTGACAGGTTCTGGGGTCCCCAGGCCAGGTATGTCCCAGTAGCTGTGTTTTCTTGTCCTGGATCCTGTGAGTTTGACAAATGGTATGGAAAGGATGGTCTCTGCCCTGCCAAGGTAGCCTCCTGGTCCAGTGTGCTTTGGGGTACACTCTGTCCTTCTGTCCCAGGTTTGGAGCTGGGGCAGACTTGGCCCACAGTGGGGATCCGACCTCCTCACCTACCCTGGAGGGCAGAACCTTGACTCATGGGGTCCGTTCTCCAGCCTGAGCTGACGGTGTCTAGGGGCTATTCTTTTCTTTTTTAAAATTTTATTTATTTGAGCACTTTCTGCACCCATCGTGGGGCTCAAACTCAGGACCCCGAGGTCAAGAGCCGCATTTTCTACCAACTGAGCCAGGTAGACGCTCCTGAGCTAGTTCTCTTGTGCTTCAAGCCCCCTGCTTTTCTTTTCAACTAAACTTTATTGAGTACCTCCTGTGGTCTGGCCCTGTGTTAAATGTTTACACGTCAAGACCTCATCTATCAGTCTCCTCAGCGACTGTCTTAATCCACCTGGGCTGCGGTAACAGAAGGGCAGACTGGGTGGCTTCTAAACAACAAACATTTATTTCCTCCCACTTCTGGAGCCTGGTAGTCCAAGATCAAGGTGTCGGCAGATTCAGAACCTGTCGAGGGGCTGGCTTCCTGACTCCCGGCTGCTGTCTACTCCCTGTGCCCTCCTGTCCCGGGAGGGGCAAGGGGCTCTCAGGCCCTCTTTTTTTAAGGGTACTGATCCTGCTCAGAGGGCTCCACCCTGTGTCCTCATTACCTCCCAGAGGCCCCACCTCCTAGTACCATCACATTGGGGGTTAGGATTTCAAGGTGTGAATTTAGGGGGAACTTTCGATCGGTAGCAGCATCCATGTGGGAAAAGCAGTCCTACGATCCCCGGGCTCTAGGGCCAAGTGGACTTGAGTTCAGAGCTCCCATTCAGTAGCAGTTACAACCTCTGGGAGAGCTGACCTCACCTCTCTAAGACTGTTGCCTCATTTGTAAAAGAGTAATAATGATGTGGCTCAGAATCATTGAGACTTTATTAAGCTTATGATATGCCAGGTCCTGTTCTAAGGGCTTTATATTCTTTAGCGTATTGAATGCTTACAACAACCATAAATGGGCCCCTGATTTATAGAGTGGCACAGAGGGGTTGAAATACCTGTCCAGGGTCACCCACCAGCTTCGTAAGTGAAGGAACCCATTCATTCTTCGCGGCTACGTAGAGGGGGAGTCACCACTTGTTCTGTAAGGGAACAGACTAGTTACCTGTGTATGTCCCCCCAGTGCTCAGCTCAGGGCCTGATGGACCTAATGCTTCTGGACATTTCCAGTGAGTGAATAAATTTAGCGAGGGGACCTGGGGCCGCCAAGGAGCAGGCTCTACTGCTTGTCCCTTTTCCGGTTTCGGGTTCCGGGGCAGCAGGCCAAAACAGGAAGAGAAGTGCTGGGGGTAGGGAGGCGGCGGCAGGAGGCACGCGTTGCTGGAGGGTGCCCCCCTTTTCCAGCGTGGGCAGCAGGCCTGGTGACAGAGACCAGGGGGCCTTGGGATGTGTCCCTTAACGCGTTGTGCCCTGGTGGGCTGCCCTCACCTGTGGGTACTAAGAATTCTCAGGATTGGCATTAGGCTACCAGTGATCTTAAAAAATAATTGAAATCCTGATGGCACTGCCTCAGGCTTATAGGCGTTTGAAACATTTTGTAAACTCCTGGGCCGAGCTGTCCATATGGTCATCCGTTGTGGCAGGCGTAGGGCAAGTCTGTGAATCTCGTTGAAATTGTCTGAAAAGTCCTGTGAGTATATATCCCCCCTGGATGTTCTAAGGAGGGCGTGTCCATTATTTTCACCGGATTCTCGAAGGTGTCAGACTGCACATCAGCTCTAGCCTGTGACCAGCATCTCGCCATGTGCCCTCCTCTCTTACAGACAAGAGGGGAGGGTTTTGACCAAGGCCAGACAAGCAAGCAGGGGAGGTTCTGGAGCCAGGATCAGGCCCCCCAGCCCCCTCCCCCAGTTTGGCCTTGCTGTTCTGTCATCTCGAGTGTACCTCTCCAGCAGGAGGGTAGAAACCGCAGAGGACTCCATGTAGAGGTAGTGGGTTTGGAGATGAGGTGTCTAAGCTGAAAAATAATAAAGCTCACTTTCACTGAGTGTTTACTCTGTGCGAGGCTCAAAGTGTTTTCCATTGGCCTAAGTATCTTACAAACAACTTAGTCCTCCCAGCAATCCTCTGATCATGAACCGTTATTCCCATTTTACAGATAAGGAAACCAAGGCCCAGAAAGTTGAAGCAGCTTGCCCCAGAGTTTTATAGCCAAAGAAAGGGCAGAGGAGTCGAGGTTCAAAGCCAGGCAGCATGGCTCTAGAGCCCGTGTTCCCAGCCACTGCCCCACACTGTCTTTCCAGGCCAAAGGAAGGGAAGAGAAAGGTACAAGAAATGAAAGCAAACAGGGCTAGGCATTCAGGCAGGAGGAGAGCTAGTGGGGTAAGAATGAGCCCACCCCCTCCCAGGAGTCAAGAGGGGTCAGAGTAGCTGGTATGGGGCTAGGGGATACATCTCAGCATTGGTCCTCCCCCACTCAGCCGCCTGCACACGTAGCAAGCGCTTTATGAGGGGTCAGTCCGCGTGATGGTATTGTCACTGGCGCTTGTCCCTCCAGCCCGGGCAGGCAGACCCTGGCACTGTGCCCGCTGCCCGCTCTTCCCGGCCCAGATCTGATGAGCTGGCTCCTTCGCATGGGGGTGATTTGCAAGGCCCAGGTGAGCAGCAGCAAGTGGCAGGCCCAGAACGTGTCCCTGATGACCCTGGGTCCACACGTCTCCAGGAACCGGGAAGCAGCTAGTGCGTCAGCTGTGGGGCCCGGAGCCCAGAGCGAGGGCTAGGGGGGCTAGGGGAGGAGAGAGATGGCCCCAGGGCTTGCCAGCCACACTGCAGCCGCACGGGCTCTGCATCTTCTAGGAAGCTTCTGCGTTCCTTGTGGGTCGGTGCACTGTGTTCTCAGAAAGGGCCTGGGCCTGACCTGGGAGAGCCTTCTCTCTCTACCCCTCCCCTCTCCTTGTCCCTGGAGCAGGGCGTGAAGGAGAAGCCTGTGCTGGGGAACGGATATGGGGCCAGCAGAGAGTGGTTAGTGGTTGCTGCTGCTGGTGTTTCTTTCTTCTTCTTTTTTTTTTTTTATTTTTTTTTTTTAAAGATTTTATTTATTCATTTAACAGAGAGAGAACACAAGCAGGCAGAGAGGCAGGCAGAGGCAGAGAGAGGAGCAGGCTCCCGCGGAGCAAGGAGCCCGATGCGGGACTCGATCCCAAGACGCTGGGATCATGACCTGAGCCAAAGGCAGTTGCTTAACCAACTGAGCCACCCAGGCGTCCCTCTTCTTCTTTTTTTAAATGAAACTGTATCATAGTAAAATATACGTCAAACTTACCAGCTTCACTGTTAGTGGTGGTTGTGTTTGAGTACCTGGCCAGGTGTTGGGGCGGTGGTGAGTGTTGGGGGGATGTTTACCATGTACCAGGGACTCTCATTTAATCGTGGAAATAATCCTGTGAACTACTGTGATATCTCGGTTTTACAAATAAAGGAGTTGAGGCTCAAGAGAGGCTCCATGACTTCCCCAAGGACATGTGGCTCCTAGCAGGGACTCAAATCAGGCAGCCTGGGCTCCAAATCTGCTGTCTTCACTAGGACTCTCTCAGCCCTAAGTGAGTGGGTCCTATTATCCCCACTATACAGAGAAGAAAACCGAGGCCCCGAGAGACCGAGTGCCTTGCCCGGGGTCCAAGAGCTTGACGGGAGGGGGGCCGTGAGGGTCCCGGCACTCAGCCCGCCTCTCCCCTACCCCCCAGGTGGCGATGGTGGAGGTACAGCTGGACGCCGACCACGACTACCCGCCGGGGCTGCTCATCGCCTTCAGCGCCTGCACCACGGTGCTGGTGGCCGTGCACCTGTTCGCGCTCATGATCAGCACCTGCATCCTGCCCAACATCGAGGCGGTGAGCAACGTGCACAACCTCAACTCGGTCAAGGAGTCGCCCCATGAGCGCATGCACCGCCACATCGAGCTGGCCTGGGCCTTCTCCACTGTCATCGGCACGCTGCTCTTCCTGGCCGAGGTCGTGCTGCTCTGCTGGGTCAAGTTCTTGCCCCTCAAGAAGCAGCCGGGGCAGCCCCGGCCCACCGGCAAGCCCACAGCTGGCGGCGCGGTGGCCGGCGTCAACGGCAGCACGGGCGGCATCACCCCGGGCCAGGCCGCTGCCATCGCCTCTACCACCATCATGGTCCCCTTCGGCCTGGTCTTCATCGTCTTTGCCGTCCACTTCTACCGCTCACTGGTCAGCCATAAGACGGACCGGCAGTTCCAGGAGCTCAACGAGCTGGCCGAGTTCGCCCGCCTGCAGGACCAGCTGGACCACAGAGGGGATCACCCCCTGACGCCCGCCGGTCACTATGCATAAGCCCTTCTGGGCCCGACGCCGCTCCCCGCGACCTCGTCCTGCCCCAGCCTCGAGGACAGCCAGCCGGCTCAGGGGATTGGGCTTGTGTCGAGGACAGAGAGTGGAGGGAAGAGGCTTTTTTTTTTTTTTTTTTTTTAGAGAAACGACTGCACTTTGAAACTTTCCTCTGCGAGAATAAGCACTTCCTGTTCTTCCAGCTTCGGGTTCACCTCCTGGTAGGAGGCCGCCGGTGGGAGCCAGAGTAGGGACAAACGCTCCCTTTGTCCCTCCTCCTCCCGTGTGCCCGTGCCACTTGATGCTTCTTGTCTTTTCTGTCTTGACCACTCCCCTTCCCCCATTCAGTGTTGTGCGTGTGTGTGTGTGTGTGTGTGTGTGTGCGTGTGTGCGCACGCGCACACGCGCACATAAATATATTCGTAAGGGACACCTCTTGTGTGTGTATTTGTTGGGTCTGGACTCCTGGTGCTCCAATCGGGTGGCGAGCCTCTAAGCAAAAAAACTTTTTAACGTTTGATTTCGAAAATTTTCAGACCTCTGAAAAAGCTGCATCAATAGTAACCGGAGTACATAGAGAGTCACTTCTTGTCATTTACGGCAGTTACGTTCTAGGAATTAGCTGATGTAGAACCATTGCTCCTGCGGGGTTAGGTTCCTATGAGCTTTCTGCCAGGCGTTCAGTGGGAAACCATGTTTTATGTGTTTCTGTCTGTGTTTGTTTTGTTTCAGTTTTTTAAGTGATCTCTGCACACAGCGTGGGGCTCAGAGTCACAACCCTGAGATTGAGTTGCGTGCTCTACCGACTGAGCCAGCCAGGGTCCCCCCTCCCCCGCCGTGTGCGTTTCTGTTTAAAGGCACCTAATTTAATACACACTGTTGATTCATGAGCAACAGACTCACTCGTGGCTAACAGCAGAGTAACTTGTACGTAAAGGAAGCTTTTCTAAAAGGCACTGTATCTGTAAGGCACACATTGCCTCCTTCTTAAAGATTTTATTTTTTTTAAAGTAATCTCTACATCCAGCACGGGGCTCGAACTCACAGCCCCGAGACCCAGAACTGCACGCTGCACCGAATGAGCCAGCCAGGTGCCCCACTGCCTTCTTTTAAGTAGCAAAATTACTGGGGCACCTGGCTGGCTCAGTTAGTGGAGCTTGCGAGACTCTTGATCTCAGAGTCACATAGTTCAAGCCCCATGTTGGGCCTGGAGCCTCCTTAAAATGAGCAAAATCACCAACAAAAAGCACTAAATGTGAAAAACGTGACCCTAAATAGACGGTGAAAGGTTGCCTGTTTAGGAAGGCTGAGACAAGAAGGCAGAGCAGTGCCTCTTTGACCTCAGCAAGTAGGAAAATCACAAATACCAAAGCTGTAAACAGGGAGCATGAGATGTACGTTTCTCTCTCGAGCCCACGCGCTGTCACGGTTATCACCCTTCACGCCTAAATGCGTCCTCCTCAAGGACATTCTTCTCCCTGACCTCCATTCGCTGATCGGATTCAGGGAATTTGACATTGACGCAGTACTACCGATTAGGACATTCGTGTTCAGTTCTCTGCTGGTCCGGATCGTGTCCTTTCTAGCCATGATTTTTCCCTTCCAGCTCGTGTGTTGCATTCACTTGTCACGTCTCTTTAGTTGCCTTAAATTTGGAGCAGCCTTTTCTTGTCCTTTCGAACATCAACATTTTTTGGAGTCCAGGCCTGTGGTTTTGTAGAATGCTACCTCAGTCTGGTTTCCCCGATACTTTCCTGCAATTACAATCAGGATGTGCGTCTTGGCAGGAATATTTATCTCTGTTTTGCAGATGGCAAAAATTGATGCCCAAAGAGGTTAAGTAATTGGCCAGAATTTGAACCTGGAGAGTTTGGCTCAGAGCCCAGGCCCTCACAAAAATCTCATATGCTGATTCTGTCTTTGCTTAAGAAATCGGAAGATCCAGCCGCAGCAGCACTGGTCCCGTCTTCTCAAAGAGCAACAGCGATAAGGAGCGGAGTTGTAGCTACCCTCTTCCCCAGGAGATGTGTTTGCCACAGTCCCCACCACTCCCTCTTGTCTCACACCAGGCCAGCTTTGTTTACGTTACTTGCCTGGTCCCCCATGGTCCCAGAAACCTAATATAGATTGTGGTTTTATAAAAACAAAATCCTCTGACTGAAGTGAAAGTTGGTTGGAGGAAAATGTGGCCTTAAGATTTTGTCCTGTGCAAAGTCGGACATGCTGATAGCAGCTTCGTGGGCTGAGTGGGGCAGAGAACCTTCCTTTTTTTCCTATTGTAGCTTCTTGCCTCTGTCCTTGCATCACACACACCAGGACCCACACCTCCCCAGTCCCTGGACAGCCCCCTAACAGGGACTGAGTAGTGGGGAGCAGGGGACCCTGTGTAAAACTCTCCAGTATTCCCCAGAGAAGACCTGGCCATCTTTCATGCATTCCCTTCCCCAACCCCTTCCTGCTTCTGCAGAGACCCAGGAGCTGGCTGCAGTAATATCCGGCCTGCGATTCTCGTCTTAGGTGTTCCTTCCTAAACTTGCCCGAAATCAAGAATCACCGCAATTGTAAAATGTCAATTTCCAAGCCTTTCCCCTGGAAAGTTAGTCTGGGTAGATCTAGAATCTGTATTTGGAGGAGAGAATCTTAAGCAGGCTCCACATCCAGTGCGGAGCCCGACGTGGGGCTTGATCTCAGGACCCTGAGATCATGACCTGAGCCAAAATCAGGAGTTGGATGCTTAACCGACTGAGCCACCCAGGCGCCCCTAGAATCTGTATTTTTAACACCCCAGCTGCTCAAACCCAGGCAGCTCAGGGAAATACAGTAGTTAAAGGACCATCTTTAATTTCAGTTTTCTTTGTATTTCAGACCCAAATGCACTCACAGGTTCCAAATACAACAGTGGAAAGTCGCCCGCCCTCCCGTTCCCAGGGTCCCGGTTGTCTCCTGCGGCACCCGTTGTTGCCAGTGTATTGTGTCCCCATCTAGAGAGATTTCATAAACAAGAATACACCCTACTTTTTCTGGGGGGAGAAAGAAAAAAGGTAGCCTTCTCTACGCTCTCTCTGTTCAGTACCTTAAGAGCAGATAGATCTACGTTTAAGTGCAGTTACTTTCTAGCTTTGTGGCTCAGGAGCCTCCCTGAACCTGGTTCTCCCTCTAAAATGGCTATAATAATAGCAGGACAGCCTCGGAAGTTGTGGGGTCATGTGGTGGTTAGGGGTTGGGGGGAAGGTGAAGCTCTCAGCACAGGGCCTGGCACCGAGTGAACGGTCTGTGTCCCCAGTGGGCCAGGCTCAGCTTCCTGGTGTGAGGTCTAGACAGAACCATACCTTGGGGTCAGGCCACCCCACTTATGATTTCGAAGGCGGACAGGAAATAGTGTCAGGGTTTCTGGAGCCTTTACCGTGCGCCAGGCACTTGCCGAAGCCTTAGTGAACATCGTGGAATTACAGGGTTACACTTCGGTCATTGGGCTGAAAAATTCAGTAGAAGAGTGTTTCCATCATAGTGTGTTTAGCAGGATCCTTAACCACTACCCCCTAGTTGCCAGTGATATTTTCCCTGCCAGTTGTGACAACCAGAAGTGTCTCCAGACATCGCCAAATGTCCCTGGGGAGGGAGGGGAGACAGAATCACTCTTGGATTAAGAACACATCTTATTTCATGTTCATGTTAACCACGGTAACCTGGGTGGCAAGGACCGTGATTGCCCGGTATTTGAGGGGAGGAAACCTCAAGAACAGAGAGGTTGTATGCTCTATCCGAGAACACACAGCTCCTAAATCACTGCTGGGATTCATACCCAGGCAGTCTGACTGCTGAGCTCATGTTCCTACCCATTATGTAAGAGTCCCTTTTATCTTGAGGAATGTTGTCTAGAATTATGCAAAGCTCTTCCCATATCTCTGCTTCACAATTAACCTCAATACATATTATTTGTTATTATTACATCTGTTAGCAAATCCTCAAAAACATCCCTGGGAGATTCCCTCAGTGCCGTTTTACAAATGGGGCAAATAAGGTCACTTGTTTAGGGTCACAGAGTAAGTCAGGGGTTCTAGCCGCAGTTGCACATTAGAATCGTCTGGGGAACTTTCTGAAGGCCCAGGCCTCATCCCAGACAGATGAGAGTCTGGGCGTGAGACCTGGGTGTCTAGCTTGTAAAGCTCCCACGGGATCCCAAGGTTGAGCACTCCTGTGTTAGGCTGAGAAGCCAGGTTGGCTCTCAACCAAATCTCAGTGGCCAACGTGACCAGAGGCTCTTCTCCTCCCTAGAGTACCTCAGAGGTCAGAGACCTAGAGACGCCTCTTCTTTCTCCCCCAGGGGAAATCCATGCAGCCTGCGGGGATGTCTTCTCTCTTCGCCTGGAGTCCCTCCCAGAGCTGCAGCCCCTCCCTTCCAAGCACACAGCACAAGTCCTGGGCCTATGCCACCAGGTTCTCCTTTATATGCTTGCTCTCAGGAATGGTGACGGAGAATGAAGGCTGTAACAAGAGGGTTCCCAAAGCCAGCTGGGGAGAGGATAATCCAGTGCTAGGAGGAGTGAGGTGCCCTCTGAGGGTGCCAAGGGTGTGCCCCAAGTCACCAGTCGCTCCTCCTGCAGAAGCCGCACCGGTTTGAGCAGTTGGGTGATGGGCCTGAATTTCTCCGGAAGCTCTGGTGTGCTCTCTGCGGGGGCAAAGGGCTGGTGGGAGGTGGCGACTCCAAGATGCTGAACCAACGCCCTGCCCTCAAACCCCACTGGCATCCACACCCGGAGGCGCTGGGACAGATGTGCAAGTGCAGGCCTGGGCCAACCCACATTACTCAAGGGCGCTCCGGAGCGAACTGGTCTTCAAGGAAATGAGTTTGGAAGGGAAGGAACCAAAACGAACCAGCTGGATTGCAGGAGGCAAGAAACCCACCCTCTGCTCCTGTCCCTGAGTTCCTTGGCCAAAGGAGACCCCAGGAGCTGCCTCAATTACATCCGAGGCTGGAGAGCATGCCCGCCCCTCACCTGGCATCAATCTTCTTCTTCCTCTGTCTTCTTGAACATGGCCAAGGCTTCCTCCAGCACGCCATCAGGGTCTAGGATTTTGATCTGGAGGGAAACAGTAAGGGGTTGGATTGGGGAGGATGGAAGGCCCAGGCTGCCAGCCTTGGGGGCACTGCCTACTTTGGAGGTGCTGTCTGCCTTGTGGGCTGCTGCCAGCCTCCATGGGGATGCCCCGACTGAGAACAAAACCTTGTCTGTCCCCGGCTGGGCTGGGCTAGGCCTGGCCAGGCTGGATGCGGCAGCAGGGGCGCCGTTTTCTGTCTCTGGGTGTGACCACAGGGCCCTGCTGTGTGCTGCCCACCTTAGGAATGGGGAACTGGGTGGGCTCAGGGGCCTCATCGCGTCCAAAGTCAATCATGGTGCCACACTTGGCCACGTCATCCACCCAGAAGCCTTCAAACAGCTGACCGTGGTCCAGGTGGAAGAAACGGCCCGACCCATTCTTCATGCCTCTCTGCCAGTAGCCCTCGTAGCGGTTCCCGTTCTCTGGGGGAAAGGACAGGGTCACGTGGGTGCTGGGCACACCTGACCAGACCAGACTATCAGGCTGGCCCCTCCGCACGCCCAGGTCGGACTCTGTGCCCACGAGGAAAGCCAGAAGGAAACCCAGCTGACTAGAGCGCCCCGGGCTGGGCTGCCTGCAGCCTGGGAGGTCTGACCTATAAACATCAGGCCCCTGGGGAAAGGGGGGGGGGGTGTCGGTGACTCCTGGAATCAGACCTCGTCCACGTCTCACCTCCACTACTTACCTGAACTTGGATGAACGACACCATTTCCTATTTGTAAAAAGTCATAGCTAATAATATGAATAGGCAATATTTTTCCAGCACTCACTCTGTGCGTGGTTCTTTGCTATGTTTCTGACCTCACTCACTCCTCCCAAAAACAGTTCTATGAAGGATAACCGACTCCATTTTCTACAGATGGAGCTTGAAAAGCTCAGGGAGTCTGACTGACTTGCTCAAGGTCACAGAGCTAGGACGCGACAGACACAAGATTTGGAGCCAACGTCTGTTCATCCCAGGAGCCCATGCTCTTAATCATGAATTCACTCTCCCGCTCGGCTGATGGTGGTGGGGGCATGAAAGGAATACTAATAAAGCCAACGCTTCTCAGCTCAGACTTACAGCCATGTGATCTCGGGCAAGGCACTTAACCATTTTGTCTCATTTCCTCATTTTAAAATGGGGATAACAGAGGCACCTACCTCATAGAATTGTTGTGGAGATTAAATATGTCGATCCACAGAAAGAACTTAGAAGATTACTGGATAAACTCTAGATGAGAGGTCAGCAAACTTTTTCTGTAAAGGGTCAGCCAGTATTTTCGGCTTTGTGGGGCACGGGGTCTCTGTCACAACTCTGCCATTGCCGTGGACAATGTGTAAATGAAGGAACAAGTCAGCTGTGCCAATAAAACTTTACTTACAAAAACACGTGTACAGCTCGATTTGGATTTGGTCCAAGGATCGTACCTGCTGAAAACTGCTACATACAAGTATGAGCTAATAATATTGCTGAGCACTTATTATTACGTGCCAGGCACTGTGCTCAGCACTTTACAAACCTCATTTAACCTTCTCAATAACCCTAGTTAAGTTGTATTTTTATCCTTAATTTACAGATGAGAAAACCAAAGCACAGAGAGTTTAAGCAAATTGCCTCAAGGTCACGTAGCTAGTAAGAGCCTGATCTGGGATTTGAACCCAGGCAGGCTGGCTCCAGAGTCCAGGACACCAGAAATGATGCACTGAGAACCCCGTGTGGCCACAGCGGGTGCTCACTAAGTGCAGGTTGTTACTAGTAGATGAAAGCAGGCACAGAGCTGAGTCCATGGGGGATTGAGAATGACAGAGGTGGCTGGCTTAAACCCTCCTCAGCTGACCTAATGCCTCAGTTTGGCCAAATCTCATTGGAAATTGGAGTTTGGAGTTTTCAGGAGACTGGGCTCAGGCTTGTGTTCTTGCCACGAGCACCTACTATGTGCCAGTTACTGGGGAAATAATGGGGAACAAAATAGATGCACAGTCCAGGTCATAGTCTGGAGGGACAATGACACTAGCTTTATAGATAGCCTACTACGTGCCAGACCCTGTTCGTAGTTGTACCACTTTTTACGTACTACTATTTTCCCATTTTACAGGTGAGGTAACTGAGGCACGGAGAGGAGGAAACTTGCACAAGATTGTACACCTAGTGCTAAAAAGGAAAGGAAACAGGTGCTAAGGATAATGAGGAGAATGTGCACTAGTGGAATGAACAGGAAAGGCCTCTCTGAGGAGGAGATAGTACAAAGATATGGAGGATCTTCTTATCTTGGGAAGAGAGAACAGCAGTGCAAGGGCCCTGAGGCAAAAAGCGTGGGAGGAACTGAACAAAAATGAGTAAGGCTGAAACAGGGATTCCTAGGGGACATGGAGTGGGAGGCACTATTATAGGACTGTAGACCCTGCGGACCACAGTAAGGGCTCTGAACTCTGAGGTTACGTAAGAGGGAGCTTCGGAAAAGCTGAAAACAGGTTAGCGATAGGGTCCAATCTGTCAAAAGTTCATGCTGGTTGCTATGTAGAGAATGACTTAAGTCCTGACGCTAAAGCGGTTTACTCATGACTCTGCTCTCTCTAGGAATGTTTTCCCTTAGCTCAGCCTCCTTCTCATCCTTCAGGTCTTCTGTCCAAATGTCACCTCTTCAGAGACATTCTCTGACCCTAAGTCTGTCTAAATAGCCCATCCCCAACTCCTTTGTCATTCTCCAACACACCTTCCTATTTTATTTTATTTTATTTTAAGATTTTATTTATTTATTTGACAGAGAGAAATCACAAGCAGGCAGAGAGGCAGGAGAAAGCAGGTTCCCTGCTGAGCAGAGAGCCCGATGCGGGGCTCGATCCCAGGACCCTGAGATCATGACCTGAGCCGAAGGCGGAGGCTTTAACCCACTGAGCCACTCAGGCGCCCCATACACCTTCCTATTTTAAAGGGACATTGCTGGGGCGACTGGGTGGCTCAGAAGCCTCTGTCTTCGGCTCGGGTCACGATCTCAGGGTCCTTGGATCGAGCCCCGCATCAGGCTCTCTGCTCGGCGGGGAGCCTGCTTCTCTCTCTCTCTGCCTGCCTCTCTGCCTACTTGTGATCTCTCTCCCTCTGTCTGTCAAATAAATAACTAAATAAAATCTTTAAAAAATAAATAAATAAAGAAAGGGACATTGCTTAACACTTTTGACCTCGAAGCGAACAGCTTATGTTGACCTTGAGCAGTGACTTAACCTCTCTTAGCTTCAGTTCATTCGTAAAGTGGAGATGGTCAGAGTACCCTCTTACAGAACTGTAGTGAGGATTAAATGAGGTCAGTGCTGTGTAAGTGTAGGTTAGAATTATCGACCATAAGAAAAGGTCTTAATTATTGATGTGTCTTGTTAGGGTCCTCTTTAGAATAGAAACCCCCTGAGGGCAGGTATCTGGTCCCATCATTCACCTTAACCTGAGCTGAGCTGGAGTGGGGCTGGCCTTGGGCTTGACGCGGGGGGTGGGGGTGGGGTGGGGGGGGTGTCTAGATGGGGCGTGGCCAGAAGGCCATTGGGGCGGGGCACTTACTCTGACGCAACATGCCCTCCCCATGCGGCTTGTCGTTCAACCACTGGCCCTCGTAGATGTCGCCATTGCTGTAGTACATGCGGCCCCATCCGCTGCGCTGGTTGCCACACCACTCACCCTCGTAATACTCCTTGGGTCCGAAAAACTGAATCCCATAGCCCTGAAAGCACGAAGGTGTCCCTGTTCATGGCGCCCGCCACCACTAGGAAAGCCACCCCTAT
Organism: Nasua narica; assembly: GCA_028533885.1. NCBI lineage: Eukaryota > Metazoa > Chordata > Mammalia > Carnivora > Procyonidae > Nasua > Nasua narica. Next base: position 5,840,455 of record CM052808.1, on the reverse strand, counting down.
CCTCCCTGGCACCCAAGCCACACACTTGGACTACTTCCCTGCTTCCTCCCTCAACCCTACATCGCAAACTGATGGTCGTGCATTGAAAAAGCTCCCCAGGCTGTCCGTTCCCCTCCACCCCTCTGCTACCACTTTCGTTTCTCCCCTCCTCACTGGTCCCCCTCTTCCGCTCTCCCCTTCTCCCCTCCACATGCATCTTCAGTGAAGCAGCTAAAAGGATCTTTACATCGCTCATCTGATCATGTTTGCCCCTTCTCCTCATCTCTGATTTTTTTTTCAAAAATTTTTTAGAGATTTTATTTATTTATTTGACACAGAGAGAGACCACAAGTAGGCAGAGAGGCAGGCAGAGAGCGGAAGAAGCAGGCTTCCTGCTGAGCAGAGAGCCGGATGCAGGGCTTGATCCCAGGACCCTGAGATCACGACCTGAGCTGAAGGCAGAGGCTCTAACCCACTGAGCCACCCAGGCACCCCTCCTCATCTCTGATTTGACCCTTGAAAGTTGCAGATGCCTCTGAAAATCAGATCAAAGTTATGAACTTTCTCCCCAGAAAAATGAACGTCACACTCAGTGTCCAACCACAGAGAACCATGGACTCCCCACAGATCGCACCTTAAGGAAGTTGGGTTAAGCAGTCCAAGGCTACCCCTCAAAATCCTGATTCCCTACATAACTTTCAAGGCCCCCATCTACCCCTCTCCTCACCCCCACCCCTGTGGGCACACACACCTTGCTGTTTGACATATTCTTTGCTACTTCTGACTACTTTGCTACTTCCCCTTCTTTTTTTCCTCCCTGGTTAACTCTTTGTACCTTTTGGTATTACCTCCTACAGGAAGCCTGCCCTGAATTCTCAATTCCTGTGGGCTTCCTGGGAAAACCTCTATCCTAACAGCATATTGTATGTGAATTGTTTATTTTGGGCTCTCTCTCCCCACTGGCCAGTAAACAATTTGAGCGCAGAGATCACAAAATCCTGAGCTCTACCACTTGCCAGCAGTGTGTGACCTCAAGCAAGGCGTTTCAGGTCTCGGGGCTTGTTTCCTTATCAGTAAAATAAGAATGATGATGACGATGACTCTGTGAGTTGGTTGAAGCACCATATGCCACATTGTGGGATACGGGGAGGGTTCAGGCATTTCGTCGTTGAGGACATGCCTCTGGCTGGCTTCTACCTCCAGGACCTTCCTCTCCTGTTCTGTGGCCAAGGGTGTGGACTCTGCTTTCTTCCTCCCACTTTTCCTACCCTTGTCATGCCAGTCCAACAGAAGGGGGATTCTCAGAAAGGAATGCCCAGGGAAAAGAAAGCCAGGAAATGAGTGGGGCAGACGAGGGAGGAGACTTGGCCCCCACACAGCCTGGCTGGTTTCTTGTGCCACAGGGCTTTGTGGGCTCCTCCCTGGGCCCTCTCTTGCTTCCTGTTTCCTGGGTTTTGTTCTGAGAAGCCTGGATGATTTCCCACCCCTTCCTTCTCCCACGCACATAGTACTCTTGTCCTTCCCTCAACCCACCTCCCTTTTCTCCCAGGCCTCTCTGACTGCTCCCTCTATACACACACACACACACACACACACACACACACACACACACACACACACACGGCCTGCTTTCAGCCCAACCCACACCTCAGGGCTTGACGGGAACCACTCACCGATTTTTTATCATCTTTCCACCAGCCAGAGTATACTTTCCTGGGCTTTCCCGTCTCTTGGTCAGGAAAGCTGAGGGTGCCATAGCCATCTCGTTTCCCAAACTTCCAGTCTCCCGCATAGATGGCTCCTTTCTTCTTCCAGATCTGTGTTCCTTTTCCTGATGACACAGATGGGCCGACACTGCAGACATGGCAGCCATGGGGCTGGAGGCGGAGGTGCTGGGTCTGCTTTGGCATCAGGGGCCTCTAGAAGACTTGGTGACTTTCTCAAGGGCTGGAACAGGGTCTTTGCCTCATCTCTAGACCCCCAGCAGCAGTGAAAACTCCAAGAAAATTCCATTTCTACACATAGCAGTTCTCCAGCCCTTTGCCCTGAAGCCAAATTGATACAGCAATCCCCAAGTAGAAATTTGCCCCTTCTTCTTCTCTTAATAATAACAAGTTTCATTTTTTAATAATACTCAAAGTTTACACCAGATGGGCAGATTTTCTAGAAAATGTTCTGCATATTTCTTCAGTTCTCAGAAACACACATGGAGACCTATGTTCTACCATTCCAGCCTCATCTGTGTCTTCCACTCCCAACTTTCAGACTGCTCTCCGACCACTATGGCCTCGGTGTTGTTCCTGGAACCCACCAGATATGCCTCTGCCTCAGGGCCTTTGTACCTGCCTGTCCTTCAGCAGGGAATGCTCTTCTGTAAATATTCAGTCAATCCCTACCTCCTACAAATCTCTGTTCAAATCTATTTTCTCAGTGAGGCCTTGCCCTGACCATCCCATATAAAATCACAAGTCTATCCCACCCCGCTTACCCTGCTCTGTTTCTTTCCATATCACTTATCAGCTCCTAACCTATCAGACAATTCACTTATTTGTCATTTATTGTCTGCCGTCTAGCTCTCCATGAGAACGTCCACTCCACAAGGGCATAAACTTTGGTCTGTTTTGTTCACTGCTCTATTCCCAGCACCGAAGAACAGTGCCTGGCAAGTTGCAGGTGACCAACACATGTCGAACAAAGACGTTTGTTGAACAAAGGGATGAATAAAATATTTGTTGAATACCTATACGGGCTAATCCATGTGTTGGTCCTTAGTAGCTCAGGAACAAATCCACATTGTCCCTGTGAGCTTTTTAATCTCGGTTGAGTGACTTCACTCCTTGAACCTCAGGCTCCTCCTCATCTGTGAAATGGGGATGAGAATGTCTCCTGGGGTTGTTCTGATCACTAAATTCATTAATATAAGGAAAACACTAGAACAGTGTCTGCAAATACAAAAGATGTTACCAATTATTTGTGCCCTTGAGGTAGCGCCCTCACCTGGTTTTTCTACCTGTCCTTTTTGGGGAACCAGCCTCTCCTTGAGCTCTCAGTCCCGAAGGTTTGGGAGGATCTGGCTCCTCCCCCTGGCAACTCTAGCCAACCAGCTCGGGCCACTGTGATTGGTTGAGTGAAGGGCATGTGATCCGAGTTGATCCAATGAGACTGTTTGCCTCTGGGATAAAAGCAAATGTACCACTTGCAGAGTTTTCTATGGTCAGACTCCCTGGTGTGCCCACTCTCTCCCCTACCCCTCTCTGCTCTGGGCACACTGGCTTCCAGTCTGTTCCTTGAGCAAGACTTAATACCCCTCCCCCCAAATCCTTCCATTCTGAGTCCACTATCTGGAAGACATGCCCTTCTGCCGGGCTAATCCTTATCCTTGCGCGCTCAGCTCAGACATCACCGCTCTCTGTTCTCAGGGCCACTTTCATGTCTCCTCTCTGGTCCCCTTCACATCCGGATGCCACCACTTTTATTTTTATTTTTAATTTTTTGAAGTAAAATAGCCTTCTTTTATTGAGTGCAGACTATATATAAACTACCCACTTTGAAAACAGCAGGTTCTGGCTTTTCCCAGGGCCCTCAGAAACCTCTGGGAGACAGTTTCTTCCCCAGAGAGGGGTGCGTGCGTGTGTGCGTGTGTGTGTGTGTGTGTGCGCGTGTGTGTATGATCTAGCCACATGCTCCTCCTTCCCTCTCTGGTCCAGGAGGAGGCATCTCCATCTTATTCCTCTGCAAGGAATCGAGGAAGCCTTGCCACTCTGCTGGGTAAAATCGCTTCTAGAGATTGGTCTTACTCCGAATCTGTTTCGGGGTATCTTGACAGTAATTCTTCTCATCCTGGGCCATAGCTTTATAGTCCTCCCCCTGGTTCTCCATCATGTAGTGTATGTAGTCAGTGAAGTCTGGAGACAGCATATTTGCTTTCTTTTCTGGGAGCCTGGCCTCTGCCTCCGGGTCATTTAGCCCATACAGGCTGATGCCACCACTTTTAGCCGTGTGGCCCTCAGTAAGTCATTTCCGCTCTCTGAGCCCCAGTTTCCTCGTCTGTAAAATGATATACTACTTACTGTGCAGGTTCGCTGTGACCCTGGAGCTCCCTGAGGCATGGCACCGTGCCAGATGCCCAGTACAGAGCCTCACGTGGGCCAGGAGTGCCATAGGGGTTAGCGGAGTGAATGCATGAGCAGTTCAGGGAACCCCTGGTCCCCCAATCCTTGCCCTGCATGATGAGGGCTCTCTTGACTGCTTCCAGTCGGCTTACACCACAGCAGTCCCCGTCGGCTGGGTCAAAGGTGTGTCTTGAAGAGAGGGGAGGCGTGGTCAGGATTCTCCTACAGCTCCATTTTCTAGAACCTCAGCCCAATCAGCTCTATGCCTCCAGGATCCTAGGGGAGGCAGGACTCACACCAAAGGAGGGGTCAGAGGGCCATGTCAACCTACAAGTTCATAGCACAGGTGGGGCAGCTGAGATCCATAGAATGGGAGATGGCTTACCTAAAGTCCCACACTAGGCATGGTCAGCTTTGGAGTGCTTTTGGCTGAGGCCAGTTCTGAGTAGTGGTGATCCCTGCGGTGCTTAAACACTCACAGACCCTTCTGCACAGACCCTGGGCTACACACTTAGTAGATGTCATCTCTTATCTTTATCAACAGGCATTTTCTCATTTTACAGAGTGGGACACTGAGGCTCAGAGTGTGGTAATTAAGTCACTCAAGGTCATCGTTGCCGGAGCTGAGATTCTGACCCAGGTTTCTGGACTCCAAAGTACTTCACTCAGGAAGACACGAGAGAAAAGTGGTTAAGAGGATAGAATCTGTAATTGCAAGACTTGTGTGAGAAGCTGGACCATCTTTTTTTAATAAAAACTTGTTTTTCTTGGGGCTCTTGGCTGGCTCAGTCAAAAGAGCACACGACTCTTGATCTCAGGGTCATGAGTTCGAACTCCATGTTGGGGGTAGAAATTACTTAAATAAATAAAACTTTTTTTAAAGATTTTATTTTTAAGGGGCGCCTGGATGGCGGAGTCGGTTACGCGTCCAACTCTTGATTTCAGCTCAGGTCATGATCTCAGGGCCGTGAGATCCAGCCCCACATGAGCCTCTGTGCTCAGCACAGAGTCCACTTGAGATTCTCTCTCCCTCTCCCTTCCCCCTCCTGCTCATGCTCTCATTCTCTCTCTCTGCAATAAATAAATCTTTTAAAAATTTTTTATTTTATTTTTAAAAAATATTTTATTAATTTATTTATTTGACAGAGAGAGAGAGAGAGAGAGACAGCGAGAGAGGGAACACAAGCAGAAGGAATGGGAATGTTCCCTCCTGCTGAGCAGGGAGCCTGATGTGGGGCTAGATCTCAGGACCCGGGGATCGTGACCTGAGCTGAAGGCAGATGCTTAACTGACTGAGCCACCCGGGCGCCCCACCAAAGATTTTATTTTTAAGTAATCTCTACACCCAATATGGGGCTCAAACTGACAACCCCAGGATCAAGAGTCATATGCTCTACTGACTGAGCCACCCAGGCACCCCTAAATAAACAAAACAAACAAAAAAACCCCACTTGTTTTTCTTCAGGACCTAGTTTGTGTCACAAGGAACCCCGTGCCATTTGCCGGTTAAAGTTAGCAGTTAAAGTGGGGCGCCCGGGTGGCTCAGTCAGTTAAGCGTCTGCCTTCAGCTCAGGTCATGATCCTGGAGCCCGGGAGTCTGCTTCTCCCTCTCCCTCTGCCCCTCCCTCCTGCTCGTGCTCTCTCTCTCTCTCTTGCTCACTCTCAGATAAATAAATAAAATCTTAAAAAAAAAAAAATTTTCCATTAAAGTTAAAGCCCCAGCTAGTTGTGCGTGTGTGTGCGAGTGTGTGTGTGTGTGTGTTCCCTAACCCCCTGCTGGTCAGACCCCCACGTCAGAGCTCTTCGAATCCCCATTGCAAGCTGGTTTGGGGGGCACCTTTTCCTCCTGCCAGCCCCATGTTCAGCCCACGTCTCAGAAGGTAGGCACTGCACTGGAGTCCCCAGAGCCCTGGCTGCGATTACAGATGGTGTTTCAAGACCCCTCTGTCCCCTGCTGATCCCTGAGGTCTTTGGTCATCTGAAGTCCGGGCTGAGTTTGGTTCCAGAGCCCCAGTGTGTGGAGACCCCTGGCTGGCCCAGGTCAGCAGCATTGAACCCTTGAGGGAGCCTTGGGGACACATCTTATGTCCCCAGGGAGCTCTGCCAGAGACTTCCTTGGCCCCAGTCAGGTCCCAGTCACCCACCATGGCCCAGACTCCATACTAGCCACCCGGACCCCTGAAGGTCCCCCACTCACCATGCTTCATGTTGTCCTTCCACTCGCCCACATAGCAGTCACCATTCACAGCGTACACCCGGTGCCTCAGGCCGTTCTTCTGGGCCTTCCGGTCCCACCCCTTCCACAGGGGCTCCGACTTCTGCACGCACTTGGAGATAGGCATGTTGCCTGCTTCTGTGGGGCCAGGGGGTGCTGGCAAAGGGTTAGGGACATCAGGGGCTCAGTGTGCCCCTAGTAGTGCCAGGATTCTGGGGCTTCCTGGAGAGGCGCTTGTCTGAGCCCAAATGACATGAGTCATGTATGTTCTGAGTCCCCGGGCAGATGAGCAAGCAGCCCTTTGAGGGTGACCCTTCTGTGCTGGACTGACCCTTGCCTGTCACCTCCTTTGCATCTCTAGGGCCCCGCTGAGGTAGGTCTGATGACACAATTGCTTGGGAACCCAGGGAAACCAGTAGAGGAGGGGGTTTGTGATGGCGTCAGGAGGAAGCTGCCCCCCACCAGTGGTTGATAGTCATGTATTCAGTGTGGATGCTGGCCCTAAGGCTGGAGCTTGGCCTGGAGGCCCCAGTGCTGAGCCCTGGGATCCACTACAGGAGAGGTACCAGAGAGGGGAGGGCAGAGGGGTGCGGGGGGGCGGATACTCACTCTGGGCCGGCAGAGAGCTGCTATAGCATAGCCCACAGGGACACCTTCCCTGCCCCCAGCACCCAACACTGTAGCCCCTTTGGTCCTGCCTTATCTGTTAGAGGGTGCTAGAAATGTCCAGGGCCTGGCTTTAGAAGCTGTCAGGGAAGGGGATGCCTGGGTGGCTCAGTCAGTTAAGTGTCTACCTTTGACTCAGGTCGTGATCCCAGGGTCCTGAGATCAAGCCCCACATCGGGCTCCCTGTTCAGCGGGAAGCCTTCTTCTCCATTTCCCACTCCCCCTGCTTGTGTTCCCTCTCTTGCTGTCTCTCTCTCTGTCAAATAAATAAATAAAATCTTTAAAAGAAGCAGCACCAGCAGCAGCAGCTGTCAGGGGAGCCCACCAACTAAAGATACTGCCTCTAGGGTATCTAGACCAACTCTCTGGGTTTGCCTGGGACTGAGGGGTTTCCTAGGAACTTGGACTTCAGTACTAAAACTGGGACAGTCCCAGAAACACCAGGGTGGTTGGTCATCCTTTTACCTCTGACCTCTGGCCTGATACTCTACTTGTCTGCCTTATTACCTGGTTAGGTTTTTCTATCAGACCAGGGCTCTCCTTCCTGCTGTGCCTGATGGGGTTGCAGAGAAACTTTGGGTGGTCTAGGGTCTCTCTTTAGTCTGGGAGCCCCCCACCTGTGCTCTTCATGTCCCCAAGATCTCCAGTGCAGACATTCATGTCTATCTGGCCATCTCCATGGGGCTCATGCAAGGTGATAAAGATGGTCTCCCCCAAATCATGAGTATCTGTTTCCCCTCAGCAAATACCATCTATCCTGCTCCATGGGTTTGGGACACACACACACACACACACACACACACACACACCACAGTGGTGCTAGCAGCAGGGGCTGGAGTGAGGTATTTAATCATTAGCATGAGAGGTGCTGAGATTAGAATGACTTCTGGACTGAGCAGGTTTCAGATCATCATGTCCCAGGCACCCACCCACGCAGGGCCAGCTTCACCAGTGTGCAACCTGTGCAGCCGGACAGGGCCCACCCTCAGAAGGGACCATGCTTGGTTTATTCCTTTGCTGTCACTGTTTTTAAATTCTTAATACTTTATGAGTGAGGGCCCCCTTTTTCATTTTGCACGGGCCTGCACATCAAGAAGTTCCTTCTGTGGGGTTGTAGCAGGGTCTCCAGGAGTCTGACCAGGCGGACCAGCCACACTGGCTGGCACATATTTTGACAATCATGCCTAAGAATAGGGTAAATCACTCCTGGCAAAGAAAACAGTAAGGGCAAAAGCTGAGAGGAAGGAAACCATCTCAGGTCCTAATTTTTTTTTTTTTTTTTAAAGATTTTTATTTATTTGACAGAAAGAAACACTGCAAGAGAGGGAACACAAGCAGAAGGAATGGGAGAGGGAGAAGCCGGCTTCCCGCCAAACAGGGAGACCAATGCAGGGGCTCAATCCCAGGACCTTGGGACCATGACCTGAGCTGACAGACGCTTAACAACTGAGCCACCCAGGCGCCCCTCAGGTCCTAAATTTAACGTTTTTCTTTTTTCTTCCATTTCCTAGTACCATCTGTACAATGATGAATCTTTATATGTAAATTAATTTACTTAAAAAGATCAATATATTTATCCAAGAAAGAGACTACATATCATTATTATAAATGGAAAACCAGTATCAGATACCTTCAAGGGGAGGCACTATAAAAATAAAAATACTATAAAGATACCACCATTAGTCTTAGGTAGATATCGGTGGCTTACAGTTGAGATTAGCAAATGTTCAGAAAGGTGTTAATTAGCCCTGAACTGACTCGTCTTGGTTTACTCAGAAGTGTAAGGGAACCTAGAACCTAATAACTTTTTTATGATATCACTGGGTGTTACTTAATGTCTCATCAGTGTAATATAAAATCATCCTCTGTCCCACTCTTTCTGGGGAGCAAGGCTTTTCTGCTCAAGAAGTGGTTATGGTCTTTTTTTTTTTTTAAGATTTAATTTAATTAATTTATTTATTTGACAGAGAGAGAGAGAGAGAGACATCACAAGCAGGCAGAGAGAGAGGGGGAAGCAGGCTCCCCGCTGAGCAGAGAGCCAGATGCGGGGATCTATCCCTAGACCCTGAGATCATGACCCGAGCCAAAGGCAGAGGCTTTAACCCACTAAGCCACCCAGGCGCCCCGAGGTTATGGTCTTAATATGTGAGCTACTGATAGGAAAAGAAAACCTTGTGAGGCGGGACGTGCGGACTCTGGCCGGTTGTTTCGATTCTAAAGAATAAATCAACCGCAATGGAAGATAGAGGGGCGGGGCCCAGACGGCTGGGGGGGGGGGCGCATCCCAAACCCGCACCCCACCCACCTGCGCCCGCTCACCTGCCGGGCGGAGCCTGGATCCGCAGCCCCGTGGACCCGAGCGAAAGGGTCGCCGCCCGCAGCCTCAATAACCCAGTGCAGCCCTGGCTCCCGCGTCCCCGGCCCGGCGGGGGTCGCTATGGCAACGCGGGGCCCCAGCAAAGCCGCGGGCAGAGCCCGCCCCTTCCTGCCGCGACCTCGTGTTTGCTGCGCGGCGGGGAGGGTGCAGAATCACTGGCGTGGGGAGGGACGTCTTAGGGCCTGTGCAGGTTTAGTGCCGCCCGGTACATCGGCCTGCTGACCGGAAGGCTGGTGGGCGAGCCCGAAGACCCGACATCCGCGGAGCGTGGGCCCAGGTGTGCCCGGGGAGGCTACTGCCCTTCCCATCTGGGGGTCCCCAGGGCAAATACAGCACCCCAAGCCGACCGGAACCGGTTAAAGGCTTCTCTACCCTGTTCGGAACACAAAGCGGCAAAATTTGACGGAAAACCAACCACTCTGGTTCTTCGTCTTGTGGGGGTCTACTAGACACCTTTTAGCATCTGAGAGAAGCTATTCGGACCTTCCACCCCTCGAAGATGCTTGTATTTTAGACACACAGGTCGGCCCACGTCACCGCTCATTCCTTTCCTCGGCTCACACATCCTTACAGTGGGTCCCTTGTCACTCAGAGTAAAAGCCACAGTCCCCGCAGTGGCCTTCAGAGTTCCCCGTCATCTGCCCCCCCCTTTCCTCTACGACCCTGTGTCCCCGACTTTTGGCACCCAGGCTCACTTTGCTACAGCCACGCACTTGCATCCTCGCTGTTCCTGGAAAATGCTGGGCATGTTCCTGCCTCAGGGCCTTTGTCTCTTTTGTGCCTTCTGCCAGGACATACTTTCCTACAGATAGCAGTCTAGATCATTCCTTCCTGTTCTTCAAGGTGGTTTTTTTGTTGGTGGTATTTTTTTTTTCTTCTTAAGATTTTATTTATTCATTTGACAGAGAGAGACACAGTGAGAGAGGGAACACCAGCAGGGGAGATGGAGAGGGGGAAGCAGGCTTCCCGATGACCCCGAGATCATGACCCCAGCAGAGGGCAGATGCTTAACAACTGAGTCACCCAGGAGCCCCATCGTTTTCAAGGTTTTATTCACACATCATCACCTCAGTAAGAAGTTTCTGGACCACCTTTTTTAAAAGTAATCTCTACGCCCAACTTGCGTCGATAGCAAGAGTCACATGCTCTGCCAGTCAGGCGCCCCTGGACCACTATTTAAAACTGGAATCTTCATATATACTTCACAACCCATTTTCCTGTTTTCTCAGCCTCATTCCTGTTTCATGTGGTGTAGCACTGTGTGTGTGTGTGTGTGTGTGTGAGTGAATGTGTGTCTGTGTGTGTGTACCTATATTTATTGTCTGCCTTGTGAAGGCAAAGACTTTTTCTTCCAACTTCTAAGTGAAAATTTTCAGACACACAGTAAAGCATTATCGTAGCACAATGAACTGTTAGAACCGCTGCCTATAGTTGACAATAATTGGCCTGTTGCCGTATTTGAAGTCGGAGAAGTTGTTGTGTTTTTTCACTGCTGTCTCCCTAGGACCTGGGTGAAATGCCCAGCACCTAGTAATTGCTCAACAAGTACTTGTCAAATGAATGATTGGATGATGTGCTTTTAGAGACTTACTCCAGCAGCCTTCAGGTTAAGGATTCCCGCTAGAGACAAAGCAGAAATCTCTAGGGCTGTTTGTGGAAGTAGTATCCTGCCCCGGGTTACGCAGCTTGTCCCAGCTGCTCGCCAGGCTACATGTCCAAGGGGCTGAATCCTTCTGGAGGGACACATTTTTCTGATTTGCACCAAGGTACAATATGCACTAGAGGCCGACTTCTTGGGGTGGAAGCTTCCTCCTGCTGTGCAGAGAAGCACTTCTATCTTGCCCCAAACTATGCTCTCTCCGTGGCTCTTTATTATCCCCAACACCTAGCCCAGTCCTGGCACATAGCGTGCACTTAGGATTAGTTATTGACTGGAATAATGGCACCTGTGCCGGTCAGTGGCCGTTTTGTCCTCAGATCCATTTTTCCCTCTCCACCTGCTTTGCTCTGTTTGGTGGAGGGCTGAATCCTGCCAGCTTGGTTTTTCTTAGGTCTCTGGTCAGTTCACTTCTGGCTGCCTTCAGCCAGTGGGAGACACTTGCAGGAGACTGAGAGGTGGACAGCAGGGAGGGAGGACTTGGGTATTTCTTCCTATTTCTCTGTGCCTCAGATGGTGTCTCTGCGGCAGAGAGTGGATCTGGTGCATCTCCTGCCACAAAGGTCCAGCCCCTGGGCTCTGTCACCACCTCCGTCCTTTGTTCCTTCAATCTCACCTACGGTAGTGGCTTTCCTCCACTGCTTATATTGGGACTGTCCTTTTTTCCCCTAGTGCTCGCTTGCTCTTTCTTCCTCCTCCTTCTTCAAAATTTTATTTGTTTGTTTGTTTGTTTATTTATTTGACAGAGAGAAACACAGCAAGAGAGGGAACACAGGCAGGGGGAGTGGGAGAGGGAGAAGCAGGCTCCCCGTGCAGCAGGGAGCCAGACGTGGGGCTCCATCCCAGGACCCTGGGATAACGACCCGAGCTGAAGGCAGACACTTAACCGATGGAGCCATCCAGGCATGCCCCCCTAGTGCTCTTTCAGTGCCTCCCTCAACCTTATAACAAATTCCCTCCCACTCAATTCCCTTTGTCCAACTACCTGGTATGGAGTTTGGTTTTCTACCTGGACTCCAATGGATTGATATAGTAGTGTGGTCAGGTGACCGAAAATACTGAAAATCTTGCAGACCAGCCGGTGCAGGTGACCTGAGACTGGATAGAGCGGACACTGTGGGGGCCGCCTGGAGCCTTTCAGAGCTCCCCTACTGGTTGTGTGTGCACATCCCCGAGGTTCTATCCGCTTGGCTTCTTCTGGCTCTGGCTCTTTTGTGGACAGTCCTTGAGCTACTGAAGCTACTTCAGTGGGCAGAGAACCGGAAATGCCTAGGTACTGACGTCTCCTTCAGGGGGGCCTGGGGATAATGATCAATATAGGAGTATGAAGACCCCAGCTTCAAGACTGAACAAAAGCGGGTGAATTTGTTTCTTTTTGTGTGTGTATGATTTTTTTGTTTGTTGTGGGCACACATACGTAACATAAATGTTGCCATTTAACCATTTCTAAGTGTACAGTTCAGTGGCATTAGCACACTCACAACATTGCCCAACCGCCACCTATCTACCATCTGTCCGTTTCTAGAACTTTTTCATCATCTCAAACTAAAATTCTATACCCGTGGGGCGCCTGGGTGGCTCAGTGGGTTAAGCTTCTGCCTTTGGCTCAGGTCGTGATCTCTGGGTCCTGGGATCGAGCCCCACATCGGGCTCTCTGCTCAGCGGGGAGCCTGCTTCCCCCCTCTCTCTGCCTGCCTCTCTGCCTACTTGTGATCTCTCTCTCTCTCTGTCAAATAAATAAAATCTTTAAATAAAATAAAATAAAATTCTATACCCATTACATAATAACTTCCCATTCTCTCTTCTCCAGCCCCCTCATAACCTCTATTCTACTCTCCATCTCTGTGAACTTGCTTATTCTGGGTGCCCCATGTAAGTGGAGTCATAAAATTATTTGTCGAAGTGATTTTTGCTCTGGACGTCCCCGTGGGATCAGGCTGCACTTCCTTGGCTTCTGCACTACCCTCCCTCCCCCATCTATTAACTGGTTTCTTTTTTTTTTTTTTTAAAGATTTTATTTATTCATTTAACAGAGAGAGAACACAAGCAGGCAGAGAGGCAGGCAGAGGCAGAGAGAGGAGCAGGCTCCCTGCGGAGCAAGGAGTCCAATGCGGGACTCGATCCCAAGACGCTGGGATCATGACCTGAGCCAAAGGCAGTTGCCCAACCAACTGAGCCACCCAGGCGTCCCTATTAACCGGTTTCTCCAGGAGCACATCCTTAACAAATCATATAAATATTATTATATCTGTTTTTTTTCTTTTTTCTTCTTTTTTTTTTTTTTTTACAAAACTGGGGTCAGCTTGTGACCATAGAAGAAACACCATTGGCCCAAAGAATGGCAGAATTTTTTCCATGTTGAAACACATTTGATAATACCATTTTAGCATCTGAGTAGTATTTTGTTCACCAACCTCCTGCTGATGGGCATTTAATATATTGCCCATATTCTCCATTATCAATGTTGAGTTGATTGATGTTCTTCCACATAAATGTGAATGCACGTTGCTGCTTATTAGGACAGATTTCTAGAGGCAGAATTATGGGTCAAAATATATGAGCACTATTTTTTTTTAAGATTTTATTTATTTATTTATTTATTTGACAGAGTGTGTGAGAGAACGTGTGCACAAGCAGGGGGAGTGGCAGAGGGAGAGGGAGAAGCAGGCTCCCCACTGAGCTGTGACTAACCCCCCCACCCCCATGTGGAGCTGCATCCCAGGACCCTGGGATCATGTCCTGAGCCAAAGGCAGACATTTAACCATCTGAGCCCCCAGGCACCCAGCACTTCTTTTTTTTTTTTTTTTTTAAGATTTTATTTATTTATTTGAGATAGAGACAGTGAGGGAGAGCATGAGAGGGGAGAAGGTCAGAGGGAGAAGCAGACTCCCTGTGGAGCTAGGAGCCTGATGTGGGACTCGATCCCAGGACTCCAGGATCATGACCTGAGCTGAAGGCAGTTGGTTAACCAACTGAGCCACCCAGGCACCCCAAGCACTTCTTAATATATATCACCAAATTCCCCTCCAAACCCCCCTCCAAAATAATTGTATTAATTCCATACACAGAATAGGAGTGTCTGGTTTTTCTACCACTTTTGCATTTGTTCACATTGAGTATTACTGTTGTTGATGTTGTTTAAGATTTATTTATTTGAGAGAGAGAGAGAGAGAGAGATCATCAGCAGGAGAGATAGAGAGAGAGGGATACAGAATCCCAAGCCAACTCCATGCTGAGTGCGGAGCCTGACTCAGGGCTCAGTCTCAGGACTCCGAGACCACCACCTGAGTCTAAAACAAGAGTCAGATGCCACACTGACTTTGCCACAGGTGCTCCGAGTATTGCTGTTTTCAAATCTCTTTAGCAATCTCAGAAGAAAATCTTGTTTTAATGGGCTTTTCTTTGATTACCAGGAGGCTCTCCTTCATTGCTCTGTTCTTCATTCCCATTAGAATGGGACATTTTGTTTGTTTGTTTTTTGTTTGTTTTTGTTTTTGGAATCAGACTTTTGCTCTGATTTCCACACTCATTGCATTATTTATACTTAATTTGTTGGATGTATGTCTCTCTCTCAGCAGAGGGAATTAATGGACACAGAACTTGCCCTGTGTAAATTCTTTCTTTTTTTTTAAAGATTTTATTTATTTATTTGACAGAGAGAGAGATCACAAGTAGTCAGAGAGGCAGGCAGAGAGAGGGGGAAGCAGACTCCCCGCTTAACAGAGAGCCCGATGTGGGGCTCGATCCCAGGACCCTGAGATCATGACCTGAGCCGAAGGCAGAGGCTTTAATCCACTCAGCCATCCAGGCACCCCTGTAAATTCTTTCTCATCTAAGTTTCTTTTAGTTGCAACTAGAAGCACCATCTTGGACTACCTAATAAAGGAAATTTATTAAGGATACAAGAGTGTTGGAAAGTTGTTAACAGCAAAGCCACCTTCTTCCTCTCTCTTGGTCTCTCCATCTCTCTGTGTGTCTCCTTCATTCAGCTTTCTCCTGCTCGTGGTGGAAAATAGCTGCCCCTTATATCATGTCAGTTATATAACCACTCACAGAAATTAATTAGCTCTTTCTGAATTCCAATCCCAAATTCATGAGTGGCCCAGCTAGGTTCTGGAGTCCGCCCCTGGCCAGTCATGCTGCCAATGGCTGTGATTCTCTCACAATATTCTCCTCTCCTTCTTAGACGCCTGGCCAGCAGTCCCAACAGGCTGTATCCTAGTACAAACTGTCTCTTGGCTTGTGGCTTTATCCAGAATCACCCTGCCACCTGCTGAGTGGCGTCTCATGGTCTAGAATTTCCTCTCTCCCTAGGTCAGGTTAAGACACAGCATGAGCCCAAGCCCTACCACTGCAAGGAGCCCCTTCCCAATCCCTAATCAGATCCTGGCTCAGGGAAGCTACAACTGTCTCCTGGAGAAGAATGTGGAGTAGGTTAAGGTTTATCTGCATCTGCAGGCCAGCTGGATGGGCAGGTTACAAATCTAGGAGATTATTCTCCCTATGGGGTCAAGATCTGGTAGCGTTATTCTCAAACTCCTGAGTAGGAGCTATGGATCGGCCACTCCCCAACACTGAGGTGCCAAGAGCATCAAGCTTGAGGGCTCCCGTTCCAAATACCCTTCTCATAATTACTCGCCGGACTTGAATGGCTAGAATTTAGCTGGGCTCTTTTCAAGGATCTTTTGTAAAGCATGGGGTGAAGAGAGCTCTCCTACGCAGTCTGAGGTCTCCAGACCAAGTATGTATGGTCTCCTCCATGTACTCACAGATAAACATCCCCTTGGGGAGGCATGGTCCTATTTACACTTTCCTGGGCACAAAGCTTTGGCTGAAAGCCTGGAGGCTCTGCTCTCTCAAGAAATCCTTGCAGATTTCAACTCGGGGCAGAGGGCAGCATTCCCATTGCAGTCCACTCCTGAGAGCACCATCTAAATAAAATGAGAATAGGGTCTTGTGGAGTTGAGTAACCTGGGTCTCAGTCTTCCTCGAAGTGGCAGGATGGACCCACCTGTCAGGACCGACAAAAGTCTCCAGCGAAAATAATACACAAAAGTTTGAGACAGCTCAAATATCCATCAAAAGATGAATGGATAGGCAAAATGTCATCTATCCATATAATGGAATATTGTTCAGCCATAGGAAGGAATGAAACACTGAGGCATGCTGCAGCCTGGATGAACCTTGAAAACACTGTGCTAAGTGAAAAAGCCAGACACAAAAGGTCGTATGAACAGAAATACCCAGAATAAGCGAATCTACAGAGACAGATCAGCGGTTACCTGGGAGGGAAGACGAGGAGGAGTTAAAAGAATGATAGTTAAGGGCAGCGCTTTCTTTCAAGGGTGATGAAAATACTCTAAAACTGACTGTGAGGATGGTTGCACAACCCTGTGAACATACTAAAAACCACGGCATTGTACACTTTAAATGGGTGAATTGTACGATTCCTGAGTTCTCTCAATAAAGTGTTTTTTCAAAAAGTCTCCGATGCAGGATGAGCGCCCTCTAGGGGCCCTCACAGGTCCAGCGTGTCTTTCCATTGTTTTTCATTTTTCGTTCGGCCAAATTAAAAATCAGAGCGAGAAATGCCTGAAGAGGGTAACACAATGTGCAGCAAATATTGTTTAACTTTTCTTATTGAAGTGTAAAATACATATAGAAAAGTGGAAATATCATCAAGGTACAGCTTGATAGATTTTTGCAAGCCAAGCACACACTTCTTGTCAAGACTGGTGGTCTCTGGGACTATTTCCCAGCAAAAAAGCCAAAAGTCCATTTCTTTTTTTTAAGAGAGATTTGCTTAGGGGAACCTGGGTGGTTCAGTTAGTTAAGCCCCTGCCTTTGGTTTGGGCCCTGATTTCAGGGTCCTGGGATTGAGCCCCACATTGGGCTCCCTGCTCAGCAGAGAGCCTGCTTCTCCCTCTCCCTCTGATCCTCCTTCCTGCTTGTGATCTCTGTCTCAAACAAATAAATAAATGAAAAGTTTTTTAAAAGAAATATTTATGTATTTGTTTGTTTGTTTGTTTGTTTTTAAGTAATCTCTACACCCAACATGGAGCTCGAACTTTACCAGCTGAGTTAGCCAGGCACCGTGAGTCCCTTTCACATAAATGAGGCCACTTCCAAGAGACTTTGTAGAGCTCCTCTTTTCCTTTTCTTTCTCTCTTTCTTTCCTAATCTCTAGGGTTACTCTATCAAAGAGGTGGCTATTTATATGAAAATTTAAATTTAATAAAAATAAAAATTCCTCAGTCATACTAGTCATATGCTGACTATTTAGTAGGCACATGTGGCAACTGGCTACCTTATCATAGAAAGTTCTACAGGACAGTGCTGCTTTTGGGATGAGCTCTTGTCTCTTGTCATTATCCCTTCCTTGGAGAGTTTTATCTCTCTATCAAATTCTCTTTCTTTCTTTCTTCCTTTCTTTATTTCTTTCATCAGCAAAATTCTGTTAGAACCTAACATAACGTCTGCAGGGATAAGCCGGTGGAAATTATAGGGTTTGAAAACAGTTGTTTGGCAAACAAACACAGCTAATAAATCATCCCAAAGAAAAATGCACAGCCTCACTAGCAATTAAAGAAATGAAAGTTAAAATAACCCTGCCATACCATTACATACCGTCTAGACTAGGAAAAATGTGTAGAAATGGTGGTCTGTGATATTGGCAGCACTGTGGGGAAAGAGGCACCATTACACACTGCTAGCCATCCAGGCAATTAGGTAAATCCTCTTGAAAAACCATCTGGAACTATGTTACAGAAACTATAAAACTATTTTCTGGCTGAATTAATTCCACTTAATGACTACTATTTATTTATTTAGCATATAGCTGGTGTGAGGCATAGTACTTGGCACTTTACAGTCTTTCTATTTTTAAATTTTTATTAGTTTTAAAAATTTTGCTTATTTATTTGGCAGAGAACACAAGCAGGGCTAGTGGCAGTGGGAGAGGGAGAAGCAGGCTCCCCACCTAGCCCTAAAGTACTTTTCACAACAATCCTATGAGATTTTAAAATTCATTTTTTTAAAGATTTATTTTTTTTTTTTTTGACAGAGAGAGAGATCACAGGTATGCACAGAGGCAGATGGGGGGGGGGGGGAAGCAGGTTCCCCGCTGAACAGAGAGCCCGATGCGGGCTCGATTAGTTTTAAAAAGTCGGCAACCTCGGGGCTCCTGGGTGGTTCAGTGGGTTAAGGCCTCTGCCTTTGGCTCAGGTCATGATCCAGGGGTCCTGGGATGGAGCCCCGGATCAGGCTCCCTACTTAGCGGGAAGCCTGTCCCCCCACTCCACCCCCGCCCCGCCTGCCTCTCTGCCTACTTGTGATCTCTCTGTCAAACTCTTAAAAACAAAACAAAACCTCAGCAACCTCAGGTTCACAGAAATTAGATAAGCTATCCAGAGTAAAAGACCAAGAAAGTGGGTGAGCCAGGATTCAATCTCAGACCCCTTAACCTAGGAAGACCTGCCCAGAACTTCACATTGACTCTCATTTCAGAGAATTGCCTCCAAGGGGAATAGTACACTTGGGTCAAGGGAAGAAATTTATGAAATATATAAACGCTAGCGTAATTTCTCCAAAAGGAAAAACTGGAAAATGCACACGGGAGACAATGTAAATTGGGTCCGGCACATATCAGGCTCTCTATAAATGCTTAATTTTTTAAAAAGCAATTGGGTGGAAAAAAGCTCTGGCCCTTTAAACGCCAGGGGAGGGTTAAGACGGAAGGGAGGAGGCTGGCGAAGCTGACGTGAAAAGCTTCAGGCCTCATTTAAATGAGCATGCGTAAAAGCTCGCCCTCGGTCCCTCGCCACGTTCCTGTACTCAAGTGCGCGTGCGCCCCCTGAACCTGGCGAGGGCAGTCGGCTCCGCCCGCCTATTTAGGTAGGCGGAGACAGTCGCGTGAGTTCGGCGGGCCTACATTCTCCCGCGCTGTTAAGCAGCCCGCCCCTTTTTGCACATGCGCGTACTTCAGTCCTAGAACGAGGGCTTGTTGAGTGGTTCCTGGAGCTGCGCCTGCGCTGTGGACGCCCCGCCGGAAATGGGCGGGTCGTATTCCAATGCCTAAAGGGCGGAGGGAGAAAGCGCGGCAAATGCAAATGTTGCTGAAGGGAAAGTAGATTTGGGGCGCTGCCCCAGGTAACCTGCTGCAGGCCCAGAATGTGATCACGGAGAACTTACTTGTCAATTTAAAAAAGGTTTTACAAGACTATTCTGTTTACATGTGTGTTAAATGAAGTAAAGGGAGGATTTTCCCTGTGTTTCTTTTTTTCCCCATGAATTCTTATATTTCTAGAAGGCTTCAGGACTCAGGGGAGATTTGAATGCCTCTTATGTGCCCAGTTTGAAAACAAGTATTATGACAAAAAATTAAAGAGGAGCATGTTCTTGCCCACAGAAACGTTCGTCCTAGGAGTCAGGAAACCATTTGGAAGACGCGTTCAGTAAGAGTCGGAAAAGAAACAAGTCTGGTAAAAAGAAACAAGTAGAGGTAAGTGATTTTGTGTTGTTAAAATTGTAAATGCTTTGAAAGTCCCTTGTGTCAGTTCCTCAACTTTATTCCATAAACATTTTGGAAAGCATATTGTGTTTTATACTATGCACCTTACTGGATCCTGGAAATTCAAAGATGAATATAATTTAGCTCCTGCCCCTGAAAAGTTCACACCGTGAAGCCCAGGAGTAGGACTAGCCTGGGCAAGGTCTTGGACTGGGAATGATAGTGGAAAGTGGCTCTGGAGACTGTCTTGACTGAAAGGGGAGAATGACCTAAAAGAAAGAACATGGGAGATGGTGTCCTATGAACATAATGGGGGTAGCCTGGGAGAGAGGAGGTTAGATGCCAAGCTGAGGATGTTTGGAACCAAACCTACTTGTGATCTCTCTCTCTGTCAAATTAAAGAAATAAAAAAATAAATAAAATCTTTACAAGTAGACGGAGAAGCAGGCAGAGAGAGAGGGGGAAGCAGGCTCACCGCCGAGCCAAGAGCCTGATGCGGGGCTTGATCCCAGGACCCTGAGATCATGACCTGAGCCGAAGGCAGAGGCTCAAGCCACTGAGCCACCCAGGCGCCTCGAAATTCTTAATTTTTTAATAAGGAGTCTGACATTGTCATTTTGCACTGGACCCCACAAATTATGTACTTGGCCCTGCCTCTCTCCTCCAACTTTTCTCTTTTTCTCTCTTTTGTAGGCCTCTCTCTTCTCTTCCCCTCTCCTATTTTTCCCTCTTCCTATTTTCGTTCCTTGGTTTCTTCCCACTCCTTTAAGGCTGAGTTTAAGGATGCTGTGGCCTTGGGGCGCCTGGGTGGCTCAGTCGGTTAAGCATCTACCTTTGGCTCAGGTCATGATCCCAGGGTCCTGGAATTGAGCCCCGCATCGGGCTCTCTGCTTAGTGGGGAGTCTGCCTCTCCCTCTCTCATCTGCCTCCCCCCGGCTTATGCTGTCTCTTACTTTCTCT
>CM052808.1:5802007-5819479 GCA_028533885.1 Nasua narica | reverse complement strand
ATGAGGGAACTCTCTGTACTCTCTTTGCAGCTTTGTAAATCTAAAAGTGTCCCAAAATAAAATGTTTATTTTTTTAAAAACCCAAATATCTCGTCAGTGCTTTCCAGTACTTACATAGTGTTGGGCACTTTATCTACATCAATGGATTAATCCTTAAGACAAGACTACCCGAGAGCAACCCTGTTTATAGAGAAGGCGAATTATGGACTCAGGGTCATGCATCTGGCAAGTGGGAGGGCTGGGATTTGAACTCGGGTTTGCCTGGGCCAAAGAAATCACATGCCCTTCCAGCCAGGACTTAGCCCCAGGTGGGTCCAGTAGTGCAAATAACTGAACAAGGACGGAAAGGGCATTTTGATACCTGAAGAGTAAACACTAAATAAATGAAATTTAATAATAATGCTTGCTGTTTACATTATAAACCTGTGAGCTGGGGTGCCTGGCTGGCTCAGTCGGAAGAGCAAAGCATGACTCTTAATGTCAGAGTTGTAAATTCCAGCCCCAGGTGGGTGTAGAGATTATTTAAATTAAAAAAAACTTAAAAAAAGCCATGAACAGAAAGATATGGGCTTTTAATTTCTATCAAACGGTTGAAAAACAGTTCAGAAAAAAAATTTTCATTCAATTTACATGATGGACTATTTCTGTTATACTAAATTCACCCAATCTTTTTCAGGGTGCAGGAATGATCATGTACATTTTTTTTTAAGATTTTATTTATTTATTTATTAGGAAAGAGAGAGAGTGAGAGAGAGCAGGTCAGAGTGAGAAGCGGACTCCCCATGGAGCTGGGAGCCCGATGCGGGACTCGATCCCGGAACTCCAGGATCACGACCTGAGCCGAAGGCAGTCACTCAACCCACTGCGCCACCCAGGGGCCCTGATCATGTACATTTAATCACTATGTACACAATATATGTATTTTTAAAGATTTTATTTATTTGTTAGAGAGAGAGCACAAGCAGGGGAAGCAGCAGGCAGAGGGAGAAGCAGGCTCCCCACTGATCAAGGAGCCCAATGCGGGACGCGATCCCAGGAGCCTGGAATCATGACCTGAGCAGAAGGCAGATGCTTAATGAACTGAGCCACCCAGGTGTCCTATACACAGTATTTTGGGCTCTACTTTTTGACTTAACACGATTTAATATACCTGTTTAGAGACATCCATTTAGTTCCCATAGTGATCATTTAACAGCCGTATAGTATTATATGAAATAGACTACAGCTTACCTCACCGTTTCCCTGTTGTGGGGCATTTGGGACGTTTCCGGTGTGTGGCTGATGTAAAAAGTGCTGCTACAAACATCTTTGCCCAAATTGCTTGTTAAAATCTTTGGGGACTATTTTGAGCAAGGGCATTTGTGGGAAGCAGATGAAGGAAAAGTCCCTGGAATTTTCAGTTCTCCTTGGACAGATGCTCTTTTTTTAGAATTAGCTCTTGGCATCCTGTTATTTATGTGTAAATAACACAGCTACCAGTAGCTAGATGATCTTGGATAAGTTACTTCACCTCTGCAACCTGGACTCTCACCATTTAAAATGTGGTCCTTGGACCAATGATGTTGGCTGGGAGCTTGTAGAACTACAGGATCACTGGCCCTTCCTAGCACCTACTGAATCAGAATCTTCATTTAACAAGATCTTTAGAAGGTAGTTCTTGATCACATTAAAAGCTGAAGAAACGGGGCGCCGGGGTGGCTCCATGGGTTAAAGCCTCTGCCTTCGGCTCAGGTCATGATCTCAGGGTCCTGGGATCGAGCCCCGCATCGGGCTCTCTGCTCAGCGGGGAGCCTGCTTCCCCACCCCCTGCCTGCCTCTCTGCCTACTTGTGATCTCTCTCCTCTCTGTCAAATAAATAAATAAAATCTTAAAAAAAAAAATATTCACCTGTCGGGGCGCCTGGGTGGCTCAGTGGGTTAAGCCGGGAGGGAGCCTGCTTCCCCCTCTCTCTCTGCCTGCTTGTGATCTCTCTCTGTCAAATAAATAAATAAAATCTTAAAAAAAAAATCACCTGTCAAACAGGGAGCATAGAGGTCCTTCCTCAAGGCTGTTGAAGACTTAATGCACTAATGTGTATACATGAAGTATATACAAGAGCACCAGGTGCATTGTGAGCGCTATGTGTTTGCTACTTTTATGACTCTTCCCAGCTGGTTGTACAAAGTCTCAGACTGACAGGTTCCCAAGTAGAGTGCCTTAAAGAGAACAGATAGGGGAGATTTCCCCCTGGAGGTGTGGGCCGGGGGCAATGAAGATAACGTACTTTCTCACCTTACATAACCAAAGTCCTTAAGCAGAGCCAGATCCGGCCCCAGGGAGCTGAGAATGGAGTCTGAAAGCACTTTGGGCAGGAACCAGGACAGGGTGATAGCCAGGTAAGATCTGAGACTTCTGGCACCCGAGTGGCTATGCCCATCTGGGTGGCCAGCCCCTCCCACCTACAAAAGGGCTGGTGAATAATGCATATCAAGTCCTGATCCCACCGAGAGAATAGTCCCTTAGATTTGCAGCCTGACTTAGATTTGCCTGCCTGCAGCTAAAGTGCACCTGCCCAGATCTCCCTGGGGGGCAGGCCCAGCTTCTCCCGCCCACAGGCAGTCTGGGGCAGATGGACCTGCTTGGATTGAGTAGCTGCCAGCAAAGGTGGAGAGGCGTCTTCCCAAATTCTCTGCTTGGTGCCGCTTTATTCATCCTTCAAAGCCCTGTGTTTCTTTTTGATTCCACTAACCCCAATTAAGTAAGCCTGTTTCTGTTTTTTCACCATGTGAGTGGTCCATCTGGTTTTGTAATCTTCATGACATATTATCCTGGGAGTCTCAAAATCATGTGGGTCCAAGGACAACAGTTTACATAAATATGTGAAGTGGTCTGGGGCAAGACAATTGAGCATGGTGAGGACTGGAGC
The DNA here is from genome assembly GCA_028533885.1 of Nasua narica. Classification (NCBI taxonomy): domain Eukaryota; kingdom Metazoa; phylum Chordata; class Mammalia; order Carnivora; family Procyonidae; genus Nasua; species Nasua narica. The sequence continues at coordinate 5,816,574 of CM052808.1, read as the reverse complement.
AAGTGGTAAGCCCATTTTACTCTATTCCAGCCCATTGCCATGAAGGGATGTGAGCCCAATGTGATCAGATTTTCCCATTTTTCTTTTCTTTTCTTTTTTTTTTTTTTTTTAAGATTTTATTTATTTATTTGAGAGAGAGAGTGAGAGAGAACATGAGAAGGGAGAAGATCAGAGGGAGAAGCAGACTACCCATGGAGCTGGGATCCTGACGCGGGACTCGATCCCGGGACTCTGGGATCATGACCCAAGCCAGAGACAGTCGCTTAAGCAACTGAGCCACCCAGGCGCCCAAATTTTCCCATTTTTCAAAAGACAGTAGAAGTTTGGATTTTAAGTGTGCCTTGGTAGAGCCTGCAACTCTTGATCATGGGGTTATGAAGTTCAAGCCCAAGTTGGGTGTAGAGATTACTTTAAAAAAAATGAAAGCTTGGATTTATTTATTTATTTATTTATATTTAAGATTTTTTATTTATTTGACAGGAGGATCACAAGTCAGCAGAGAGGCAGGCAGAGAGAGGGGGAAGCAGACTCCCTGCTGAGCAGAGAGCCTGATGCGGGGCTCAATCCCAGGACCCTGAGATCATGACCTGAGCTGAAGGCAGAGGCTTTAACCCACTGAGCCACCAGGCACCCTGAAAGTTTGGATTTTAAGGTAAAATTCTCCTTTTTATAATTAAAAGACTTACATAAAGGTTTATAGTGGCTTTATTCATAATCAACCCAAACTGGAAACAACCCAGAGTTCCCTCAACCGGTGAATGGATAAAGAATGGAGAACCAAATTGATCATACAATGAAATATACTCAGCAGAAGAAAAAAAGAAATGAACTATCGATGCACACAGATCCCAAATGCATTATGCTGACTTCTGTTTCTGGCCAAGATACAGTAACATGGACCAGATTTACCTTCGCATCTGAAACAACCACAAAATGGGGAAGATACACATGAAATTACGTTTTTCATTCAAGACACTAGACATCAGTCAACAGAGGACGGGGTCACTGAGAAACAGGAAACAAATTGTAGGAGTTATTCTACCATTGTCCCACTTACTGTCTTGAGAGAGTTTCTAGGCGATGGTGTGGGGAGGGGGATCCCAGGTGAAGCCTGGCAGACCCCCAGAGTTGAGAAGATAGAGCTGAGAGCCCAGGGGGGCCAAGGAGGTTAGAATTGTAAAGAGGAAATAGCCGCACACAGAGGCTCCAGAGGCCCACCAACCCCCCCTCCGGCAGTCAGCTGAGCGCCGGTCAACATGTGCCACAAGGACAACCAAGGAAAGAACCACCGAAAATGGTTGGAATTAAGAGTGTACAGCACTCACACTGGCCCAGGAATAGTGCCTCGTCCCACCAGCCAGACTGGAAAACTTCATGATGTATTGGTCTTGCCTCATGTAGTGGGGAAAAATCAGCTCTAGACTGAGCCCTGTTTTAGTTCCAGATAAATGTTAAAAGCAAGATTCGAAAAGATAAAATTGTTTCCAAGTAACTGCGCCTAACATAAAGCTCAAGGATATTTTTTAGGGAAACTGAGATACAAAAGAAGGAGGGGGAGGGAGGAGGTGGGGAGGAAGAGAAGAAAAAGGGGTGGAGGAAGGGAATCAATCAACAAGGTAAAATTCACAATGCCTGACATCCAATCAGCAATAACTAGGCATGCAAACAAGCCTTGTTTCACTTTTATTGAGAGGTATTGTTACGAGTTGAACTGTGTCTCCCAAAGATACATTGTTGTGGGTTTTTTAAAGATTTTATTTATTTATTTGACAGAGAAAGCACAGGCAGGCGGAGCGCACACAGAGGGAGAGTATTCATACCCTCTGAGTATTCAGGCTCCCTGCTGAGCTGGACATGGGGCTCGATCCCAGGACCCCAGCATCACAACCCAGATGCTTAACCGACTGAGCCACCAAGGCCTCCCTCCCAAAGATATGTTGAAGTTCCAACCTCCGAGATGACAATCATAATTCAAAGTCGGTCATTCATTAACTAGGAATCTTGAGTAAGTCACTTTTCTTCAGGCATCAATTAAGAATTCTGAATATTTCGGGACACCTGATGGCTCGATCAGTTAAGTGTCTGGTTTTGGCTCAGGTCATGATCCCGGAGTTCTGGGAGTGAGTCCTGCATCGGGCTCCCTCCTCAGCAGGGAGTCTGCCTCTGTTCTGCTTGTTGCTCTTTCTCTCTCTGACAAAAAAAAAAAAAAAAAGAATTCTGCATATTTCACGTGTGCTTATGTGTATATTCCCCATTCAGAGTTTTTAGAGTGGTTTATGAACCCCAAAAGTTGAGAACCTCTGCACTAGATGGTCTTTCATGTTTATTCCTTCAACAAATATTAAGGGCCTACTAGGTACCAAGCTCTGGGAATACAATGATGACCAAGACAGAGACAAGATCCCTGAGATCTCATGCCGATTCTATACCCATGGAGGGATTCACACAACCAACGTGGAGACAGACACTCTCACACGACGGTAACTTACAGAAGGAAATAAGACAGGTGACATATAAATGACTGGGAGGAGGCATGAAGCTCTGAGTATTCAGGAAAGGTCTTTTTTTCAGAGGTGTTGTTACCATTTGAATTGCGTCCCCCAGAAAGATATGTTGAAGTTCTAAGACCCATTACCTCAGAAGGTTGTCCTTATTTAGAAACAGGGTCTTTGCCGATGTAATTAGTTCAACTTAGATGAGGTCATGCTGGAGCGGGTGGACCCTTAAATCCAGTAAGATTGGTGTCCTTATAAGAGGAGAGGACACAGAGACAAGCACACAGGGAAGAAGGCCATGTCACAACAGAGGCAGAGACTGGAGGGATGAAACTGCAAGCCAAGGAATGATAAGGACTGAGGGCCACCACAAGCTAGAAGGAAGCAAGAAAAGATTTTACCCAGTCTTGGAGCGTGTCTTTGCTGACACCTTGCTTTCACACTCCTAGCCCCCAGAATTGTGAGACAGAATACACTTCTATTGTTTAAGCCACTCAGTTTGTGGTCTTTAAACAGCACAGTTTGTGGTTAAGGCAGTCCTAGGATTTTCTCTTCTCCTTCTCCTCCCCTTCCCACTCCCCTACCCGCCCTCCTGCTTTTATTTTTGGTTTGTTTTGGTTAAGTAGCCTCCACATACAGTGTGGAGCTTGAACTCAGGACTCTGATCAAGAGCTGCACGCTCTACCCACTGAGCCAGGCCGGTGCCCCAGCAGCCCTAGGAAATGAACACAGGTGTCATTGGAAAGAAGGCTTGAATGATGAGGAAAGGGCAACCATAAGAACATTTAGAGGGAATGTTCCCTCAAGGGTATGAAGAGGAAAAAAAGCAGTGTCTGGGAGGTACTGATCCAGGGTAGTGAGATAGGAGATGTGGCTGGGAAGCTAGGCAGGGTTAGATCTTGGTGGTCCATGCAGGGAAAGGAAGGCAATGGTGTCACGTGAGCGACAGACACAGCTGTCAAGAGAGTCACGCAGAATCTTAGCGGGCAGGAGTCTTCGTTGCAGTTAAGTAATGACTGGGTGAGACGACGGGTCCCTCTCTGCGCTTCCCCGCCCTGCCTGGCGACCTTGCTGGATGGTCAATGTCAGTTCTAGCATTCCAGGCCCTTGGCTTCGACTCTGGTCCGGCAATGCCAAGGGGTGGTGAGCTTTCACCTCCCCCAAATCTTCCTTCCTCTCGACTCCAGGCATCCCAAATAAACACAATCTAAGTAAAATAAGCTCTGCAAATGTAGCTTGTGGACAAGTTCCCCAGCCTCAACTAGGAGAGATTGGAAACGCAGGAGCATTCTCAAGGGGGCAGCAACAGACCCTGCTAAGACGCGCAAAATCACAACGGCCCCCCAGTCGGCTGGCGGGCGCGCGGGGGCGGAGCTAGGGGAGATGCGTGCGCATGCGCGAGGGCCTGCCTCCAGGCGAGGGGGTGGGGCGGGCGCTGGGGCGGGGGCTGTGACGTCAGGTGCGCGCGTGGCTCCGGCTGCGCAGGAACAGCTGGTGCCTCCGAAGGCGGCCGGCGGGCGGACGGGCTGGGGTGCTGGTGGCCGCCCGCGCCACGCTGCGGGAGCTGCCGCCGCCGCCGCCTCGCACCGCCGCACCATGTCCGGCCAGCTGGAGCGTTGCGAGCGCGAGTGGCACGAGCTGGAGGGAGAATTTCAGGAATTGCAGGTAGGGCCGGGCCACCTTGTCGCGCAACTCTGCTACCTGCGGTGCGGTGCCTTCCCCGTCCTGCTAACCCAGCCGGGGCGGTGGGAACCATCAGGGTCCAGGGGGCTGCCCCTGGCTGGGCACTGGGGGCTGGTGGTCCGCGTGGGCCAGCACCCTCCTATCTCCCAGCACTTCAGTTCTTCATCCACTTGGGGCGCCCGGTCGAAGCTCCCCATTACTCCGCCTTCGCACCGGCTCTTTGCTCCGCGCACCTCCTTCTCTGCAGAAAGTTGATCTGTGGCCTCTGAGGGGAACTTCCAGGTGTGTCATGTGGGGGAGGCCTGAGGGGACAGATGTGTGCTGGGACTCACAGAACAGCCCAGCCTCCACCTCCGCAGGGGTCTCCCCTAACTGCACCCCGGTCCACCTGCTTTTAGCAGCCCAACTTCTCTATTTTGGTGGGTCAGCCCTCTCTTCTGCACCTACATTTTGAGAGATGTGCTTGGGAGCCGTTCACCTCGAACCCCTAGGCTTTGCTCAGGGATTAGGGACCCCTGTTCTGCGTCTTTGGGACTCTGGTGTCTGTGCCCTCCTCTGTGCCGCTACTGCAGGCTGAGTTTGGCGTTGTGGATGGCATTTTTCAGTTCTGACAGCTGGGTTGCCTCCCTCCATGATACAGGTTGCTCTCAGCCCTCACCCATCTGTCCCAGAACCTTATACGGGGTAGGGCGAGGGCAGATGTAAGAGAATCCCCTTGAGAAAATGGCATTGCCCCTGTAGGGTCCTGGCAGGAAGAGCTGTTTCTGAAAGGAGGTTCAGACAGGTTTCAGCTACCAACTCAGGTGACCAGAGATACCTCATATGAAACCTTGGGATTGGCCAAGAGGGACTCTTGGACCAGTTTTGGAGATGGGGCTTTTCCCTCTCCAGCTACTGGATTATGTCTGTTTTCTCTGAAATTGGGCTCTGTTTGCCCGAAATCATATTGCACAGCTCCACTCCACTTCTTTCTGTCCTCAGCTGGAGCCATGACATTTTCCCTGTCCGTGTGGCTCTGGTCTCCAGTTGACTGGCCTCTTACAGTGTCCAGAGGAGGGGAGAGGAGATTGTCTGTGATGGGTCTTCTGGACCTGAGGCAGCAGGCCTGATGTTTAATGAGAGGGTTGCTACAGAGACGAGAAGGAAGGTGGGGGTGAGGGGTCTGTTTTAGGCATGAGCAGAGAATGAAATATCCAGAACCGGTATGCCTTTCTTGGCCTGTGGGGCGTGTGTGGGTTGGTGCCCTCTCCTTCAGGTCCAGGGCTTGGGGCCTACCCAGTTTTCAGGGGATCCTTCTGGCTCCAGTCCCATTGAGAAGATCCAGCTGCTTCCTAACACTGTCCAACTGGGCTCTTGGGTCATGCTTAGCTGTGGAGCCATGGAAGCAGTGTTAGGGTTGGGAGTGGGAGATGAGTTTTACTGTGTAGAGCTTTTGTTCCTGAATTCCTTTCCCTTGCCCTGCCTTACAGTAGTAGGAGGAGTTGTCTTAACACTTCAGCGCCATGCAATTAATGCAATCAACAGCAATTAGATAGCTAGTCTTGGCAGGCAGAGCTCGCAAAGGAGACATTTGATTTGCTGTTGCGTTCTTACTTGGTATCTTTGGGGTTCAGGTCTGTGAGGGACAGAGAGGAATTGGGAATTCTGGATTTTGTCCTCTGGTGCACAGCAAGGGCTGGAGAACAGCTGACTGCAGGGAAACCGTGGTGTCCCCTACTCAGTTTCTTCAGCAATGGGGGAACTGGAATGGACTGGGCCTTTGGGAAGCAGGGACCCTGTTGGCCTCAGGGTTTGGTGGACAACTGGGTCAGAGGCCAGTGATGGATGGAAGGTCACAGAGTCCCCTGTGAGTCAAGGTCATAGACATTGTCCATATCTTCATAGATGAGGAAACTGAAGCTTGAGAATCTAATTCACTCAGCTGGGTCACACAGCTTTTGAGTGGTAAAGCTGCCATTAGAACTTAGTACTCTCGGGGCGCCTGGGTGGCTCAGTGGGTTGCCCCGCATGGAGCCCCGCATCGGGCTCTCTGCTCAGCAGGGAGCCTGCTTCCCCCTGTCTCTCTGCCTGCCTCTCTGCCTGCTTGTGATCTCTCTCTCTGTCAAATAAATAAATAAAGTCTTTTAAAAAGAACTTAGTACTCTGAATGCTTAGTTTGGATGTCTGTCATTGTGCTGGGAGGCTCCTCTCTCTCTTCTCACTTCCACATCCCCCATAATAAATATGAGAGCTTTGAACTCTTGAGATGAAAGTTTCTGGGATATGTGTATAAGTAGGGTGTACATTGTCATTGGGTATGTGTTGGACAGACTTTCAGATATGAGACATTTATTGGGGAGCAAGGAGGTCACAACAGGTAGGCAGGTGGACAGATTGGAACTAAAAGGAAGGATTAATTTTTTTACCAGAAAATTCCTGTCTATCTTAATTTTCCTATATCTGCCTCCGAATCTTGGGATTTGTGCATTTCATGTTTATATCTCTCTGATTCTTTTTCTTGGGGTCATAGCTAATGCCTGTGTTTCACCTCTCCTTCCCTTTTTCAAATGAAGAGAGGAAAGAGGAAACCTAATTGTCAGACCCCAGAGGATTCATAAGGTCTTTGGAATCCTCGCCCTGCAAAAGTCATACTCTCTGGGGCTTTATAGAGGAAAGGATCTGTTTTCTTTTGACTGTGATTTGTATCTGCCAGGGACTCACTAGACTCAGGGGCTAGGTCAAGTGGCTATGGGGCCTTTGGTTTTGGCTGGCTGGGGTTTCAGCCATACTGGTGAATTGAGCATCAGTCTGAGACCAGCACATGTTTGGCCTTGTGGCCTGTGGTGTGACCACAGAAGGTCACTTACAGACACTGTGGCAGGTGATTTAATAAGCGTTTCCTGACTTGCATCACTGGAAACCTGACCCCAGTCCCTCCCCATCCAGGAAGGAGGTGATGCCTTTCCCTAAACCTGACCTCACAGAAAAGCAGGGGCCTGGTAGGCCACTGTAAAGATTTTGGGTTTTCCTACCAATGAAACGGGCACCTCTCTGACTGCTGTATATATAGAATAGACATGAGAGGGACAGGGTAGAAGCAAGAAGGTCAGTATTATTTTATTAAAACCCTATGAAAGAGATCTGTTATCCAATTTTACAGAGGGAAAATCATATACCCAAAGTCACGTGTCTTGTAAGTACTGGAGTCAGGATTCAAACCCAGGCTGTTGAATGTTAGGGTCTATTTTGTTTCTTTTCCATCTTGCATTGCCTTATGGGTCTCTTTCTTTAGAAGTGCTTTGTGTGATGGGTGCCTGGGTGCCTCACTTGGTTAAGCAATTGCGTTCGGCTCAGGTCATGATCCTGGAGTCCCAGGATCAAGTCCTGAATCGGGCTCCCAGCTCCACAGGGAGTCTGCTTCTCCCTCTGACCTTCTCCCCTCTCATGTTCTCTTTCACTCTCTCTCTCAAATAAATAAATACAATCTTTTTTTTTAAGATTGTATTTATTTATTTTATATATTTATAGAGAGAGATCACAAGTAGACAGAGAGGCAGGCAGAGAGAGAGGGGGAAGCAGGCTCCCTGCTGAGCAGAGAGCCCGATTGGGGGCTTGATCCCAGGACCCTGAGACCATGACCTGAGCTGAAGGCAGAGGCTTTAACCCACTGAGCCACCCAGGTGTCCCTAAATAAATAAAATCTTAAAAAAAAAAAAAATAGAAGTGCTTTGTGTGGAAAGTTCCTGGACAGGGAGTCATAGTTCCTGGGTTCAGGCCTGAGGCCTGTCCCTGTCTGGTATCTGACCTTTAGCAAGCCATCACTCTGAGCTTGAGTTTCTTTATCTACGACACAAAGGCTGACAATAATAACGGTAAGAGCTTAACTGTATGATACATGGATTATTCCATTTAACCTAAATGACCAACCCTGCCTTATAGTGAGGCTAAGAGATGTTAAGAAACTTGAACGTCATTTGGGAATTTGAACTCAGGTCTCCTGTGTACATCAGATATTTTTGGGTTCCCAACACTGTGGGCTCCCAAAGTATCTTGAGACCCTTGGTTCTGGAAAGAGACTTTTGAACTTATGGGGTCTCATTTCATTTGTGCAGTACTTTATATATGCTATATATATATATATATATATATATATATATGCTTTATATATGCTATATATACATGTATGTATATATGTATGTACACACACACATATATATACGTATGTATGTAATATAAATATATATGCAATAAGACACTGTACTATAGATATATATAAATGCATATGTATAATACATTAGTCAGGATTCTTAGTTGCAAGTGACAGAAACCCCATTCAACTGGCTTTAAGCCAAAAAAGGAATTTATTGACTCATATATTGGGAAGTCCAGTGACAAATGGCTTCAGGCCAAGCTAGGTCCAGGGGCTCCAATGATGTCTGTGTGTGTCTCTCTGTTTCTCCTTCTTCTTCTTCTTCTAAGATTTTATTTATTTATTCATTTTAGAGAGAGACGCGTGTCCGTTGGCAAGTAGGGGGAGGAGCTGAGGGAGAGGGACGAGCAGACTCCGTGTTGAGGGCACAGCCTGAAGCAGGGCTCGATCCCATGACCTCGAGATCATGACCCTAGCCAAAACAAAGGGTCGGACACATAACAGACTAGCCACCCAGGCACCCCCTCTCTGTATCTTCTGCATCAGCCTTCTTCTCAGGCAGTCTCTCCCATGCTGTAGCAAAGGTGTGCACTGGCCACCCCAGGCTGACATCTCCCAGCTCGGCAAATCTGGCCAAAACAGAGCGTTTCTTTTCTTGGTAATTCCCGCAGGAGTCCCACACAAACCATATGAAAGAAGAATGAAGGATGGATAGTCCTATGAAGGAAAATGAAAATACTGATAGTAAGAAAAGAGAGAAGGATGCTGGACAGGCATCTTTTGGGGGGTCATAGAAACAGTTTATGTATGTCGTTCCCAGACTGTGTCAAGGCACCCCCAAGGAGCTGCATTAAGCTCCCAGGGACACCAGGGGATAATTTCAGTTTTCAAGGGAAAAACAATGACGTCTGTCATACACCGCTTAAACTGCTAACTTGGGGTAGTTTGTGTTTACACACTAGGTCACATTCTTTCTGATGTCGGCATGTCTTTGTAAAGTTAGGTTTTTAGTGACCCAGGATTAAAATCAAGTGTACTGTGTGAAAAAAGACAGGAGGATGACAGTGTCCAATCTGATTCCAAGGCTTGAGGATTTGTGCCGAGCCCAATAGGCACACACATTCCATTAGTAAATAATTTTGGTTATTTCAGAGTGAAATAAGAATGTTTTTATCAACTTCTGCATATTCTTTCTTTTTTTTTTTTCCCCCCCCCAAAAAAGGCTACTGAGTTGTTAGGACGTAAATACTTTTCAGTTATTTGGCCTGAAGACTGTGGAAAGTGTACTGAGACCCGAAAGACACGGTGAACCAGCAAAGTTTGTGAACCTTTGGTGTATGTCCCGATTGTGGTGGTGCTTACACAATTGTATATATTTGCCAGAATTCCTTGAGTTGTACACCTGAAAATTGATGCATTGGTATGTAAATTATACCTCAATAAAACTGATTTAAAAAAAAATAAACCAGTATATGGCCTGTTACGTGCATCTCATCTTGTAACCCCTTCACAGCTGAGGAAACTGAGATACGAAGAGCTTATATGACTTAGCTAAGAAGAAGTGACAACTCTGGGTCTGAAGAAGTTAGGTTATCTTGTCTCCCAAATGTCTGACACCCCTGTCTAATAGCCGCACTCACTGCTCCTGTAACAGACATCACGAATCAATCCTGGCCAATGACTCCTAATTCTTTCCAACATAGAATTGATGACATTTCGGTGAAGTCAACTTGCCATCCTTGGTGGCGTTTTCACGGTGATGAGTCTTAGTGAAGTATTCTCAGCATACAGAAATCTTTTTCTGAACTTGATTCCTTGGCAAGAGAATTATGTAAATGTAATCTCTCAAAAACTTCCGATGGAGAGAAGCACAGCTATCAGACACCACATTTTGCTGGTGGCCATGCCTCTGTTGCAACCTACCGGGTTGCCCACCAACTTTGCGATGCTTCTGGGGCCGGACCCCTGTCTGGAAATGCCGTGAGATTCCATTGCTGGCAAGTCTTGCAGTAAATGTGGACTCGGGTTCTGGATCTTATGATGTAGCCAAGTTGTGTTAAGCAGGCGTTTCCAGATGTTCCACAGCCGTGCTGAGACCTGACATCATTAATCTCATCTTCCCACGGGGGCAGAGCGTGGGGCCTCAGAGAACAGGAGAGGCAGCAGATCGCCTAAGCCTCCAACAGAAACCCGCTTGTTTGTGTCTTCTGTACGTGGCATAAAAGGGCAGTAATTAGCCGTGTAGGAAAGGAGGTATTGGGATCCCAGCTCTCAGAACCAGTGTTGGTGCTTCTCTCTCTCCCTCTCTATTAATCCATCCCACATGTTTAGAAGTAATATATATCTGCAAAGTTAAATATTCAAGTGGAGATGTTCAAGGATTTTCAGAACACTTGTTTTTTAACAGCTGAATACTGGAAACCTAGTGTTCTTCCGAAGGGATAATTCCACTGAACATCCATAGAATGGGGTATGATGAGCAGAATGAGTAAACTAGAGCTACATGTATCAACATGGATAAATGTTTTTAAAAGAAGAGCAACATTGAGTGGAAAGTTGCAGAGACATATATACAATATGACAGGTATAATAAAGTTACAAACATTCAAAGCAATACTATGTATTGCTTGCTGATACATGTTTATAGAGTGCAAGGGAGTGATATGGGCCAGGTTTGGTATAGTGGAGATTGGGCAGGACCCTGGTGAGAAGCAAATGACTCTCCCAAAAGGGTCTCATTCAAAGGAGGGGTGTGTGTGTGGTTTTTTTTTTTTTTAATTTCAGATTTTTAAATTTATTTATTTGACAGAGAGAGAGCCGAATACAAGAGAGGGAATATAAGCAGGGAGAGTGGGAGAGAGAGAAGCAGGCCTCCCACCAAGCAGGGAGCTCTATCCCAGGACTCTGGGATCACGACCTGAGCTGAAAGCAGATGCTTAACGACTGAGCCGCCCAGGTGCCCCTCAAAGGAGTTTAAAGAAGGAACTATTTTCAGAAGTGTGGCAGTTTAAGGTTGAGGCCCCTAGAGCTGGGGCCAGTCCTGTTTCTAGAGGGGTTGGGGCGGCATCACCAGAGCTTGGCCAAAGCTTGTTGCTGGGGAAGGAGAGCTGCGGGACGGGCTCTGTAATGGTTGAAGGCTGAGCAAAGCATAGGGGGCAGGAGGAACAAATACCCCAGCTTCTCTCTCTTCCTGCTGTGCATCCCACGGACTAATCCCAAATAGGAGGCAGGGTAATGGAGTCCAGGAGATGCTGTTTATAGGGGTCAGCCTCCTTGGGCACAGAGAAAGAATTGATCAGGATGAGCATGGGGCCAGAAGTAACCATCAAAGGGGTTCCCCTTTTTGGAGGCAGAGGACAGGAATACCATCTCAAAAGAATATTTAGGGGGCTTTTAGCTCTCTGTGCACTACTATTCTTTCTTAAACTGAGGGTTAGAATATGGGTGCTGATGTTTATTTCCTATCAATTATCTGATTTTCCTGTCTTTGTTTGTATGTATGGAATATTTAGTAAGAAAATGAGCAGGAGATCAAAAAGTAACCCAACAGTACCGAAGGGCTAATAAAGAAAAACAGCTCTGGGGTGCCTGGCTGGCTCAGTTGGAAGAACCTGGGACTCTTGATCTCAGGGTCACGAGTTCGAGCCCCATGTTGGGTGTAGGGATTACTTAAATAAATAAAACTGAAAGAAAAGAAAAAAAGAAAGGCAGTTCTATAGGTTCACTGTCAGTCGTTTACATGTGATTATGACCACGCAGATATTCTTTACTACAGAATCAAGTAGTGTACTATGCTTGTATTTTCTCTTTTGGAGGTATTAATTTATATAGTTAGCATTTGATTCTTTACTGGCAGTGCTTACAGTTATCTTTTTTTTTTTTTTTTTTTACTGCTTAAAGCTCCATCCTTAGCTCTTCTGTCAAGTATGATTCTTTTCTTTGGCCTTGAACTAGACAAGTTAAGGGATGAAGGGTTTGTTTTGTGCTTCAGAATGGAGTTTTTTCTTTCTTTCTTTTGCAGCTGCTTGTCTACCTTGGTGCCCCTAGCACTCTGGGTTATTTTTAGAGGTAGCAACTTGATGTGGGAGTCAATCACATTTAATAAGCTGGTACTCCCTGCACCGTGTGCAGAGAGCGGACTCCCCGTGTTTGGTGTTTCCCATGTTCCAATCCGCTGCTGCCAAGTTTAGACATAAAAATAGTGGTTTGGCAGTCTTTCATTTTCTTTCATTTCATTTTCATGGTCGTTTGCCATACGACCAGCGATTCCATTCCTAGGTATCTACCCAAGAGAAATGAAAATATGTCTACACGAAGATTTGTACATGTTCATGGAAGCATCATTTATAATAGCCAAAAAGTGGAAATAATCGGAATGTCCGATAGCAGGTGAATGGATAAACAAGGTGTGATGCATCTGTACTAAATTTTTATTAAGTAGCAATAAGAACCTAGTAAAAAGGGCGCCTGGGTGGCTCAGTTGGTTGAGCGACTGCCTTCCGCTCAGGTCATGGTCCCAGAGTCCCGGGATCAAGTCCCATATCGGACTCCCGCCTCTGCAGGAAGTCTGCTTCTCCCTCTGACCTTCTCCCCTCTCATTCTCAGTCTCTCTCTCTCTAATAAATAATAAATAAAATCTTTAAAAAAAAAAAAAGAACCTAGTTAAAAAAAAAAAAAAAACACCTAGTAATACACACTTCCCCCCTACTATCCGAAAGTACAGCTTTCCGGTGAAACCTTTCATAAGCCAGAATGGCGTAAAGTGAAGAGTATCCCCCGCTTACCGAAAGCTCGAGTTACACCACTCCTTTTTTTTTTTTTTTTAAACATATAAGGTATTATTTGCCCCAGGTACATGTCTGTGAATCATCAGGCTTACACATTTCACAGCATTTGCCATAGCACATACCCTCCCCAATGTCCATAACCCTACCCGCCCCCCCCACCTCCCAGCTACCCTTAGTTTGTTTCTTGAGTTTAGGAGTCTCTTATGGTTTGTCTCCTTCCCCATCCCATCTTGTTTCATTTCTCTTCCCCACCCCCCCACACCACTGCTTTTTTGAAAGACCTCCATTAGTACCTGTTTTTACTAACCAAAAGAGATCCAAAGAGGATTTTCACTTTTATGAAAACAAAACAAAACAAAACATTACTCTACTAATGGCGGTCTTTCGTAAAAGCAAAATGGCATAACATGAACTTTCAGAAAGCAGGGATATTTGTGTATGCTACAGCATGAATAAACCTCAGAAACGGGATGCTGAGTGAAAGAAGCCAGACCCCAGACCACATACTGTATGACTCCGTTTATATGAACTATTCAGAAAAAACAAATCTACAGAGACAGAAGGTAGGGTAGTGTTGCCAGCTGCCGGAGGGAGCGGAGTGCGGGGAGAAATGAGCACAGTCGTAGATGGGAGAGATCTTACTGGGTGGTGGAATCTCCTAAAACGATGTGGTCATAGTTGCATAACTTGGTAAATATATAAGCATCACAGAATTGTACACATAAAATGAGTGAATTTTATGATATGTGAATTATACCTCAGAGTTGTTTAAAAATGATGGCTTAAGGGACGCCTGGGTGGCTCAGTTGGTTAAGCGGCTGCCTTTGGCTCAGGTCATGATCCCAGGGTCCTGGGATTGAGCCCCGCACCTGGCTCCTCGCTCAGCGGGGAGCCAGCTTCTCCCTCTCCCATTGCCTGCCGCCCCCCCTACTTGTGCGTGCATGCTCTCTCTCTCTCTCTCTCTCTCTGACAAATGGATAAGTAAAATCTTGAAAAAAAAAAAAAAACGATGGCTTAGGTTTTTGGTTTGTAGAAAAAACACTCAACTTGCTTTTTCAAAGATCTACATTTTTAGGTACCTATTTTGTTACTGGCTTGATGAAAGATTCATTCAACGAGGCTCCAAGTCCTTGTTTTTGGTGTCTTTAAGATGATAGTGCCCAGGGCCCCTGGGTGGCGCAGTTGGTTGAGCGACTGCCTTCGGCTCAGGTCATGATCCCGGAGTCCCGGGATCAAGTCCCACATCGGGCTCCCAGCTCCATGGGGAGTCTGCTTCTCACTCTGACCTTCTCCCGTCTCATGCTCTCTCTCTCTCTCTTTCCTAATAAGTAAATAAATAAAATCTTAAAAAAAAAAAAAAAAAAAAAAGATGATAGTGCCCAGGGCAAGAGTTTGGTAACATGAGTCCAAGATTTGTGGTTTCTCTTCTTACCTTGTGTGGTTAACTTTGCCCAGAAGTTTCTTTCTTTCTTT
>CM052808.1:5753997-5801907 GCA_028533885.1 Nasua narica | reverse complement strand
AAAAAAAAAAAAAAAAAAAAGATGATAGTGCCCAGGGCAAGAGTTTGGTAACATGAGTCCAAGATTTGTGGTTTCTCTTCTTACCTTGTGTGGTTAACTTTGCCCAGAAGTTTCTTTCTTTCTTTTTTTTTTTTAAAGATTTTATTTATTTATTTATTAGGAAAGAGAGAGAGTGAGAGAGAGCATGAGAGGGGAGAAGGTCAGAGTGAAAAGCAGACTCCCCATGAGCTGGGAGCCCGATGTGGGACTCGATCCCGGGACTCCGGGATCATGACCTGAGCCGAAGGCAGTCGCTCAACCAACTGCGCCACTCAGGGGCCCTGCCCAGAAGTTTCTGTGCTTTGGCATTTTAATCTAGATTCTGACACTTGCTTCTGAAATGACATTCCATCCAAACTGGCAAAGCCAAACAGAATACAACAGCATTAATTTGTTTATGTAATTTGGAAGTCAGAGGTATACCAGCTGCAGGTATGAGTTGATCCAGGGGCTCAAATGGAACCACCAGGACTCAGCCTTCATCCCCTCCTCTGCCCTGTTTTCCCATCAGTTGGTTCATGCTCAAGCAAGACAGCTCCATTAGCTCTGGGCTTACATGAGCTCTTCCTCCTTCAGACTAGTGGAAAAAGAGCTGCTTTTTTCCCCAGGAGTTCTAGTAAAAGCTTCCCCCTCCCCCTCAGCTGAGATCTGTTGGTTTTGAATGCCTGTCCCTGAATCAGCCAGTTAGGTCCGGAGGATGATATTCCGATTGGCCAGTCCTGGGTCATATGCCCTGGAACCTGGGGTAGGTTCAACCCCATTCCTAGCCAGATTTCAGTAACTGAGTGTGGGGAGGGCTGGATTTCTAAAGAAACTGTGGAGACATTAACCAGAAGGGGAATAGCTGCCTCGTTGGCAAAAACAATAGAAGGCTTCCATATGGTGACCACTTCCATTTGAGGCTACAGGTTCAAGGCTGGATGAACCACATTGCGGCAGTGTGGCTCTCCCTGCTCCTGGAAGAAGCATTTCAAAGCACAGGTCTAATTGAGGGTTTTCTGGAGACACCCTCATGTGCACAGGATAGCCGGGGATTCCGAGGGAGGACAAGAACTGTATTCCCCACCTCACCTTCCAGAACCACCCCATGGACAGTGTGTTAAGAGACAGCTGTTGAGGGGCGCTTCGGTGGCTCAGTCATTAAGCACCTATCTGCCTTTGGCTCAGGCTGTGATCCTGGGGTCTGAGATCGAGCCCTGCATCGGGCTCCCTGCTCAGCGGGAAACCTGCTTCTCCTTCTCCCACTCCCCCTGCTTGTATTCCCTCTCTCACTGTGTCTCTCTCTGTCAAATAAGTAAATAAATAAAATCTTAAAAAAGAGAGAGAGAGAGAGAGACAGCTGTTGTAAAATGGTGCACCTGCTGTGGAAAATGGTATGGTGGTTCCTAAAAAAATATTAAATGTAGAATTACTCTTTGATGTGGCAATCCCATTTCTGGTTATATACCCAAAAGAACTGAGAGCAGGGACTCCAAACAGATACTTATACACCCAAATGTTCACAGTAACATTATTCATAATAGCCAAGATATGGAAGCAGCCCAAATGCCCATCGAATGATGAATGGATAAATAAGATGTGGTATATATATATATATATACACACAATGAAGTATTATTCAGCCATAAAAGAGAATGAAATCTTGCCATTTGGAACAATGTGGATGGAGCTAGAGGGTATTATGCTAAGCGAAATAAGTCAGAAAGACAAATACTTTATGATTTCACTCATACGTGGAATTTAAGAAACAAAACAAGCAAAGGGGAAGAAAGAGGCAAATGAAGAAACGAACTCTTAATTGTAGAGAACAAACTGATCATTACCAGAGTAGAGGGGAATGGGAGATGGGTTAAATAGGTGATGGGGATTAAGGAGGGCCCTTGTGATGAGCTCTGGGTGATGTATGGAATTGTTGAATCACTATATTGCACACCTGAAACTGATATAACACTGTATGTTAACTAATTGGAATTTTAAAAAAATGTAATCACTTATCTCCCCTCACCCCCCTAAAAGCTCCCTGCATTTTCTTCCCAAAATATTTTTTTCATTTTTATTTATTTTTATTTTTGGCTTTATTTTTTATTTTATTTTATTATTTTATTATTAACATATAATGTATTATTTCCTTCAGGGGTACAGGTCTGTGAATCATCAGGCTTACACATTTCATAGCACTCACCATAGCATATAACCCTCCCCAGTGTCCATAACCCAGCCATCATATCCCTACCCCCTGACCCCCTAGCAACCCTCAGTTTGTTTCGTGAGATTAAGAGTCTCTTATGGTTTGTCTCCCTCCCTGGTCCCATCTTGTTTCATTTTTTCCCTCCCTAACCCCCACGACCCCCCGACCCTGCCTCTCAAATTCTTCATATCAGAGAGATCATATGGTAATTATCTTTCTCTGATTGACTGTTTCACTCAGCATAATACCCTCTAGTTCCAGCCACCCAAGATATTTCTGAGAAGTCAGACATAAATTATGAAGAACTAGAAGGGTTCCCATGTTATATGATTGAATTAAACTATATTCTCTTCTGTTTTTTTTTTAAAGATTTTATTTATTTATTTGAGAGAGAGAGAGATCACAAGTAGGCAGAGAGGCAGGCAGAGAGAGAGGGGGAAGCAGGCTCCCCGCTGAGCAGAGAGCCCGACGTGGGGCTCGATCCCAGGACCCCGAGATCATGACCTGAGCCGAAGGCAGAGGTTTTAACCCACTGAGCCACCCAGGCGCCCCTGTTTGTATTTTTTTTTTTTTTTAAAGACATAGGGTTCTACTTATATAGAGTATCGAGAGGGTCAAATTCGTAGACAAAGTAGGATGGTGGTTGCCGGGGGCTGGGGAAACAGAAAATGGAGTTATTATTTAATGGATTTGGAGTTTCAGTTGAGATGATGAGAAAGTTCTGGAGACGGATGGTGGCGATGGTTTCACAATTATGTGAACATATCTAATACCACCTAATTGTACACTTAAAATTATTATTTTTATTTTTTAAAAGATTTTGTTTATTTGAGAGAGAGAGAGAGAGAAAGAGAGAGAGAGACCACGAGTCTCTTCAGAGGGAAAAGCGGACTCCCTGCTGAACAGGGAGCCCTGTTTGGGGCTTGATCCCAGGACCCTGAGATCATGATTGCAGCCGCTTAACCAACTGAGCCACCCAGGCGCCCCTACACTTAAAATTATTAAGATGCTAATATTATATGTTAGAATAATTTTAGAAATTTTAAATGATAAGAACGGTAAATTTTTTATGTATTATTTTACCACAGTTAAGGAGCAAGAATAGGAGGCAGCTATCTGGAGAAAAGTTAGGATCCAAGAAATAATTGATAACCTTTCCTACTGCTTGTGGGACTGGTATGGGGTGGAATCAGCAGAGTCTGGGCGTGGGCGAGGAATGCCCCGGGAGTGGAGAGTATGTCACACGGAGGGCCCTGTTTCTGACTCCCCCAACCTCCCTCACCCCAACTCCACATTGTCCTCCTCCTAACTGACAAATCTTGAGTCTGGAACTGAAGACAAGATTGGACCCAGATATATGGTCTCCAATATAAGATCCCCCCTGGGAAGTGGCTGTAGCTGATGGCAGAGAGAAAGAACCAAAGGGAAGCAGGAGTGCCTCCATATGCAGGGGACGAAATAGCGGGAAGGCTTATGGACTTCCTATCCCTGCCCCGTCCGATGCCTTAGGATTGAGCAGAAACTATCAGCAGCAGAGATTAGAGAAGTGCCCGTAGAGAAGTAGATGTCCCTGAGTGTCGGTGAGGTGTCGCCAACTGTCAGAAGCTGTGGGCGGGAGTGTAAATTGGTCCAGCCGCTCTGTGGGCAGTTTGCCAAGATCTATTAAAACTAAAAACAAGGCTGTACTCTCTGACCCAGTGGTCCTTCTTCTCTTCCCTGGAGAGATGCTTGTGTGTATGCCCAGGGAGGGAGCGCGAGGATATTAGTCAATGTTGCATGGTTGGTTATCAGCAGAGACGAAACAACTTAAATATCCAGCATTAGAAGCGCTCAGTAAGCGGTAGTATATCTATAGCATGAAATATTGCCTAGCACTAAAAAGATTGAAGTGCATCTATACATTCTCATGCGTGTGGGTCTTCAAGACAGATTGTTGAGTGAGAAAAAGAAACTTGTGGAATCATGTCAGTGTTCTGATACCGTTAATATGGTTTTAAATACCAAAAGTATGTGCTTTAGGGTATAAGCTAAGCCGCTATAACAAAGAGATCCCCAAATTAAAAAAAAAAAAAAAAAAGGTTTAAACAAGATAGCAGCTTTCTCACGTAACAGTCCAAAGGGAGGTGTGGTCCCGGTAAGTGGTGTTCAGTTATGTGTCGCTTATGTAACAACGGTTACATTTTGCTCATGGATTCTGTGGGTCAGGAGTTCAGACAGGGCGTGATGGGAATGGCTTGACTGTGCTCTGTGATGTCAGAGGCCTTAGCTGGAAAGACTTGAATGGCGGGGAGTAATTTACTTGGCTGTGGCAGGAATCATCTGGAGGCTCTTTACCCGCACGTCTAAATGAGCTGAAAGGACAAGAATGTATCAGTTGGGGCTATCGATCAGAGTGCCCGCCTGTGACTTCTCTATGTGGTTAGGATTTCCATACAACATGGTGGCCTCAGGATAGTTGGACTGTTTGCTCTAAAAGCAAGTGTCCCAGCAATAAGGCAGAAACCACATGGCTTTCCATGACTTTTTTTTTCTCAGAGGCTGTAGTGTTGCTCCCGCCGTATTTTATTGGTCAAACCTGCCACAAGCCTCTCTGTATTTAAGAGGTGGGAACAGGGGTGCCTGGGTGGCTCAGTGGGTTAAAGCCTCTGCCTTCGGCTCAGGTCATGATCTCCGGGTCCTGGGATCAAGCCCCACATCAGGCTCTCTGCTCAGCAGGGAGCCTGCTTCCCCCTCTCTGCCTGCCTCTCTGTCTACTTGTGATTTCTCTGTCAAATAAATAAATAAAATCTTTAAAAAAAAAAAAGAGGTCGGAACAGAGATCCCCCCGCCTCTATTCGAGGAGTGCTAAAGGACGGGCAGTCATGTTTTAACACCATCACAGGTGCAAAGCTCTGTCGCGTGAGGTCACCCGAGGTTGGTTCGGCTGGGGAAGGGACAATGGGCTTTGCCATTGACATCATGTGGCTTCCATCTCTGGTTTCAAGGTAACTGCACCTGTTGCCATATCCCCGTCAGGGAAAGGGACAGTGGAGGGCAAGCAGCTCCTTGCAAAGGTGTGGTTCAGAACTTACACATATCACATCTACCTGCCTCCCTTTGGCTAACTCGTCGTCCCGCTGCTACACGTATCTGCAAGGGAGGCTGGGAAATGTCTGTTACTGGGTGGCCATGTACCCAGCTGCTACTCAACAGGGTCCTGTTACTAGAGGAAGTGAAGGAGAGTAAGTATTAGGAGCAATTCAATTTTTGCAACAGTGTGTATTTTTCATATATATGTAGATATATTTATGTGCATATATATTGGAATAGGTCTATATAGAATATAGAAATGCATAGATAAATAGACTACAGTCTGGAAGAATACAGACAGAAGTCTAGAAGAAAGTGGTAACAGTAGTTACCTCTGGAGAAAGGGGAGAAGACAGGATGTGGGATATTCATAGCTGACTCCAGCCATAGCTGTAGTGTTTTAATTTTTAACGAGGATAATGTCTTCATGTTTTACTTAAGAAATTAAATATTAATTTAAATCCAGGCGGGCCTGGTGAGCATCTGGCTGCCTGATGTTGCAGTCTTGGTCTCTTCTTTCTGTGGTGGGACCCCGCACCAGAGAGGGCCAGGAGTTAGCAGAGCCCTTTATCTTCCAGGAGCCTCAGCGGCTGTTGCCGGGGACTCCTGGGTCAGAGGCCCCACCTTCTCAAAGCCTGTGTAGGGTACTCGGGATCTCTCTGCCCCCGTCCTTCCTGTCCTGTTCTGGAGGGTTTCCTTTATTACTAGCAGATTAGCTGAACACAGAGGGCTGCAGAATCCAAAAGGGAGTAACTCACAGCCTCCCTCTCTCCGGAGTACTTGTTAATTACAGATAGGAAGCTCGTCACTGTAAATGGAGAAAGCAGTGGGCAGCAAGCAATCAAAGTTCACATCACAGACACTGTGTCCCTCCTGCTAGGAGACACTGAGGACACAGCATCACTTTAATGGCATTTCTGTCCCAAAAGCATAACCAAAATTCACTCATGAGGAAATAATCTGACAAACCCAGATGGAGGGACATTCTTCCGAACAACTGGACTGAACCTTTTAAAAATGTCCATGTCCTGGGGCGCCTGGGTGGCTCAGTGGGTTAAAGCCTCTGCCTTCTGCTCGGGTCACGATCCCAGGGTCCTGGGATCGAGCCCCGCATCAGGTTCTCTGCTCAGCGGGGAGCCTGCTTCCCCCCTCTCTCTCTGCCTGCCTCTCTGACTGCTTGTGATCTCTCTCTCTGTCAAATAAATAAAATCTTATAAATAAATGTCCATGTCCTGAAAGACAAAGTTGAGAAACTGTTGTAGACTAAAGGAGCCTAAAGAGATATGATGATTTGGTCCTTGTACTATGGGTATATGAGAGAATGTCGAGGGGTTTTTTTTGTTTTTGTGTTTTTTTAGGATTTTATTTCATTTGAGAGAGAGAGAGTGAGCAGTAGTGGGGAGGGCATCAGAGGGAGAGGGAGAAGCAGACTCCCCACTGAACAGGGAGCCCAAGGTGGGGCTGGATCCCAGGATCCCGGGATCGTGACTGAGCCGAAGGCAGACGCTTCATGACTGAGCCCCCCAGGCTCCGTGTTCTTAGGAAATAGGGACTGTCAAGTATTTAAGAGTAAAGAAGCGTGTTGTCTACAACCAACTCCCAAATGGTTTAGAAAGGAGTAGGCAAACTTTTTTTTGGCAGAAAGGCTAGGTAATGAGGATTCTAGGTTTTGGCGGGCCATATGGTCTGTGTCACAACTACTCACGGTGCGGCTGCAGCACCAGAGTATCCACGACCATATGTAAGTGAATGGGTGTGGCTGTGCGCCAGTAAGGTTTATTTATGGATACCGAAATTTCAACTTCATACAATTCTCATGGGTCCTGAGATACTCTTTTTTTTTTTTTTTTTTCTTCAACCAAGCAGAAACCATTTCTAGCTTACTGCCCATGCAAAATCTGGTGGCTGGACATTGGCCTGTGGGTTGTAGTTCACTGATGCCTGATACAAAGAACACACACACACACACGCGCGCGCGTGTACACACGCACGCATGCACGGGATAAAGCAAATATGTATGGCATAATGCCAACAGTTAGTGAATCTGGGTGAAGGGTGGGGGGAGGTTCTTTGTATTCTTCTTACAATTCTTTAGCAAATTTGAAAATATTTAAAAATAAAAAGTTACGTAAAAGACATGACTCTCCTCTCCGGAGGTCCAGAAAGGAGAAGAGTAAGGGTGTTCTGTGAGTTCAGGGGACCAAGCCCTCTCATCTCGGGGACAGGGCAGACTTGCTCACAGTGTTCTTTGACGTTGTTCCTAACTGTTGACTGGTCACTTCACTGCCTTCACTTCTTTATTTTTTGGCTTGACTGTCATATCTAGAGACTCCCCTTGACAGACATCTAGAGACCCTGTTTAAGGCTCTGGCCTCACCCTTTGACCATCCCCTTTTTTTCTCCCTTGGTAAGTACATTTCTCCACCACCCAAGAAAACAGACGCTTTAAACATGTTCACTGGATTATTGTTTTTAATTTCATGGTCCCTGTCCCTCATATTGTTTCCTCCAAATTGTTGGTGCTTGTCTTAGATTATCAGAGCTCTGGAGGGAGGGACTTGTTTCTGAGCATATGTGCAATGTTGGGGGAGTTGTGCTGGGGCAGCATGGTCGAGAAGTTACTGTGTTCATTCTCCTTGCCTTGAGGTATTTCCCCAGGCCTTGTGGCCCTAAATGGTTATTTCCAGAGCCTGGGGTAGAGGGCTGGTTTTAAGGGAAGAGGTGTGTCCTTTTCTTAGTTGGTTTAACAAGAGCTCTCTTCATTGCCAGGCTCAGAAACCCAACTCAAACTGGCCTAAGTAAGAAGGAATTTATGAATTCATATCATCTAGAGCATTATTACATTCAGACCTGGTTAGATCTAAGGGCTGAACTGATGCTGTGAGAATTCTGACTCGTACTGCATTGCAATTCTGTTTTCCTGTTTGGCTTCATTTGCTCAGTAGCCCCAGGTATACTTTCTACCAGATTAGCAAACCCAGGAGAAGGAGGGCATTTCTAAACCAATACTTCTAAACCGGAGTCCCAGGGCTGACTCTCATTGGCCCAGTTTGAGTCATGTGTCTACTACCTCTGAACCAATCAGTGGCTAGGGCATTGGAGGATACTGCTCGGCCAGGCCCGGGTCACATGACCACTTTTGTCATGGAGACTCTTAGCTCTACTCCAACCATCTGGACCAAGAAGATGTTGACGAGAGGTGGCCTCTCAGAGGCATATCTGGTTGCCCTTCCTATTAGGAAGGATGGAACCTGGGTAGGAAAAAACCACGAGTTCCTTACAGAAGTGCTATGCCATGCTGCCTTCCCTAATTCCCGTCCTCCTGGTCTAAGCCACATCTCTGATAGTAGTAGTTATATCATAATCTTAGCTGTCAAACTGACTTCCACAGTCACGTCCGGGGATGAAAAACGACCCATTCACATTTTCCTGTACACCCCGCTTGGGCCCCTCCATCCCTCAGGAAACCCACAGGATCTACAAGCAGAAGCTGGAGGAGCTGACCTCACTCCAGACTTTGTGTAGTGTCTCCATCAACAAGCAGAAGACGCGCCTGAAGGACTTGAAGCACACACTCCAGAGGTAGGTGAGGCTGAGCTCCCCGGGTTTTAAGGGACAGAAGCCCAACTCAAAGCTGGCTTAAGCAGAGGATGGAAATTTTAATGGAAAACAACCAGAAGTAGCTTCAGACATCATTGGATCCAGGGGTCAAAAGATGTATTTTTAAGGAATCTGTTTTTTTCTCCCCCCTTCTAAATTCTGCCTTCCTCTAGATTGACTTCACCTTCAGGCTGACTGTCCCCTTATGGTCACCAAGATGGCCGCCAGCAGTGCCAGATTTATATCTTCCAGATTTAAATCCTCCAGCCTTCCTTCCTATTGGTTTGGTTGCTCCAGCAGAATAACTTGTTTTTCAGTAAAAGTTCTGAGTGTGATCCTAATTGGCTGGAATTGGTCACGTGCTCATTTGTGAACCAATCGCTGAGATTCTGGTTAGTCAGTACTAGGTCCTATGCTTAGTTCATGGACCTGGGGGATGGCACAGCCTTTCTGGAACTATATGGAGGTGGTCAGAGGATGAGAGGTAGTTTCCCAGAGGAAAGTTGTTATAGATCTTTGGTGTAGGTGGTAGGAAGTCTGGCATCCCCAGGGGGAAATACTTAAGCTTGTTACTTAGTTCAGTTCTTGAGGCCACAATCATGTGTTCACCTGCCAATCCTCATGTCTTCATGGTTTGGAAAGTGCTCTCATCCCCCATAGGTGAGGGAGTCCGATGCAAGCCGGCAAGGAGACTGAGGCTCTGAGTGGCTTATCCCAGTTCACTGAGCCAGGTCTCCATACCATAGTGTGTGACTCCTGGTCAGTTCTTCCCTTCCCCTGTGCACAGCTTTTACAAACGTTACCAATTATATCCCTAACCTTGGCTGTCCATTTTGGAAATGGAGGCCCATTAGTCACGGAGTTAGAGTGTGGACTGTTCCACGTAATAACAACGCCACTCTTGGAAAAACACATCTTACTAAGATGGTAAGATTCAATGGTCTTTATTTTTCAGCCCTGGCATTGTTGATAATTCTGCTGCAGGGTCTGTCCTGTGCATTCTAGGATGTTCAGCAGCATCCCTGGCCTCTATCCCCGAGATGCCAGTAGAACCCTCCACCCCCTGCTTGACAAACAAAATGTTCCTAGATACTGCCAAGTGTCCCCAGTTGAGAACCATTGGGTTAGAAGGTTGACCCATGAGGACATACCTACTATTCTGAGAGGGTGTCCACTGGCTCGTTTTTCTAGTTTTTTTTTTTTTTTTTAAGATTTTATTTATTTATCTGACACAGAGAGAGAGATCACAAGTAGGCAGAGAGGCAGGCAGAGAGAGAGGGAAGCAGGCTCCCCGCTGAGTGGAGAGCCCGATGTGGGGCTCGATCCCAGGACCCTGGGATCATGACCTGAGCCGAAGCAGAGGCTTTAACCCACTGAGCTACCCAGGCGCCCCTCGTTTTTCTAGTTTTGAGAGTTAAATATCACCAAAGAAAAACAGACAGTGATCAGTTGGCTGCTAATACTTTTTTTTTAAAGATTTTATTCATTTATGTTTTTAAAGATTTTATTTATTTATTTGATAGAAAGGAGAGAGATCACAGGAAGGCAGAGAGGCAGGCAGAGAGAGAGGGGGAAACGGGCTCCTTGCTGAGCAGAGAGCCTGATGCGGGGCTCGATCCCAGGACCCTGAGATCATGACCTGAGCCGAAGGCAGAGGCTTCAACCCACTGAGCCACCCGGGCGCCCCGGCTGCTAATACTTTTAAAGCACTCTCCTGTCTGCCCCCCTAGTAATCTTCAGGCTCTTCTTTTAGAAGAATCAGGAGCATGGTATTGCCTGTAGAGGTCCATGGAGCTCACACTGTGCACCAAGGATCATTCTAAATGTGTTACATTTAGTGTGCTCACTCAGTCCTCACAACAGTATTGTCCATGAGGTAGGGCTGATGCTACCCCTGTTTTTCAGGTGTGGAAAATAAGGCAAAGTGGTGAAAGAACATGCCCAAGGTCACAAGGCTACCAGGGACCCAGTGTCAAACCCACAGGGCACAGAGGGAGAACTGAGGAATTGAGGTTGTAAGAAGCATTGAGATAGAAAGATGGGAGGGCAGTGCCCAGAGCTTCCAGATCCTTCCACCAGTCTAACACCCCTGCTTCTCCTGTGCCCACTTCTCTGACCAAACAGGTACAGGAAGCATGCCAGCCGGGAGGAGGCAGAGCTCATTCAGCAGATGAGTGCCAACATCAAGGAGCGGCAGAACATCTTCTTCGACATGGAGGCCTACCTGCCCAAGAAGAATGGGTAGGGGCTGCAGGCAGACGCCCAGGCCTAGAGTACCTGGCCTGGTGACTCCCACCAAGAGGCTAGGGCTAGGGATTAAGGTTGAGGGGCAAGGAGGGAAGCAGGGGCAGGAAAGAGAAGAAGGCTTCCTCATACATTCCTCCATGGGACAGGAGGGGATCTCAGAGTGACCTTCCTGGGAGGACTTTTGTGAGGAACCACGTACAAGATCTGGTTTCCAGCACCTGCCGCGTGCCTGGTGCCACCTGAGGTGAAGAGGAAAGATGTTTTCTCCCAAAGAACAAACACTGATTGTATTTTTATTTTAAATTCCAGGATAGTTAACAGACCGTATCATGTTAGTTTCAGGTGTACAACAGAGTGATTCAGCACTTGCACACATCACCCAGTGCTCGTCACAAGGGCACTTCGTCATCCCCATCAGCTGGCTCACCCCTCCCGCAACCCCTCCCCTCTGGTGACCATCAGTTTGTTCTCTGCAGTTAAGAGTCTGTTGGTTTCTCCCTGTCTCTTTTTTCTTTTCTTTCCTTTGAGAACAGACATTTATTGAGTGCCTGCTGTATGCCTAGCCTTGTGCTGGGGGCTCTTGAATTGTCTACAGCTTGGCGAGTGAGACCCAGGTATCCAAATTCTACAAGGTTCAAAGACATTAGGGGGGATGTTTTGCTCAGGTGGCTCAGCCCAGGTTTGGATGTGAACACTCTGACTCCAGAGCTTGTGTTCTTCCTGTCTCCCTCCTTTGGAGAAGTCCATTTCCTCCAGCAGGTGACATCACTGCCACCTGTTGCGGAGCGAGATCGCACAGTGGCACAGTGTTGTATCGAAACCCGAGGCGGGCTGCTAAGTTGCTCCCATCACTTCCCTGTGGCCCTTTCTACCAGTTTGGCCTAGCGCCGAGTCAGAGGCCCCAGTCTGGAGGCTGACTAGCCCCTTTACACTTGAAACCATTCCTCTTGGCTTCTCCTCTTTTGCCATATTTGGTGGAAAACTCCCTCAGTTGGGTGGTGATAATTTTCCATAGAATGAAACCACATGACCCTATTGACAGTGTGGCCCAAATCCGGTTTCTCAGCTCTAGCCTCCTGAGTCCTCTCTGCATTTTGTGTCGTTGGCAATCTTTGGATACAAATGACAGAAAGCCCAACTCAGAGTGCTTACAAAAAAATAGGCAATTTATTGGTTCGTGTAACTTAAAGGTGCAGATGTGGCTGTGGGTCTGGCTGGATCCTACTGCTCAAATGATACTGTTAGGCTCTGTCTCTCCGTGAGCTTTTCTTTTACTCCCTTTGCCATGTGTGTCTTGCTTTTAGGGAGACTTTCTCTATAAGCTGGCCCCAAGTGCTCTGGGTTTGCATTCTGCCAGCTTAGCAATTCTTGCAGAGAAAGCCTCTTTGTTTCTTAGTAGTTCTGGGAAAAGTCCCAGGACTGAGTCTCATTGGCCTGTGACCATTGTGTCACATGACCATTATTGACCCAATCAGGAGGTTGCAGTGCTTTGATTGGCTAAGCCTGGGTCATGTGCCTTACCTCAGGACCTGGGGGTGGGAAGAGATTCTCCAAAGGGAAATGGTGCTGTTCTTTCAGGAAGTAGGGACTGTATCCCTAGGTGGGGGGGAAAAATTGACTTTTTTTTTTAAGATTTTATTTATTTATTTGACAGAGAGAGTGAGATCACAAGTAGATAGAGGTAGGCAGAGAGAGAGGGGGAAGCAGGCTCCCCACAGAGCAGAGAGCCCGATGCGGGGCTCGATCCCAGGACCCTGAGACCGTGACCTGAGACAAAGGCAGAGGCTTTAACCCACTGAGCCACCCAGGAGCCCCCAAAATTGATGTTCTGTTCCCATTACATCAGACCAGAAATACCCCTAGAATTTATTCAGAGCTAGAAAGGAGACTTTTCTGTTAGCTTTTCTCCTCTCAACCTTCTGCTCATCCTTCAAAGCCCAATTCAAATGTTACCAACTCGGGGAAGCCTTTCCAAAGGCCCCCCTCCCTCTGTAGGATTAAACCCTTCCTCCCCTGAGATTTCATAACTCTTTACTTGCACCTTTATTAGTGCCGTTAGAGTACGGGCTATTGTAACAAAACCCCAACGATACGGGGGCCAAAACAAGGGGGAGGTTTCTCTTCTCATACATTGTAGTCCAGACGTGAGTGGACCAAGAGTGGCGAGCTCATGGAGTCGTCTGGCGCCTCAGGGTCCTTCCAACTCCACTTGCTGCTTCACCACCCTTCAGGGATCTGCATGGCCTAAGCTGGCTCACACTGTCACATCTCCAGGAGCGGAGGGCAAGCAGATGCCTTTTTACCAAAAAAAAAAAAAAAAAAGTTGCCATTTCCCAGTGAAGCCAAAAACACATATATTCTCTAATCCAGAAATTCCACTCCTGTTTATGCGGCCAATGGAAATGAGTGCTTCTGCCCTCCAATAGACATGTATGAGAACGTCAACAGCAAAAAATCCAGACACAAAAGTCTCCATGTTGCATGAGGCTTTTTGTATGAAATGTCCAGAATAGGCAAATCCATAGATATAGAGTAGATTAGTGGTTGCCAGGTGCTGGGAGGAGGGCAGAAAGGGAGTGACTGCTGATGAATATGGGCTCTCCTTTGGGATGATGAAAATGTCCTAGAATTAAGTCATGGTGATGTTGCTGTACAGTGTGAATATACTGGAAATCGTGAAGTTGTATACTTGAAAAGGGTGATGTTATGGGGACGCCTGGCTGGCTTAGTCGGAAGAGGATGCAACTTTTGATCTCAGGGTTGTTAGTTTGAATTCATGTGGGTATAGAGATCACTTAAATAAATAAACTCTTAAAAAAAGGGTGGTGTTATGGTATGTGAATTACATCTCAGTTAAAAAAAAAAAAGATGTTCACAGCAGTGTATTTCTATTAGCCCAAAACTGAAAACCACTTAAGTGTTCATCAGTAGTAGAATGAATAAATAAGTTGTGGTATCTCCACTCAGGGGAATACTGTACAGAGACAATGTGGGTGAATCTCCCAGACATAATATTGAAGGAGAGAAGCCAGACATAAAATATACTGTAGGCATACCCATAAATATACTGAAGGTTATACTTGAGTTTTAAAAAGAATCCTTTTTATTTTATTTTATTTTTTAAAGATTTTATATATTTATTTATTTGACAGAGAGAGAAAGAGATCACAAGTGGGCAGAGAGGCAGACAGAGAGAGAGGAGCAAGCAAGCTCCCCACTGAGCAGAGAGCCCGACGTGGGGCTCAATCCCAGGACCCTGAGACCATGACCCGAGCCGAAGGCAGAGGCTTTAACCCACTGAGCCACCCAGGTGCCCCCAAAGAACCCTTTTTAAATTGACCTAGAGATTTGTAGGGATTGTACACATGCCTTCACCTCATTGGCTGGAATATAGTCACATGCTCACATGAGCTGCAAGGGAGCCTGGGAAATATGGTCTCTAAGCCAGCTAAACTGGGGGGAAATGGATTAGTCATGACTGTTGTGTGTCACAGTTTTCACATTCTCTAGTTAGTCATTATTCTCCATGTGAGAATTTTACTGCTGAGTTTAGCACCCTATTTTCTAACATCGGTGCTCAATGCATGCTTATTGTCTGAATGTTTTTGGTTGGGGCCCATCCCCAGGGCTGGTAAAGGATGAGTCAGCCCTCACAGATCCTTTCCTTCCAGGCTCTACTTAAATCTGGTCCTTGGCAATGTGAATGTGACCCTTCTCAGCAACCAGGCCAAGTAAGTATCTCTGACCCCCACCTGTCTTTAGGGAATTCAGGAACTTTGCCCTTTCAACTTAGGAAAAATGAACTAAGTAGAATTTTTGCATAAATAAAAAAAAATTTAATAGTGTGGGCTCTGGCTCTTGGTCTTTCTGACACTCTCCTTCTCAGGGAGGAGACCACCTTGGGAATGTTCCTTCCTTCTTTTCATGCAGAAAGTACATTGGGTGAACAGAGCTGCCGCTCTCCCATGAGAAACGGTCCCTGCTCCCTTCCATTCCTTGTCACACACAGTTGTCCTGGGAAGCAGGCAGTGCTGTCCCCCTGAGATCAGTCAGTCCCAGGGGTGGTAGAGCTGTGGTATTTCTGCTGCAGTAGCCAGTTAGGGAGGAGCCCTTCTGCACCCTTGCTCATCCCCATCACCAGCCCAGAGACCTACCCCAGGAGCCCAGGAACGTGGGAAGCTTTGCACACCGGTCCTCTTTCTCTCATTGACCATCACCATTAATTCAAGGCCAGAGCTTTCCTTTAGTGGGATCAGGGGGTTCTTGTGGGCAGTGGCTGGTGGTAGGCGAAGGATCTGATGGGGCTGAGGATTCTTTCCCATGAGGGGAGAATTCTCTCCCTGAGGATTCTCTCTCTCTCAGGTGGGATATAGTTATATTACTATGACTATAGTCATAGTTATGTGACCTTTCCTGGGGGTGTCTCTCACTGCAGATTTGCTTACAAGGATGAGTATGAGAAGTTCAAGCTCTACCTGACCATCATCCTGCTCCTGGGGGCTGTGGCATGTCGATTTATCCTTCACTACAGGTAACAGGAAGCGTGGCGGTGCACGTAGGCTTGGGAGGGGGGTGTCCCTCCTGCATCTGCAGCGTGTGGTCGATTGTAGGCAGAGAGGAGCCCTTTCCTCATGCAAAACAGCAGTCCTGTCCACTCGACATCCGTCCAACAAATACCTACTGAGCAGCTACTGGAGAGACCTTATAACTAGTAGTTAGGAAAGAGCCCAATGGCACGCCCACACAGTGGAATATTATTCCAGTAATAGGAATAAAGTAGTGACACGTGCTACAACATGGACTCTGAAAACGTCACGTTCGGTGAAAGAAGCGAGTCACAATAGGGCACATGTTGTATGATTCCACTTTTGTGAAATATCCAGAACAGGCGAATCTATAGAGACAGCAAGCAGACTAGTGGTGGTCAGGAGCTGGTGGAGGGGGCATGGGGGTGGGTCCTGTTGATGGGACCTCCTTTTGGAGGGGGGAGAATGTTCCAGAATTAGATAGAGGTGATGAATGTACAGCTCTGTGAATATACTAAAAAGTAATGAATTAGACACTTTGAGAGGGTGAATTTTATGGTATGTGAATTATATTATCCGTTACAAAAAAAGCAGGAAAAAAAGGAAGAAGGGAAGGAAGAAAAGACAGATCACAGCCTGCCTGGGTTTGAATCCTGGCTTTGGGACTAACTGGCTGTTACCATGAGCAGGTTCCCTCGGGGAGCCTCAGTCTCCTCATCTGTAAAACGAGGGTGACACCAGGCTTTGTTAGCACTGCGTGCGGAGGGCTCTGCCCGGTGCCTGGTGCCAGCCTGCTGGGGAAAGAGAGCACCAGCCACGGCTTCTGGAGCAGGAAGAGGCCACAAGGCTCCAAGAGGCCAAGGCCAGTGCCTCAGGGGGTTTCGTTTCTCCACCTGGCCCTGGGTTTTGTGCCCTGAGGGGAGGCAGCCGAGTACAGCTTGGGCATCTGGCCCGTGAGTCAGGGGTTTATTTCCTGGCAAGGGCTTGGCTGGGAGTCCAGTTTCTGGTCTGGCCACTTGAATGTCCAGACAAAGGCTCTTTCAAGTCCTGGGCCCGTGCCTGCCTGCTGCCTCGGGCCTGGCCTGTTTCCCCAGGGGGCAGAGGCTGCACACGTTGGCACTACCCGCTCACATGCCCCTCTGGAAGGGAGAGACGTTCTCGATGTGCAGCCAGATTCCCTGGCGCCGGCACATTGCAGGCCCTCAAAGGGCAAACCCGTGGTTGGTTCTAAAGGTCAGCGAGGGCCTGGGTCTTTCAATTTCTCTCCATCCCTTTCTGGATTCATTTCCCGGGGCTGTTGTAACAAAGCACCACAAACTGGTTGGCTCGGAGCAACAGAAATCTACCCTCACACAGTTCTAGAGGCCAGAAGTCTGAAATCAAGGTGTTGGTGGGACCATGCTCACTCTGAAGGCTCTAGGGGAGGGTCCCGTCTTGCCTCTTCCAGCCTCTGGGTGCTGCCGGCTTCCTTGGCCTCCCTTGGCTTAAAGCTGCTTCCTGGCAGTCCCAGCCTCCTGTGCCTCAATCATGTGGCCCCTTCCCCGCGTGTCCCCTTTTGTCTCGCGGCCTGCTCAGCAGGACACCAGTCTTTGGATTCAGGGCCCATCCTGACTAACCTGGGGTGACCTTGTTTTAACTAATTAATCTCGCCAAGACCCTGTTTCCAAATAAGGTCACGTTCTGGGTGGACACGAATTTTGAGGGACCACTAGAATACCTCCCATGGGTTAAAAATAGGACGGGGGAAGGGGGCTGGGCCGACAGCTCACCTCTGTTCTGCCTTCAGGGAAGTCTGCCCTGCTGTTGGACCTTGGGCAAGTGACCTAACCTCTCCCCGCCGGGGTTCCTTCGCACACAAAATGAGGATAACGGGAGCTCCTTGGTAGGACGGCCGCGGCCACCAGACAGGCTCCACGGGCAGTGTTTCGAGTAGTACCTGGCACGTAAGTGCCGTCCAAGTGTGAGCGGTTGTGATGGCTGCCACTATTTTGTGCTAAGGCTGAGCAGGCTGGAAGAGAGCACGGCTTAATATCCAGCGGACCCAGGGAGCAGGATTCTCTTTCCTTCCTCTTGCCCCCGTGGGATGGTTTCCTTGCTGGGGGCCCCCACAGGAAGGCCCTTCTACGTGCCTCAGAACCGTGGGTTCGGTTCTAGGTCCAGCTCTGCCACTCAGAGTGTATGACCTTGAGTAGAGCCCTTGCTCTTTCTCTGTCTGCGTTCTCCTCTTCCCCATGGCCAGAGGACATTTGCCCGTGCAGTCTGGTCCTTGGGAGGCTTTGGTGAGGCTGCTGGAGGGTGTGATGCCTCTTTCTTCTGCCTTCAGACCAAGAGGCTGCATCTAGTTAGGACTGCCCTCTATCAGGATTAGGTTTTGAAGCTGCAGGAAAAAGGTGGTTGGAGTTACGCTCAGGTTAGTTGGGCTTGGGTTTGGATCTCACGCCTAGGCAGCTCACTTCCTCTCTCTGGGCCTCAGTATCCTCACCTGTAAAATGGGAAGTGGTCCCGTCTTGGTGTGTGTTCCCCCAGAGGTAACCCCCAAGACAAGCATTTGAGTGCCAGTAGTTTCTTTGGGAGGTGATCCCAGGAAACGCTGGTAGGGGAATGGGAAGTGAGACAGGAGGGGCTCCCCTGTAGGCATCTGGAGAACTGGGGGACAGCATGGAACATGCCTCAGTTGCCCACTTGAGGGGCGAGGGAGCAAGGGTATTTATCTTCCAGCTGCTGTTGGTGAGGACTGCTTCCAGAGGACATTAACTCCCTCGCCCTCCTGACCTGCCTCTCGCAGCAGCAGAAGGAGCTCTGGGGGCCTGAGAAAGCCAGGCAGGCCAGGAACGGCAGGGTCTGGCTGTCAGGAGCTCTGTAGACGGGCACAGATGTGGTAAGTGCATCTGCCACGGGAAGCTGTCTTGTAGGGTTGGACGAGGATTCAGAGATCGTCCATGTGAAATGCCTGTGGCGTTGCAAGTTCCCAGTAATTAGAGCTGGCTGACTCTGGCCTGGCCAGAGTCATGGTCCCCGAAGAGGTGCGTGTTCTAATTCCCAGAATCTGCGAGTGTGGGACCTTGCTTGGCAAAACATCCCTGCAGATAGATTACGTGAAGGAACTTGAGAAGAGATTATCCTGGATTATTCGGTGGGCCCAGTGTAAGTCCAGGGATCCTTATAAGAGGGAGGTGGGAGGGTCAGAGTCAGAGAAGGAAACGTGATGCCACGAAACAAGGAATGCAGTCGCCTCCAGAAGCTGGAACAGGTCAGCAAGTGCAGTCTCCCCGATAGCCTCCAGAAGGAGCCCAGCCCTGCGGGCCCACTTCAGACCTCCGAACTCCAGAACTGTGAGAGGATAAATGTGCATTGCTCCCAGCCGCTAAGTCTGTGGGCTTCTGTTACAGCCCCAACAGGGAGCTCGCACGCTCGGCAGAGAAGGCTGAGGCCGGCACCTCGAGCGTGTCCCTACAGTGCTGGCGCCATAAAACTTTCTTTTTATTTCCCTCTTGATGGAGAAGATGTAGGAAAGGCCCAACGAAAAACATGCTGGTAACCACGACTCCGACTGAGTCTGCCTCCTGCCTGGGGCTGCCCCCCGCCCCTCCAAGTCAAGCAGGCCTTTGATTTCCTCGGAACTAAGCATCCGAGACTCATTTTTCAGGCTTTGGGTACTCTGCGATCCTTCCCAAAGTGATAACAGGGACTGCGGGGAGCCCTTCCCAGGCCCCGTCTGGTCCCCGCGCTTCCTGGGTTAAACTCCAGACTACACGGGAGCTGCTGTCGCTCTCCCCACTTCAGTGCGGGCGTGTCGTGCGGGACAATCACCGACTTGCCCCTGGTCCCGCAGCTCGGAAGAGGCAGAGCTGGGATTTGAACTCAGGCCCTGTGCTTCCAGGGTCTGTTCCTGGCCCTCCCAGGGCGGTGGTTCCTGGCCTTCTGCAGACGATTGCTCAGGAGGGCTTGGGGTTGAAAGTCTGTCATCTGTGACCACAAACCAGGGTCACATCACTTAAAAGACAACCTTCCAACTTCGCCTCTTATGGTTGGAGTCACTCCTTTCCGTTCCCCTCCCAGAGTTATAGTTGTCCCAGTTCAGAGATGGAGGAGATGGGGGAGTTTCTCCCTCCCTGGAGCAGATGGATAGCACCCGCACAGTCGTGCACGGTGTGTCCGGCACTGGGAAGTACAGAGGCGCTTCCTTTTGGAGTGGAAGCTAGAGCCTCCATGAGAGTCAGTGGCCCGGGGGCCTTCCGAGGGGCTGTATGTCGTAGGCTCTGCCCTGGGGTCCTTCGCCCAGCCATATTCAGGTAGGGGGTCAGCCTGCGAATCTTACAGACGGCGCCGCTGAGGCCAGGGAGGTCTCTGCCAGGGTCGCACGCCGCTCTGACCAGGGCACAGCCCCAGCCCCTCTGTACTGTCCTAAGGCCTGGCTGCCCGGCTCTGGGCCACGGGGACCCGAGAGGAGCCAGGGAGTTCTTAATTCATCTTGCAGACAGTTGGGGCCATAAGCACTTTTTGTACGTGCCACAAAGTTTATAGATCTCTTAAGGGGACCGAGGGAATTTATATTTTGACACTGTAGACAGCTCAAAATACTGTTTTCTGCTTCAAGTCCTGTTGCCGTTCCACCAAAAATTTTACATCAGACAGTAAGAACTTAGAAGGGAGCAAGGATGTCCTAGGCTGAGCACTCAGGAAAGGGGACAAAACCTCCTCTAGAGCCTTAAAGGCAAGCAGGATTCTGGTAGAAAGGTGAGGAGGGGGACAGGCAGGCTAGGTGGCCAGCCAGGCTTCCTCTATCTTCTTTGGGATTGGAGGCGGGGCAGGGGAGGGGGGGAGCTGCTTCCAGGGGCAGCCTGAAAGCGGGGGAAGGGGGGGTGGCCCCCATCCGGGTTTGCTGTTTCGTGTTGGAGGGCCGTCCCTGGGTCTCATGCCTTCACTCCTCCCTGGGGCTCTTTCTTTCCACCAGGGTGACGGACGAAGTTTTTAACTTCCTGCTGGTGTGGTATTACTGTACCCTGACAATTCGGGAGAGTATTCTCATCAGCAATGGCTCAAGGTAATTGGGGGCCTGGCTTTGGCGGGGAGGCGTTGGGGGAGCCAAAGGGAGATCTATCATAGAAGGGATGCAGGTGAGGGCTGTCACCCTCAGCCCGTATTCCCCTTCTCCGTGGAGGGGGAGGGTGTCCCTGACTGCCCAGGGCAGAAGAAAACTGTCTGCTGCTGTGAGGTCACCTCCTGTGGCCTCCTGCTTACCAAAAACTCTACCTCAGATGGGTTTAATGCAACAGAAAGTTGGTTTTCTCCTCTCAAGGAACAGGTCCAAGGAACTGACTTCAGGTCAAGCTTAATCCAGGTGCTTGGACAATGGCATCAGGACCCACTTTCTCTCCACCCCTCACCTCTGCCTTCTACGGTGCTATCTTCATTCTCAGGCTCCATGCAGAGTCACCCTGGAGCTCCGGGCCCAAGTCTTTATTTCTAGCATTCCCAGCAAAATATGGCACCTCGCTGTTTCCCAAGAGTCTCACTGGGCCGCATTGGGACCTGCTGAATCCTGTACCTGGCTCTGGACCAATCACTGCAGTCAGAGAATGCGCGGCTCTGATTGGTCGGGCTTGAGCCTCATGCCCGCCCCTGCAGGCTGTCATTAGAAGCCTCGGAGCTGAGTGTCAAGAGGACGGCGGGTGGGTCCCGAGAGGAAAATTGGGATAGTGTCATCAGAAGGATGAATGGATTCTGTGACAAGAGTGGGTGCCCCCCCCCCCCGCCCACTGGGAGATGAGGAAGATGGAGGACACGTGGACACAAGGTCTTGGTTCAAACCTGCCTTGTTACCCAGGCGGTGCTAAAGAGGAAGACAGCCAGGCTGGGAGT
Organism: Nasua narica; assembly: GCA_028533885.1. NCBI lineage: Eukaryota > Metazoa > Chordata > Mammalia > Carnivora > Procyonidae > Nasua > Nasua narica. The sequence goes on along the minus strand of CM052808.1, from coordinate 5,780,376 downwards.
GAGGGTTCCTGAGTTCTAGTCCCACTAGAACTGTTGCTGAGCAGCTCTGTGGTCCTGGGCAACTGAAGTCCCCTCCCTGGGCTATTTCATGGCCCGTGGGGTCGTGTGCCTCAGTGTTGCTGAGTGAATGGAGGCATGGTTGGGGGTCCCCACCTCTGAGGGCCCGCAAAGCCGAGGAGTCCTGCTCTTTTGTCATTCTCCTTCCTACCCAATCTGTCTCTGAGCTGAAAGTCTTGGGGCCCAGTTAAGACCCACGATTTGCCACATGCGGGACCCATTTTCCACAGATCTGATTTCCTTTCTGGGGTAGCTGTTTTGTCTCTGTGTACCATGCTTGTCCCTGTTTTTCCCTGAAACGGAAGGTAACAACCTCCCAGCCTCTTCCTGCTTCCTCCCTCCTGGATGCTAGTAAGGAACGTCATGAACTGTGTATTTAAGATTGGGGGTCTCTGCAAACCCCTAAATAATTTGCCACCTTTTCACTTTTCTGCCCAGTGGTCTCTTATGGCAGATCCCTGCCGGGCCTTAACCTGAAGGTAGAGCCCAGAGGTAAGGACCAGGGGCCCAGTGAGTTTTAGGTATGCAGCCCCGTAGTATGTAGCCCATTAGAAAAGACCAGTGTTTCTCAGATGGCACTCATTCTTGACTGAGCCTCACCATTTTTGCCTTTTCCATGTATCATCTGGATAATAATTTTCAACATTTTACATCACCCCCCCCTTTTTTTTAGCTTAAGTAAATACTAGTTTACTTTAAAAGGAAATTTTATTTCATCACCGTACGTGGAAAACCAGCATCAGTTGCAGGAAAGGGGAAGTAGTGTAAAAATATCCTTTTGTTTTCCCTGTATAATGTATTGAAGTCAATTATTCTCACTTCCGGGAGGTTCTAGGCTGAGGCCTGCTATCTCTCCATATGTGTAAAAAAGGGAGATTAGCGGACCTTGAGAGCCATTAAAGAGACTCTCTCCTTGATTTAATCAGGAGAACAAAGAACTGAACAGATGACCTCTCACCACGTGGTTCAGTATCATCTAGTGTTACACTTGAATGTCATCTGAAACTTGGTGGTACGCACCTCCTGCTTTGGGAAACACTGAAGTAGAAAATCTTACCAAGGAAATAACATTCCTAGTCTTCCTTAATTTTACTAAATAGTATCTTCCTGCTTTTGGGTGTTGTTGGAGGGGAGCCTGGGTGGCAGATAGTGGGGAAAGAAGGCCAGGGCAAGGGGCAAGGCCTCCTTGTCATACATTCTCTTCCTTTTCCCATGGGCTTGCTGTCAGTCTTACAGTTTCATCCTTCTGATGGACTCATACTGAGTCTTCAGAGGCAGGCTACATCTCTAACAGTCACTAACACTTGAGTAAGAGTTAGTCTGGTCAGCTCTTTATCTAGTGTGACAAGCTGTGGGTGGGGAGCAGTGTGTGGTGTGGTTACCAGAGAGAAGGGAACAGGACTGAATGGAGGTCCCTGCAAGTGGGGGACACACCAGGAAGGTGAGGAGGAGGACACAGCCCGGGGGCGGGGTAGAAGTGGGGTTCCAAACCCAGGCCTCATGTGCCTAACACTTCAGCCTCTATCTGAAGTTATAATGGTAGTGTTCTTCTGGGCCTGTCTCCCGCCTGGGGCAGGGGTTTGAATCTGGTGGGGGCTGGGGGCTGGAATGGGTGGGGTGGGCTTGGTGCTTTATCTTCTGGAATGACTGGGAGCTGTAACTCCTTAGCTCAGTGCAATAAGCAAATCAAGTTCCCTTGGAAATCCTGCAAATGAGGGAAAGTACCCGATAGGAGTAAATATGAAAGGGGAACATATATAGGCATACCTTGTCTAACTGCACCATGCAGATATTGTGTATTGTGTATTCTTTTTTTTTTTTTTTTTTTACAAATTAAAGGTTTGTGACAATCTTGTGTCAGGCAGGTCTCTTGGTGCCATTTTCCCAACAGCATTTGCTCATTTTGTGTCTCTGTTACATTTTGGTAATTCTTGCAGTATTTCAAACTTCTTCATTATTATTATATTTGTTATAGTGATCTGTGATCAGGGACTCCCAATTTGCTAAAAGCCCAGATGAGAGTTAGTATTTCTTAGCACTATATTTTTTAAATTAAGGTATGTACGTTGTTTTTCTAGACCTGCTATCTCATACTTACCACACTATAATATAGTGTTAATGTAACTTTTGGAAGCACTGGAAATATTCGACTTGCTTTATCGCAACATTTGCTTTATTGCAGTGCCCTGAAAGTGAACCTACAATATCTCTGAAGTGTGCCTGTATATGAATGGTTCAAGGAGGTGCAAAGGGCTTACACAATGCTAACTGCCCTCCTCCCTGATCTCTTGCCCCCTGGAAGCACTGGCTTCCAGCAGCCCAGACCACCACCCCAATCAGATCGATAATCTCACAAGAAAGAGCTCTTTCCTTCGCAGATCCAGTTGTAATTTTGAGACAGGTTTCTGATTGGCTCGGCTGAAGTCACGCGCTCATACCTGCGCCAATCAATGTGGTGGGGGGAATGCAGAGCCCTGATTGGCTGGCTCTGAGTCACGTGCCCAGTAATGCCACACCGCTCCCCCTCTGCCGCCCAGACTCAGTGTGGGGATGAGGTGGTTCAGCCAAAGAAAGGCCTGGCGTGCAACCAGAATGTAGGGGGCGGAGCGGGGGTGGGGTGATTGACACAGGCAAAACAGCAGATGTCCTCTACAGTTAGTTCTGGGCCGGAATAATGAATCCGGGATCATGTTAGCTTTTCTGGCCAGCCAGCCCACGGGTGCCTGCTTCCAACTGGCTATTAGAGGGGCCTTTCCTAGGATAAAGCCGTGTAGGGGTGGCCAGGAGGGAGGGATCCTCAGTGTGGAAGCCATTCCTCCACCTGCCATGTGACCTGTAGCTCAGAGCCAGAAACAGTCTGTGGCTGCTGGTGCCTGTGAGTGGTGCCCACATGCAGACGTGGCTAAGGTGTCCCGAAAGGGGGGGCCGTGGTATCCTCGGGCACAATTCCCAGATACCAGGCCGTGCTATTTCTGCACGGTAGCAGTGTGTACCGCTCTTCATTGGGTATCTGCTGTCTGCTCATTACAATTTCCATAGGCCCTGCAAGCTATATTTCCGTGGCAAAACAGGTCCAAAGTGACCACTAATGGGTCCAGGTTTCTTTTGAGGTGATAAAAATGACCTAAAATCGCGAGTGCTCATGGTTGTACAACTCGGTGAATGTACTAAAAACCACTGACGTGTAGACTTTAAATGGGGGAATTGTATGATATTTGAATTAAGTTACAGTAAAATGGTTGCATAAACGTGCACAGAACCAGCTCAGCACCCCGGAGTGTGCAGATGGCTGAGGGGCCCGAGAACGCCACACCAGGGAAGAAGCAGTTTCTAGCCTTTCCTAGTGCCGCTGAGCTGTGCTTACTGGCGGCCCCTGTCAGGGCTGGGCTCTGGGCACTACGAGCTGTGAAATGAGGAGTGTGTGAAGCTCAGCCAGGCTTGCTTCGCGGGTCCTGCGTCCTCTGGCCGCTCCCACGTGGGGAGGGAGCATTTTTCAGGGGAGCTTTGGGGAGTAGGACAAAGGAACACGGACAAGGTTTGCCAGACCTCCAGGGCTTGTGTCTGGCTCTGCAGAGAACTTGGGGGGGAAGTGATTGCAGAGAGACTTCCTGGGTGTTCTTCCAGCTGCAGCTCTGAGGACAGGACTAACTGCCTCTTCTGTCAGAAAATTAGACCCAGGGTCTTCTAGCCATTGACAGGCAGCCCCCGACATGGGGCGGGGGAGACTGGGATCAGAGAAGTGGGTGCGTGTCTTATCCTGTACCTCCATGCTGCCGGTGGCATCTAGACAGCTGCTGCTTCATCAGCCGCCCCTCCTGGACATCCTTTCAACATTATTTAAGTGCCGACTGTTTACCGGGTGCTGTTAGTGTTGGGAATAAAGAGCCACCTAAAACCTTGTTCCTAACCATAACCCTTGAGGCATCCACAGGCTGTGCTGGAACCCCTAATCTATGTCCAGATCTATTGTGAGATTGCAAAGAGGAGAGATGAGTAAGATCTAATCTCTGCTTGTGTGATGTCTGCATTCTGGTTGGAAGGTTTTAAGACCACTCAACCCACTTATTAGGACAACGCAAATTAAAACCTCAACAACGTACCAATTTTCGCCCAATGAGATTGGCCGAAATTTTAAAACTTGGAATCCAGCGCTGGTGAGGGTTTGGGGAACCCAGTTTCTACAGCCCAGTCCCTGGGAGGAAGGAGTCCCTCTGTTCCAGGCTGCATTTGGTAACACAAACCACTGCCACCATTATGTTCAGGTAACTGAGCTCCGAGACAGGAGCCGGAGGAGGCCAACAGAGGCCAGAGCCAGACTGGAGAACTTTGAAGGGTAAGGGTTTGAGGGTCCAGCTTTCAGCCTAGGCTGGGACATTGACACTGAGGAGGGGGTGACAGTGAGGCTCCCTCCCCTGCTGTGGAGCCAGAGCCCTCAGTTGGGGCAGTACCGGGTTCTGAAACCAGGGTTCTCACAGCTTCTGGACTGGACTCGTGAAGCCCAGGGCTGAACAAGGGCCTGCTGCCGACGGAGGAGCAGATGAGCCCGGGGCGTGAGCTCCCAGGGAGAAAGTGCGTCCGGGATGCTGAGAATGCTGTGTGGGCAGTCTGGCATTTCTCTGTGCGTGTGGGATAACAGAGGTAGCTGCAACGCTGGGGGAGCGTGAGTGTGTGTGCGTGTGCGTGCGTGCACCCGTGCTGTGTTTATTCAACACACTTATTGAGCACCTGCTCGGAGCCCGGTATCACAGACACATTGATGGAGAACACAGACAAGATCCCTGCTCTCCTGATGGTTACATGTGAGCGGGGAAGAGGGTCAGAGAACAAACCAAGGGGAAGAAATGAATAATTGCAGATAGCTGTAAGCGCCATGAAGAAAGCAAAACAGGGTAGCATGACCCAGAGTGGGGCTGCCTGGCTGTTTGAGGTAAGGTAGCCGGAGAAGGCCTTTTGGAGGAGGTGACAGTTGGTCCAAAACTTGAATTTGGACCAGGAGTGAGGCAGGCCAAGTTCTCGGAGCAGAGAGAACAGCAAGTCCAAAGGCCCGTTAGTCCGTGTGGGCTGTCGTGACAAATTACCGCGGGCTGAGGGGCTGAGGCAACAGAAACCTATTTTCTCGCCGTTCTGGAGGCCGGAAGTCCGCCAGCAAGGTGCCAGCCCCACTGGTTTCTCCCGAGGCCTCTCCTTGGCCTGCAGATGCCACCGTGTCTTCACGGGGCCTTTTCTCTGTGGGCGTACCCGCCTCTGGAGGCTTCCTCCTACACAGACACCACCCCGTGAGGGGCCCACCCTTATGACCTCATTTAACCTTACTTAGCTCTTGAAAGTTCCTATCTCCAAATACAGTCACATTCTAAGGTACTAGCCCTCAGGGGGTCGGGACTACAACATAGGAATTTGGGGGATACATAATTCCGCCCATAACAGGTAGCAATGGGCTTGGCAGTTTCAAGGAGAGGACAGGGAGACGGGGCTCGAAGTTGGGGTGTGGTGGGGATGTGCTTCTAGGGTACCTGGAAGCGCCTGGAGGCCCGAGCGCTTCTGTGGGCCTCATGGCCAATCTGCGGGTGGTTTCTGTGTGACTGTGTCTCTGGACGACAGAGATGGCTTGGGTCTATGTCATGGCTGTTTCGGGGCCACGAGTAGCCCGTGCACACATAGTCTGGGAAGCAAGGGCCACCTGCGTTTCCCTCCCCACCTGAACTCCCTTTCCTTCTCTTATCTCTAAGAATTAAAGGCTGGTGGGTGTCTCACCACTACGTGTCCACGTTCCTCTCTGGAGTGATGCTGACCTGGTGAGTGTCTCGTGGGGGCCGGTGAGTGGGGAGCTGGTGGTGGGCGAGGGACGCCTTTGAGGCTCCTGGCATGGGCTGACTTTTAGGCCAGGAAGGAAAGTGTGAGCTTACAGCCGGGCCCCAGGGATCCCCCAAGCCAGGTGGGAGGTTTCTGGGGATGTCCCATTGACCTGTGTGCTGGGACAGAGGTGATGGAAAGAGTGCAGGGATGAGGCTCCAAAGGAGACAGACGGAGAGTGGAAATCAGTGAGAACATAGGCTTCAGAATGATGATAGCGGCCCCCTTGCTTCTAGAACGGGCTTAAAGCAATGATGTAGACCAGAAAATAACCTGGTCTACCTCCAGGGGACACTGGGGCTGAAGAAGGGCAGAAATCAGGGACCTCCATTTAATTGTTAAAAGCTTTTTTTCTGAGGGCGCCTGGCTGGCTCGGTTGGTGGAGCATGCGACTCTTGATCTCGGGGTCAGGAGTTTGAGCCCCACATTAGGTGTAGAGATTAAATAAAAAATTTTTTTTTAATTAAAAACTTTTCTTCTGTCTTGGCTGGAACAGAAAGGGGCAGGGATGAGTGTCTGATTTCACAGCACACCTCACCTTTACTTTCCCCCACTTCTCTACAGGCCCAACGGACTAATTTATCAGAAGTTTCGTAATCAGTTTTTAGCGTTTTCCATTTTTCAGAGTGAGTGCCTCTTGCCTAGATTGGGGGAGGGGGTATGGTTTCCGGTTTCTGGGGCTTTCACTGAATGGAGGCCCCTGTCATCCCTCCTCCCTTGTGAGGGGCGTGCCTAGTGGGGAAGGGAGTTTGGGGTAGGGGAGTGTCCCAGAAACCCAGCAAAGGGCTGTCTGCCCCCCCCATCACCACCCAGTCCTGTGGGAGGGGCAGCCTGATCACCCCCATCCTCAGGAGCCCCCACTGCTGCCTTTTCTTCCCCATGTCACAGCTCGGGACCAGTGGTGACTTTTGGGAACTGAGTGGTGTTGGGGGCACTACCTCAAAATGGAAATAGAGTGTATGTTCTTTTTCTCATTTAAGAATAGCTCTGAATTGAGGCTCCTGGCTGGCTTAGTCACTAGAGCAAGTGACTCTTGATCTGGGGTTGTAAATTCAAGCCTCACATTGGGTGTAGAGGTTGCTTAAAAATAAAATCTTTTTTTTAAAAAAAGAATAGCTCTGGATTTATATACAGTGAACTGGTCTTAGGGGTCCCCTCTGAGAAGGGGGAGCTTGGATAGTTGGGGATAGGGACAGCAAGAGAGTTTTGTTGTTGTTTTTTTTACCAAGTACTTGTTCTCTTTGAATTTTATTGTGTACATATTACTGACTCAAAAAATACGATTAATTTTTAAATAAAACCCTGCCAACAAATACAAATCTCTAAAGGCAAGAATGAAAATTATGTATAATTTCACCCTTAGGAGTGATCACTGTTAATAGATCTATGTCCTTTCAGTTTGATTCGTATATACATATATACTGCATTATGTAGTCTATTAATATGGGATCCCTTTGTACACAGAGCTTTGCTTATAACCTGTTTATTTTTCTTTTAACAATAACGACTCATTTTTAGTAACGACTTAAGTATCCCATTGTATGAAACTGTCTCTTGCCGTCTTGGCATTACACACAGCTCCCGGCACGGTGCCACCATTCCAGCAAGCATCTGCTCTAGAAGTTTCTAATCTCATTGGTGCTTAGTTGGATCTTCAGATAACCTGCTCTCACTGTATTCTGGAGAAGGGATAAAGTAGGTTCAGGCTGAAGTGTGTGTGTGTGTGTGTGTGTGTGTGTGTGTGTGTGTGTGTTGGGGTGAGAGAGGGCTGCCCTCTGGACCTTGAAGACCCCTGGGTTGGCCTGTGGCGGTGGCACTCAGTCCTCTGGGCCACCCAGTCCTCCGGGCCCTGAGCCGTGCGCTGTGCTCCCCCTACAGGCTGTGTCCAGTTCCTGCAATATTATTACCAGAGGGGCTGCCTCTACAGGCTCCGCGCCCTGGGGGAGAGGAATCATCTGGACCTCACGGTGGGTGAGTAGCCCAGCCTGGGGAGGGGGTAGGGGGTGGGGGACGAGTACCAGCCCCTCCCTGCTCCCCCAGACCTCACTGCTACTCACTGCCCTGGGAGCATGAGCCAGTAAGATCGTAATAACACCTACCACACACAAAGCCTGGGCCGCCCGCCTCTACAGGAGTTGCTTTTCATAATTGATCGTGGGTTGTTTCAGCTGACAAACTTACGGCCAGCTGTGTGCCAGGCCTCGATGCTGGCTTCTCTCTTATGCTTTTTAAAGGTCTGTTTTTTTGGTCTGTGTTTTATAATACACGTAATTATATATGCATAATGTGCATGTATAATTTATATGTTTAATATGCCTGCATATAGGGGCACAGGGGTGGCTCAATCTGTTAAGCATCCGACTCTTGATCTCAGCTCAGGTCTTGATCTCAGGGTCATGAGTTGGGCTCTCTGGTGGGTGTGGAGCCTACTTAAAAAATAATATGGCTACGTATAAATATGTAGAGACACATACATTGGAAATTGGAAATGTGTGCTTAACTATTTTATATATACATATGTATATATATGTATATATATATATTTTTTTTGAGAGAGAGAGAGCAAGAGAACACAGTGGGGAGGGTCAGAGGGAGAGAGAGAAGATCTTAAGCAGGCTGTATGCCCAGCTTGGAGCCCGCCATGGGGCTTGATCTCAAGACCTTAAGGTCATGACCTGAGCCGAAATCAAGAGTCGGACACCTAATCGACTGAGCCACCCCAGCACCCCTCTGCTTAACTTCTTTAGCTCACGGGTCAAGTACCCAGTCAGAAGAGCTTGGAGAACCCTTGTCTGAACTTTCACAGGAAACTAATAAAAATCTCAAAAAAAACCTTTTGAGATGGTCATTTCTACTGAATCAACTCCGCAAAGTAGGCCCGACTTTGTCAAGACTCAGTTGAAACGATAACGTGCAAAAGTCCATTATAAAATGCAAAACTCCGAGCAGATTAAGGACATTATCAAAAACTGGTGCCTGGCACGTCAGCTTTCTGTAAGTGTTGTCAAGCCCTGGGAGTTCGTGGTGAGCTGAGGCACGCGAGCAGTCAGGCCCCGTGACAGGTGTCATGCGTGGTCCCTGGGTGATTTTCATAGTTGAGTGCTCACACACTGATGATAGGTGAGGGCTGTCCCTCCCCATGTGGCTAATCTCAGGGGACTGGCATGACTAGGCAGTAGGTGCTTGGTGGGGCTCTAGGGGCAACTGAACCCCCTCACACTGGCCCTTCGCTTCCTCCTTCATCTCCACAGAAGGATTCCAGTCCTGGATGTGGCGGGGCCTCACCTTCCTCCTGCCTTTCCTGTTCTGTGGCCATGTGAGTCCCCTGGAGTTTGTGGGTATCCCCTGTTCTGGGCCGACTCCTGGGAACAAAAGGCCCTCAGGACTCTCCCTCATTCACCAGCCATCCCTGAGCTGGGCCCCTGGGTCCCGGGCCACAGGCAGGAGCCAGATGCAGCCCTTAGCACCAGCATGCTGAGCCCCCAATTTTTAGGCTGCTCTGGCCTAGGGTGCCCCAGTTTTTATATTGGGGGGCTCTCAGTTTCTTAGGACAGTTGATACCAGAAGCCGGGGGACCTGGTCCACTCCCAGGGCTTCCCCACATGGGTCTCTGGGGGAATCAGTTGGGGTTAAGTGGTGCCTGCCTCCCCTCTTTCCAGTTCTGGCAGCTCTACAATGCCGTCACGTTGTTTGAGCTCTCCAGCCACGAGGAATGCAGAGAATGGCAGGTATGGTGTGTGTGTGTGTGTGTGTGTGCGCGTGTGCATAGGCAGGCGTGTGCATGTTCTTGTGGCAGCGGTGGGGGGGGGGGGCGGTCCCGGGGAAGGTTAGGGCCAGCTTGGAGAGAATTCTTTTCTCAGCCACCCGTTTACTTCTCACCATGGGGCCCTGTGCCCAGAGTTCCCTCCTACTGGGGCCTGGGAGACTGTGGGAGAGAGTTCAGAAAGCCAGGGACCCCCCCAAGTGATCTGAGAACCCTACTGAATGCGGTGGGGGTGCCAGAGGAGAGGCCTCCCCACGCAGTTGGCCCAGATCTCTGCTTTCTGCTGTGGGAGCTCTGCAGTTTGCCAGGGGCATGTGCTAAGGGGGTTGCAAGGTCATGGGGTGGGGGGGAGGGGGGGTGTTGGGCAGGGGGCATCTCAGCAGGGAGCTGATCAGAGCTGGCTCAACCTTTTCTTCCTTCCTCTCCTCCCCCTGCCATCCCCTCCCCCCGTCTTGCACGCCCCTGCCCAGGTGTTCGTGTTGGCGCTCACATTCCTCGTCCTCTTCCTGGGCAATTTCCTGACCACACTCAAAGTCGTGCACGCGAAACTTCAGAAGAACAGAAACAAGGGGAAGAAGCTGTGAGCCAAGGGACCCATGCGCCCCTCCAGCCCCCGGGGTCAAGACTGCAGGGGGTTCCAGCCGGCCCCCTTGCTGCCCAGTTGTCCCCACGGTGTCTGTGGCCACTGGCAGCAGCCAGCTCAGGGGCCAGTGCATGGCGGGGAGGAGGGCCGAGGCCCCGGTCCCTAGCGGACGAGAGGAATGTGAGCCCTGCGTGTCCGCACAATGTTCGCCTGCCCCAGCCTCCCTATTTATGACGTATCCTCGACGGCCTCCTCCCGACTGCCCTGGATCTGCAGTCTTCCCTCTCTGCCCTCTTGGCTACGGCCGAGCCTGGGTCAGTCTTCCTGGGGTGGGGGCCGGAAGCCTCAGGGAGCCCTCAGGTTGGGGTCTGGATGTGCCTCGCTGGGGTGCTGACCGGCTCCTTACTGATCCCCAGCGGGTGGAAGGAAACCCCTCGGCGTCCGGTGGAGCCTCCCGCCCCCGGGCCCACTGCTTCTGCTGTAAGCTCTCCTGGCCGCCGCTGCTCCGTGGCGGGGGTATTTAAGTTCTCAGAGAACCACTGTCTGTCTGTGCCTTGTGCTCTTCTCGCTCCCAGTCTCCAGCCTGCCGGCCACCTGGGGACAGCTGCCCTTCCTCCCCGAGGGCTTGGCCCCTCTGTGGGCCCGAGGCGGGAGGGTTCGCTGTGACCACCAGAGGGCGCCCCAGCCTTGGCAGCCCTTGGGTGGTTTGAGGGCTCTTTTTTTTTTTTTTTTTGACACTTGAGAGTTTGGCTTCCTGACCCCCACCCCTCAGCCCACTTCCCGGAATTCTTGCCGTGAGTTCTGAGTGGGACCCACGCTTCAGCGCTGGCTGAGACTCGGGCCGTCATGGAGCTCCCCCACCCTCCCCACCTCCCTCCCTTTCCCTCAGGCTCTGGAATGTGGTGGAGAGAGTGAGCCGGCCCCCTTCCAGGTGGGGCTTAGGAGGCCAGGACGAGCCCCCTTGTGTCCGATTCTGTTTGTGCGGAGGGGGAGGAAGCTAGCAGGCTTGTTTGGCTGGTCCGCCTCTGCTCCCCATGCGAGCTGTAGCCCTTTCTCCCGCACACGGGGCTCAGCTGCCCTGAACTACCTCCCTACAAATCCCCCGAGCAGGGCTCACCGCTGGCACCCGCAGTCACGCTTGCGCCCCCAGACGAGCTTGGGCTTTTTTAACTGTTCCACTTCTAAAATATGAAATTTCCCTTCCACCCCAGGGAGAGTCTGCATAAAAACCCAGATTTCTACTTTCCCTAGAAAAATGGAAAGCTCTTGGCTGGGCTAGCTGCCTGCTTAGGATGGGGGGCTTGCTTTCTGGTGTGCCACAGCCCCCACCACTCCCTTTTACACGTGTCCTCTCTCACTCCTTTGGGTCTTCCCTCTGGCCCTGAGGCACCCGGGTTTTCCCTAGACGAGGGGTCGGCAAACGTTTTCTGTAAAGGGCCGGATAACCTGTCAGTTACCCTCGCGGGCAGTTGTAGGGCCAAAGCCGCCAGTACCTAAATAAACGGGTGTGGCTGGGTCCCAACAAAATTTTATTTACAAACACACCCAGCTGCCAGGTTTGGTTTGCTAACCTCCACCCTATACCATCACTTGTCCATGAGGCTTTGGGTTGAGTGCTCTTTTGACTCCCCAGGGTGTGCCAGGGCCTTGGGGAGCCAGCGTGGGGTGAGGCGGGTTGGGGTGGAATACCGGAGTCTTTCTCTCTCCAGCAGCTGACTTCGGAGAGCCTCAGGCTTAGTGGGGGCTGAGGCAGGAGATCCCTGGGAGGGCAGGAGCCCCCTCAAGCCATTACCCCAGGTTCAGTAAAACTGACTTGTAGCTCACTCGGGGAGCAAGCAGCTCTCAATCTCCAGGGCATTAAGTTACCTGGAGCATTTGTTGAAAAACTCCTGGCCCCAGACCTTCTAGAAGGTTCAGGGATTGTTCAGCCGGGGGGTCACGTGTTCTGGCAGGAGGCCAGGGTAGTCTCAGCTTGGCAGCAGTGGAGCCCGTGAGGGACAGGAGGGAGTGTGATGACTATTAAAATGAGTCAGTGCCGTCCTTCCGCAGATGGGGAGACAGTCTGCAGAGAGCAGTGACTTGCCCACGACCACTCACAGCTGAAGTCACTCTTCGTCTTGAGTTCCCGGCAGTGGGGGGCTGCAGGGGGGGAGCCCCTGAGCAGGGGTGGGATGGGTGGGCCAGGGTACCTTTCGCTTCTTGAGAGAGTCTCTTCTCCCCCTTGGGCATGGGCGCCCAGGTCTGGAAGTATGGTAGCACAGCCGCAGGCTGAGACTGAAGTCCTCGGGGGTTCAGGGTGGGGGCCGGTGCCAGCCCCGTGTCCGGGGCTGGTGCCTGTGCTGTCCCGATAAGTCCCCATCCCACTGTGGCCCCCATGTTCCTGGAGGAAGGACGCCAGAAGCTGGAGGATGCAGCCGTGCCTATCTCGGGAGCCCAGGGAGGCGGGTGACGCAGGAGCCACGGGCTTGGGGGCGCCGTGCGGGGCGCTGGCAAATCCGCATACACCCGCGAACCAGATGCAGCTGTTTGTTCCAGGCATAGGTTTTCAGAACCTATCCGGTGCGCCAAGGGGGACACACATGGCTGGGCGGGGGCTGTGTCCTCCCGTGTCCCACGGACAAATGCTGGTTCTAGGGTACAGAGCGGGTACAGTCTGGGACCCTCACCCACCTCCTTGCAGGCCTAGCTCCCGTGGGAAGCCTGAGGCGAGTCCATGGCCAGAGCCCCAGCTGGGAAAGGACAGATCTCCAGAATGTTCTAAGAGTCTAGCCACAGGCTCCAGACACAGGGAGACACCTAACTCAAAGTGCCGTTGGAAAGCTGGGGACAGAGCAGGATCTCGGGGTTCAGTCTGGGCCTGGCAGCCTAGGCCCTGTCAGTCTTGCCATGAGGGCTGTGTGCCCTGCCCACAGGGGTCAGAGCAGCAGGCACAACGGGCGTTTCTGCCGCTGTGCTTTCTTCAGCGCACTGAGGGCAACCTTGGCCGCCGCTCGGAAGACGTCCTCCACATTCTCCCGAAACTTGGCAGAACATTCCAGGTAGAGGGCGGCTCGGATCTGTTCACAGGCGCTCTGGCCCTGGGTGGGGGGGAGGGGCCAGCATTAGCTGAGCCTGGAGCATGGGGCACTCCTGACCCCCGCACCATGGATCTGAGGACTTGGAGCTGGTTTGGGGGGCTCTCTGAGCAGGGGTGCAGAGGTCTAGGACCTTCCCCCATCCCGGGCCCAGCCCCCAGCAGTGTGTGTGGATGGAACGGAAGGGCCTGTGGTGTGGCCCAAGGGCTGCGGCGGCGGCTGAGAGGCCCCATCCTGGCCTCTACCCTACCCCCCGACCTCAGGCGGAGAGGGGGCTGCATCCCGATGGCGGACCAATGTGTGCACCAGGCCTATGAGAAGAGCTACAGGCCTCCAGACAAAAAGGGCTCTCCTCTGGGGCACCTGGGTGGCTCAGTGAGTTAAAGCCTCTGCCTTCGGCTCAAGTCATGATCTCAGGGTCCTGGGATCGAGCCCCACATCGGGCTCCCTGCTCAGCAGGAAGCCTGCTTCCCCTTCTCTCTCTGCCTGCCTCTCTGCCTACTTGTGACCTCTCTCTCTGTCAAATAAATAATAAAATAAATTCTTAAAACAAAAAAAAAGGGCTCCCTCCCTGTCTCCCCACCAGCCCTTCCCCCAAGCTCCACTTAGTCAGCAGAGCTGGTGAGGATAGTAAAGCTAGCTCTTCTTCCAAAATTTACTTTTATTAACGCTTATCCCTTTTATAAACTTTCTTACTAGTTTTCCTTTGTGTTCTTTTATTGTCCCACACCTCGCCCAGAAAAGCCGCAGGGTTTGGTTTTGCCCACGACGCTCGTGGCTAGGGGAGCCCTGCTCCCAAACAAGGCCCCCCTGGGGCCCCCCACGGCAGACGGGCCAGGATCCTGGCCGCGCTGCAGGTTAGCCGTGTCACTCCTAACCTCTGCCTCGCCTCTCTGGGTCTCAGTTTCTCCCCTGCGTAAGAGGGTTATAAGGGTTAAATGAGGTGGGGGCAGGGGGAGACCCCTTCCTGACCTGCATGTAGGTGATGGGCTCCAGCTGCGCGGCCCGGAGCTTCCGAAGCTGCTCCTTGTCTTTCCGCAGGTCTGTTTTGCAGCCAATGAGCACCATGGGGGTCCCACGGCAGAAATGTGTCACCTCAGGGAACCACTGCAGAGGGAGAGGGCAGGCCTCAGGGCTGAGGCCTGATGCTTGGGCCCCACCCCCGAGGCGGGCTGGCGGGGTCACGGGCCTCACCTTGATGAGGACGTTGTCATAGCTGGTGGGGTTCATGACGTCGTAGCAGATGAGCACGAGGTGGGTATTCTGGTAGGACAGCGGCCGCAGCCGGTCATAATCTTCCTGCCCTGAGATGGGAGAGGAGGTAGGGGTCAGGGAGGCACCCGTTCCTTACCCGCCGGAGTCCCCTGTCTGGGCTCTGTCTCTAAGGTCTCCGTTTGCTCCTTTGTAAGACGGTGGGGGCAGCCCAGAGTAGCAAAGATAACAGGAGATAAAGCCCAGGCAGTGCTCAGAGCCGGGTCTGATTACGGGGTGGTCAGGAGAGGCTGGAGAAACTGCTAGCAATTATGTCCGCGGCAGCTACTGCCACCCCTGCCCCCTTGCCCTGGCGCTCAGGTGAAGAGAACAGACCCGGGCCAAATCAGCCCCCCTCTCCCCAGGAAGAAGGTTCAGGGGCCACTGCGGGATCTGGGAGGGGACCCCCAGGCCCAGAGGCGTGGCCTTGGGTTGAATCCCTCCTGCCCTTCTGCGAGCCCCAGGAGGAGAGGGGTGGGGGCGGGGGGGGCTGATGCTTGCCCCTCCCCCGCGCCACTGAATGGGTGGCCAAGGCTGGGTGTGGTTTTTTAATGCCTTTTCTTTTAATGCTTTTTAGTAATTTTTTACATTGACAGTTTCAAACTTCGAGAAAAGTTGCAAGAAGGGTGCCAAGAACTCCCTTCCTGAGATTCCTGAGTATTTACATTTTGCCCCACTTGCCCTTTGTATATGGAAACAATCGAACAGGCGAGAGTAATGACAGTAATCGCGCGCACTCTGTGGCTAAGCCCCAGGACAGTCCCTGCAGACTTCTAAGAACTAGCGTTCCATCACCTCGCGGAGAACAAGTGGCAACCACCGACACTGTGCTCTAACCCAGCCCACGGGCCCCACATTCACATCTCATCGGGTGTATCCTGTAGTCCTTTTGCCCAGTAGTCCCCTGCCCCTCCCCCTAGCCTGGGGGTGCGTGGGGGGCACCAGCCTCCCCTCCTGCTCCCTCCCTGCCAAAGCTGGCCTCTCCGCTGAGCAAGGACAGGCCACATCCTCTTCCTCGTGGCCCCCAGCTGCTGCCAGAACAGTGCCCCCCTCTCCCTCAATCCTGGACCCCTGCGGTGTGCGGTGTGACCGGGAGTCACAGCTATGACAATGGCTGGGCCAGGAGTCCCCCCAACACTGTGGGAGGAGTGAGGGACTTTCAGGGCCCGGCCAACTCAGACTCCTCTGCCCTCATCACCACCAAGCTGCCGACATCCTTGTACACTGGCGGGAAGCTCGCCCGGGGTGCTGCTCCAGCCCGTGTCCTCGCGGCTGTCCCCTCCTAATCTTGGTCCATGTCCTTCTAGACCTGTGCTGTCCGGTAGAGTAGCTGCTAGCCCCAAGGGGCTATTTAAATTAATTAACATTAAAAATTCAGGCTCTCCATTGCACTAGCTACATTTCAAGTGATTAATTGCCACACAGGGCTAGTGGCTCCTGTTAACAGGCAGTGCAGGTGCCCAACATGCCATCACTGCAGAAAGTTCTGCCAGACAGCATGGCGCCATCCCCGTCCAAGCCACCGCGGGCCTCCCGTGATCTGCTGCTGCCCCTCGACAATCCATTCTCCACCCGGCAGCTGGTTGAATCTAAGACATAAGTAAGATCCTGCCACTCTCCCCTCAAATGAAGAATACCTTCAATGGCTCTCTATTGTCCTTTGGATAAAATCCAAACATCTCCCAAGGGCCCACATGATCTGGCACCTACAGACCCTGACCTTTTCTCATCCCCCCCATCCCCTGCTCACTGTTTCTCAAACCCACCAAACTCTTGTGCCTCAGGGCCTTTGTACTTGCTGCTCTCCCCCAACCTCGAATGCTTTCCCTACTAAGCCCCCCTTTTCTACTTAGCCTTTGACTTTATTATTTATAATAAAGTAAAAATTAATACCACATTATTTCCTTTTCCAAGCTAACTGTCTTCTACTTCTTCATAATAACATCACTTCATGCTTTACACTTTTTAGAGTGCTTCTGCCTATGAACAGTTAAGAAATCCTTATAGCCATCACCTGATGGGCTAGACAGGAAGTGGAGAATACTTCCATTTCCACAGAAACCGAGCTTCAGAGAAGTGACCTGCCCAAGGTCACTGCACCAATGACCCGGCCAGGGCTCCACCCCAGTCCATCTGGGTCCCGGTGGAGCACTCCTGCTGACATCCAGCAATGCTCTAGTTTGTTTTGCATTGTGCAAACATGGCTTCTGGGCCCCTACAATGTTATGACGCAGCTCCTACTGCTGGCACAACGTGCATGTCTGTTGCCGGTTAGAAATCTGGCGGGAGTGGACAAGTAGCTGTAAAATGGGCATCCTGGGCTCGGTCGGCTTCCCTCCTCCTGACTGAGACCTTCCCTCACCACACAGCATCTGCCCTCCGCCCTGGGGGTCCACAACCTGGGCCTCTCCCCCGGGCCTGCAAGACCCCGACAGCAGGGACCACGTCTGTCCTTAAAAATCATCGCTGACGCCTGGCAGGCATCCAGTCAGGCCTGGCTGCTCGTCGCCTGAAGCGGTTCCGCTCCCATCAGATGCTGCAGAGAGCAGGGCTTCAAAGGCCAGGGGGTTTAGCAACTCTGGCTGGGGAGGATTTCAGCAGAAGTTGGGCCTTCGTGGCTGGAAAGAGGAAGTCAGACTGAGCCGCGCCCCCCATCCCTGGGCGGGTGGAGGGGCTCTGCCCTTGCCGATCCCTCTTTGAAAGGTTCTAACCCAGGTAGCAGCATGCTTTGCTCCCTCCTTTCCTTCAGGTCTCTACAGAAACATCACCTCCTCCGGGAGAGCTCCCTGACTGCTGCCCCACACCCGACCATGGCTCTATTATTCTTCTGAGTACGGGTCGCCCCCTGAGGTTGGGTTTTGGTTTGGCTCTGTCTGCTCCATGAGCACAGAAGCCCCTGAAGACAGCTATAGCCCCTGGGACACAGGCGAGCTCAGTAAGCGGTGAACAAACGAACAAATGCGTGTGTGATAAGGTGTAACGCTAACCTCTCGGGCTTCCAGCAAGGGCATTTCACTTTTGTCACCTGTGTTCATTTAAGCAGCTACCCTAGGAGGTAAGCTAGGCTGAGAAAGTTCTTCCTGTAAGGAGTCCATGAGGCCTAGAAGGACCTTTTTCAAGGTCATAGGTTCTCTGTGAGCTGGCACCAGCTCGGTTAACTCCAAGGTCAGCTGCCTGCCACACCACTCTGAAGTGGCCACAGACTCTCTCAGGAAGGCTTCCCCAGACTTCCCAATTGGGAATCAACCTCCGGACCTCGTTTCCTTACAAATGGTTTCCTCACCTGTAAAATGGGTACGTAAATGCGGTGAGTTTGATAAGAATACTAAAAAGAGTGACAATCAACCACACACGTCGGCGATGCTCCCTCCTTAGGAAGGCTCGTTATGCTCTCTCACGGCTTCGCTTGAAGCCGGGTGCCTGCTCTAAGCGTCATTCCTCATTACGACGCTGAGGTAGGGCTATTGTGACCTGCATTTTACAGATGCAGAAACTGATGCACAGAGAGGTGAAGTGAATCGCCTTAAGGTCACACAGCTAAGAAGCTCTGTAAGACTACTGGGGGTGCCTCTCTCAGTCCGCTCCAGAGGCTAGGGAGCTGTCCTCACCCTACAAGCCCCAGGCCTGACCAAAAGGCTGCCCACACAGGTATCCTTCTGGGAGAGGATGGGCAGTCAGCTCAGATCCGAGCTCCCTCCTCCAGGCTGCCTTCCTGACTTGACTATGCCTGGCTGAATGTTTCCCAAAATTCAGTGAGGAACTCCACGTGGGGACCAGGCCTGCAAATGATGGACATGCTGACCTCGTGTCCCCTTGGGAGATGTGGAGTGTCCTAGACGCCTCTCCCGTAGGAATCAGGAGAACCAGGCTACGTGCAGACTCCTGTTCTAGGACCTGAGGGCCTTCCCTCTCTGGACCTCGGTTATCTGGCGGAGGGGATGATAACCCTGCCCCTGATACCGGAAGGAAAGGACTTGTAGGCTAAGCAACTCTGAACAAAGGTGAAGGACTGCTACTATGGTTACTATTAAAACAGAAACTTCCAGGGGGTGGGGGCCTGGGCGGGGATCTAACCCCAGATCTCTGGACCCACAAGCTTTAGGGGCCCCCCCAGCCACAAGGTGATACTCTCACCCTCCTCGTTTACCCACACTGATACCAAGACTTAAAAGGACCAAGTCACCTGTCCAGCAGCACACCGGGGTCCCACTCTGCACTCTGCAGACGGGCTTGCATGGAGTTACGTGCAGAGGAATGCACTTGCTTCTAGCAAGGAAAGGTCTTCTGGGCCACAGCTCCCCTTGAAAGTGGCCCATCTTCCTGAAGCTGGTGGGGCTGTGGGGTGGGGAGGAAGTGAGGCTCTCGCCTTGCACGAGTGTGTTTCCTTTGTGGGAAGGAGCTCTGTTGTGTCAGTCACTTTCCAAGGGCAGGGGTCTCTGAGGCCTGGAGCTAGGCTGAGAAGAGGGTGTCACTGGGCCACAGTGATCCCCATATCTGCTGGACATACAGAGGGCCGGTGGTTCCCAGCTCCAGCCAGGGCGTTGGTCAGGGGAAGGGCGCAGGCAACATGAGAAGGGGAAGCTGCCAGAAGAGGAACCCACTTGCCCGCCCACCTGCGTTTCCTCCCCAGAGGAAGGAGTGGCTGGGGCAGCCCCAGCCTGGAGCCGAGGAGAACACTCTGACGGGAGGCTTCAGCTCTTCCAGGCCTTCTGGCTCTTAGATGGCCCTCTGGCCCCTGATTCCCTGTCTCAGCAACTCCTTTACCCACCCCCCCAACCCCACTGTTCCTGCTGTTCCCATCTCAGGCTGGGAAAGGGACCGCAGCCCCCCACCTCCCTGGCAACCCCCATCCCATCCAGTGACGCCCCGCCCCTGGGCCCCACCCCAAGGCCAACAGCTCATCTCTAGCTGGTGTCTTAACATCCCACCTTGCCCCCACCTCCCCTCTGCCCAGGAAACGTCAGACCGCACCACAGCTTCCTGCCTCGCTCACTGTGCCCGCCTCCCCTTACCTGCGAGCACTGAGAGCTACGTCACCCCTCCAGCCACCCTCCCACTGCGGTGGCGTCTGTGTCTGCTTCCGCAGGAAGGAGACGGACAGCCAGACCGGCCTCCCACGCAGACCCCCGCAGCCCCGGCTGTGGAGAAATGAGCGGGTTCCAGAAGCATCTACAACCTTTATGAGACTTGTTTCTGGCTCAGCCACTCCTCTCACCCCCTTAGTCTCTTTCTCTACCTGATCCACTGGCCAAGGTCCACTCTTCCTTTTGATCTCCGTCCGCCCGCAGGTAGAGATGATCTCACTACCTTTATCATACAGAACATTCTCCAGGCGCGCCTCTGCCTTCAATCTCTTCTGCATTCATTCCACAGGCACCGTGCTGGGCACTGGCACACGGAAGAGGAATGACCCAGTCTCTCCTTCACATTCCTTGCGACAGGGCTTCCTGGGTCACAGCGGGACACCCCGGACGGAGTGGCCACATTTCTTTCTCCCTGAGTATTCATTCCTCCTTGGGCGGTCCGCTGACCGTGGAGCCAATCGACTTCCCTAGGATTCCACCAAGTCGTTCAACCCCCAGCTCTGTTTCTCTGCTGCTTGCACAAGTCCTTCGGGGAGGGCTGGGTGGGGGCCAGCCTGGAGCTCTTCGGGCCTTGCATCCCAACAGGTTGGACTTGGGTCTGAGCCTGAATGGCCGGGCAGGGGTGGAGGGCGCTTAAAAAATCATGACAACGGGCGCCTGGGTGGCTCACTTGGTTAGGTGACTGCCTTCAGCTCAGGTCATGATCCTGGAGTTCCGGGATCAAGTCCCTCATCGGGCTCCCAGCTCCATGGGGAGTCTGCTTCTGCCTCTGACCTTCTCTCCTCTCATGCTGTCTCTCTCTCTCTCTCTCTCATAAATAAATGAAAAATTAAAAAAAAATCATGACAACACTTAGTCCTTCCCAAGAGCCGACCCCTGTGTTACACATCACATGGATCCAATTTAATCCTCCAGACTAATCTAGTTAGCCCTGATTACAGATGAGGAAACTGAGGCCCAGATGACACACAGCCAGGGAGCCAGCATCAAAGCCTAGGTCTGACTCCAAAGCATGTGGCCGGAAGATCATCGCTGTGGCGGACACGTGCCTCTGATGACTGGGCCTGGAGCCCCTCCAGTCCCTCCTGCCGCAGCTGTGAGCACAAGTCCTTTCTTGACACCAAACAGAAACCTTCCGGAACTGCCACACCACAATTGGCCCTAACATGGTCTCTGAGCATCTTTCTCTGGGCGAGGCCACAAAGACCAGGAGGGGTCCCTGTGCTGAGTCTGCTGGGGGAGGCCTCCAAGAACGGTGAACCCCAGGGATCTGACAGGAGAGGCCCTGAGGTCCCGGAGGGCGGAGGAGAGTGAAAACCCGCACCTCACCCACAAAGTGGGGCTAATGGGCCTGCCTCTCCCTGCGTCCCCGATAGGAAGTATGTGAAACTAAAAGTATCCCAGACATACCGTAAGTTTTATGGCTCTCATGACAATGTCCCCAGGGGAGTTTCTCAGCAACCTTTGCCTTTCTCAGTTCTCAGGGCTGGAAGCAGGGCCCTGTTCTGGGAGAAGCCTTTCGGGGCCCTCATCCAACAAGAGGGGGATCCTTCGAAGCCACTGCAGGGCGGGCCCCACCGTACAGTAAAGGCGATGGAGGAGGAGCCTGGGGATGGGCCGATCCCTTTTCTGATTCTCTCCAGGGTGGAATGAAAGCTACCATTGGCCGCCTTCGGGCGGGGGATGTCTGGATTCTGGCTCCATCCAAGGCTAGTGGAGACTTCCCCTAGCATGTACGAGGCTTGGCTGGCAGTGGACGGGTACCCGATGACGTGGTTCCACACAGGTCACTAAACACTGAGTCAGAGAGGTGGGGTGGGATCCTGACCTTTGTCCCCCAATGTTGGTTCAGCCCAGGAGGGGATTGAGGGCAGGATGGAAGCTCCTTGAGAGCAGACACCCAGCACTCCCTCCCCTTCCCCCCTCCCCCCCCCCACCGCTGGCAACAGGGACTCTGATAACTGACAGGTTTAGCATAAATCCACTTGCGTTAGGAGCTGCAGGTGGCTGAGAGAACCTAATTCTGGACTTGGAGCTCTGCTCCTTCCTCAGTGTTTCAGAATTGTAGCCAGGATCCTAGAACTACAGGCTCAAAACGGTAGAACACAGAATTCCAGAACCGTGTACTGGAGCAGATGGAATCCCAGAAGTGTGGAACTCAGAATTTATGTCCACAGGACCCCAGAGCCTCGGGAGTATCAACCACAAAATCCTGGAGTCACAGGCTCTGGCCGTAGCCCAGAGTATTCTAGAACTACGGGACACAGACATTCAGCCCACAGAATCCTAGCACCAGGGGACTTAAATCTGCAGCCCACAGAATCTTAAGAGACCACAGCATGCAACACACGAAAGCCTGGAACCATGGGAAGCAGAAGCGACGCCCAGGGTTTTCTAGAACGAAGGAACGAAGCCGTGGGTTCTCAGCACATTAGCGCTAGAAGGGTGGCCCAGGAGCTCATCTCATTCAAGTACCCTCCTTTCAAACATGGGGCGACTGAGGCCCTCTGAGCCTCCAGGGCCACCCTGCCAGAACCCCTCGCGGCCCTCAGGAGCGCTGGGAGGTCAGGGCCCCACAGCGGTTGGTGGGCAGGGATGCCCGGAGGGGGATGCCCGGGCGGGGGAAACCCTTCGGGCACCCGGGAGACCCTCGGTGCGCAGGCGCACTCACCGGCGGTATCGTATAGGTTCAGGGTCACCTCCTTGCTGCCCACAGTCACTCTGGCCGTGTATTTCTCGAACACGGATGGGGCGTAGTCCTGTCGGAGAAGGGGTCGGCTGGTTCTTAAGGGGTGCGACGGGGCGCCTAGGGCCCAGCTGCGCCGCCCCCCTTCACCACATCCAGCTCAGCTCCCCTCACCCTGCTGGGCTCTGGGATTCCCGAGGGGGTTGCCCCGGCGTGGCGGCTGCCTCTTCACGCGCAGGACGCCGGGGAGCCAGGCTCCAGGCTCAAGGCGCAGGCTGAAGGAGGTCCGTCGCCCCCCCGTGGTCCCAAGCCCGTTTGCCCCTCAGTCTCACCCCCACCAACCCCCGGCGGGCCTCACCTCAGGGAAGGAGCCCTGGCTGTACACCATAAGCAGTGATGTCTTGCCGCAGCCACCGTCACCCACGATCACGATCTTCAGCTCCTTTCTGCCCGGCCCCGGGCCCGGGGCCCCGGGGGCGTCCATAGCTGTGAGCAGCCAGCACCGGCAACCGCACGCCTGGCGAACCTCAGCGGCTGGACGATCGGGGGCGGGGGCGGGGGCGGGATCCAGGGGGCGGGGCTAAAGAAACCCCGCCCACGATGTGCAGGCATTGCCTCCGCCAGGCAGCCACCCGGGCCCACCTCCCAACCTCGGTCTTCCTTTTCGTTTGGTCCCGGCCCGGGGCGTTCACTCTTCATTCCCAGGGAAACTGAGGCAACTGAGAAACGGGGGTACTCAGCCTGAAGCGCGGCTCCCACTCCCTCCCCTGCACGTCAAGGCGCGCCCCCCACCGACAAGATTCGATCGTTTCCGCCGTTCCTCGCCGGGCACCCGATTGGCAGGCTCCGCCTTCTGGCAGGGACCCTCTGATTGGCCGGCTCGGCCTTCCCCCATCGGACAGGGACCCTCTGATTGGCGGACCGTTGCCCCAGCACCAGGGGTCCAGGAGCCTCGGTCTCAGGCTCTGGGAAAAGCCCCTTGTCGTTGCCCCACCTCAGCTGTGTGGCCTGGGGCAAGTCGGCTTTAGACCTGTTTCCCCACGAGGTAGGTTGGTAGGGCCAGGGAGGAATGCTAGCACGGGGGGCGTGTGTGCTCACTTAGCCCAGCCCTAGGGCGCCAGTGAGGGGTGCGGGTTGGGAGTGAGGAATAGCGGTTCCCCTCGCCTACCCCCTCCACCTCCCCAAGAGCCCTAGGTGGACGTCTGGCGCCCTCTGGCGGGCAGTCGCCTTGGGGCGGGCGGCTTGGAGAGCAGGTGAACGACTCCGGAACAATACCCTTTGGGGGCTGGCCCCAAACTACGCGGGCGGAAGTCTCTTTCTAGCAGGGGCTAGAGACGTGAACCGAGGAAAACACCGTCGAGGAAGGGATGGGTAAGGCCAGGGCAGATCTAGTTAAGATAAGCTGGGCTCCTTGATAACACCCACCCCACCCTGAAATTTGATTAAGCGCTCTCCAGCCAGCAGCCCTCTATCTTCATCCTGAGGATTCTTACGAACCCGCCCACTTCCTTGATCAAAGCAGCTATTTATTGAGCACAATGTGCAGATACTATTGAGGCTGCTGGCTGAGATCACTCCTGTCCCCCATTCCCTCCCTCCCCACGACCCTGGGCCAACGGTCCGTTGCACAAGCCAGGCCAGCGGTCAGGAGAGGCAGGGGACACCTGTAGCCAGTGTGCAGCCGGCAGGCATTGATTGAAGCTTGGGTAGGACTCGTCTCTCACTTGCCCAGGACCTTTGATACTATCCTCCTCAGAGAGGAAAAAGACTCAGGATCTTCTAGCCACAACCCCCCTAGTAATCCCCCGGGAAGATTTTCAATTTTCAAGTTCTCAGCAAAGACCAGGTAAACTTTAGTTCACGGAGGAAATTGCCAACTTGGCAATTCCATAAAGGCTGGGTAGGTTTTCTGCGGAAGCAAGGCAGGGTCTGACCACCAGAGGGCAGCAGCGACCGCTCAGAAAAGCTTACAAATAAGAGCCCAGACTGGGAAAAGAAGGGAAGGCCCAGCTCCAGGTTAAGTAAGTCCTACGCCCACTCCACTCCACCCGCCCGTCAGTGGGTCAGAGGGCCACCTGCTGGGTCAAGCACCCCCATACAAATTTACAGCAACTCATTCATTTCTTTTTTTGCAACACAAGTTTATTGAGAGGCAACTGTGTTCCTGCCTGGAAGGAGCTCTCTTGGGGAAGCAGTCCGAAGGAGTCTGGGAGATGTGAATAATTTAGAGACCAGAACCTCTGTAGGGTACTGGGAAGGTGGAGCCCAAGCTAAGCAGTGTTGGAAGGGCAGACCAGTGGGAGCAGGTTGGCACCCTGGGCAAAGGCATGGTGGCTGGAAAACCCCATCAGGTTCCACAGCGCCTGGGCAGTGAGAAGGGAGGCCAGACGTGGTTGTCGGCCTTGCTGCCAGGTTCAAGAGGGGTGTTGGACAGGAAGTTCCAGAAAAGAAGCGCCCAGCCAAAGCCAGGCCCTCAACTCTCTCTCTGGTGACCCAAGAGGATCTGTGATTGGCTGGTGAGGCAGGGCTGGGTCACATTTTCATAGTGGCAGCCTGAGGCTAGCAGGAGAGGAAGGATGAAGAGGCCTCAGAGTGAGGGGAGGACCACTTACCTTCATAGCCAGCCCTGGACCCGACCCTGAATCAAGGACCCTGAAGCTCAGGGAGGGGCTGGAGAGGTAGGGGGGAGTTCAGTTAGGAGGGTGACCCCACTCTGAGCCAACTGTCCCCTGGGGGTTAACCACACCTCCTGACTTTCCTCAAAATCTTTGACCTCAGTTTCCATTTTCTCCACCTGAGAAACAGGACTCTGATCCTAACTTAAGACAGAACAAATGGCTTCTACAAGACTGAGGGGGGGAGAGTGTGGAGGGGAGGAAAAGCAAGGCTTCCCAGCCCAGGCCATGTCCAGGCAGAACAGCTGACACTGGCCCCAGCCGCCCACCCCCTCCTCGCCACGCGGCTGGCACAACCCCAGCCCCACCCGGCCTGGAGTGTGATTTGGACCCAGCTCCAGTGGTGGTGCAGGGGCTGGATTTGTACCTAAAAATACCCAGGAGCCGGGCCAGCTGCTGAGAGCTTCCTCAGAGGCAGCTGGGCCAGAGCGGGCCAGCTGCGGAGCTGGGCCTGCCCACACGCCCGGGGAGCCCTGCTCCCTTACCTGTGAGATGTTCTGAGGACCCAAGTCACTCGCCTTCTAGGCACCGGGAATTCCTGGAGAGGTTTAGGAAAGCAAGAGTGAGTCTGTAAATTGGATCTTAACATAGAGCTGATGGACACAGAAGCCTAGGGGAGCAGGCCAGGAGGCATTTGTGGGGTGAACTCATTTGGCCTGTGCTACTATTATAGTAAGGCCAACCGAGCCCAAGAGAGAACTAAGGGCCAGATCCCCTTCTGTCCTGTCAAAGTCTGATCAGCATAGGTCAGGATGGGGAAGTTAATGACAGTTCTTCCTGCTTCTACTTCCCTGGTATCTCCTAAGAGGTCACCTCACACCTGAGGGGTCATCCAGCCCAGATGAGACAGAAGAAACTGAGCTAGTCTTTGAGGTACCAGAGATGGGAGGTACCAGAGATGGGAGGTGGCCAGGGGCAGCCTGGGAGCAAGGACTCTCTCCAGGGCTCAGTACCTGGTGGTGCTGGTGGTGCTGAAGCACACAAAAAGCTCTCCACAAAGCTGGACTTGGAAACAGCTCAAAAGATCATCTCCTGGTTCACATGGGGAGACCTCAGCTCCCAGAGGGGCGGGGACTTGCTGAGGTCACTGGCCAGTTGGAGCCAGCGCTGGACCCAGGCGGCCTCCAAGATGGCGGGGTGCCTCTTGCCACGATCCAGGCAGAGGCAGTCTCCACCCAGAGGGTCCAAAAGGTCGTATTCCAGGCTGGGGCTCTCGGTGGATGGGCCGGAAGAGGCGGGACCCTGGTGTCCAGTAGCGAGGCCGGTCCAGCCACCTCCCAGCCTCGGGCCGCCCTTCCGCTGGCGTGGCCCTCTCCAGGCTGGCCCCACCGGATTGGCGCCAGGGGCGGCCCC
>CM052808.1:5731519-5753497 GCA_028533885.1 Nasua narica | reverse complement strand
GATGCCCGTGGGACATAAAGACCCCTGTCTCCAGGAGCCCTAAGGACTCTATCTAAAGGGAGGGAGAACACCCTCAGGCAGCAAGCCAGTCACGTGAGGATGGAGGGGGTTGAAAGAGCAATTCAATAGCACTGAATCTAAATCTTGAGTTTGGAGCCCGCGTGGAAGGAAGAGACCCACGGAATAATAAGAATGTGAACCTCATCAACTTTTACACCGTGCTCCCCCCCAAAGGGGGAAGGGAGTCTGATGCCAGGTGCAGCACAGTGAACCCCCTCCCCCCCTCCCAGCAAAGCACAAGGTGGACAAACCCAGCTTATCTGGGGCTGGAGACCCTCATGGGGCCAAGCGAAGAGGGCCAGAAAGAGCCAAGAGCACCACGCTGGTAACTTTCAACAAGACAGCTTTCCCAGCTTCCTGGCAATGATGCCCGCAGACAGCTGGCACGGGAGGGAGCCCAAAATAACCCAGACAGCTGGGGTGGGGGGTGCCACGGACACAGGCGATGGGCTGCAAGTCAAGACACCTGGAACCCCATCCTGGCTGCCAGTGGTGGCCTCGTGACCTTGGGTGAGTCACTTCTACTCTCTGGGTTTTTGGGGAGTGACTCCAAATCATGACCTGATCGTGGAACAGCTGGGGGCAGGCCACCATTCCGACTCAAACCACACAGGAGGAAAAAGGAGGCTGGCTCCGGGCCTACAGAGAGTCACTCTTCCCCTTTGCCCTGAGGCTTTGCCACGTGCCTTGGGGGTGGGTTGGTGGGGGAGGAGCTCGCATAGCCCAACCCCCACTCCCTGCAGCCACATGGGAATGGAGGCCAACTAGTGTGAAGCCTGAACGTGAGGCCCAGCCCCCTTAATCACACTTAATCCTCCCACTCCCGTTTCCAGCCGGCATCTTTACCATTTCACACAGGAGAGACTCACCCAAGGTCACCGGCACAACCACGGGACTTAGAGCCTCCCTTGATTAAGTGCCAAGATGGCTCTCAACCAAATCTTCAGGTCAAGCCCTTCCGGCTCCCCCGAACCTCAGTTTAGCCCTCACACTGAGGGGTGGGGTAAAAGGGGGCAGGGCCCATCCCACAAGGAAGCCAAATCTCAGCCCAAATGGGGGAGTGGTGCAGATCAGTGGCACCTGGGCCCAAACGGTTCATCAAAGTAATTCCTAACTAGAGATCACATGGGGGAGGGATCAGAGATCAAGGGCCACACCACCTCCAGCTGTGGAGCTTCCAGGAGACAGTGGGAAACGATGAGCATGAGCAGTCAGCTTGAGTAAGGAGAGACAATTGCCATCACTGGGAAGCTAACGCCTCTGTGTCAGGCGCTGAGCTTGGGGTTTCAAGTGCACTAGTTCCCGGCCTCCTCACAAAACCATTCTCAAAATGTGTCCTCAGGATTGCAGCCATCAGCATCACCTGGGACCTTGTTCGAAACGCGCATTCTCAGACCTGGCCTACTGAATCAAAAACTGGGCCCTGCAGTGCGTTCTAACGTGCATGCCCAAGGCCGGGAGCCAGGACCCAGCCCCATTTGTGCACAAGGGGAAACGGGCTCAGAGACTAAGCAGCTGGAGCAGAGTCACAGCCCGTAAGTGGCTAGCCAGGTTTCAAGTCCCAGTTTGTCTCACTTTAGAAACAGTATTCTTTTGGGGGCCGGGTGCAGGGAAAGGTAGAATTCCCAGGAATGGGGAGAAGGGTCAAGAAACCTCTTTCTTGGAGGAAGCTGGCCCAGATCTCAGGCCCTTGTGTTCTCCACCTTCCCAGCAGCTAGACAGCAGAGGGAAGAGGCCGGCTCACAGTCACTCCACGCCCCCACTCAGCGCCGGAAGGGAGGGCCAGAGCAGGGCCGGGCTTCCTGGCAGCAGACAGTACCTTTCAGAAGAGGCACCCAGGGTCCTCCCTGCCCCCCCCAAACACACAACTGGGAAATACTTGCAAGTGCAGCCTCCTATGCAGCTCAGTACAGCATAGAATTGCACGCCCCAAACTCTTGACAACAGAAGCTGACAGGCGGGGATGGATGGAGGGAGCAGGCCCAGCAGGGAGGGAGCAGGCCCAGCAGGGAGCCGATTTCACACACACACACACACACACACACACACACACACACACACACAGTCCCACACATCTGTGTGGGGGAGGGGCTGCAGAACCAGCCTAGCGGGTTGGGGTGCCCGCCCTCCCTGGGCTCCAGGCCCAAGCCCCCCAAATCTCCCTGGCAGGCTGGCAAAGGACTGAGCACCTACCTTATAGTCAGAGTGAAATTAGGCCTGCTCCTGCTGTCCAAAGGAGGATGGTTCACTCTAGGGGTACCGGGCGGTTGCCCTTCCTCCAGCCAAGAGCCTGACAGGGCAAAGTCGGAGGGTTTGTTAGGGAGCTGACAGCCAGAAACCGGGCAGGGTCCCCTTGAGGGAAAGGAAGCCTCACAAAAGGCCCCCCCCCCCGCCCCCCGCCTTTTCTATCCGCCCAGGCGGCCCTCACTCTGGGAAGGATGGGGGGGTGCGGCTGAGTCACGAAGGTTCAGCCCGGGCGACTAGCAGCAGGAGGCGACTCATCTGCATTTCCAAAGGCCCGCCCTGTCCACATCCCCTCCCCGAGAAAGGGCCGGAGACGTGAGGGCTTACCCTAGAGCCCTCCGCCTCGGGGGATCCCGGGGAAGGCCCGCTCAGCTTTCCCAGGCTGCCCTCCTCCCCCACCCTCCACCCGCCCGGCCTCCGGAGCACAGAGTTGGAGGGTGTGCCCTGAACGACCAAATCAGGACGTCGGTGGCCTCCAGCCCAAACTGGGGACAATGGGGGCCCCCAACCCCCTGGGCTCGGCTCTCACGAGCGTGGAGAGCCAGATTTGGGCGCCGAGGCCCGGGTAGGCAGCGGGGATCGGCCTAGGGTCAGGGCCGGGCCCCGAGGGAGGCTCCCCCCCGCCTCAGGAGGCGCCGGTGCGAGTCAGGGGGAGCCTCGAGACCCCGACCGTCCCGGTGGCCCTTTGATACTGGCTCCCGCGGCCCCGCCTAGCCATGAGGCCTCCTCGTGCCCGCGTGCGCCCCGAGTCGAGCGCGGGGTCCGAGACCTCTGCGGAGCCCGCGATCGTCGTGGTGGCCTCCCCGGGCCAGGGGCGTCCACGCGGGCGGAGGCCTGGAACGCGGGCGGCGGCGCGCCGGCCTCCCCTCCCCCCCGCCCGGCTCCGCCGCCTCCTTCCCTCCTCCCGCCTGGCGCGCAGCAGCCGCCACCGCCCGAGCCGCGGGCGGCGCGCGAAATGGCGCCCGTCTGGCCGCCTCGCCCGGCGGAGGCGAGCGCGGGAGCCGGGGCGCGCGACGCCCCCGAGCCCGCGGCCCCTCGCAACAGTTTCCGCGACCACCCCCCGGCCTGGGGCGCTGTGCCCTGCGGGCTCTCGGGCCCCGGCCCGGCGAGGGGCCGCCATCTGCCCCGGGCTCCCAACGACAACCGGGGAAGGAAAGAGGAGGAGGGCGGCCGCCATTAGCCATCCGCAGCCCGGCCCGCCCGCCCGCCTGCCTGCCCCCCGGCCCCGGGCCCCAGGCGACAGCTCTGAAGCTGAAAATAAAACTCGTGTTTGGGAGGGAGGAGCGAGCGCGGCCGGGAGAAGAGGCACCGCTCGGTGGCAGGCGGGAGAGATGCTGCGTCATGGTGCCAACATGGACGCCGGCCTTTTGTCCTTTTTTTGCTTAGGAAGCGCAGGCACGCCCCGGAGCCCCGAAAAGCCGGCTTCAGAGTGCGAGCCCCACAATCAAAAGAGACAGAGTTCCTAGGCCGAGCGGGGACGTTTCCTTGTCTTTTGAGCCCCCCATCTCCAAAACACTTCAAATTTCTCCTCCCCATCAAGGCTCAGACCTAGAAAAGCCAGGGGGGAATGAGCGCAGGCGGCTCCATGGATGCCCGAGCTCGCTGGGGGAGACCCTCCCCTCACCACCGGGGCAGAAGGGTCTGAGGAGCCCTCCTCGTACCCCACCCCTCCCCATCCGGCTGCCAAACATAAAGCTCCAGAAACCTCCTCCCCTCAGCTCCCAAGCATCTGCAGCCCCTTGGCCTGCTCGAAAAAAGATTTCCTCGAAGGGGCAAAAGGCCTTTTTTTCTTTCTTTCTTTCTTTTTTTTTTTTTAACTTACCCGCTCAGCCCGGTGCCATGGAGTCTGGAAGATCAAGCTGGGCGGAGGTTTTGGACGTGTTATGTAAAAAATATCTTTTGGGGGGGGAATTGTTTAGTTAGGGTTATTGGGGGGAATGGTGGTGTCTTTCCTGTTGTTGTTACCTTTTTGTAAGTTACACTCTCATGGCATTTTCTGCTCCTCCACTTCTGCAAATTTTCCAGGGTTGGGTTGGCAAAAGGCGGCTTCGCTGAGGACTGTTTACTGCTCTGGATATAGCAATGGTGTGATCGTCATTAAGAGACAAAAGGCGAAAATACACAGTCAAATCAAACAAAAGGCAAAAGACGCACGGCCATCCCAACCACCACAGAAAATACCCGCGAGTTAACGTTGGTGTTTGGCTCGAACCAGCTAGGACTTGTTTTCCAGTTTTAATCTAGTTTCCTGTGACGGCTTTAGTCTCTGTACACAAAGAGAAGGTCTTCCTTTCCCTCACCCACTCCTCTACCAAGACGAGAAAAACAGAGCTGTTTTTCTTCAAATCGATTTTCAAAGAAAGTGTACATGTTACTGGGAAGAAAGCTGACTAGCATTTATGGCTGTAAACATTTTCAAAAGCTTAAAGCTAAAACCTTAGCTTTATAAAAAGCAAAATCGTCTAAAAGCATTTTAACTGGCTTATATTAGACAAGAGCGACAAAGACATACATGCAGATGAAGGTTCAGAAAATTAAGGACATCTCAGCAACATTAACATAGAAACTGCACTGCGTAAGGACAGAATGGATTGGGTACTTACAATGTAAAAGGTTTTTAAAAACTTAAAAGAGTAACAACTGCTTACAATTTTTTGTTGCTGCCATTTCGCTAGTCCTAAAGCTATACATTTAAAACATTACCTTGTTAAAAAGAGAGCAGAAGGAGTTAATAAGATGGCCAGGTTTAAGTGTTTAATAGAGGAAACTATATATATTTAAAAATTTATTGTTCAGTCAAGAGAATACAGATTAAGACAGCTCCAAGCTCCCCCCACCCACCCAAGAAAAAAAAAAAAGGAAAAAAAATTAAATATGTCATTTACTTAGGTTTTTTGGAATTCAAAATTGTTAACTGCTGACATTAATGGTGTGCTATGACCTAGTTATACAAGACAAAGATGGATTCCAAGTCATAAGGAAAAATCCAGATCTTTTTAAAAAGTCTTCTTCATTCTTCCAATTGTGAGTCCTTTAGCCTGTTGACAAATGTTAAACACAACACTGAGGCGTCCTGAACTGGATGGTGGAGTCAAAGGAAAAACATTCCCCATTTGCAACAAAGGAAAAACCCACTTGGCCATTTAATTCCATTGCAGAAAAATGGCTCCCCTCATCTGTTGGCCTCTCCTTGGTGTCTGATGAACGATGTTTTGAGATCAGCGTCTAATAACTCAAGCCCTATAGAAGCCGCGCGCTGATTGGCTGCCGCGCCCTGCCGCCCTGCTCCAGCCAATTACCTACCCACGGCCAAATTACAAACCCCGAAAAGAGCCCCAATATGAAATACACCATCACGAAGCCCCAGCAAGGCGGCTCCTTCGCCTCGGCCGCCCGAGAGGAGAGGCAGAGGGGGCTGCAAATGCGTCCTCGTGAAGCCCGGGAGCCTCGGAGTTGAACTCACAAAATGGAAGCCGCGCGCTGATTGGCCGCCGCCACTCCCGGACCTTTAATAAAGAAAGGGGAAGGAAAAGATAAATGCAAAAAAGGGGGACTCTCTCTTCTGCTGGTGGAGGAAGAAGGGGGGGGAGAAGCATGTGTTTAGGACAATTACAGGGCGCTCCTCTCCAAAAATAAAAACAGAGCAAAAAGCTTCTATCACCCAGGTCCAGGCGAGGGCTACATCCTCCCAGGAATGTGAATGCTAATTTGGTTAAAATCCTGGTTTCCCCTCCCTAGCTCAGCTCCAAGGGGGAGGGGGTCTTGGGGCAGAGGAGGAAGCCGGAGCAGAGATACCTCGATTGCAACTCGTCTTGAGTCGTCTGGCCTCCCCCCATGGTTCCCAGCGTCTAAACACACAATCACACAAACCCCCCTCCAAAAAAAACCCCAGCCATTTCCCTCGAGCCCCCACGCGCCCACCTCCGGTCTTGGCAGTTTGGAAACAGTTTTGGAGGCCCTAGGCGCACGCCGCGGCGTCCGCGGCTCGGAGGGTAGCCCCAGCCGCGGGAGGTAGAGCCCGGGGAGACCCCCCCTCCCCCGCCAGCCAAGCCCCCCACCTAAGTCCCAGCAGAATAAATAAATTAAAAGGCCTTCCCCCGGGGAGGGGGGAGGCAGTGTGGGAGCGCGCGAGTGAGGGGTGGGGGGCCGCTGGGGCCCGGGGCTTTGGCGGCGCAGCTGCCGCCGCCGGGAGAGTGCCTGGGGAAGCGGCGAGGAAGGAGAGGGGAGGAGGAAGAGGAGGAGGAGGAGGAAGAGGAGGAGGGTGAGCGCTCGGGTCGGGCTCCTTAGCGGTGTATTGTGGGATGTGCGGCTACTGGGAGCCGAGCCTCCGCCGCCAGCCGCCTCCCGGGCAGCAGCAGCAGCAGCAGCGGCGGCAGCAGCTCCGGGCCCGGCAGCCGCGGCGGCGGCGCCCCCCCCCTCCCGGCCCCCTGTCCGGCCGCCCCGGCCTCGGCTCCCGCGGGGGACACCATGTACTGGCTGGCGGCGCAGGGAGGCCGGCGCCCGGCGGGGATGTAAGCGCGGCTCCGGGAGGGAGAGGCCGCGGTCGGCAGCCGGGCGGCCCGAGCCCCCGGCCCCGGCCCCGGCCCCGGCCGAGCGGGCGGGCGGGCGGGCGGGCGGCGCCAGGCCTGCCGCGAGCCCAGCGCGCGAGCCAGGCCGAGCGAGCAAGCGAGCGAGCGCCACGCCGGGCGGCCAGGCGGCCGGACGGGCACCATGGGCCGGAGCCCGCGTCCTCCGGGCGCCCCGGGCCCCGCCAGCACGCACTGGGGGCCCCCGGGAGCCCCTCGCTGCCACCCCGAGACGGTGGCCGAGCGGGCGGGCGTCTAATTCTCCCGGAAGGGTTATTCTCTCGCTCTATTCTTATTTTGGGGGGAGCCAGCGAGACAGCTCCTTTTGGGGCGCGCTGGTTAAGGTGGGAGGGGGTGGGGGCTGGAGAATTTGATTCTTTCGCGTGTGTGTAGAAGCGGCCGCCGCCGCCGCCGCGGCGGAGACGACAACAACTTGCTCGTTTTCAGGTTGGGTTAACGGCATGGAGAACAGTCACCCCCCCCACCACCACCACCAGCAGCCCCCGCCGCAGCCCGGCCCTTCGGGCGAGAGGAGGAACCACCATTGGAGAAGTTACAAGTTGATGATTGACCCGGCTCTGAAAAAGGGGCATCATAAACTGTACCGCTACGATGGGCAGCATTTCAGCCTGGCGGTGAGTAGCCGGCGCGCCTCCCCGCCGCCCCCACCCACCCCCAGCCGAGCCCTGGGCGCGGGGGAAAAGGGTCCGAGCGGCCCAGGGTCCCCCCCTTCCGACCACCGGGCCAACTGTCAGCCGGGTCCCCAGTCCTCGAGTTTGACAAGTGGCTGGAGAAGGGGGTCTGCCCCTGCCCCTGGGGAGTGGGACCTGCCTTCCCATTCCGCCCCGCCCCCCCCATTCCTCCCCACAGATGTCCAGCAACCGCCCGGTGGAAATTGTCGAAGATCCCCGGGTCGTTGGGATCTGGACCAAAAACAAGGAGCTGGAGTTGTCGGTGCCCAAATTCAAGGTAGGACCCCTCCCCCCTACCCCACGGTCCCTGCCCTCCCCCCTCCCCACTCCCCGAGTTCGAAAATAACGCCAGTCCTGACCGAGCCCAGCCAGATTCTGAGTTCCCGCCGTCCACGGCCAGGGGAAGTTTTGGCGGGGAGGGGGAGATGGCAGCGAGAGGAGTGTCCCCTCTGAGCTACTGTAAACAGAATAACACTCAGTGAAACTGTAATCAAGGATCTGATACAGTGTCCTGCCGGTCCAGCTGGGGGCTCAGGGTCCCCACCTGGCTCCTGCCAGCCAGGCGGCTTTGCCCCGGGACCCGCCCCCCTTCTCAGCCTTATGACTTAGGGGGGACAGCTTCCTAGACCAAGGGTTCGCCCCTGACCCCGCAGCAGGGAGAGGAGGCCGGAATGGGGGGTGGGGAAAGAGAAACTGTTTCTTTTTCCCCTTTCCTTTCGAACCCAAAGGACTTCCACGTTCCAAACGATTTAATCCTCAGCTTCCCGGGCCCGCCCGCGTGCATTCCCCCCCCCAAAATTTATATGTATGTATGTGGGTTTTTGTGGGGTTTTTTACCCTTCGTTGTTTTCAACGGGCATGCAAGTGGGGAATGTTGTGTTTCCCTTCGTTCTCAATGTTCCCCAAACTCCCTTCCCCCTCCTCCCTGCCAGATCGATGAGTTCTACGTGGGCCCGGTGCCTCCAAAGCAGGTGACATTTGCCAAGCTGAATGATAACATCCGAGAAAACTTCCTGAGGGACATGTGTAAGAAGTACGGGGAGGTGGAGGAGGTGGAGATTTTGTACAACCCCAAGACCAAGAAGCACTTGGGCATTGCCAAAGTGGTCTTTGCCACGGTCAGGGGAGCCAAGGAAGCTGTTCAGCACCTTCATAGCACTTCGGTCATGGGCAATATCATCCACGTAGAGCTGGACACTAAAGGTGAGTGCTCAGGGCGACCTATAGCGAAGGGGAGGCAGGACCTGTCACTAGGACTCCTTTCCTTCCCGGAGCCCCTCTTGTGTTGGGGATCCCCCCACAACCCTATTTTTTTTTGCCCCCTCCTGAGGGTAGAGTCACGTGGAGCTAAATGTGTTGTCTGTTGCTAGGAGACAGGCTATAATTTACCAAATGTGCTGTCCTTGGCTACTGCACATACCCCTGGGGACCACCCAGAGGTTTCCCCACCATTGGCACCCCTGCGGGCCCCTCTCAGAGCCCTGGTGGCCTGGGTTTAGGCAGTCCCCAGTGTTGCCATCTGTGTTAGGGGAGGAGGCAGGGTTTGTTTATTTGTGAGGGGCCGAGGGAGAGCCGCTAGAACGTCTTTAAATACATAAAGGGTAGGTCCTTCAACTAAAAAGAGAGCCCTCCGAGGGTCCAGGGTCCCAAAGCCCCACCCCCATGCTACCCCTTTCCTCTGGAAGTGGAAACCAATCTGGGCCCAGAGTGTGGTTTCATTGATAATGTTCCGATGGATGGAGCTGGGCGGGCAGCTCTGGGTGCTCAAGGGTTGACACTGTGTCTTCCCTCCTCTCTCTTAAAGAGACAGCAGCACCTCCCAGGCACCGGAATCCCGCTCCGTGCTCACTCTGAGCTGGCTGCTGGGAGAGTGCAGCTGGAGAAGCCACCCTTCCTCCCTTAGGTCCTTGGGAGGAGAAGTTGGATGCTGCCTAGAGGGGCTGTAGGACTCCAGGGTATCCCCCAAAGTTTGCCTGTGGCCTCTCTAGGGAAGTCCCCACCAATAGAGAGGAAAGTGCTGGGTGCCTTGAGGAACAGCGTGCCCTGTGAGTGGAGAGGCCATGTTGGGTCCAGCGCCTCTCAGGGGGTCTTGAGGTCTCCTGGGAGATACTGCCTGGGAGGGCTTCGGCAGGCAGCTTCCAGGAGTTCTGGGACCGTAGAGTTTCAGGGCAGCCAGGGCACACCAAACCCCAACAGGAAAATCCAAGCCCTTCTTTTTTGCTTCTAACAACGACTACATGTTGACTGGGTCTCTAAGCCCTTGCTGGAGGTGGTAGAGGGACGCAGGAGCTGGGCGGGCAGTTATCCCACAAAGTCTTGCCAAGCCTGTACCTAGTTCTGAGTTTCCTCAGGGCACAAGCTCAGGTTCCCGCCTAAGACACAGCACCCCCTCCCTCCCTCTAGTTTCTCGGTCTCTGTCAGGGGCCTCCAGACCCTTCCAAATCTACTTATCTCTTCGGGGGCTGCAGTCCGATGTCTCCCTGAGCATTGACTATGGAGTCCTCTCCCCTGTCACATGCCCGTTTTAAGGAGCAGCCAGCTCTCACCAAAATTTCATTTCTGAAAAGGGGGAAAAAAAAAAAGTGGGAGGCCCTCAGAGACTGCCAACTAACTTTGTATTTCGAGAAAGAGACCAGCAAAGTGTAAAGAGTAGCTCAAGGAATGCGTCTCCTTTGCATATGTAAGCAGCTGCCTCAGAGGGCTCTATAAATATCAATAATCTGGGGCCCCCTGGTCTGTAGAGGCCGCTCTCTGCTGTGGGGGGAGGGTTATCAGACTGGGCTCTGTGGGACGGAGTCCCAGGCAGAGCTGGGGAGCCTGGGGAGCCTGGTGGGAGGAGGAGGCCTGTGGAGTCCACAGTAATGGGGAGCTAGAGCGTGTTTGACAAACTCCTGGTCACCTGGCCCCTGATAGTTAGCAACAGACTGTTGTCTCTGTGTCCCTGGGTCTCTCTGCTTGATGCAGCCTCTGGCGGTTGAGTGGGAAGGCCTGACCCTTTGTTTGGGTGCCCTGGGCCAAGTGACAGGAAAAGCCTTTTGTTGGGGGTGGCATTTCTGTTTTGGGGGGAGTCCTAGTCCCACAGAGGATTAAATTCTGAATCTTAAGGTCGAAAAAAATCATACAGTTTAGCAGCTTCGTTGACCAGACGGGACTGCTCAGTGAGGTGCAAAGAGAGGGGGTTACCCAGTCGGGGTCACACAGCTTCCCAGGCTTGGGGTCTCAGGCACAAGGGACCCACAAGGAAGCCGACCTGTAGGGTCTGCCCTAACCTGGAGCCTCCCTCAGTCCTCCCTCCCTTGCCCTTCCCACAGGGGAAACCCGCATGCGGTTCTACGAACTGTTGGTCACGGGCCGATACACACCCCAGACCCTCCCAGTGGGCGAGCTGGATGCTGTCTCTCCGATCGTGAACGAGACCCTGCAGGTGGGTATAGCAGCACCAGCACCCCCCCCACACACAGTCACACACACTCACACACACACTCACACACACACTCACACACTCACACTCATCACCAGCTTCTGGTGCGCCCCCCGTGCCCACTTCACCATCTCCGGCGTTGGACTCCAGAGCCTAGGAGGGAAAGGGCCTAGCCTTGCCCGGGCTGGGATTCCTACAGACCTACAGCTTCCTGGGGCTTACTTTGTGCTGCAGCCTCGCTGTGCCCGATGTCCTCTGCACTGCTCTACCGCTGCCCCCAGAGAGCAGAGTGTGGCTCCCTCTTTCCAGAGCAAGCCTCCTTACCCCACCTCTGCCTCCACCTAGACGGCCCTCGCACGGGGAGATTCTCAATCCAGCCCTTCCCCAGCAACAACTCAGCTGCCCTCAGGAGGAGCTTTTCCAGAATGAAGCGTCTTTGCTGACTTGCTGGGTTGTTCAGTAGGCGTTTTAACCATGTCATGCTACTTCTAAGACATTGGGAGACCAGAGGGAACAGGGCCCTTGGCCACCCCTCCCTCCCCAAACCGTAGTTCTTCCTGCTGGAAGGTCTTCGATTTCTGACAATCTGAGACAGGAAGGAAATCCCAGTTCAAACCGAGATGTCAGGATCTTCTCTTTTCTCTACTTTAGGGATTATAAAAAATGCTCAAGGTTCCTCGACGATAACTGGATGTCCTAGGATTAAAGTTAGGACCATCCAGAAACTCCTCTTCAGTCTCCTGCCCCCCGCCCCCCTTTTACCGTGCTGCGGTTCTGGAGTGACCAGTGTGGCTCTTGAGATCCCCAGAGTGAGAAGGGAGAACAGCCCCCTCCCATTGCAGGACACCCCCCGGGATCTCACCCGCCCTCTCCCTCTCTTTCCCTCTCGCCAGCTGTCAGATGCTCTGAAGCGCCTCAAGGACGGTAGCCTGTCTGCGGGCTGTGGCTCTGGCTCATCCTCTGTCACCCCCAATAGTGGCGGGACCCCCTTCTCCCAGGACACTGCGTACTCCAGCTGCCGCCTGGACACGCCCAACTCCTATGGGCAGGGCACGCCGCTCACGCCGCGCCTGGGCACCCCCTTCTCGCAGGACTCCAGCTACTCCAGCCGCCAGCCCACACCCTCCTACCTCTTCAGCCAGGACCCCACAGTGACCTTCAAGGCCCGGCGCCACGAAAGCAAGTTCACAGATGCCTACAACCGCCGCCACGAGCATCATTATGTCCACAACTCTTGTGCCGTCACCGCGGTGGCAGGGGCCCCGGCTGCCTTCAGGGGCTCCGTGGACCTCCCATTTGGGGCAGTCAGCAGCAGTGGGGGCAGCAGTGGCCCTCCATTCAAGGCCCAACCACAGGAGTCGGCCACGTTCGCCCACACTCCACCACCTGCCCAAGCAACCCCCACTCCTGGAGTCACATTCAAGTCGACTTTCTCTCCGTATCAGACCCCCGTGCCCCCTTTCCCCCCACCCCCCGAGGAGCCCGCCACCACAACCACCTTTGGGGCCCGGGACAGCGGGGAATTCCGGAGAGCCCCTGTGCCCCCACCCCTGCCACCCGCTGAGCCCCTGACCAAGGAGAAGCCAGGCACCCCGCCTGGCCCACCACCTCCCGATGCCAACAGCATGGAGTTGGGCGGCCGGCCGACCTTCGGCTGGAGTCCCGAGCCCTGCGACAGTCCCGGCACGCCTACGCTGGAGTCATCACCTGCGGGGCTGGAGAAGCCCCACGACAGCCTGGACTCGCGCATAGAGATGCTGCTGAAGGAACAGCGCACCAAGCTGCCTTTCCTTCGGGAGCAGGACTCGGACACGGAGCTGCAGATGGAGGGCAGCCCAATCTCCTCCTCCTCCTCCCAGCTCTCCCCACTGGCCCCCTTTGGCACCAACTCCCAGCCAGGCTTCCGCGGCCCCACGCCACCCTCCTCGCGCCCCTCCAGCACCGGCCTGGAGGATATCAGCCCCACGCCACTGCCGGACTCAGACGAGGATGACGAGCTTGACCTGGGCTTGGGGCCCCGGCCCCCTCCGGAGCCAGGCCCCCCGGACCCTTCTGGTCTTCTGGGCCAGACAGCTGAGGTAGCCTTGGACCTGGCTGGAGACAGGACCCCAACCTCAGAGAAGATGGATGAGGTACCATGTTTGTCCACCTCTGTCTTGGATTGGTTTTGTCTATCTCGTGTCTCCCTCTCTCCTCCTCTGAAACATTATCCCCTTAGGACAATGAGCGAAAACACAGAAGCAACAGGGTTAGGGCAGCAAAAAGAACAGGTCAAATACAGAGAATAAAAAGATTGCAAAAAGCACCAGGGACTGTGATTGAGCAGCTGGTTGGCTCTGAGCAACCTAGCAGCCATAGAGAGAAGGGAAACATGACCTAGTTTTGTTGCTCCCCTGTTAGGTACAGGAGTCAAAGACATTTCCTAGGGATCTATTCTGACTTAAGCTTCTTGGGTGGGAGTTTACTGAGACCCCAGACAGTATGGACTGTGGTAATGGTTCTGGGTCCCCTCCTCTGTTGGGTGGCTTGGGGGTGATCAGGGCTGATCCTGACACTCAGGCTTATTTGGGGAAAGGGATTAGCCAGAGCATTCTTAGGCTAGGCCAGGTGGGAGCTCTGGAGCACTGTCTCCTAGAACCTAGTGCTCTCCGAAGAGTTGGAAAGCCATGGCGGGCAGGGAGGGTATTGAAATGTCCCTTAGCCCTCTCCTCTGTCCCCAGGAGTGAAGGAGTTCAGGGTTAGCCCAGGGGGAGGGCCACAGGCAGAAAGAGGCAAAACTGACCATTCTCCACTGCTCCTCACCCATAGAACCTCATCGGGGAGTCTCATTACCCAAATCTCCAGCCTCTGGGTTGGGGTGGGCGCTGCTGTGTGCTGCAGTCCCTTGGAGGGAAGGGCTAGGTCATCTTCCCTTGGCTCTGCTCCTCCCCATTTCTGATCCTGGCACCTGTCCTGGTCCTCCCAAAGACCTGGGTTGGAGCCTGTGTGCCCAGCGGGTGTGAGCAGCCAGGGACTTAGAGCTCTGGGCCCCTGTGGGCCGCAGGAGGGAGGGTTCTCCCGTTCCCAGGCCCGTTGATTAGGCGTGTTTTGCTGCCTCAGGGAGGAACAGAGAGGAACTTAGCCTGCCCAGGAGGGGAGATGGTTCTGGGGAAGTGGTTTCTGGTGCCAAGGGGTCTGAGCGGGAGGAGTTGACAGGTGTGCAGAGGTGAGGGGCTGACAGCCCTGCCATCCTCTCTTCCCTCTGGTACCTGGTGTGAGGGGATGTTTACCATGCTGACTGGCAGGTCCAGGATTGGGAAGCCCAGGGCAGCCGGTGGGACGGGGATCTCCCATCTTGTCGCTGTACGGAAGGGGAGACTGAGGCCCATGAAAGGTGG
Source organism: Nasua narica (assembly GCA_028533885.1). NCBI lineage: Eukaryota > Metazoa > Chordata > Mammalia > Carnivora > Procyonidae > Nasua > Nasua narica. The sequence goes on along the minus strand of CM052808.1, from coordinate 5,739,138 downwards.
GGTGGGGATGCCCCAGGACGTTAGCCCTGGGAAGACCATAGTACTGATAACGTCCAAGCTGGCCCTCGGGAGCCCCCTGCTGGCAGCGTGGAGAGCGGCACCCGGGCTCCTCCAGACCGAACCGGGAGGCTGTCCGAGCTCAGGCTGAAGACTCCAGAGAGAGCAGGGGGCACCACTGAGGGACATTCCCTTTCTTCACAGAGGCTGGTGGTTAAAAGTTCAGGCTCCAGTCCTTGAGCCTGGAGACCCCTCTGTCACTTACTGGTTATGTGACCTTGGGTAAGGCACTTTCCCTCTCTGAGTCTCAGTTTCATGGTCTGTGAAATGGGACGGTGGAAGTACCTGCCTCCCACTGTCTACGGGCTTAAGTGAGGCGCCGCAAGGGAAGCTCCAGGCACAGCGGCGCGGGCTGGTGCTGAGCACTTCAGCGCTCGGCTACTTCCCGCTGGTTCTCACCCCCACCCCCGGGCGGGCGCCGGAGGGGCGGAGGGAGAGGCAGGGCCGAGGAGCGCAGGATCCGGGTCTGCTTGTGATTGGCTGGCCGCAGTGCCGGATTAACCCTCTGTGTGCTGCGCTCCCCAAGCTGGGCGCTGTCCGGGACTGATCTCCCCGCCTGTGTCCCTGAGACTCTTGCTGAGCCTTCCAGTGTCTCCTTCAGCATGTGCTTGCGGACCCTGAGAGGGAGAGAGATTGTGTGTGTGTGTGTATGTGTAGAGGGAGGTCTAGCAAAATCTAGCTGCTGAAAGTTCGGTGTTCCTCCCCACTGCTGCGCTCCCAATTTGCCTTTGAGCGCTCGCTCTCCTAAGATCTGACCTCTGACCTTAGAGCCTCCACAGACCCCGCCCCCTCAGCCTTCCAGTGCACTCCCTGTCTCTTCCAACAAAGGCTCTGTCTCCTCAGCCAAGTTCATCTAGGTCAAGACGTGAGCCACCTTCTCACCTCTTGTCCCGACACTAGAGCCTGGGGGTGATCCAACTCTTTCTCCCAGCCCTGCTCTGCCTTTTCACTCCACCTCTGCCACCTACACCAAAGTGCCTCCTTCCAGTTCCAGGCCCGTGTGTCCAACTCCCCAGAGTCCTGTGTCCCAGTGTAAAAGGGGCCCATGCCCATTTCAGAGCTGGGGTCATCCTCGGCTCCTCCCTTCTTCGCCTGGTACCGTGTCCCTACATTCCATGGGGATCCATCCTGAGCTTCAGTCCCAGCCTTCTTTCTGACTGACTGGGCCTCCTTGACCAGTGGCTTTTGGCCGTTTTCTTACCTGTCCGAGGGGTTGGAGTAGACCTCCGCCTTACAAGGCTAGCGCGCGGATGAGAAGTGAAACACTGAGTACCCGCAGCACCCAGCCCCACACTGGCCACGCTCAGGGTGCGGTCTCGAGACCAGACGTGAAGAGTAACTAAGGAAAGTAAAGACATACCTCCTGTTTATACAGCCTTAAAACTGCTAAACCTTTAGCTTAAATGTCACCTTGGCCACCTGACCCTGCCGCGGTGAGGACGGCAGGCTGAGGGAGAGCAGGCTGGGGAGCCACTTACTGGTTTGAATCCTGGTTCCATCTCTTCCTGGCTCTGTGGCCTTGGGCAAGTTACTCAAGCTTTCTGTGTTCCAATTTCCTCGATAAAATGGAGATAACAGATCTAACTTGTAGAGTTGTTCTGAGGACTAACCGACTTAATACATATATCAAGTTCTTAGAAAGATAGGCGGAGGGGCGCCTGGGTGGCTCAGTGGGTTAAAGTCTCTGCCTTTGGCTCAGGTCATGATCTCAGGGTCCTGGGATAGAGTCCCGTGTTGCATCGGGCTCTCTGCTCAGCGGGGAGCCTGCTTCCCCCCTCTCTCTCTGCCTGCCTCTCTGCCTACTTGTGATCTCTCTCTCTCTGTGTCAAATAAATAAATAAATAAATAAATAAATAAATAAAATCTTTAAAAAAAAAAAGATGGGCAGAAATAGGAAGCACTATAGCACCTTAGTATTACCTTCTCTGAGTACAGATGGGAATAGAATCTCTCAAGCTCACAGAATGTGCTTCCCTCTTTACACCGTCTCCCTCCCTAGCTTCCTTTCTCTCCGTGGTGGGCTAGTATTTCACATCTTCATTCTACTTATCCTTTACCTCTTCCCTCTAGAAGCTTAGCTCCACGAGAGCAAGAATTTTATCTGTCTTGTCCATCACTGTGTCCCCAGCACCTAGAACAGCGGCTGGCCCCCACAGCAGGTGCCAAGCAAGTGTTTGTTGAATGAATAAATGAATCCTCATAAACTTGAGGCAGGTACTGGGATGCTCATTATGCAAACGGGGAAACTGGGGCTTAGCAAGGTTAAGAGACCCACCAAGCCCGTATGGTCCAGAAGGGAGGGGACCAGGATCTGAATCCCGGGATCTGTGGTGCTCCTGAGTCTTGTGGAAGGCTTCTCTGACGTTCCAGTGTTTGGAAGGGCTCTGTGAGCCACCTTGGACTCCCAGGCTTAACTTCACCACTCTCTCCTGGCTCTCCCTGCAGGGGCACCAGTCCTCGGGCGAGGACATGGAGATCTCGGATGATGAGATGCCCTCAGCCCCCATCACCAGCGCCGACTGCCCCAAACCCATGGTGGTGACCCCAGGGGCAGCGGCTGTGGCGGCCCCCTCTGTGCTGGCTCCCACCCTGCCACTGCCCCCACCCCCCGGCTTCCCACCACTGCCCCCGCCCCCACCCCCGCCCCCACCGCAGCCAGGCTTCCCCATGCCCCCACCTCTGCCACCACCCCCACCCCCACCGCCCCCAGCCCACCCAGCTGTGACAGTGCCCCCACCACCCCTGCCAGCGCCCCCGCCCGGTGTCCCACCCCCACCCATCCTGCCGCCTTTGCCGCCCTTCCCTCCGGGGCTCTTTCCCGTGATGCAGGTGGATATGAGCCACGTGCTGGGTGGCCAGTGGGGCGGCATGCCCATGTCCTTCCAGATGCAAACGCAGATGCTGAGCCGGCTGATGACCGGCCAAGGCGCTTGTCCCTACCCGCCCTTCATGGCCGCGGCGGCGGCGGCGGCCTCGGCGGGGCTGCAGTTTGTCAACCTGCCGCCCTACCGCGGCCCATTCTCCCTGAGCAACAGCGGGCCGGGCCGCGGGCAGCCCTGGCCTCCCCTCCCCAAGTTTGACCCATCGGTGCCGCCACCAGGCTACGTGCCGCGCCAGGAGGACCCACACAAGGCCACTGTCGATGGCGTCCTGCTGGTGGTGCTCAAAGAGCTCAAGGCCATCATGAAGCGTGACCTGAACCGCAAGATGGTGGAGGTGGTGGCCTTCCGGGCCTTCGACGAGTGGTGGGACAAGAAGGAGCGGATGGCCAAGGTAGGCAGTGGCTGCGGGGTGCCCCGGGGCGGCCGGCCAGCCCCCACTCGTCTCCCAAGGCTCCAGTGTTACTGGAAACAGTGCTCCGTCTAACTCCCGAGTAGGACAGCGTGCGTGTGACTCTGTGAAGCTTGTGTGTCCGTGACATGGGTGTGCACTTGCCGTGTGTAGCCCGCTCTGCGGCCGGGGACATCCGGGGTCAGGGAAGCAGAGCAGAGCGCGCTGCCCATGTCTCGAGCTGTGGGCACAAAGCGCAGCCAGTTTTGTGGGAAGGAAGCAGCAGTTACGGCGGGGCTGTCACTTTTGAGGGAAGGCGGGCTGCTGAGACAGGGGTGCCCATAACCACGGTGACCGTCTCCTCCTCTCTGGCACCCCAGGCCTCCCTGACCCCGGTGAAGTCAGGCGAGCACAAGGACGAGGACAGGCCGAAGCCCAAGGACCGCATCGCCTCGTGCCTGCTGGAGTCGTGGGGCAAGGGTGAGGGCCTGGGCTACGAGGGCCTCGGCCTGGGCATTGGGCTGCGCGGGGCCATCCGCCTGCCGTCCTTCAAGGTGAAAAGGAAGGAGCCACCAGACACAGCCTCTTCTGGTGACCAGAAGCGCCTGCGACCTTCCACCTCTGTGGATGAGGAAGACGAAGGTACATGCGCCCCTCACCTGGTGCTGGGCTCTCTCTCCCCCAGCATCTTCCCAGCCCGGCTGCGACACCCCTCTCTCCCCTCAGAGTCAGAGCGGGAACGGGACCGGGACATGGCGGACGCCCCCTGCGAGCTCACCAAGCGGGACCCCAAGGGTGTGGGTGTGCGGCGACGGCCAGCCCGGCCACTGGAGCTGGACAGCGGTGGGGAGGAGGACGAGAAGGAGTCCCTGTCGGTGTCCTCATCGTCATCGGCATCCTCGTCCTCGGGCTCCTCCACGACCTCACCCTCATCCTCGGCCTCTGACAAGGAGGAGCGGGAAAGCACTGAGGAGGAAGAGGAGGGAGAGGAGGAGGAAGAGGAGGAGGAGGAGGAGGAAGAGGAGGAGGAGGAGGAAGGCCCCAGGAGCCAGGTCTCCTCTTCCTCGACCTCATCCACGTCAGATAAGGTGCATTTGGGTCGGGGAGGCCTGGGGTGTTGTGCCAGATGAACGGGCCCCTTTGGCTCACCCTTGCTTCCCATCCCCCTCCCCCAGGATGACGACGAGGAGGACAGTGAGGACCAGGATGAGTCTGAGAATGATGATGAGGACATAGCCCTCTCGGAGGCGAGTGAGAAGGAGGAAGGGGACTCGGACGGAGGTGAGCGGTGTGGGCTGAGGCACCTGGCCCGGCCCAGGGTCCCCTGCAGAACTGAGCCCGGGCAGCTCTCGGCTGTACTTCTGGGGCAGGATTTCTGGCCTTCAGAATGTAAGCTCAGTGAAGTGCACACACGTGACATCGGGACAGTTCCATTTATATTAACACGTCCAGGATAGGTCAGTCCACAGAGACGGGAAGTGAACCAGTGGTTGCTTGGGTCTGCAGCTGGGAGGGTGGAGGCCTGATGTCACACTAAAGGGGCTGGCTTTCTTCTTGAGCTCATGAGGATGTCTTGGAACGAGAGGTAGTTGTACAATACTGCGAATGTACTAAATACCACTGAATTATTCACCTTATGACGGTTAGTTTTATGGTCTGTGGATTCACCTCAGTTTTTTAAAACGGTGACTTGTTACCACATGTGAGCACACGCGCGAGCACACACACGCACATGTCCCCCAGACACCTGAGGGCCCCGCTCAGCCCGGGGGCCACCAGTGGGAGCTGTGGTGAAGCGTCTGGCTGGAGCGCAGCAGATACTGAAGGGCTCCTGCCTGTGTCCCCTGCCCAGAGGAGACCGTGAGCATCGCCACCTCCAAGGCTGGAGCTGGGTCCTCCAGCGAGAGTTCTGAGTCATCTGAGTTCGAATCAAGCTCCGAGTCCTCGTCATCGTCCTCAGAGGATGAAGAGGAGCTGGTGGCGAGGGAGGAGGAGGGAGAGGAGGAGGAGGAGGAGGAAGAGGAAGAGGCAGCAGCGGATGAAAGTATGGCTCCAGCAGCCCTGGACGAGGACTTTGAGGAGGACGTGGCCACAGGGGCACCTGTGACGGAGTCCTCGGTCATGGAGGAGGAGGTGGACATCGAGGCTGAGGACGAAGCCCCCGCGGAGCGGACCCCTGTGCCGGAAGAGTCCCCCTTGCCTGTGTGTGTCGAGGAGCTGGCTAGCTGCAAGGAGCCCCCCGAGGAGCTGGGCCTGAAGCAGGAAGGGGCCAGGTTGCTGTCTTCAGAGCCCCCTGCCGGAGAGGTGGAGGCCCGGCCCCCGCCATCCCCGGAGCGCACCCCAGGTAACATCTGCGGCCCCGGTGGGGTGGTGGGGAGGGAGGCGGGACGGCCTCACCGACAGAATGAGCCCAGGCTCATTTGGGCAAATTGATGAGCCTTCCCGAGCCCATCCGTAACATGCGGTCAGTGGATAGCATCTCCCCCGTGAGGTCATATGGAATGATAGAGGGAGGGGACATAATGTGCCAGCGTAGAGCCTGGCACCTCGCCAGAACTCCAGACAGTCCCCGCAGGGAACTGCCGCTGTCCCCAGTCCTCAGTGCAAGTAATTCCCCATGGTTTGGTCCTTGGCCCGTCAGTCCTATGGGACGCTCCGAGGAAGGGGGGCGGGGGGCAGACGTGCATGGTCATTTCAGTGACAGGCAGGTGGGGGAGGCTTTGGGATACTGGACCAGGTGAGAGGGGCCGTGGACGCTGCCCCCTCCACCATCTTTATGGAGCTGCACAGAGCATATTAAACGCTCTAACATACTGCCCAGTGGAACTTTCTGCAGCGATAGAAAGGTCCTCCCTGCCCTGTCTGATACCATAGCCATTAGACACAGCGTTGCTAAGCGTACTTGAAATGTGGCAAGTGGAAACGAATTTGTATTTGTGATGGTATTTCAGTTTAATTAATTTAAACTTACATAGGCATGTGTGGTTAGTTCGTACTTCTAATAAGTCCTTCAGGGGGAAAAAAACCCTGTTGTATTTTCTTTAATTCTGTATAATCTGGCTACAGAACCACAGATCTTTGAATATTGTCATAGGTATTTATTTAGCCTATGTTTTGTCCCCAGTACTATTTTAGGCACTGACAATACAACAGTGGGCCAAACAGACAAAAATATCTGCCTTTATAGAGCTTACATTCTAGGGCAGGGTGATAACTGACAACAGATAAGCTAGAAAAATGTATTATAGGACAGTGGAGATAAATGCTAGGAGAAAGGCTCTGATGAGTCCTGCAAAAAAGGGACTTGTTGAATTTTATTCAATAGCAGAGCTTGTTCTCTTGTCCACAGGACATTTCCTGTTTATAAGGACACCATTCTAAGGACGTCATGTCAAAAGCTAGCAACCGTGTCTTCTTATGTCTTTCATTTATTCCACCATCGTTGATCAAGCATCTACTGTGTGCCTGACACTGGGCTGAGCATTGAGAGGCCTTGAGTAATTTAGCTGTAGGGGGACAGTCCCCATACTCACAGAACTCCAGGGGGCTCAGAGGGCTATGAGGTCAGGTATTAGGCGCTCAGTGGGGCAGCATAAGTAGGGCACCAAGAGATGTTTGAAACGAACGGTAATGGTCTGGTTTTTGCCCACCTCTTTGCAGAGGAGGATCTGGAAGTGGAGTCCCCTGCACTGCTCTCCTTACCCCTGCAGCCGCCATTACCACCCCCTCGACCGCCCCGGCCGCCTAGCCCACCACCAGAGCCCGAGACCCCAGACCCCCCCTCGCACCCATCCGTCCCTCTGGAGCCCTCTGCAGAGGAGCAGCCCCCACGTACTCCGGGCCTCTGTGGCAGCCTGGCCAAGTCACAGAGTACAGAGACCGTGCCGGCCACGCCGAGCGGGGAGCCCCCGCTGTCAGGGGGCAGCAGCGGCCTGTCGCTGAGCTCGCCACAGGTGCCCGGCAGCCCCTTCTCCTACCCGTCCCAGTCCCCGAGCTTGAGCAGTGGAGGCCTCCCCAGGACACCTGGTCGGGACTTCAGCTTTACACCCACCTTCCCTGAGCCTGGCGGGCCCCTGCTCCTGCCCGTCTGTCCCCTCCCAGCCGGCCGGCGCGATGAGCGGTCTGGCCCCCTGGCCTCCCCGGTGCTCCTGGAGACGGGCCTGCCTCTCCCCCTGCCCTTGCCCTTGCCCCTGCCCCTGGCATTGCCTGTCCCCGTCCTGCGGGCCCAGACGCGGGCCCCTGCCCAGCTGCCACCTCTGCTGCCCGCGCCGCTGGCCCCCTGTCCCCCCCCG
>CM052808.1:5637941-5731019 GCA_028533885.1 Nasua narica | reverse complement strand
TTTGTATTCTGTGTGTGAGAGCGAGCTGCATGGGGGTTTCCAGACAGGGTGAGGGTGATGTGGCTCAGCCCATGATTTTCAAAGCTCCTGCTGGCTGCTGTGTGGAGAATTGGCTGCAGGGGTCCTGAGGGAAGACTGTGGCACAGTTGTGGCAGTTCCCAGTCCAGACGCGTGGGTAGGTTTGACTGTGTTTACCATGAGAAAAAAGGGAGTGTGTTTGAGAATATTAGGAAGCCGAAAGGACAGACCTGGGGGCCAGATTGGCCACAGGGGACAAAGGAACCAGCTGGGACGTTGCTGAGTCTGGCTTGGGGAACTAGGAAGCAGGGTGCCAAGCACTGAGGTGGGAAGCTGAAGTTTTGGGGTTTGTGGAACATCGAGCTAGTGAGGTCTATTAGGGAGTTGGATTTTGGGGCACAGTCGAGAGCCTGGGAGGGGGACGGATGTCTGGTCATCAGGATGGAAATGTTAAGGGATGGTCACAGCAAGGATGAGCTAGCTCACCCAGGAGAGGGCGTATGTGGGGAGGAGGGCAGAGGACAAGTGCGGCCAAGGGAAAGGGAGGGAGGAGTCACCCAGTTGAGGAAGGAGCCACGATCTCAAATGCTTGGAAAAGTCAGAGGCCCCATGGTGAGAGTGACGGGGGGTCAGGGTGGATAGATACCCACAATCTACCCTCCTGAAAGTAGAGGTAACTTCTAGCTGAGATAGGAAAGACGGCAAGTGCGGAGGGAAAGTTATATTATTTGCTTTGCCTGGAGGACGTTTAGCAGGTTTAGATTCCCAAAGGAAGGAGCAGCGAAGAGGAGAAGTGACAAGTAGAGATGGGACAGGCACAGACACACCCGGAGCAAGGGCTGGGAAGTTGGGAAGTCAGGGACCCGGAGCTTAAGGTGGGGTCGCCAAGGATGCCATAGGGAAACGGGTACCCAGTAGCACCGTGAGTGGGACAGCCACGCCCCTCCTGACCTGTGGCTCCTGTCCTCCGCAGGGCATGAGCATCCCGGCGCAGCCTCACGCCTCCACTCGGGCTGGCTCGGAGCGGCGATCCGAGCAGCGCCGTCTGCTGTCCTCCTTCACTGGCAGCTGTGACAGTGACCTGCTCAAGTTCAACCAGCTCAAGGTGAGGCCGCCCCCACCCAGGGTAGCCGGGGGTGGGGGCCGCGGGACTGAGACCAGGGCTTTCACCTCTTAGCTCCTTCCCTCCCCCAGTTCCGGAAGAAGAAGCTCAAGTTCTGTAAGAGCCACATTCACGACTGGGGCCTGTTCGCCATGGAGCCCATCGCGGCCGACGAGATGGTCATTGAGTACGTGGGCCAGAACATCCGCCAGGTAGGCACGGCCCGGCGGGCTGGGCATCGGGGAGGGGGCGGGGCGGCCCAGCCCAGCCCGGACTGAGGCCCTCTCGCGGCCAGGTGATCGCGGACATGCGGGAAAAGCGTTACGAGGACGAGGGCATCGGCAGCAGCTACATGTTCCGGGTGGACCACGACACCATCATCGATGCCACCAAGTGCGGCAACTTTGCACGCTTCATCAACCACAGCTGCAATGTGAGTGCCTGGCGCGGGGCCCTGCGGCCCCCAGAAGCTTCTGGCACAGGATGGGCGTGGCCTCCTTTCCAAGGTCCAGCCACCCCCGGGTGATGAGGGCGGGGGGTGAAGCCTTGTATACGGGCTATCTCTGCCCTGAGCTTCAGTTTTCTCGTCTGAGAAATGGGCATAACGAGACCCAGGGTGCTGGAGTAGTGGTCCGCTCTGGTCGCAGTTACGGCGTTCCTCCTCGGCGCTGGGCTCCGGCCTCCGAGAACTTTCGTTCTGGGGGGTGGGGGCCAGAAATGCTCTGTATCACAGCGCCGCGGGGGTACGGGCTGCGGGTGGGGTTGGGCACGTGGCCAGAGCTGCTGAGGACCTGAGCTTGTCCTTTACTTTGGTTTAACTTAAGCTTAAATAGTCATGCGCACTTAGTGGTGATGGTGGCGGCCGGAGCTGGGCCGGGGGCGGGGCGGGGCGGGGCGGGGCGGGGCGGGGCGGGGGGGCGGTGGTGGTTAAGGGGGTGGTTCTCATGCTGAAGACAAACACGGGGAGCTCCAGACGGGCCAGCGAGTTCCAGAGCAGAGCTGCCTAACTCTCTTTTCGAGTCCCGACATCACTGCTCAGCAAGTGACCGTAGGCTGGTGACGTCATGTCTCAGTGCCTCAGTTTCCTGATCTGGCTGGAAACAGCCCCTCCCTGTAGCTTGTTGGGAGCGTCAGATGTGCTTCTGAGTGCAGGCCCTCTGAGTGTGCTGACACAGGCAGCCCTCCCAGCTCTCACCGGACCATCGCCTGGGCCAGTAGGACTTTTGCTTGCCTCTCCTAGGGGATCTGAGGGTTGGAGGGACTCACCCAGCTGGCAGTGAGTGGGGTAGGCATTCTGCTCAGGGAGGCCCCGCAGGGGAAAACACCTGCTTGAGGGACAGCAAGGCCGGCAGCAGGGATGCAATAGGGGGGAGAGGGCGGGGCAAGAGATGAGGTTAGCAGGCGAGGACTGAGCGGCAGTGGGAAACACTGAAGTCCAGCCGGGTGATGAGAGGGGCCTGAATGGGGCTATAGCTGTGGAGGTAGAGAGCAGTAGACAGAATCAGTGGGTCCTGGAGGAAGAACCCACGGGGCACGGCAGCGGGCCAGGTCCAGCATGGGTGAGGAAGGTGCGGGAGGCGGGTGTCCGGGTGCCTGGGCGCGGGGCCGTGGCCTCTCCCTTGAGTTTTAGGTTTGAGTTTGTGGAGTCTAAAATGTCTCTTGGAGCTGCCAAAGGCAGAATCAAGCAGGTACTTGGATTTCTGTGTCTGGAGCAGGATCGAGCAAACCTTTTCTTTAAAGGGCCTGATAGTAAATATTTTTGGCTTTGTGGCCCAGAGGATCTCTTAGTAACTACATTAACTGTCATTGTAACAAAAGCAGCTACAGACAGTGGGTAAATGAATGGGGATGGCTGTGTGCCAGTGAAACTCTGCTTGCTAAAACAGGCAGCGAGGGGCCAGTGTTTGCTGGCCCCGCCTCTGGAGCCCAGAAGTGAGGCCTGGGCTAGGAATGGAATTTGGGGAGTCACCTGTAGTACAAATGGAAATTGAAGGGTGCCTGGGTGGCTCAGTTGGTTAATCGACTGCCTTTGGCTCAGGTCATGATCACGGAGTCTCTGGATCGAGTCCCACATCGGGCTCCCAGCTCCACAGGGAGTCTGCTTCTCCCTCTGACCTTCTCCCCTCTCATGCTCTCTTTCACTTTCTCTCTCAAATAAATTAATAAATTAAAAAAAGAAAAAGGGAAATTGAAGCCCTGGGGAGCATTTTATTATTATTACCACCATCATCATCATTCCTATTTAGTATCATAGGCAGGGGCTCCTTGTCACCCAGATAGGGCAGCCGGGGCTCGAGCAGGTGGCCAGTGGGTATGGGAGTCGTGCGGCACCTTTGCCAGGCCTCAGGCACAGAGCTCTGTCGGGTTTCGGGGGGCCTCATGGTGGAGGGCTTGGGTGGGGTGCCACGTGAGTCATCAGCTCACCCTCCCCTCCTGTCTCGCCCACAGCCCAACTGCTATGCCAAGGTGATCACGGTGGAGTCACAGAAGAAGATTGTCATCTACTCGAAGCAGCACATCAATGTCAATGAGGAGATCACCTATGACTACAAGTTCCCCATCGAGGACGTCAAGATCCCCTGCCTGTGCGGCTCCGAGAACTGCCGGGGGACCCTCAACTAGGCCCTGCGGAGGCTCCCGAGCGTGGACCCCCAGGCCCCGGGGCCCAGCCCCACCTCCCACCCCCATTTCAGGTGCTCTCCCCTACCCAGCGGCCATGTCAGGGCCTGGCGCCCCCAACACTACCCCCAGGACCCAGCGCAGCTCCAGCCCCTCAGCGGGAAAGGGCTTCTCTGTCTTTCGGCCCACGTCTCTTTGGTTTTTTAAAATGCTCCCTTCAGGATTTTTGTTGAACTCTAGCGTAAACTTCTCTCTGTCCTTGTCTCTCACTCTCCGTCTGTCTCTGTCCTTCTCTTTTCCCGTCTTCCCCACCAGCCTCTTCCCATGAATGCTGCTATGTTGTTTTGTCTTCTCTTTACTCTCTTCCTCGTCATAAGAAAAGACATTTTAACCGTTGAAATGTGAAAGCAGAATCAGAGAGCGGGGACCCCCAGCGGGGGCAGCAGAGGCCTTGGTGTGATGGCGTGTCGGCCCACGTTCCGGAACCCCCCGGGCCAGGGCGCTGGGCCAGGTGCTGCAGAGAGGAGGGGGGTCGGGCTGCATGGCTCTGACCTCAGAACACTACGCAAGGCCCCCTCTCTGCTGGTGGTGACTCAGTGAGGAGAAGACCCCCGCCTTCTGTTCCTTCCCCAGCAGCCTGGGGGCGCCATTTCCCCTAGCAGACCCTGGTGGAGTCAAGCTGGTCCCAGGCAGGAATTTCCCCTCTGGGCTCTCCCTGCCACCCCACACCCTGCCACCCCCAAAATCTTGGGTTCAATGTTTACTTTCTCATTCGAATGCCAGCAATGAGGGAGCCTCCCGGAGGCCCCAGCGTGGGTGTGGGGGGCACTGGGAAGGGTCCTGCCTACTCTCTCCTGCCCTCACTTTCACCCGGGCGGGAGGGCCTCCCAGGGCAGGCTGGTCCCCCAGTCCCGCCACTACGGGTCTCTGACCATATGCACGTGGCATTTTTTTGTTTATAAGCTTCACCCGCTTGCCCCTAGCCCACACCCCAACTCACCCAGCCAGCAGCCCCCTCATCCCAAGAAGGCAAGAGCATATTTATTTTTGGAGTGAGAACATTATTCTCCCGGAGAAAGGAAAATCTTGGAGAAGATTTTAAAACTCAGACCTAAGTCTGACACGTGTTTTTTTTTCCCCCTTAACCTTTTTTACCCCCTTCCCATCATCCTCTTCAGGGTTTATTTCCATGGATTTTTTTTTTCCTGTGCGTGTATAAAATCAAAACGAAGGGAAGAAATAGGTTTTTGAAGTTCAGAACCAACTTCTGTATATAGGCTGCCATAAAGGACTTTTTCTCGGGAACATTGTTTCTTGTAGAAACATGTGGAAGATTTTTTGCTCATTTCTTTGTATTTCCAAATCTCTCTCTCTCCCTCTCTCTCTCTCTCTCTCTCTCTCACACACACACACACACACACACACACACACACACACACAAAGCAAGTCCCTCGCACCCCAGAAAGCAGAGCAGGCATGTAAATAATTTCTGGAAAGTGACTTGTTATGACCAGGAGTCATCCTTACCCAGATGGGAGAGCTCCCAGCGGGGCCGCCCCCACCCTGTGGACGCAGGCCCGGAGCCTCTGGTATCTTCAGCTTGTGTCAAGCTTGTTATCATGTAAATTCTGTACAAAGAATTGTTATTTTTCTCTTTTTTTGTCGTTGGTGGTTTTGTTGTATTTTTTTTTTTTTTAATTTCTTTACCCCATGCCCTCCCTGTTTGAGATTGTGCCCACCAGTTTCAAGGTTTCAAGGTCAATGAAATCGGTGGCATTAAGACACAGAGGAGGGACCTGGGCACAGCGGCGACCTTCTCTTCTGTTTGCGGTTTTCTGCCTAATTGTGCAACTGAGGAAATATTTATTTTTCACATGAGGAAATGTGTAGTTTGTAGAGACGGCTGATTTAAGTTACTCGTGCGGCCCCCAAGGGGCTGCCTTCATGCTCACCTCTCTCCCCCGAGAAGAAGTGGAGGGGGATATGAGGAAACCAGGGTTGGAGGCCAGCCTCACGCCTCACCCTGGCCTCACCTTGCCCAACCAGCGAGGGGCTGCACCCTCCCTGTCCCCAGGAACCCCTGCCCCACCCCCAAAATGGTTTGCCATATCCAGAAACATGGCTCGTTTTTCTTTCAATGCCTTCATTTTCATTGAACAAATCTTTGCTTTTGAAAAGTTGGGGGTTTCTGCTTTTTAAAAAAATTTTTATTGTCCCTCCCTCCCTGCCTCTCTCCTCCTGCAAAGAAGAGAACCCATAAGTTTTAGGGGATGTTTGTGCATATAGACTCTGTCATCCGTATGTAACTTGTTTTGAAGAGAAGTGTTTCCGTTGTGGGTGTGTCTTGCTGTAAATATTTGTTCATATTTTTGTGAATTCAATACTATGTACCATTGTATTATAGTAACTTTTATAAAGCAAACCATAAATATACTGACTTTTCTTACAGATACGCCGTCTCTCTTGCTCTCCTCTCTCCCTCTCCTTTCTTTCTGATGGGGCACACCCTGCTCACAGAGAGGGCGGCCTGGTGAGGCTCGGGGTAGAAGGAGCCAGGTGTGGTGTGGTCCACTCAGACCAGTGGTTCTTAAACTCTGAGCCTGTTAGGTGGGTTCTGTGAACTAGGCCAAGTTAGACCCTTTCGAAGTTCTTTTGCTTTTAAGTTTTACTTCTGCAGCTTTTCTTAAAATCTTAGGTATCTAACACTACTAAAGGTTTGTAGTTAGGAAACAAGCTCAAATATCCAGTTGGAAGGGTAGTACCTCAAAGATGTTCACTACCCCTTTTAAGGAGACAGCCCTCTGGTTTGCATTTGAGGGGGGAAGGGACTTATAAAATAGTCACAAGCTGAGAAGCCTTGAGTGAATCCAGTGTCCACTTACCTCTGAGAAGGACAGATGTCAAATCCCAGCCATAAGCAGCTTGACTGAAAAAATGCCTGACCTCCCTTTTTACTAGGGACATGCAAATTCCACCACAAAATAGCCAACGTTGGACAGCATGGGATGGGGGGGAACTTGGGCATTCTTAGCGTAAGCTCAAACAGGCCACAGGAGGAAATTTTTCCAGGAGAAAAAAATTAGATATTAACAACCGGTTTAAAAATGCACAAAAACTGGGCGCCTGGGTGGCTCAGTTGGTTGAGCGACTGCCTTCGGCTCAGGTCATGATCCTGGAGTCCCGGGATCGAGTCCCATATCGGACTCCCGGCTCTGCGGGAAGTCTGCTTCTCTCTCTGACCTTCTCCCCTCTCATTCTCAGTCTCTGTCTCTAATAAATAAATAAATAAATCTTTAAAAAAAAATGCACAAAAACTTTGGGCACAAACGTTCCGCTGTCTGGAGTTGAGCCCAAAAGTCACAAGCAGGCAACAACGTGTAAACGGATGTTCTTCGCAGCCTCACTCACGAAGGCAGGAGAGATGCCCTTGGTGGCGGGCGGTTTTCCGGAATCATGCATCCAGACAGGTGAACACCACTGAAAGAGGATTTGTGGGGACCAAGAAAGCTGAGGGCGAGACTTAGCCAGGAAAGAGAGCGGCTGCGGGCCATTCTATCCATTCCACCAGTATTACTGAGCACCTACGAGGTGTCAGACGGCTCTCGAGGCATGGCGGACACAGGAGTGGAGAAAACACACCCCCTGTCTTTATGTGATTGTGTTCTTGTGAGCCAGGCAAACATGAAGAACGCGCGCTATGATGAGAAAAACAGCTACGAGAAAGGGGTGTCAGTTGAGAGGGGGTGAGATTTTAAATACAGTGGTCAGGGAAGTCTGCTTAGCGCACATGTGAACAAAACTCAGAGGAGATCAGAGAGGCAGCCCTGTGGACACCAGGAGGGAGGGTATGGAAGGCAGAAGGAACCGTGAGTGCAAAGGTCCTGAGGCTAGAGCCGCCTGGTGTATTTGAGGACCAGCACAGAGGAGGTCCTCATGGCTGCAGCTAAATAAGGGAGGGGGGAGTAAAGGAAATGAGGTCTGAGAGATCCCGAGTGGGGGCGAGGGGGAGGCAGATGCTGTGGGGCCTTGCAGGGTAGTGAGGATGACCCAGGGCGACTAGCCCAAGGCACAGAAAGGAAACACACCCAAATTTGAGTTTCCTTCTCTTCCCTCTTGAACCTGCTCCTCCTGCCCTAATTTCCACCTTAGCCAATGGCACTTCTATTCCTCCCCTCCACCCACCATGGCTGCAGCTGGTTACCTAAACCCAAACCCCAGAAACCCTGAACTTCTCCTTTTCCCTCCACTATCAAGCCACACGGTTCTCCTTCTCCCTTATTCTTCAAATCTACCCACCGCTCCCTCTGCCCCTCAGTCCCATAGGACAAGTCCTTTCTTCTCTGGTACTGCTGTGGGGGCCCAAAAAGGGAGCCCTAATTTGAGCCATCTGTGTGTAGAGGAGGGTGGGATGGGGAGGAGGAAGTGCCAGGCTGACTCCGGCAGGACCCCTCCCCCAGGCCCATCTCCCGAAACAACAAAAGCAAACACAGAGCCCTGACATGGTGCCAAATATCTGCTATTAAAGGTACAGCAGTGCTAGGAGGTGGGTGTTGTTACCATCCTCATTTAATAGACAAGGAAAATGGAGGCACTGAGAAGTCAAGTAGCTTGGCCAAAGTCACACAGCTAGCAAGTAGCTGACCTGGGGTACGAACCCAGGCAATCCTGCTCCCTAGTCTGTGCTCAGCTAATGAGGGTCTGCTCTGCTCATGTCCCGTCTAAGGAGTCACTCGCTCCTTGGCACCAGGTGATTGTTACTGCATAGGAAGGTAAGCCCACAGCTGCCTGGTTATTCCAAGAAGAACCCAAATCCTAGAATTTGTATATGAAATACCCAACTTTCTGAAATGATGACTCACATTTGTTTAAAACTATACAGACTAAATAAAATACATCTGTGAGCTAGATTTGGCCCATGATCCATCACTTTGCAACCTTTGAGATGCAGAGTTTCTCTGCTTTGCATAAGCCATGGGAAAATGGAGGGAGAATACTTTTAACAGGGGTTGCCATTGTTCCTCTGGCTTCTCACTGCTGTTCTTTTCATTTGGGAAGTTTATGATCCTAGAAGCCCCGATGTCTACAATCTGGGGTGGGGGGGACTCCCCTTATTTTACCAACTTAGAATTTTTACTTACGCTCAGATTCGCCTGCTCCTGGTTCCCAACTGACTCACCCGCAGGAAGGGCTGGCAAGTATCAGAAGCAGAAGAGACCCAATTTGCCCCCAATTCCTTTCTCCATTTTTTAAAACCCTAGGGCAGAAGGTGAGGGGCTCAGAGTCCCCCTACTCCCACCTGCTTTACTTCTCAGACCAGGAACTATGTCCCTAGGTTGCTGAGCAGGGATGTGCCCCGAAGTCCCCTGGCTTAACACCTTCCCTTCTCCGATGCCCAGAAGTTTGGGCGCAGTTTTTCCGTGGCTGGTTCCCAAACTTCTCTCCAGAGGGGTTCTCTCTCAACCGAAAGTAGCAACCCTCCCATTTTTACCTTTACACAATCTCATCATCGCCAATTTATCTTCATAACACTCTGTGAAATGATACTGTCTTCCACTCTAGCGTGTCAGCCCTCTGCACCCCTTGTTTCCAGAATTCTCCCTGACCCGCGTGGTCCCCCTTGCCAAAACGCACTCCGCCGCTCCCGAACGCGACGCCTCCTACAGTGCTGCGGCCGTGAGCTCCCCCTGCAGGCCAAAAGGCGTCACTGCCCCAGCCCGGCGCAAACACCAAGACCCCTCACAGGACCCGGGACGGCTTTATTCCGGAGGGCGGGAGCAGGGAGTGGCCCAATCGAGGGGGGCGTGGTCAGCGCCTGGGGCGTATGGGTTGGTGGGCGGGGTCTAAAGGGAGCTGCCAGTAAGGAGGGCTTGCAGTTCAGCGTCTGTGGGGTGGGCGTGTTCCAGGACTGAGGGCGTGGCCCGCCGTACGTCTGCGGG
The DNA here is from genome assembly GCA_028533885.1 of Nasua narica. Taxonomy (NCBI): domain Eukaryota; kingdom Metazoa; phylum Chordata; class Mammalia; order Carnivora; family Procyonidae; genus Nasua; species Nasua narica. Next base: position 5,721,344 of record CM052808.1, on the reverse strand, counting down.
AGGGCGGGGCCTCGGTGGGTCGGCTGGGCCCGCAGAGACTACATGCCCCGCAGGATACCGTTGGTCTCCAAGTCAGTGAGGTTTCCCCGCAGGTCCTGCTCCTCCTCGAAAGCTTTGAACAGTGAGTTAAAGTTGCCGGCTCCAAAACCCTGGAGCGGGAGAGAGAAGGTGAGCTTCGGGCCTAGAGAAAGCCAACCGTGCTCCCCTGCCTGGCGTCGGGGGTTGGGGGGATGGGGGGGTCGCTGGTACCTGGTGGTTGTGGCGCTGGATGACTTCCAGGAAGAGCGTGGGCCGATCCTGCATGGGCTTAGTGAAGATCTGCAGGAGGTAGCCTTTCTCGTCGTAGTCTACCAGGATTTTCAGCTCCTAGGTAGGAGACGGGAGGCTGGGTTAGAGAGGCAGCTGGCCCACTCTCCAGCTGGGCATGGTGGAGTCTTTAGAAGGTCCGTGAGAACTCCTGCACCCGAGAGCCAAGAAAAGACCCCATTGTCCCGCAGTTCCAGACACCTCCAAATAGATCCCTAAATTTTCTGGTTACCACCTGCCCGCCACAGTCCGTGTGTAAGCCCTCGAGGCTGTCCTGGATCACGCCAGTGGCCTCTACACAGGGCCCCCTGCTTCTGTCTTGCCTCCTTACAATCCATCCTCTCCATAGACACCCCAAGGGATCTTTTAAAAATCAGATCATGTCGTTCCCCTGTTTAAAATCCTCCAGTGGAAACCAGAACCCTCCTGTTACTGGTGGAATGTAAAATGGTTACAGCCCCTGGGGAAAACTATCCAGTCCTCAAAAGGTTAAACATAGGGTTTCCTATAACCTGGCAGGTCCACTCCTAGGTATAAATCCAAGAGAATTAAAAACATAGGTCCACACAAAAACTTGTTTACAAATGATTACAGCAGCATTACTCACAATAATAGCCAAAAAGTGGAAACAACCCAATGTCCATGAACTGATGGACAAGAAAAATGGGATAGACCCACACGATGGACGGTGATAATTTAGCCATAAAGAGGAAGGGAGCACTGACACCTGCTACCTTACCTGGATTCACCTTGTAAACATGATGCTCAGTGAGAGAAGCCAGACACAAAAGATCCTATAGTGCATGAATCCAATTATATGACATGTTCAGAATAGGCAAATCTATAGAGACGGAAGACAGATGAATGCTTGCCTAGGGCTGCGGGGAGCGGGGGGCACGGAGGGACTGGGAGGTGATGAGGGGTGTGAAGTTTCTTTTTAGGGTGATGAAAGTGTTCTAAAATTGATTTTGATGATAGCGGCACAACATAGTGAATAGCTAAAAGCCACAGAATTGTGCGCTTTATTTTTTTTAATTTTTTAAAAAGATTTTATTATTTGAGAGGGAGAGGGAGAGAAGGAGTGGGGGAGGGGCAGAGAGAGAGGGAGAAGCAGACTCCCCGCTGAGCAGGGAGGCCGACTGGGCAGCTGAGCTGGGACCCCGGCATGGGGCTTGATCCCGTCCTGGAACCTCAGGATCATGACCGGAGCTATAGGCAGACATTCAGTTGACTGAGGCACCTGGTGCCCTGAATTTAAAAGAGTGCCTTATATGTTATGTGACTTTTATACCCATAAAGTTGTTAAAAACAAAAACAAAACACCCCCAAACCAAACCAAGCCAAAACAAAATCTTCCAGTGGTGTCTGACCACAGAAGAAGAAAATCCCAAATCCTAAAGAGCCTATAAGAGGAATCAGCCCCTGCCTATCTCAGTGACCTAGGCCAGTCCTCAAACACTTCCTTTCATCCCTTCTTGCCTTCGTTCTGTTCCTCGGACACTTGGAGCTTGCTCCTGACTCACGTTCTTTGTGCTTGCTCTTTCCTCCACCAGGACTGTCCTTCCCCTAGCCCTTCACACACCCATGTCCTTATTGTTTAGAGTTCCCTGAAAAGTCACCTCCTCGGAGAGGCCCTCCCAGATCACCTCTGGTGAAGTAACCCCAGGTGGCTCTCTGTCATAGCCTGTTTTAATTTTTTGCACAGAACCAACTCTCTCTCTGACAGTGTTTGTGTTTTTATTTATTTGCTTGTCATCTGTCTCCCCACCAGTCTCTCAAGTCCCATGATCACAGGGGTCTGGTCTGGTTTTCCTTTTGTGACCCAGTGCCTGATGCAGGGGAGAGGCTTAGACAGTATTTGTAAGATGAGGTGGAACTCCAGGATCCTGCACTAGCCTCACCTCCAGGACATCAATGCTCTCCTTCACTTGGATCTTGGCCGACTTGAGCTTCTCCCGCAGTTGTTTGTAGTATGTTGATGGAACAGCCAAGAACTCCATGCCTCTCTCTCTCAAGTGGCGAATCTGTCTCAAGGAAGGGTTAGGGTCAATCTCCTCTCTCCATGCGCAGCAACCCCAGCCAGGAGCAGGCAGAGGCCCTATCCTAGTTTCCCCTGCCGGCCAGGAGGCATCCCCGTGCATCCATGCCCTTCCAGGCCCATCCAGGCCCATCCAGGCCCTTCCACGCCTGGGCCGTGTGGGCCCAGTGAGAAGAACAGCCCTCGCTAACGGTTGCGGAATTCTCCTTATGTGCCTGCTCGAGCGCTTTCCGTGTATTGCCTCATTATGTCCATGCAGTCACTTTTTGAGGTATCTGGACAATTAGTATCCCCATTTCATAGCTGGGGAAACTGAGGCATCAAGCGATTAAATATCTGTTCTCAGCATAATAGAGTGATTTTATTTAAAAACACAAGTCAAAGCATGTCACTCCTCTGCTTACCCCACGGTGTCTTGTCTCAGAGTTACATTCAAAGCCCTCACCATCTGTCCTCACTCCCACCTTCTGACCTCATCTCCTAGCCCCTCGTCCTTGCTTATTCTGTTCCAGCCATATGGATCTCCTTCAGCCTTCCTCCGCCCTGCCTGTTGCTTCTGCTTGGGGCACTTTTCCCGGGTGTCACATGCTTCCCTCCTTCCAACTTTGTGTTCTCAGATGTCTCCTTCTCAGTGTGGCCTTTCACGACCGTCCTGTTTAAATGTACAGTGTCCTTCACCTTCCCTCTCCCATCGCCCTGCTTGGTTTTCCCCCAGAGCACTCACACCATCTAATAAATGTATTTTCCCTGTTTTATTTTCTGCCAAACAGAAAACAAAAATTAGAGCAGAGACTATTGTCTTTTTTTTTTTTTTTTTTGAGACTATTGTCTTGTAGGCTCATGCATCTCAAGTACCTAAAAGGGAGCTTGGCATATAGTAGGCACCCCATACACATCTGGTTAGTGGGCGAATGAATGGATGAAGTTGCCAAGGTCATGCACTGAATTCTCAGTTAGGCCAGGATGGAATGGGGCAGTCAGGCTCGCGTCCACTCTGATATATGGTTGCCTTAGGAATAGGCTGGTTCCGCAGACTCAGCACATTTAACTGGGTTCACAGGACCTAATCGACATTACAGCCTAATATCCTCATTTTCAAGGTGAGGCAACTGAAGCCCAGAGAGGGGGCTAAATTCCCGGGGGACACACAGCAAGTCACTTGCAGAAGTAGGACTCGAATCTAGGCTTTGTCTTATTCTGGCACCTGCTACTTGTAAAGCCAGCAGTGTTTCTGTCTGCAGAGAAAGGAAACTCTCTCGGGTGGGAATGTGCTCGCCCTTGAGTGGCAGGAACCAGTCAGAGAGCCCAGTCGGCCACATGGGCTGGCGAAGGGGGCCTAGGATTGCCGTTACCTGCGCCCCCACTCTCTCCTCCATTTTACAGAGATTGGCTCTGGAGCTAGATGAAAGGTGAATTAGGACCAGGAATGAGCTTCTTACCGCTGTGATGATGTCTTGGGTCTTGAGAGCAATGTGCTGGACCCCAGCGCCCCCATTATAGTCCACATATTCCTGTGGGAGGAAAACAAGGCAAACATGGTCATTGGCTCCTGTCACCCAAGCTCTTCCCTGCTTTCTTCTTCCCCAGCCAGGCCCTTGGCGTCCAGGGAAGGCCCCACCTGGATCTGGGACTTCTTCTTCCCCGGGGCTGGCTCATTAATGGGCATCTTGATGGACTCCTCGTAATTGGCCACCACGATGGAGCGCAGAGAGCTGTATTCTGTGTGCACCTGCGTGTCATCCACGGACCAGAACCGGTGAAACTGCAGATTCTTAAGGTACCTATGGGGTGGCCGTAGGACACGTTGGCTCTGCGTGCCCGCCAGGGACTGGCTCCTTGCCCCGACTTCCACCTTCCGGAAGGTGGAAGGTTGTCCCCCAAGCAGGCTCCAGAAAGGAACCTCCATTCACCTCACGCACGGTACACCTGTACTTTGATTCGTGAAGTGTCTTGTAACAAGACCTGTGTGGTAGGGCAAGGGCCCCTGAGAAGGGGGCCTGCTTCTCATTTGCACAAGGGTACCATTGGGGTAGTGACAGACTTCCTCCAGATCTCCCTGGACTGTGACACCCTGGGTGCCAAGCTTCCCCAAGAGTCTCTGAGGGATGACTCGTGGCTCCCTTTGAGCCTTCAAGCCTCTGGTCCTCAGGGAACAGATAGCCCAGGGACATAGGCTAAGCTCCCTCTCGCTGTGCTCCATTTCCCACTCAGGTGTCCTGAGAAAAGAACTGGGGAGCGGGCCTATCTCCTCTGCAGTGAGGGGTCGGGCCAGGGACTCACCACTCGGAGGCAGACACCATCTCCTGATCAGGCTGGTTTCCCACAATGTGGTCAATAATCTCGAGACTGCAGCTAGGCCTGGGTGGGGGAAACCCGGGGGGGAGGGAAGCCGTTAGGGGGTGAGGCCGTGGCTACTTCCTACGTCCTCCCCTCCCCACAGTAATAGCTCACTGTGACGTCGCGCCTACTAGAGGCACCTTGCTGGTGTCAACTCGCTCACTGTTACAACCCATTGTGTGGATGGGGAACTGAGGCAGAGAGGAATAAAGTAACTACGAAGGTTAAATAGCTAGGAAACGACAGAGCCCGAGGGTGCCTGGGTGGCTCAGTCGAATACCTTCAGCTTAGGTCATGATCTCAGGGTCCTGGGGTTGAGCCCCGCAGCGGGCTCCGTGCTCCCGTGCTCCCCAGGGAGTCTGCTTCTCCCTCTGCCTCTGCCCCTCCCCCCTGTTTGTGTGTGCACTCTCTCTCTCTCTCTCTTTCAAATAAATAAATAAAAGCTTTAAAAAACCAAAATGACAGAGTCAGGGTTTGAGCCCAAGCAGTTGGTTCCAGAGCCTAGGTGCTTACTTAGCCTCTGTGCTGCCTCGTCAGGCTACCCCTGGGGACCCTCAGGTGCTCCCCAGCAGCCTCCCAGAGAAGCTCAGAGATGCCCAGTCTGCATGGAGGACCAGGCATCGCTCTCCACCCCCCACTGCACCCCCGCCCCTAGCCCGAGGGGCACTCACAGCTTGGAAAGTAGGGGGTCCACAGATGCTGGGGCCTCGAATCCAGGCAAGAACCGGCCAGTATAGTTCATCTTTTCCACCAGGGTGTGCGTGGTGTCCCCATACTATGGGCGGAAAACAGCCCGGCTTGGCCCCTGAGACCCCATCCCTGCCGAACTCGTGGTGCCCACACAGTTCCGAGCCGGGTCTGACCCTAACTCTCTATGGGATCTTGGGTACGTCACTTCCCCTCTCTGAAATGCATTGCAATCTGTCGTTTGTTTGGGACTTTTCTTTGACAGTTCGCCTGCCCCACGGGGCCAGAATCTCTGTGAGGGCCGAGTCAGTGTTTTGCTCATCATGGGATCCTCAGCATCTAGGGTACGGTCCGGCTCACTGGAGGTGCTCCCTACCAAGGTGTTGACTAAGTGAGAATGATGAGGGCTTTGGCTCAGATGATATCACAGGGTTCTGGGGCGCCTGGCTGGCTCTGCTGGTAGGGTTTGAGACTCTGGATCTCTAGGTTGTGAGTTCAAGCCTCACGCTGGGTGTAGAGATTACTTAAAGCATAAAATCTAAGGGGCACCTGGGTGGCTCAGTTGGTGAAGCAATTGGCTCCTGATTTCGGTTCAGGTCATGATCTCAGGGTCGTGGGATCGAGCCCCGTGTTGGGCTCCATCCTCAGCACTGAGTCGGCTTGAGATCCTCTCTCTGCCTCTCCCTCTGGCCCTCCCCGCCCCCAATAAATAAATAAAATCTTTAAATAAGGTATTTTTTCTAAAAAGGGGGGTTTTTCCAATCATCTTAACAATCTTTCAGTTGTATTTAACCTTGAGGAGGTGGGACCTATGATCGTCTCCATAGGACAATAACCCAGGCGTGGGAATCTTCGCTGGGTGTCTGAGATATGCGAGGCGCTGTTCTAAGTGCTGGGCATGAATGACCTCATCTGAGCCTTGCAGTGACCCTGGACGGGGTTATTGCTGAAGACAAGGTTCAGTGGCACGTCGCAGGCCACACAGATGGTCCAGCCGCAGTCCTTGCTCATTTCAGTGGAGTCCCAGAGAGGAGGAGTACTTTGCCCAGAGTCAAATTGCTAGAGCAGGGTAGGGCTTCCCCGGACCCCACTCACCCCCTTCTTCAAAGCCCTCATCCTCAGTTTACATTTTACATCCCTGTGCTATCATTACCAGCCGCACCCCTCCCTCCCCACCCCCGCCCCATCCACAGAGGACGAAAGGAAGCACCAAGGGGGGGCCTGGTAGCTCCCATCAGCCTCTGCACACTGGCCAAGCCTTATAGGCAGTCCGACTTGAGGGAGGGTGTCTGCGTCAAGGCACCAGGCTGGGATGGCATGAGGGGGCGGGGGCGGGGGATGGGTGTGGGGGACCTGGGGTCTCAGGGGAGCTGACAGCACGAGGGTAGGGGCACCGAAGCGAACTCACCGTCTGCAACACGGCCAGTTTCACCTTCCCAAACTTATCTTGCTCTATCCAGGGCTCCCGCACGATTTTGGCTCCCTGTTCCCGGGCTTTCTGCAGAGAAGATGGGGTAGGGAGGATGGGGTAGGGAGGTAGTGCTGGGCCCCCCCGGAGCCCTGGCTGGCCGCTCCCCGCCTCGGGCTGCCGCTGGCTCCTCCAGCTTTCCCAGCCCCAGGCACGAAGGACAGCCAACGTCAGCTGCTGCCCCTGACACCCGTGCCTTGTGCCTGTTTGGCAGATAGGGAAACTGAGGCCTAGGCCCAGAGTTGGGGCTTCGAGAGACAAACCAGGTGGGGTTGGGGCTGTGTCCCACCTCTGCTAACCTACTCTGGCCCTTCCCCCTCTCCAGTCCTCACCTTCCCCATCTGTAAACCAGGCCAGGACCCCCAGCCGGCCCTCACTGAGCACCTACTTTGTGTCAGACCCTGCAGGGGGCCTTCCTCAGCATGGCTCACGTATTTATGCAGCAAAACCTCACTGCATGGCTATGCCTATCACATTTCAGGCATTGGTGAAGGTATTTACCAAACTCCTCCTTCCTCCTAGCAACATTACAGGAAAGGTACTGTTCTTTTCCCCATTCTATAGGTGACGAGATATGTAGGCACAGAGAAGTTAAGTCATTTGCCCAAAGTTTCACAGTAATGAGATTCAGACCTGGGCGGTCGGCCTCTGGTTTCTATGCTCTGAACCTCTGAGCTGCTTCTTGAATACGGTGTTTGTTCAGAGTCCTGCTCAAGAAGTGGCAATTATGGTCTCATGTCCTCTCTGTCCAGCTCGGTGAGGTAGGCGCTGTGGTAGTCCCCATTTTACAGATGTGGAAACTGAGGCTCAGCGAGAGGGCTTGCAGCTAGGAAGGGCCAGGGCATCCTTGGATCTCAGGTGTGCGTGACACCGGTGTCTGGGCTTTTCACTCCAACACGACAGGCCCTCCGGCCCCAACCCACGGGGCTCCCTGCAGCAGGCAGAGGGCAGCCCAGGTGCGCGCTCACCTGCACGATGTAGTCACAGTCTTCCACCTCAAACGCGATGTCCTTCACTCCGTCGCCGTGCTTTACCAGGTGGTCACCCATCTCTGTGGCCGTTAGGGGGGTCATGGCGCTGGAGTCTTGGGTCCCTCACCTCGACTGTCAGCCTCTGGGCTCCATCTCCTTCTAGCTGGGGAACCCTCCCTGAACCCGACCCCCTCCCTTACCTGGAGCCCCCCCAAGCCTCCCCGGAGCCCCCCACCTGAGCCCCCCCATGATAACGAGTCTTCATCCCCTGGCACCCTGAAGCCCCTGGGGCTCCTCACCTTTGTTCCAGGGGTTGAGGGCAGAGGAGAAGATGAACACAATCTAAGGCACAGGAGGGAGGAAATGGAGCTGGTGGGTCAGGCCAGCTTGTGGAGGGACCCCCATCCCCTCCTCCCTGCCCACCTGTGAGACCCCCCCTGGGGCATTTGGATGAGATCACCCCTCCCAGCCAGGAAGGACTCCTTGAGCCTGAGTTCCATCCCCTTCTCTGCCTCAGCTTCTCCTCTGAGATGAGCTCTTGCTCGGGCCGCCATGGGAGAAGGCCCCAGGGTTCCCAGGGATCGGGGCACTAGTCAGACTAGTCAGATGTTTGAGGCCTCTGTCAACTTCTCCCAAACATCTGTGAGGCCAACATTGGGCCAGGCCGAGAAGGAGGCGAAACTAAGGTCCCTGTGGTCTGTTGTACAAAGGTGCCAAAGGAGGGGCCGGCGGGGGCTCTCAGCATCTGCTCCCTTAGCCTCGCCAGACATCCTGGGAGAGAACCAGGTGGGCCTGGAGAAAGGGCCTCCTGGTCTACTTCACCCAGAGGCACCAGGGCCCTTGGGAGGCTCAGAGACCAGCAGGGGCAGAGAGGCTGGCCTCTTCGGTGATTGGGGTCCCAGGGTGGGGACTCACCTTGCCTTGCTTGATCACGTGGCTGACTACCTCCCGGGAACCCGTCTCCAGGCCCTTGTAGGCTAGTGGTTCAAAGCCCATCTTGTTGCAGTAGAATGATGCAGCCTGAATCACAGAGTTGCAGTGGGGTTCCTGAGGACCAGCCTGGGGGACCCCCCAGTTAAAGCCTCCAGTCCCCATCAGCCCATCTGCCCTGTTGCCCCAGGGAAGAAAGGCGGGTCCCTGGCCCTTTCCAGCATCAGATTGAGTTTCCTGCTGGGGTCCGAGGCCTTGATTGTGTAATAGGGATCTAAAGAGCGTCTGTATTTCTGGGATGGTCCCAACGCTGGCCCTGACCCTCCCCACACAGGGGCCAATCACGGGCCCAGCCGGGGACCCGCCTTGTCCAGGAGGCCCTCTGGCCTGCCCTCTGGCCCGCCCTCTGCCACTCTATTAACTGGGCCCAGCTTTTACCTGCTTGGCGTTGCCAACCCAGAAGGTCACGGAGTGGAAATGGAGGAATCGGCCTTTCTCGGGCTGCAGGAGGAGAGAAGGGGGAGAGGCTAAGTCTCTGGAATTGGGTCTAGGAAAGTGTGGATGGAGAGGTGTCCCCTAACCGCTTTCCTTTTTTTTTTTTTTTAACCGCTTTCCTTGTCCCAGCCTTAATTCCAAAACTGAGAAGCCAAACACCCTGCAGCCTTACCACGCCTCAAAAGAGCTTTCTCAGGGAGAAATTGACTCCTGGGTGTTGGGGATCGGGAAGCCCCCTTGGGAGGCCTGCCCAGATTTCACAGAGGGGAACCGCTGTGTGCTACAGCAACATGGATTTAAGTTAGGCCTTTGAAAGAATTTCCAGGGTCACCTGCCGGGCTCAGTCAATAGAGCGTGTGACACTTGTGAGTTTGAGCCCCACATTGTGGGTAGAGATGACACGTTAAAAAAAAATCTAGGGGCGCCTGGGTGGCTCAGTGGGTTAAAGCCTCTGCCTTCAGCTCAGGTCATGATCTCAGGGTCCTGGGATCGAGCCCCACATCGGGCTCTCTGCTCAGCAGGGAGCCTGCTTCCTCCTCTCTCTCTGCCTGCCTCTCTGCCTCCTTGTGATCTCTCCCTCTCTCTGTCAAATAAGCAAACAAAATCTTAAAAAAAAAATCTAGAAAGAACTCTTAGACAGGATTAAGAGATTAGCAGGAATTTAAGAAGAGGTAAAGGTTTTCTTTGGAATGCCAGGTTGAGTCCAGCTCAGTCTTGGGGGGACAGTGGGAGAGGGCAAGCCGAGATGAGGGCGAGCATCTTGGGACATCATGTACCCACTGAAGTTCCTTTTCTGCTCTTTGCTGACATCCCAGTCTCCCAGGGCCCTGACCCCACATTTCCCCTCCTGCTTACCTTCTTCCCTTTGTCACTGTAAGTTGTCTAAGGAGAAAGAAAAGGACAGTAAGACTTGGAAGCTCAGACCCAAGGCGCTTCTAGAAGTCTCCCTGTAGATCATCATGGGGGAGGCTGCTGTGCCCCTAGGCAGGCCCTTACCATGGTTGATCTTGGTCACGCTTCCTGCTCTGAGACTGGGACGAGAGGCCAGGGGAGCGCTGGATGGAAGTATTTAACAAGGAGCAGATCCCGCCCCTGACCTCCTGGCCTTCCTAGGGATGGGCGGGAGCTGAGCCAACCCTGGAGGCTCCTAGGCTTGGAAGCCTCTGATCCAGCTGCAGCCTAAGTGGACAGGGTGATGTTGTCAGGCCCAGAGAAGGGGAGTGACTCCCCAGGGCCGCTAGCCACTGGGGCAGAGCCCAGGCAGAGAGCCAAGGGCGCACTCCAGGACCCCGGGTCGGGACTGTGATCTCTGCCCTGCAGAATCCAAAGTTCAGAAGTCAAGGCCAGACTGAGTGCATTGGCGGCTGTTGAGGGATTAAGGAGAAATTAGGGACTGGTCTTGAAGCCTTGTTTGCATAGGAGCATGTGGTTTATAATTAGGTAAAAGGGTTGTGCGCCGGGGCACCTGGGTGGCTCAGTGGGTTAAAGCCTCTGCCTTCGGCTCAGGTCATGATCTCAAGGTCCTGGGTTTGATCCTGCATCGGGCTCTCTGCTCAGTGGGGAGCCCACTTCCCCCTCTCTCTCTGCCTGCCTCTCTGCCGGCTTGTGATCTCTCTCCTCCCTGTCAAATAAATAAATAAAATCTTAAAAAAAAAAAAAAGGTGTTTTTTTTTTTAAAGAAACCCCCCCCCTTTAAAAAAAAAAAAAAAAAAAAGAGGCCCAGGTCTGGGGATTTGAATTCTGGACCCACTACATACTATGTGACTGGGCAAAGTCACGGAAGCCCTCTGAGCCTCAGTCTCCCCATATGTAAAAGGGAAACAATAATAGTATGTTTGGGAGTAAGTGAGATAAAGCCGGAATCTTTGGAGTAGAGCCCAGCATACGGGAAGGTCTCTGTTAATGTTGGTTATGATTACTTACGCCTCTTCAGGGCTTTGGGCAATGGATGGAGAACAGGGGTCCTTGGGGTTGGCACAGCCTGAGTAATGGGAAAGAGGTTATGGCCCTGCCCCCTCCCCCAGGTTCTCAGTATCTGCAGGGTGGGGGGAAGGGAGAGCGGACAGCTCTGGGGGGAATGCCGGGGCTTTCCCAGCAATGCCACACCTGAGTCCTCAGGTCTTACATTCCTAAAAGGTGGAATGGTGACTGACTGCTGGTCAGCCATGGCATTCACCTGAGGGTTCCAGGACAAACCCCTGCTGCTTGCTCTACCCCAGTCCCCAGAAACTGTTGCTGAGCCATCTTGCCCTCTTTCCAGGGAATTGACTTTTCAACTATCGTCATTGCCTGGAAACTTTTTCCAGTCTCTGATAGTTACAGTCTTGGCCTATGACTGTGTTATGACCCTCTGTCCTCTTGCATCACTTGGGTTCCCAAAATGTCCTGTTCCACCCCCCCCCCTTTTTTTTAAATACAGAAAACAGATTGGCATGTCTAGTAATGACTTCAAGGATCAGTTGGTCCCACATTGCCATATTTCGGATGAGAAAAAGTAACAAGCAGCAAGAAAGTGCCTGAGGCCACTCTCTTCCTTCTTTCTTCCCTCCCATGCCTTTTACTCCCCGCCAAGGAGCAGAGAGGGGCTTGTGCCAGGGAAGACACCCCCCCCCAACTTCCTGCCTTCCTTGGCAAACCCCACCAGGCCCTCTGAGCCGCTCTCAAGTTGCTTGTCTTCCCAGGAAGCCCTGTGGGTCCTTCCCAGCAGCAGGTCTGAGGTTCACCTAAGCTCTGCCGCTTTAGCCAGCAACCCTGGAGGCCGAACCTCCAGGATGGTTGGAGAACTTTCCCAGGCCACACAATGAGCAAGGGACATCGTAGAGCTGGAATGTGAACTGGGTTATTCTGATTCCCAAGACCACCCTTCTAATGGCCGCACTGCCTTCTGTACACATCGGAGATGTTGACATTCCCACCGGACAGATGGGGAAACTGAGGCCCTGGAGAGGCGAACGTGGGTCTCGAGATTGCCAAGCTGGGAAGAAGAGAGACCCAGACCCTGGCCTATTTGCTTCTGAAGTTGGGTCTCATTCCACCAGTCCAGACAACTTCCCCCAGCTTCTCCCCTCTGTTTTCTGGGCAGGTCTGGAGGCTGGCCAGGCAGTCCCACGTCCTTATTCCGCCCCTCCTGGGGGTGCCTTGCCAGCCTGCCCTCAGCGTCCTCCTCAGCCCCCTGGATCTGGGTTTCCAACTGTGAAAGTGGCATGGAGGTAGCCCAGAATGGAGCTTACAGGCCAGAAGCTTCCACCGGGGAGAAGGACTCGGTGCAGCCCTCTCAGCTTCCCAGGTGAAAAGGAACATCCTGTCCCTTTGTTCACAGTGGCCAACTTGAATCCCCGCTCCTAGAGCCTGGCCTGGCTGGTGTCCTAGGCACATAGTCAATGTTTACCGGATCAAAGGAGCAGATTATCTGCAGCCTCAGAGTGCTGAAGGCAGGCGAGCGGCATGCTGGCCAGGGCTGGTGGCTCTGTCCTACCCCCTGGACTTTGCTTCCAGAAACACTGTGGATCTCAGTCACACTCTGGATATACTCGTAGGTGCCTCTTCCAGCGGCTGGCAGAAACGGGGGAGGGAGAACCCGCAGGGTCCAGTCTCTGGAGCCCCTGTGTTCCCTCCTAGATTCTCCTTCTCAGGCTGGGCCGGGTAGGATAACAGGTGGCCCAGCGTGGCTCTCTCTGCTCTTTGCTCCCGAGTTGCCACCTTCTGTCCAACCTGAGCTGGGAGCTGGGTGGGTCCTACAGACCTTGCTCGTGGTGCCCTCTCTTCAGAGGGGCTCTTAAGACCCATCCTCCACTGAGCCCTGGTGTGCAGAGAGGGGGGAGCCCGGCAGGCTCGAGGCTGCTGTTCATGGAGAGGCCTGCTTGCGAGGTTGGGCCTCGGCTGGTGCTGAGAAACTTGGATTTCAGGAATCTCATTTGCAATGAAATTAAAGGAGAAGAAATTTTTTAAATGCCTTCGTATTTCATAGCTATTATATTTAGATGTATGGTTAAAAGTGATGTAAAACTTCATATGCCTGTAATTTCATAATTGCCGGAGGGATTGTCCCAATCAGAGAGAGTCGAAAAAAAGAAACCAGAACAATCTTCTGTAACTAATGATTCTTACCATGATGTTTGCCTTTTAGAACTTCTACGGTGGGGGGAAAGACAACTGAGAAAGAGGAGCAATCTCTAAAGGGAGATACACTTTGAGGCTTGAAAAAGCAGTTTGTTTCGTTACTAGTGAGCTCTTGTGAAATTGCCTGTCTGACCGTTAGCGGCATATCTTTGAGGGGCTCTGAGACCAACATGACAGAAAGGGTTAGGAAGGCTGTCTGGTGTGGCTGCAGCGGAAGAAAAGCCAGAGCCTCTCCCCGCTCAGCTTTAGGGAGGTGTAACTAACAAATAGATGTAGCCTAAGGAAACCTGCCTATCATTAAGGTAAGAAGTAGCCTAAGGAAACCTGCCTATCATTAAGGTATACAATGTGATGTTTTGATACATGGTATATACACTGTGCAGTGTTTGCCACAGTCAAGCTAGCGAATGTATCCATCATCTCAAAAGGTTACCTTTTTGCCACTGACTTTTGGAGTCTCGAATTCACAGAGCCCAGATGCCTGGCCCTGCCTCCAAGCTGACACCTGTCGCTGTTTCAGCCCCATCGCAAGCTGTGTGGAGCTAAAATCCGGTAAAATCACTGCACCCGATGAGCTGGGCGGATTTGGGACCCCCCTCTGTGGAGCAGACGCTGTGAAAACATTATGGATGCCGCTGGACCGTCTGTTGCAGATGTCCGCCATGAAAGGTTTGCTTTCTGATGGCACAAGTTAAAACTCAGCTGCCGGTTGGCTATTTCTGGTGCAGACTCGTTGCCTTCTTAACTGTGATTCCCGCCCAAAGCGGCAGGTTGGGCGAGGACATGTCGCAAGGACTGTCACCCTCCCACCCACTCCGGCCGGATGGGGGATGTCTCACGGCTGTGGATTGTTGCATTTGACTTTTCCTTTAGCTGCAGTTTCCATCAGTGGATAGTCTGACTCTTCCTTCCTCACTTTCTCTTGGTACAGGCTCCTTAGTGGGGCCATGTGCTAAGTGCAACTGTCCCCGCCCCCCAAAAGACATTATCTTTTCTAGGGGCCTCACTAGACCCATGCTCAGGGTGAAAGGGATAGAGGGTTATATAAACCCATTTTGAACATTTTTGAAAAAGCAGGATTTTGCCCTAGTTCTTGAACCTAATGAGTCTTTCCAGATAAGTCACATAAAAAAAATTTTTTTTTCCTACGAAAATACTTTTGTCCTTCCCGACAAAGGTCTGGGTGAGGGTAGGGGGTGACTGAGAAAGAATTAAAGTTTTAGTTACTGAATGGGACATACTGATTTTTTTTTTTAAGATTTATTTATTTGTTAGAGAGAGAGAGAGAGAGAGACAGCATGAGCAGGAGGGGCAGGCAGAGAGGGAGAGGGAAAGAGAATCTCAAGCAGACTCCATGCCAAGCACAGAGCTCGACAACGGGGCTCGATCCTAGAACCCCGAGATCGTGACCCAAGCGGAAACCAAGAGTCAGACACTCAACTGACTGCACCACCCAGGCTCCCAATACTGATTTATTTTAACACCAGAGAAAAACAAAACCCCAGTACTAGGAGGCTCAGGGGAGGAGAGGAGAGAGCATTACTGATCTTCGTTTTTCAGAACTGTTCTGGAAGCTTCCCTTTCTTTCTGAATGAAACTCCCCCTTGCTGCCTTCCCAAGCAGCTTCTAGGTGGCTTCCTTCACTTAGCATGATGTCAAAGTTCATCCTTGTTGCAGCAAGTGTCATTTCTCTTCATGACTCCATATTCTATCAAAACACATATACGACATGTTATTTATCTGTTACTCTCAGTTTCTGGGCAGTTTCCCACTTTTTGGCTATTATGAATAAGGCTGCTGTGGATGTTTCCGTACAAGTCTTTCTCTTGGACGGACACCTAGGAGTGGAATTACTGGGTCACATGTAACTCTCTTTAACATTTAGAGGCACTGCCAAACTGTTTTCCACAGTGGCGGTGCCATCTACATTCCCACCAGGAAAGCAGGAGGGTTGCTTGCTTGTTTTCCACATCCTCACCAATGGTTGTTGGCTACTGTTTTGACTCAAGCCATTCCGGCTCTCCTGGAACTGATGCTTCAGTGTGGTTCCGATTTGCATTTCCCTCGTGGCTAATGACATTGATTTTTATGTGCTTATTGCCAATTTACATATCTTCCTTGGAGAAATCTCTATGCATATCCTTTGACTATTTTTAATTTGTATGACTTATTTTTTATTCTTTTTTTAAAGGATTTTATTTAATTATTCGAGTGAGAGAGAATGAAAGAGAAAGCATGAGTGGGAGGAGGGGCAGAGGTAGAGAGAAAGAGAGAGAGAAGCAGACTCCCCACTGAGCAGGGAGCCTGATGTGGGGCTCGAGTCTATCCCAGGACCCTGAGATCATGACCTGAGCCAAAGGCAGATGCTTAACCAACTGAGCCATCCAGGCACTCCTGTCTTTTTATTCTTGAGTTGGAAGATTTACTCCTATATTCTATAATCAAGTCCTTTGTCAGATAGATGATTTGCAGTATTTGTTCCCATTCTGTGGGTTCTCTTTTCACTTTCTTGATGGTGTCATTTGCAGCACAAAAATTGTAATTTATTTTATTTTTATTTTTTTAAATTTAAATTCAACTAATTAGCATATAATGTATTATTGGTTTCAGAGGTAGAAGTCAGTGATTCATCAGTTTTATATAATACACAGTGATCATTATATAATGTGCCCTCCTTAATGTTCATCACCCACTTACGCCATCACCCCACCCCCTGCCCCTTCAGCAATCCTCAGTTTGTTTCCTGTGGTTAAGGGTCTCTTATGGTTTGTCTCCCTCTCTGATCTCATCTTGCTTTATTTTTTCCTCTCCTCCCCTATGATCCTCTGTTTTGTTTCTCAAATTATACATATGAGTGAGATCATATCATTGTCTTTCTCTGATTGACTTATTTCGCTTAGCATAATACCCTCTAGTTCCATCCACATTGTTGCAAATGGCAAGATTTCATTTTTTTGATGGCCAAGTAGTATTCCATTGTATATATGGACCATATCTTCTTTATCCATTTATCCGTCATGGATGTCTGGGCTCTTTCTATAGTTGGCTACTGTGGACATTGCTGCTTTAAACATTGGGGTACACATGCCCCTTTGGATCACGACATTTGTATCTTTGGGATAAATACCCCGTAGTGCAATTGCTGGGTTGTAGGGTAGCTCTATTTTCAACTTTTTGAGGAACCTCCATACTGTTTTCCGGAGGGGCTGTACCAGCTTGCATTCCCACAACAGCGTTAGAGGGTTCCCCTTTCTCTGAATCTTCGCCAACATCTGTCATTTCCTGACCTGTTAACTTTAGCCGTTCTGACTGGTGTGAGGTGGTGTCTCATTGTGGTTTTGATTTGTATTTCCCTGATGCCAATTAATGTTAAGCATTTTTTCATGTGTCTGTTGGCCATTTGGAAGTCTTCTTTGGAGAAATGTCTGTTCATGTCTTCTGCCCATTCCTTGATTGATTTATTTGTTTTTTGGCTGTTGAGTTTGGCAAGTTCTTTATAGATTAGATACTGGCCCTTGGTCTGACATGTCATTTGCAAATATCTTCTCCCATTCCCTTGGTTGTCTTTTACTTTTGTCAACTGTTTCCTTGGCTGTGCAAAAGCATTTTATCTTGATGAAGTCCCAGTAGTTCATTTTTGCATTTGTTTCCCTTGCCTTTGAAGACATTTCTAGCAAAAGTTGCTATGGCTGAGGTCGAAGAGTTTGCTGCCTGTGTTCTCCTCCAGGATTTTTTTTAAAAGATTTTATTTATTTATTTATTTATTTATTTATTTATCAGCGATAAAGAGAGAGAGCACACAAGCAGGGTGAGTGGCAGGCAGAGCAGGCAGAGGAGGAAGCAGGCTCTCCACTGCGCCAGGAGATCAATGTGGGACGCAATCCGAGGACCTGGGATCATGACCCGAGCCTGTAAGGTTAGGTGAAGGCAGATGCTTTACCGACTGAGCCACCCAGGTGTCCCTCCTCTAGGATTTTGTTGGAGTCCTGTCTCACATTTACATCTTTCATCCATTTTGAGTCTATTTTTATGTATGGTATAAGGAAATGATCCGGTTTCCTTCTTCTGTGTATGGCTGTCCAATTTTCCATTTTTTAAAATTTTTTTTTCAAGATTTTATTTATTTATTTGACCGAGAGAGAGAAATCACAAGTAGGCAGAGAAAGAGGAGGAAGCAGGCTCCCCGACGAGCAGAGAGCCCGACGTGGGGCTCGATCTCAGGACCCCGAGATCACGACCTGAGCTGAAGGCAGAGGCTTTAACCCACTGAGGCACCCAGGCACCCCCAATTTTCCATTTATCGAAGAGACTTTTTTCCATTGACTACTCTTTCCTGCTTTGTCAAAGATTAGTTGACCATAGAGTAGAGGTTCCATTTCTGGGCTCTCTATTCTGTTCCATTGATCTATGTGTCTGTTTTTGTGCCAATACCACACTGTCTTGATGATTACAGCTTTGTAATAGAGCTGGAAGCCCGGAATTGTGATGCCTCCGGCTTTGTTTCTCTTTCAACATTTCTTTGGCTATTTGGGGTCTTTTGTGGTTCTATACAAATTTTGGGATTATTTGTTTCAGCTCTGTGAAAAAAGTTGATGGTATTTTGATAGGGATTGCATTAAATGTGTAGATTCCTTTAGGTGACATAGACATTTCCACAATATTTGTTCTTCCAATCCATGAGCGTGGAATGATTTTCTATTTCTTTGTGTCTTCCTTAATTTCTTTCATGAGTGTTCTGTAGTTTTCTGAGTACAGATCCTTTGCCTCTTTGGTTAGGTTTATTCCTGGGTATCTTATGGTTTTGGAGGCAATTATAAATGGGATCAACTCCTTAATTTCTCTTTCTTCCATCTCATTGTTAGTATATAGAAATGCAGCTGATTTGTGTGCATTGATTTTATATCCTGCCACTTTGCTGAATTCCTGTATGAGTTCTAAAGATTTTTGGGTGGTGTCTTTTGAGTTTTCCACATAAAGCATCATGTCATCTTCAAAGAGTGAGAATTTGACTTCTTCTTTAACTGATTTGGATGCCTTTTATTTCTTTTTGTTGTCGGATTGCTGAGGCTAGGACTTCTAGTACTATGTTGAACAGCAGTGGCGATAGTGGTCATCCCTGCCATGTTCTTGACCTTAGGGGAAAAGCTCTCAGTTCTTCCTCACTGAGAATGATATTCACTGTGGGCTTTTCATATATGGCTTTTGTGATATTGTATATGTTCCCCCCATCCCTCCACTGTGAAGAGTTTTAATCAAGTAAAACTGTTGTGCTTTGTCAAATGCTTTTTCTGCACCTATTGAGAGGATCATATGGTTCTTGTCCTTTCTTTTATTTATATATTGTATCACATTGATTGATTTGTGGATATTGAACCACCCTTGCAGCCCAGGAATAAATCCCACTTGGTCTTGGTAAATAATCCTTTAGTGTATGCTGGATCCTATTGGCTAGTATTTTGGTGAGAATTTTGGCATCCATGTTCATCAGGGATATTGATCTGTAATTCTCCCTTTTGGTGGGGTCCTTGTCTGTTTTGGGGATCAAAATAATGCTGTACTCATAGAAAGAGTTTGGAAGTTTTCCTTCCACTTCTATTTTTTGAAACAGCTTCAGAAGAATAGGTATTAATTTTTCTTTAAATGTTTGGTAGAATTGCCCTGGGAAACCATCCGGCCCTGGATTCTTGTTTTTGGGGGGAGATTTTTGACTACTGCTTCAATTTCCTTGGTGGTTATGGGTCTGTTCAGGTTTTCTATTTCTTCCTGTTTCAGTTGGTAGTTTACATGTCCCTAGGAATGCATTCGTTTCTTCCAGATTGCCTAATTTGTTGGCAGATAGTTGCTCAGAATATGTTCTTATAATTGTATTTCTTGAGTGTTGGTCGTGAGTTCTCCTCTTTCATTTGTGATTTATTTGGGTCCCTTCTCTTTTCTTTTTGATAAATCTGGCCAGGAGCTTATCAATCTTATTAATTCTTTCAAAGAACCAGCTCCTAGTTTTGTTGATCTGTTCTACTGTTGTTTTGGTTTCTATTTCATTGATTTATGCTCTAATCTTTATTAATTCTCTTCTCCTGGTTGGTTTAGGCTTTATTTACTGTTCTTTCTCCAGTTCCTTTAGGTGTAAGGTTAGGTTGTATATTTGAGACCTTTCTTGTTTCTTGAGAAAGGCTTGTATTACTATATACTTCCCTCTTAGGACTGCCTTTGCTGCATCCCAAAGGTTTTGAACAGTTGTGTTTTCATTCATTTCCATGAATTTAATTCTTCTTTAATTTCCTGGTTGACCTATTCAGTCTTTAGTAGGCCTCTTTAATCGTCATGTATTTGAATTCTTTCCAAATTTCCTCTTGTGATTGAGTTCCAGTTTCAAAGTGTTATGGTCTGAAAATATGGAGGGATTGATCCCAATCTTTGGTACTAGTCGAGACCTGATCTTAAAAAATACCTGCTTTGCTTAACGTTTTCTTAAGGAATCTCTAGATTGAACTTTTAATAGCCTCTTGAGGCCAAAAGGTACAGTACTTGTAGATTTGGGCAAATTCCTCTTCTCTAGGTGCCCAAAATGTCCTGAGGTTCATGCACCTGCCAGGAAGTGATATTCTTTGCTCATCTGGTATGGCTAGTGGGAACTCTGTAAACAACATATCAGGCCAACATTTCTTTCTTCCTTTTTTTTTTTTTAAGATTTAATTTATTTATTTGACAGAGAAGAGAGAGATCACAAGTAGGCAGAGAGGCAGGCAGAGAGAGGGGTAAGCAGGCTCTCTGCTGAGCAGAGAGCCCAATGCTGGGCTTGATCCCAGGACCCTGAGATGATGACCTGAGCTGGAAGGCAGAGGCTTTAACCCACTGAGCCACCCAGGTACCCCAGGCCACCATTTCCAACTGGTTTCACTAGCTCCATAAAGTCAACCTTGGTTCCTTAGAGCTGTCTGGTCATATCTGAGTCTATGCTTGTCTGTCTCAAATATGACATTCCAGTCAAAGCCTGGGTAAAATAACTAGTGCTTCCAATGGTGTCCTGTTACAAGGAGAATAGATTCTTATTGAACTTATGCAAATAATTGTAATTGCCATGGAAGGAAGAATACTCACTGAGAGTTTCTGAATTTTAGAGGGTTCAAATGGGAAGAAAAGTTAAATGTTTCAATTTGTTCATAAAGGGATATTTTATCATGATATTTCTGTATACCATGAATATCTTAAGAGAAAGTTTCGTTAATCTGAAAGAGCAAACATGAGAGAACTAGCAATGGTTCAAACAAGAGTCATAAAAACTATAATCATCTTCTTTAATTCATTCAGTCCTACATTATTAATGTTTGTCTTGTTTGAATGTAGCTTTCCCATAAGTTCTGGAGATTCTTACCCAGTTTGGTTTTATCATCTTAAAGATATCAAATACCTATATTTGTCACACACACAAAAAGTCCTTTTCATGAATCTCCTTGAAGACAAAACTCATTTTGCAAGAGCCTTGGAGCAAGAACTCAGAAATGGACTTGGATAAAAATCTGGGAGTTCAATATAATGCATCTGACAAGGAAATCCGGTTATTTTTGTGCCATCTGGCATTTTAATGGTTAGAATGTCAAGTGATGGCCCAATACCAGAACATATTAAAACCTTAGGGATTTAATGCAGTCTCTGAAACAGTTACCCATTCTGGCCACCTAAGGTGTATTGTTTGTTTGACAGTGCTCCTTCAAGGAATTTAACATACCAAATAAACTAGCCTAGTCAAAAAGACTTCATTTACAATTCAAATCTTAGGGAAGTTTGTTAAACCTCAGAAAATTTTAAGGCATATGTCTAAATAGAATTATAGATCATTATAAATTTTGAGAAGTTTTAATTTTAATCAAAGACCTAAGGACGAAACTAAAACACTTTTGTTTTCTGGATAAAGAAAAGGGATTAAAAAAAACCTTTGTTTACACTTTCTTATCAAGAGCAGACCCCTAATCCAAGAAAACTGTCTTTTTAACAAAGAGTAAAGCCGAATTTTAGTCTTATATCAGCATACTTTTAAAATCCATTCATTTCAATCTTAATCTGTCCTAACCACACATAAAATTTTTTTCTAAAGCCTTTCCTTCACAAACCTTCTATAACTTTCTTTTGCATTCAGATTTTGTCCTAAGCCTTTTCGATCTAACTCACCAGTCTCAATTTAGGACAGACTTTCTTTTTCCCTCAGCAAAATGTATGCTCACCTCTTATACCTTTCTTATACATCTCCTACTTTCTTACATAAAGAGTTGCTTTCTTTATCATTTCCATCAGTCTTAATTATATTCAGCAGAATTTTAACTCTTAGAAATCTTAGTCTCCAATGAATATGAAGTAGTAACCAATCATGAACTGTCTATTACAACAGGATTCTTTTGATTGGCAAATTTATGAATACACTTCATAATTTTTAGGAACATGCATTTTCCTAGTACAGTGTCTCAGGAAGGCACAAAGCATGTTTCCAACAGACCCAAGTATCTTTGGTTTCTCTGCAATAAGAAGCCAAAACCAGGTAAACCTTATGGTTTAGTAATTAATGTTTCCGTATTTTATCTTATTTGGAAAAGACTTAGATAGCCAATGAATTCAGCCCAATCTATAATTTAACTTAGCAGAAGTTCCAAGTTTCAGGTTACCAAAGATTCTCAAAGCTAACTTAGCAATTACCCAGGAGAACTTTATGAGATAGATAAAATTAACCATCATTTCTTAAAGCTTATTTATTGTTAGTAATCTCGACACTCAGCATGGGGCTTGAACTCACAACCCTGAGGTCAAGGGTCACATGCTCTTCCGAATTGAGCCAGCCAGGAGCAGCCCTCCCGCTTCCCTCCCCAGCCCATATCTTTTAAAGAGAAGTTAATTTATTTATTTATAAAATGGACCATTATTTTATTTTCTTTTTTTAAAGATTTTATTTATTTATTTGACATAGAGAGCACAAGCAGGTGGAGTAGCAGGCAGAGGGAGAGGGAGAAGCCGGCTCCCCGCTGAGCAGGGAGCCCGACGTGGGACTTGATCCCAGGACCCTGGGACCATGACCTGAGCTGAAGGCAGTCGCTTAACCAACTGAGCCACCCAGGCACCCTGGACCATCATTTTAAGCCATCTTTTTGCTGACAAATTGCAACAGAGATAAGGTGAGGTTATTAGACTTTAGCAAATCTTGGTTGAATGAAGCTTTTATAGTTCATGCTGATAACACTAAAGATATATCTATTTTAGTTACACCAACAAACTTAAATTAGCCTTAATACTCAGTGTGTTGCATCTGTGTCCACTAGAAGTTGATCAGTTTGTTCCCCGTTGTCAGTTTTTACCTGGGATACCCCTGGGAAAGTCTAAAGTGGGCAGTTTAAGTGCAGGAGAGCTGCTGGGCCTTCAGGGGACGGGAAAGACGATGGGATGGGATAAAGAGGGATCATCGGGAATGTCCTCAGGACCAGATGGGTCACGAAATCCAGTGAGACACATTCTGCAGTTTTTTGAGGGGTTGGGGATTTGGGGGACATAGGCCATGAAGTCTTGCACGTGAGACTTCTGACCATTTGAAGTTCTGGCAAAAGAGGTCAAGCGGGAAAATAGTATTATAAGAAGGGGTTCCCTAGGGGGGCCATACCTCTTGATCTGGAAGTTTGTAATGAGGCCAGGAGACACAACATAAAAAGATGGGACGTTTTTCCTCAGACATTAGGGGCCAAATTTGTTCCAGTTCTTATTTTTATTTTTTTTTAATTTTATTATTATTTTAAAAGATTTAATTTATTTATTTGTCAGAGAGAAAGAGAACACAAGCAGGGGGAGCGGTAGGCAGTGGTAGAAGCAGACTCTTTGATGAACAAGGAGCCCGATGGGGGGGTTCGATCCCAGGACCCTGGGATCATGACCTGAACCAAAGGCGGTCACTTAACTGACTGACTGAGCCACCCAGCCATCTCTATTCCAGTTTTTATTTTATTTTTATTTTATTTTTTTTATTCTTTTTTTTTTTTTTTATATTCCAGTTTTTATTAAAAATACATCCCCAGGGCAAGTCCGAAGGAGTAGAAGGGAATTGTAAAGACTGGCTGCGGATTCCCAAAGGGGCGTCCCACCAAGGGGAATGGAGCTCAGCCTAGTGGTCTTGATCTCAGGCAGGGCGTCCCACTCGGTGGAAGGAAAAGAACTTTGCTGCGACTCCAGGTGGGAATCCTGAGGCATGCAGATTGTAACACTCCTACAGCTCCCTCAAAAACTTCCTTTAATGTTTTACCACTACAGCTTTGCTCCTGTCAGTGTTACCTCCCTCCCGTAACTGGAACCCGCCCTCCTCCCCGCCCCCTCAACAAAAGATATATGTTAGCATCACCTTTCAAACATGCAGCCCGCTGAGAGACATTTGAAGGGTCTCATGACTAATGTTTTACTAAACAATAAAAGCAACCTTATCTTAACAATAGCTAGCCCTCCAAGGTCCTGGAGACCTTGCTTTTAACGTGCATAAATTCCTTAGAGACTTACGCTGTCCCCTAACCCCCACTAGCTAACAAGTCTATAATTGGTCACTCCTCATAGCCCCAGTGCGGCTCTTGCTGCCCACCGGTCCTGTCCCTGCACCTTTCTGCAACAAAAATGTCTCAAGAATTTGTTCTTGACCATTTGCTCCCGGCCCCGCATGGCCGCTGACCTGAAAAGAACCAGATGTTATATAGAGTCACTGACTCTGCTTGGTGTGCCACCAAGGAGAGAGGGTCATGGCAAACGACAGTAGCAATCCTTGTTGGGGCAACGGGGGACGTGTTTTGTCTATAGAGCGAGTGGTGGCTGGATCCACGGGAATAAAGGGAAGGGATGGGGTTGCCTAAAGAAGCAAGGCGGCTGAGGGTGGGTCAGTGCCAGGAAAAGGGCCCAACTGAGTCTGTAACGTGTGCAGATTTGCCCTGGACGAGCTGCAGGTGGAATGGGAGAGGAGCGGAAAGGGGTCCTCCGCCCGCACGGGCTCTCGGAACTTCAGACCACACTGGGGAGCCTCCTGGCTGGAGTCTTTCAGTCGTCTGAGGGATACTAGGGTTAGGCCACCGAAGGGCCAGAAAGAGGAAGGAGAGGGAGGGAAGCGTCCCTCTGAGGGGGAAATCCCTCCGCTTTCAGGCATAGGGCTTCTCCTTGCGACTTCGGATCCTCACCGAGGAGTAACCGGTCCTCCAAGCAACTGGAGAGGTCATCAGTTCTCTGAGGAATCCTAGAGGGAAAGTCCTGAGAAATTCCTAGAGAATCTGGGGAGAGTCCTAGGCCAGCAGAGGTTCCCCAAAGGAGCCTCCAAATTGTGGGGCATCCCAGTTGGGTAAGGCAGAGCAAAGGAGGTAGAAGTTTATTGAATACACTGCAAGGAGGCAGCCGGCAGAACGGCAAAGGAGACACGGTCTGCCACGAGGTTGTGGTGAGGGGCTACAGTCACAGGGTGGGCTCAGGACGTATGGGAATGGATGGATGGATGGAATTGCCCCCTTTTTTGCTAACTGTGCCTGGTTGTTAAGTAGCCCAGTGGTTATTAAGGCCTGTGGCTGTTTCCAGGTGGGCTGCTTCATGAGCCTGCTTGCTTGCGTTCTGCCCAGTGGTGTGGTCGCTGTGGGCCCTTGTGCCCTGCTCCCGGTTCCATTGTTCAAGCCTATGGCCTGAACGTGGCCTCGCCAGTTTCCTCCTCTGTAAAGTGGGAATTGAAATAGTACCTCCTTCCTAGGGTAGTTATGGGGATCCTCTGATCTAATTTATGCAGAGTGCTTTGCTTGTTACCTGGCCCACAGTAAGACCCGGTTAATGGTTACCGGTTATGTTGATTATTATAAGGAATGTGGGAGGATCTCGAATGTTAGATTACAGTAGTTGGGTTTTATCTCGGAGGCAGTGGGGGGGAGGGGGCTTTTTTGAGTTTTATAGTTGCAACATCATCAGGACTTGAAAGGCTCCTCTCTTCAAGGTCAACATAGGGAGGAGGGCTGAGCAGAAAACCCAGCTGTTCATAGCTGCTGTGCTTGGACTGGATCGGCCCAGTGGCCTATTTGTGAATCTTTATTATATTCAGAGAACATAAATAAACCAAAAGGCTTTAGTTGCATTTTAAAATTGGACCTAAAAACAGCCAAACGGTCTTGTGCTCTGCTTCCTAGAATCAACAGAGCTACAGAGCCCCCAAAAGAGAGAATGAAGATTCAAAGGCGCGTGGATAGAACTTCTCCTTTCCGCCTGAGGTCCCACAGCCTTGCCAACAAGGACAGACATCAGTTTGGGAGCAGGTGGGGGCTGGCCAGGGGGCTTGACTGTTATCGGGGTAGCGCAGTGGGGCGGGGGCAACTGGGTGTGGCTAGTCTTTATCTCTTGGGGCACAGAGCCCACATGCCTGAACTTTGGGGGACAGGGAGCTGTATCACCAGGCATCCGTGATGGCCTGCAGGGTCCAAAAGAGTTGCTGGCATGGGATACAGGATCCCTGGGCTCCGGACACCGTGAACTTGGGCTGCTCCCAGATCCTCTCTGATTCTCGGTGTTCCAAATAGTGCAAACAATGTGGGATGAAGGATGTCTTCTGGGCTTGGCTCTGGGAGCACTGAGGGAAGTCCTGGATATTTGCTGCCAGCATCCATTCCTACTCTGTTGTTAGGGCATCTCATTTTTCCTTTGAGGAATCCTCCCTTCCCCTTTCTGTCCATGTGGTTTGGGGGCAGGTAAGCCCGTGAGAATCCCAGGACCAGAGTCGGCCAGTGCGGGTTTGCCCTGGGACTTTTGCTTGAGAAAGAGCCTCTCTCTGAGCTCTGTATTGGTTAAGCTTATGGAACCGTGCTTTGGGGGCCATGTGCCTCCACGGAGGGAAAACCGTGCCTTGTGTATGAAGCCAGCCCGGGGAAAGCAGCGATGGGAAAGAAATAGGCAGATTCCTAATATCTGAGCACCTTGTTTCAGGCACGCTTCTGGGCGAGCCAGAATCTTCCCTCTTTTCGCTGCCGTGAATTTGAGTTGCGTTTCTGGCCTTTACAACCACTCATCCTGATGAACACACGGAGAACACTCATAATAACAGCAGCAAGAATACCGTCTATGAGCACTTACCCAACATCAGCTACCAAGGTGGAGGGGAGTGGGGGCTGCCTGCTCTGGCAACTGGCATCGAGGTTGTTTCACGTTTAAGGCACAAGATGATAAACTAAAGTGGACAGACTTTAGCAGTTTTTATTATTATTATATTATTATTATTTTTTAAAGATTTTATTTATTTATTTGACAGAGAGAGAGAGAGATCACAAGCAGGCAGAGAAGCAGGCAGAGAGAGAGGGGGAAGCAGGCTCTCTGCTGAGCAGAGAGCCCGATGCGGGGTTCGATCCCAGGACCCCAAAATCGTGACCTGAGCTGAAGGCAGAGGCTTTAACCCACTGCACCCAGGCGCCCCAGTTTTTATTATTTTTTAAAAAATTCTCTACAGACAGTGCACCCCTGCGGTAGGCACATAGCTATCCTGTCCCAGCTCCTCTCGAGGAAGGGACTTCTGCCCAGGTGAAGGGCTCCTGGCGGCCACGTCGGAGCCATTAGCGTGATTGCCATTGTCAAGTCTCGGGTGACAGGTTCTCTGGGCTCCTCTCCAACCTGAGGTTGGGAATATTGGTTTGGTAAAGACTCAGAACTCCTTTTGATGCAAATTATCAGATATGAGGGACCTAGGGAAAACTGAGCAGCAATTGAGGGCCCTGAAGGCTCTCGGAGGGACCTGGTTCCTTACTCGCCCACCCAGGTATCCGAAGAGAAAACCTTCTACTACTATTTTCTTGGCGGATTCCTCCCCCAGGAGAATGAGTGGGGAAGCCCAGGATGGTCCCCCCAGCAAGGGATGTCACTCAGAGTTCTGTGTGGCGGTGAGGAACAGTCTCCTGTTTCTGACCCCTCCTATCCTGGGCATTACTCGGACACCCCTCACACTGGCTACACCACCGATGTGAAGGAATGGGCATCAGGGCAAAAGAACTATGAACTAAGGGATGCCCCTGACTTTTCGGTCCCCTTGGGGCTTCTCCCAGGTGGATTTCCTTTCCCTGGGTGCCCCATCTTGTCCCTCCATGTGGCTCTGCCGGACCGAACACTGAAAGAAGTCTAGTGTATGCATTGACTTCTAAGGGAGACTTAAGGGTGGGGAAACCAGGGTCGCTCTCTGGGGGTAGCACCAAGCCTGGGGAAGCACGACTCCTCCCAGCACCTTGCAGAGAGGACGGGCTCTGGCTGTCAGTCAGTCGCATGAGTCGCTAGGGCCACACATCAGGAAATGATGAGGAGGAACTGAGGTGAGGGTGCCTTTTCCTGTCTTCCCAAGTCTCCCTGATCAGCTATAAGAAATTGAGGTAAATGGGGCACCTGGGTGGCTCAGTTGGTTAAGCGACTGCCTTCAGCTCAGGTCATGATCCCGGAGTCCCGGGATCGAGTCCCATATCGGGATCCCAGCTCTGCGGGGAGTCTGTTTCTCCCTCTGACCTTCTCCCCTCTCATGCTCTATCTCTCTCTCAAATAAATAAATAAAAATCTTAAAAAAAAAAAAAAAGAAACTGAGGTAAGGGACGCCTTTTCCTCTGTTCTTATAGACGAGTAATTCCCTGACCAAGACCCTTACTCCTTTAGAATCCCTTCCTGGCATTATAGGGTGTAGGAAGAGTATCAGACCCATAAATCGCTCAATCTTGTTTACTCGGATGCCTTCCTGGTTTTAAGTGGATGAAGGCAACTCATTTTCTTTTGTTTTTGGGCATGGCCACAATACGAGTTGGAGAATGAGACTTGGCCACTGGGCGGACTTTGCCTTCCTGGTTTTAACAGGGAAAAAGGTGGCTCATTTTCTTTTGTTCTGATCTCAGCCATGTAGGATCAATCCCAGCCTCCTCGCCGCTTTCTTCTGGAACCCTCTCCCCCACCCCCTGGGACTTTGGGGGAACAAAGGAATACCATATCCACATCAAAACTTGATAGGCAAATGGAGTCCGCTGGGGAAATCTCCACTCCTGGCTCCATCCTTCTTAGGGTAAGATCAGGTCCCCATCCCCGTCCCACTGTATCTTGGAACCCCTGCTGGTGCTAGAGGACTTCAGCATCTGCAAGAACAGGTAGTGCTCCAAGGGGGATTGAGGGGAGGGGCTGCTATGAGACCTGAGATGAAGGGGGAACCTCCAAGTTTTCCAAACTTGGACATAATCCTTCTGTTAAATCAGACCTTCTGTGAAGCTGAAAAAAATGGGGTTCTGGCCACTGCTGAAAGATCTGGGGATTGAGGGATTGGTGAGCCCATGGGTGGCTTCAGTTTCCAATGGGAGTCCCAACTCTACTTCCTCAAGACCCCAACTGGGGACCCTCCCAAGACCCCAGTTAGGATCCTAACGATCCCCTTGGAAATTGGTATCGCCGTCACTTCCAAGGTTGTATCATAGAGGGACTGAGCAGTATGTAGGGGTTTCTCCCTCATTCATTTCCCGGGTTAATGGCTACAGTTAGCCAACTGTGGTTAGTCTACCTCAGGACAGAGACTTTAAGGAATATTCCCAAGCGGCTGCTGAAACTCCCTTTGTTCAGAGAAATTCCCTGTCTTCTCCGGCCTGACTTGGACTGCCTCTTTCCACTTTGGTGGGAAAAAAAAAAAAAACCACGGCATCAACTCACCTGTCTGGGCTGATGAGGTTTAGAACCGGGAATGATTCTATCTTGGTTTGCTGAAGGTCAAAAAAGCTCGCCTTAAAATGGCGGTTAATCTTGTCTGTCTCAAAGTGTTGTTGTTGTTGTTGTTTTAAGATTTTATTTATTTTATTTGACATAGAGAAAGAGATCAGAAGTAGGCAGAGAGGCAGAGAGAGAGGGGAAGCAGGCAGAGAGCCCGATGCGGGGCTCAATCCCAGGACCCTGGGATCATGGCCTGAGCCGAAGGCAGAGTCTTTAACCCACTGAGCCACCCAGGCGCCCCAATGTCTCAAAAGTTTTCACGGGTAATTGTTAAGAAAGTTTTGTTTGGATGATAAATGGGATTACATCTAGGTCTTTTCCAAATAGGATAAAGTGCTAAAGCATTGATTACCAGATACCGATTTGTGCTTTTAAAGGCAATTTGGGTTTGTCCATAAAAAACGGTGAATCTTGTATGTCTCAAAGTTTTCTTGGGCGATTGTTAAGGTAGCTTTCAAAGTCTCTGGTAAAGGATGTCTGTTTCTGTTGGCAAATAAAACTGTCAACCCAAACTCAGGAAGAAAACCCAACAATTTTTCTTAGAATGAGAGAATCTCATTAAATACATCTCTATCTCCCCCACCTGGTTGTCCCCGAGGCCGAGATCATTCTTATTTGGAAAAAAACCCACAAAAGTTGACTGCTGGCCCCGAGGGGACCCTAGAAGAGCTCTAACGAGCTGCTAGTGGGTCTTTTACAGTCGGGACCCAGAGGAGAGAGTGAGGAAGAGAAGCTAAAAAGGAAGTCTGAGGCTTTGGTTGTGGCTTCCCAAGGCTTTGGCCCCAGAGGCCATTTCTGTGGCCGCCCTGGACACGGAAGTGAGAATGCCCCCATTGGCAAAAACCAAGGCCCTGTAACCCTTGTCCCACGTGAGGAGGGGGATCTGGGAATCTGAATGCCCTCAGTGACCTCAGTCTGTGAGGTGGCTAGCGCCCCTGACTGGGACTGCTGGGGCCCGGGAGCCACAGCTCACCATAGGGAACCCAGCGCCTCAGGTAATTCTGGAAATAGAAGGAAAACCAGTTGATTTCTATCTTGTTACCACCTTTTCTGTTCTACTCTCTGCTCCAGGCCCAACTTTTCAACTGCGGTGTTGTCATTAAGGGTGTCCCTGAGCGACCGGTAAGCCAGATTTTCTTCTCAGCTTCTGGGATGCACCTGGGGAGATCTAATTTTCTCTCACTCTTAATGCCTGGGAGCCCCACACTTTTCTTCACTCTCAGGTCTGGGCAACTTAGGCTGAAGTGGGTTGGGCCTTAACAGCAGTGCCGCTTAAGGGCCCCACAACTTTCTCTGGTCAGAAAAGTTTTTTGGTGCATATCAGGACACTATCGCTCGTGGATACTAGGATGTGGGGAAATAGCAGACCCCCTCTATCAGCTGATCAAGGACACCCAGGCAGCTGGTATCCATTTATTCATATGGGATCCAGAGTCAGAAAAAGCTTTTAAAAATCTCAAGAGGAGGGGCACCTGGGTGGCTCAGTGGGTTAGAGCCTCTGCCTTCGGCTCGGGTCATGATCCCAGGGTCCTGGGATCGAGCCCTGCATTGGGCTCTCTGCTCAGCGGGGAGCCTGCTTCCCTCTCTCTCTCTCTGCCTGCCTCTCTGCCTACTTGTGATCTCTCTCTGTCAAATACATAAAATGAAATCTTAAAAAAAAAAAATCTCAAGAGGGCCTTGCTCTGTGCCCCCCACTTTAAGTCTTCCTACTGGGAAGGCTTACAACTTGTATGTGATAGAATAGGAATGGCCTTGGGTGTCCTAACCCGGGCCTGGGGGCCAGCTCAACAGCCAACAGGAAGCTACAAAACTCTAGGACCGGATCTTACTGTGTACCCCAGTCATAATATCCACGGCCTCCTATCAACGGCAATAGCCGTCACTGGCTCACGGACAGCTGCCCTCTTTCTACGAGGCCCAGTCATGCAAATAGGCCTTCTTCCTGGAAAGCCCAGTCATGCAAATAAAAACTTGCTCTGCTTTAAGTCCCTCCACCTTCCTTCCAGAAGAAGGTGTGGGGCCAGAGCATGACTGTCAAGAAATCATAACCCAAACCTAGGCTGCCCGGGAGGACCTCAAGAGAAACCCAAACAGAATATCCAGAATGGAGTTTGTTTTCTGATGGGAGCTCGTTTGTTGAACAGGGCACCCAAAAGGCTGGATCTTTCTATGAAACAATAGAGAGTAACCCTCTCCCACCTGGGTCAAGTGCCCGACTGGCTGAGCTGAGGGTCCTCACTTGAACCTTAGAGCCCAGGAAGGGCAAAACGGTCAATACTGACTCCAGGTATGCCTTCCTGCTCTTAACTCGTGTGCCCATGGTGCAATATGGAAAGAGACATGTTCTGATTGCTTCACGTTCTCCTTTCAGATATTATCAGGAATTCACACGCTTCTACAAGCCATACACAAACCCCGTAAGTAGCAGTTATCACATTACAAGGGGGCACCAAAAAGGAACAGATGAAGTACCGGAAGGGAATAGATTGGCCAAGGCTCCAGCGAAATCGGCTGTCAGGTCAACGACCCCCGTGGTTGCCCCCCAGCCCCCCATCTGGGGTGACTCTGTAACCCAGCAAAGACCCTGCTGTTCGGTTGCGGAAAGACATGGGGCCACCGAACAGGCTTAGACCCCCGCAGTCTGCAGGCCGGCTCCAGGCAGAGCCGCTAACCCATGGAAGGTCCTAAAAACCCTACACCAAACCTGCCATTTAGGTCAAAGATAAAACCCTACAAGTGACCTCCAAACTCTTTACAGGGAGAAATTTAGATAGGACTGTTAAAACCCTGTTAAAAAACATGGGAAGTCTTCCAGAAGAAGAACCCATTTCCCCATTCACAAATCCCCAGAGGCATACGGCAAGTAGGAAGTTACCCCAGGCAAGGTCGGCAAATGAACTTCACTCATGTCTAAAGTGCATGGCTACAGGTATCTCCTGGTTTGGGTAGATCCCTTCGTGCCCTGGACTGAGGCCTTCCCCTGTAAAACCGGAAAAGCCTCGGGAGTGGTAAAGGCATTGGTAAATCCCCTGGTTTGGACCCCCGGTCCCTTCAGAGTGATAACAGAATCAGTAACCCTCTTGCAAGGAGCTGCCTAACTCCCAGCCCCAAGATAACCAACCTGTCCCCTTTCACCCTCGGGGACCAAGTGCTTGTTTGAGCCGGGCTGGGAAGGCTCCCATAACAGTGATTTTAGCCACTCCAACAGCAGTCAAAGTGAAGCCTGGATCCACCATTCCAGAGTCAAACCCTGGTCCCCAACGGAGCCTAAGGACAAGGAACCAAAATCCCTCTGTAAACCCAGAGAGGACCTCAAATTAGTCTCAAAGCAACAAGACACAGATAAATGTTACTTCCCCTATATCCCATCAAGTCGTCATCCTTAAGGCATTCCTTTTGCCCGCCCTCTCCTCACAGTGTGCAGGGAGTTCCCTGAAGTATGTTCAGTCTCTCACAGGACCCCGGGCTGTCCTTGGTCTTGCACTGTGCTCTGGGCCTTGCCTCCTAAATGCCCTAACCCGCTGTGTATTTTCCAGAGCAAAGGTCACACTCCAAATGGTATTTCAGATGGAGCCTCACTTGAAGGTCAAAACCAAACATCTACCGAGGACCCCTTGATAGACTGGGAAGAGAGGATCCCTCACTGCTGTGCCATCCAGTGCTCTGACCAGCCATCGGTCACCCTTTTTCCCTAACAGCAATCAATTAGGGGTACCTCTTCAGAGGGGGGAATGATGAAGGAGAGTTAGAAGGCAGGAAGGCAGGGACAAGGGACCCCCTCCCTAAGAGGAAACCCCCCTTAGGAGGGTTTTGTACCCCTTGGATGAAGCCCTCACCCTTTCTCATGATAGAGAGGTGACAAAAACCTGATCAGATGACAGGTGCGGGGAGGGTTAGTCAGATTAAAACACCCCACCAACAAGCCCATAAAAACCCCTAGACATAAAAGCTCTGGTGGCAACCCCCTCGGGTCCCTTCCCTCTTTGGGACCTTTGTACTATCACTTTGCTATCATTCAGTAAACCTTGCTTGGCTGCCCACCAGACTGTCTGGTCTACCTCTTCACTCTTCCAGGTGGCATGACCAAGAGCCGTGGGCACTGACGGAGAAGAAATCCTGTAAGAATTTCCAACGGGGAAGACTGACCGGCAAATCTGTCTCGAGCCACTGGTGGGGCTAGCCAGGGTGGTCTTGCATCACCTACCGCTCCTTCTCAATCTGGTTACCCCCCTTCCTTCCACCGAGGTGGAGCCCTAAAATCTTTGTGTACCCCTGCTTTGTCGCAGCGTCTGCTTCTGGAGAACCCATCCCACGAGATTGCCCTCACTACCTGCACCTCTCCCCCATTCGATTTGCCACTGTCGAGCCCTGTGCCCATTTTATCCTCTCAACTTAACATCATTCCTAATGTTCTACAGATAAGGAAATGGAGACTCAAGAAACTTGCCCGAATAATTTATTTTGGTCAGAAAATGCCAAGCCAAGGGGCACCTGGCTGGCTGTGTCGGTAGAGCACGGGACCGTCCATCTCAGGGTCGTGAGTTCGAGCCCCACATTGGACATGGAACCTGCTTCCAAGTAAGAACAAAGGTAATAAATGCTCACCTTTCACTACCTCCTAGTTATTTTACTACATTTTCACTTTACTTGTGCTTTTGAGGCGGCTTCTGTTATATCCATGTGATATGTTGGTTCACCTGCGGTTCTCAACTCCAAGTTTCAGTGACTGACCTCGCATTGGTGGCTTGAAATTGGCCATAGGGAGTATTGACACCACCAAATTTGGCAAATGCTACAAACCAAGGGTGAATTTGTTTTATTGATTGTCAGGGCAGGAGTGGACAATCTATAGCCCCTGGTCCGAATCTGGACCGCGGTCTATTTTTTTCTTCACTGCCTGTTTTTGTAATAAAGTTTTATTGGCACACAGCGGTACCAGTCCGTTTACAAACGGTCTGTGGCTGGTTTCACCTACAACAGCAGAGTTCAATAGCTACAGATACTTTTTTTAAAAAAGATTTATTTATTTGACACACACACACAGATCGCAAGTAGGCAGAGGGGCAGGCAGAGAGAGAGAGGAAAGCAGGCTCCCCACCGAGCAGAGAGCCCCATGCGGGACTCGATCCCAGGACCCTGAGATCATGACCTGAGCTGAAGGCACCCAGGGGCCCCTAAGTTTTTGCAGTTTTAATGTATAATTTTTAGTAGAACTTAATTTTAGGTAATGCTGGTGTTAAAATCAGTTTGCAAACTTCCTGAAGAATCCACAATGGGCTTTCCTGAGCCCATAGGAACGACTTGAGGGCTCTGGTTGCCTGAGGTTAGGAAGTGGGAGGCCTTTGTGACTGGGGAGTGGGCCGAGGAGAACAATGGCCAGGGGGCTGAGCAAGTGCCCGGGTCTGAGGCCCAGGGCACATCGAAGGGGTTTTCTCTTCCTTTCAAGTGAAACCACTGTCATCACCGTCAGTGGCTCCAGCATTGCATAAACTGGGGGCGAGGTTACTTAAGGTCAAACACTGATGCTTTCCAGTTTCAACCTGTGTCCTCATCATCCAAAGTCCCCAAGCTTTGAAACATCACCCACCCTTCAGGTCAGACGACTGACTTTCCTTCTTCACAAGGGCAATAGGGGAGTTAGCTTTGGCCTACCAGTTGCCATCAATGCCCTGCTTAACCTCTTTGAACCCTCTTTTCCCATTTCTGAATACTGGGGAGAGCTTTTAGTCTCTACTACCTATAGAGATAGGAGTGATTCTGTGTCTAATACTACTATGAGTTTAACGTAACAACCCTGTAAGATAGGTATTATTATTATTATACCTATTTTACAGTTCAGGAAACTGAGGCTCAGATAAGCTAAGTGGTTCATACTAGTAAATGGTAGAGTTGAGATTCATTCCCTTTATTCTCAGTCCCATTTTCTCACTTTTCCTGGCATGTCTCACAGTTTCTGGAGAGCCTTAGGATTTTTACAAATGAAAAGGTTCTGAGAGGCCATTATTCTAGGGATGTCTGGAGGATGTCATGAAAGAGAGAAGAGCTGCTTGGGATTGTCGAGTTTTACACTCATGCTTTGTCCAAAGGACAATGATTACTCAGCTCCAGCAGTCGTTACCTGTGGGGATGTGCTCCTAATTTGGCCAGATTTTGTTCAAATAAGTTAGAACTTTGAATTTGTATGTGAAATCCATTGATTTAAAATTCGTACTTTTTTTTAAAGATTTTATTTGGGAAAGAGAGGGAGTGCACACATGCAGAAGAGGGTGGGGAGGAGCAGAGGGAGAGGGAGAAGCAGGCTCCCTGAGCCCAACTCGGGGCTCGATCCTGGCATGCTGGGATCATGACCTGAGCCGAAGGCAGATGCTTAACTGACTGAACCACCAGGTGCCCTGAAAGGTAGTATTTTTATTGAAGAGTCATATACACGGAAAGGTGCAGAAAGCATACAGCTCTCTGAATTTTTACAAACTGAACACATATGTTTAACCAGTTCAGATATGTGTTTTGTTTTATTCTTTTTTTTTTTTTTTTTTAAAGATTTTTATTTATTTATTAGAGAGCGAGAGACTGAGAATGAGAGGGGAGAAGGTCAGAGGGAGAAGCAGACTTCCCGCAGAGCCGGGAGTCCGATATGGGACTCGATCCTGGGACTCCGGGATCATGACCCGAGCCGAAGGCAGTCGCTCAACCAACTGAGCCACCCAGGCGCCCTGTTTTATTCTTTATCACAGAGTTAATGAAAGTTAATTTAGGGAAAAAAAGAGAACATACACCTAATTAAAAGTAGGAAAAAAAAGGAGAAAAAAATAAAATAGAGAAGACAAACCCACCCGTACCCTTCATCCATAGACTATAAACAACCACTATGACTGATTTGGGCATAACCACCGAGATTCATAGACAGGTATGGATATGAGTATAGATATATGGTCCTGTACCAACTTCTTAGAGTTGTGCTTTGTAAACACTGTTCATAGTAAGAAACACTTATGTTCATTGTGTATCTCTGTGTGTTTCACTGAATGGCTATATCATAATTAGTTTAACCAACCCCTAGAAGTAAAATCTTGTTCTTAGAAACAGCATCTACAATGATGTATCTTGCTTGGTTATGCAGTTTCTTTAATAACGATTTTCTTTGTTAAATTACTCTGAATTCATATTCATAGATATCGTATTTTTTTCAATTGTCTTCTCCCCTGCCCCACTCTCTGCCCAGGTGCTAAATATTAATGATCTCGGGCGCCTGGGTGGCTCAGTTGATTAAGCATCTGCCTTGGCTCAGGTCATGATCCCAGGGTTCTGGGATCAAGCTCTGCATTGGGGTCTCTGCTCAGCCAAGAGCCTGCTTCCCCCTGCTCTCTCTTTGCCTGCCTCTCTGCCTACTTGTGATCTCTCTGTCAAATAAATAAATAAAATCTAAAAAAATATATCTATATAAAATAAATATTAACTATCTCACATATACAATCCCCTGCCTTTCTCCCTTCTCGTGCAATCAGTTTTAATTTATGGGCTGCCGAAGTGAGTACAGAGATTTTTTTTCTTTTAAGTTATGTCTACACCCAACACAGGGTTCAGACTTACAACCTCAAGATCGAGAGTCACATGCTCTACCGACTGTGCCAGCCAGGGGCCCCTCACTCTGCAGTCATATACAAGCGTATAGGCATATATGGGAGAATTGACTTTGTTTTGTATAAAAACAGGACCATATACTCTGTGGGGCTCTGCATCGTACTTTCCCACATGTTTAAATATTGGCAACCGTGCTGGATATTCCTTTGCCCTTCCAAGTCCCTTCCCTCCCTGCCCTACTCTGTATCCCAAGCCTTCGTGCCCTCAGCTTATTGGAGGCTCCGGCAAGAGGGGAGAGAAGGCAGAGGAGGGGTATTTACTCCAGATGTTTGAGCAGCAGCTGTATTCTGCTGAACACCACACTCCTGCTGGGTGGCTGCACCCTCTCTAGGTCCTGAAACTGTTGCCTTCCCTTGTGCCTTTAGGTCTGGGGGTGGTAACCGACCTCCATGATTGCAAGTCCTGGGAAGTTTCATTATCCCTGATTTGCTCTCTTAAGTTTGCCCATGACGCTAAACAGGCCTTTCATCAAATGTCCCTTAAATATTCTTCTTGAGTGTGCCGGCTCTATCAGTAACTAATTTAAAATCCTTTAAAACTCTTAGTGAACTGGGGTATTTGGCTGGCTAAGTCAGAAAAACATGTGAATCTTGATCTCAGGGTCGTGAGTTTAAGCCCCACATTGGGTGTGGAGCCTGCTTTATTTTATTATTTTTTTTAAACACCTTTTTTTTTTTTTAAAGATTGTATTTATTTATCTGAGTGAGGAGCCCTATGTGGGACTCGATCCCAGGACCCTGGCTGGGATCGTGATCTGAGCCGAAGGGAGGTTCTCAACTGACTGAGCCTTCCAGGCATCCCAGATTTATTTATTTATTTGAGAGAGGAGAGAGAGAGAGAGAGAGCAAGTGGGGGGAGGAGCCGAGGGAGAGGGTGAGAATCTCAAGCAGAGTCCCCACTGAATGTGTAGCCTAACTCAGAGCCTGATCCCAGGACCCTGAGATCATGACCTGAGCCAAAATCAAGAGTCAGATGCCCAACCGACTGAGCCACACAGGTCCCCTGGAGCCTACTTAAAATAAATAAATAAATAAAAACTCGTAGTGAACCAACTCATGCAAACACAACTCACACAATTTGGACCCGGAAAGTCCCTCCCCTTGGTTTATAGCTGCAGGACTGAAAGTAATTGACTTGCTAGTTTGTCTGACTCCTGGGAACAGGAGGGAAAATCAGGAAAATTTGCTGAGTTATGAGGACAGGCACAGGCCGTATGAAGCATGACCAACTACGTCTTCCTGGGGCAGTCCTAAGCTTCCCGGCTCTGTTTCCCAATTCCTTATCTCTTGGCCTCCTTGTTCTGGTGAGCCCAATGTGGATGTTTGGAAGAGACAAACAATTTAGATTCTGCTCGATTGCGGCAGCTTTCTAGAACAAGGCTTTGTTGGCTGTGCGCGGCCACTGCAAATAAGATGAACCAGAACAGGAATGGGGAAGGAGCACATTGTTCCCTCAGCCTGTTCCCTTTGCATCCTCTGTGTTAAACGCTCACTCACCAACATTTGAAGATAAGCTTCAGCCCACGTAACCTAAGAGTCCTTAGTGCATGGGACATGCAGGTAAATGTGCATTTACAAAACCAGGTGGGAAGTGCAGTAAACAGCACCCCTAGCTTTAGGGTGAGTCAGAGACTGATGTCCAGGGAAGGTCACGTTTGAGCTGGATCTTTGAAAGAGGAGCTGGAATCAGCCTGGCTTGAGATGGGGTGTTTTTGTTTTTATTTTTTTTTTTTAAAGATTTATTTACCTAATTTTTACTTTGTAAAGATTTAATTAACTCATTTATTTATTTAAGAGAGAGAGAGTGCAAGTAGGGGGAGAAGCAGAGGGAGAGGGATAAGTAGACTCCCGCACTGACTGTGGAGCCCGACTTGGGGCTCAAACCCAG
Organism: Nasua narica; assembly: GCA_028533885.1. Lineage (NCBI taxonomy): Eukaryota > Metazoa > Chordata > Mammalia > Carnivora > Procyonidae > Nasua > Nasua narica. Next base: position 5,682,730 of record CM052808.1, on the reverse strand, counting down.
AACCCTGAGATCATGACCTGAGCCGAAATCAAGAGTGGGACGCTTAACCAACTGACCCACCCAGGTGTTCCCTGAGATGGTGTTCTAGAGAAGGGATGAGCAGGGGCTAAGACCCAGTGCTAAGAGACGCTGAGCAATAAATGTGCCAGAAACTGCTAGAAGTTCAGTGTGGCGAGCAAATAAGTTTGTGAATGTGCTGGGGTGTGTGGGTGTGTGTGTGGGTGGGTGGGTGTGTCCGAAGGCAAGCGGGGATTAGAAGGGTCATGAAAGCCAAGAGAAGCACACTGGAAAGCAGTGAAACCTTTTAAGCCGTAGAGTGACCATGTCACTCTTCAGGGAGGTTATTCTGGCTGGTAATGTGGAGAATGGATGAATGGGGTGACCTAGAAGCTAAGACCACATCAGAGGCTGCTGCAATCTAGAAAAAGTTTGGAATGTTGGGATATAGTGGAGGAGGCGGCAATGGATGGATTTGAGAGCTAGGAAGGCAGTAGCAGGCACTGGATCTAGTTTATAATAATGGTAAGATGGACAATAACATCATGTAGTGACTTGAACAGTAGCTCCGGGTTCAGATCAGTGGAAATCTTCCCATGCATGCAGCACAAGAGGCATGGATAGGAATCTTCGCTCTGCCTTTTTTATTTGGAAAAATTTCAAACCTCGAGAACTGCAAGATAGTTTCCACAAACACCCATATATCCTTCCCTTACCTGTTGTTACATTTTGCTTTTCCCTCAGTGTATCTCTTTCCTTCGCATAAGTATGTATAGCTTTTTTCCTGAGCCACTTGCAAGTTAGTTGCGGAAATTATGACACTGCATCTCTAAATGCTTCAGCATTCATCCCTTTGAATAAGGAGATTCTCTTATATAATTACAATACCATGATCTTACTGAGGAAATTTAACATTGATACAATACTATAAGCTAATATAAACTTCATATTAAAAATTCCAACAGTTGGGGCGCCTGGGTGGCTCAGTGGGTTAAAGCCTCTGCCTTCGGCTCAGGTCATGATCTCAGGGTCCTGGGATCGAGCCCCACATCGGGCTCTCTGCTCAGCAGGGAGACTGCTTCCCCCTCTCTCTCTGCCTGCCTCTCTGCCTACTTGTGATCTCTCTCTCTCTCTGTCAAATAAATAGATAAAATCTTTTAAAAAAAAAATTCAACAGTTGTTCCCATAATGTCTTATTCATTTTTAATTTTTTAAAAAGATTTTATTTATTTATGACAGAGAGAGATAGTGAGAGAGGGAACACAAGCCACAGGGGAGCTGGAGAGGGAGAAGCAGGCTCCCTGCCTAGAAAGGAGCCCGATACGGGGCTCGATCCCAGGACACCAGGATCATGACCTGAGCCAAAGGCAGATGCTCAATGACTGAGCCACTCAGATGCACCTCAGTAATGTCTTTTAAAACTGTTGCTTTTGGTTTTTAAAAATTAAAAAAAATTTCTTTAATAATCTCTACGCCCAGTGTGGGGCTGGAACTCACGGCCCCAGGATCAAGAGTCGTATGGTTCTCCAACTGAGCCAGCCAGGTACCCTGCTGCTTTTTATTAAAAAAAAAAAAAAAAATCCAATTAGAGATTGTGCACTGTGTTTAGTTATCATGTCGCTCTCTTTTCTTCTTTTTTGGGGGGATGTCAATGTTAGAAATATTAGTTTATTTTAAAAAGGTAATTGAGGGATTAAGCATCTGCATTCGTCTCTGGTCATGATCTCAGGGTCCTGGGATTGAGCCCCATGCCCCTGTGTGTACGCTCGCTCGCTCTCTCTCGCTCTCAAATAAATAAAATATTAAAAAAATTAAAAAGATAATTGAAAATATAGGAGGGCGATTGTAATCAATTTTACTTTTTTTCTGTGTCAAGGTTACTTTTGTAACTTTTATTCTGAAAGAATTTCAAACTTATAGAAAAGTAGCAAAGATAAGAAGAAGAATGTTAGTATATGTTTCACTCAGAATCACCAATTATTTATACTTTATCACATTTACCTTCTCATTCTCTTGTCTACAAATATATATTTGTACTTTTTTCTGAACCATTTGAAAGTAAGTTGCCTCTCTTGCCCCTAAAAACCACAGGGTGCATTTGCCAAAGACATTGTCTATATAACCACAGTGAGAAGTATCAAAATCAGGAATTCCCATCACTACTACACTATCCATATTCAAATTTCCTCCAGTTGTCCCAGGAATGTCCTTTATAGGTTTGTTTGTTTGTTTGTTTTAGGGGAACTGGGATTCAATCAAGGATCACACATTGCATTTAATTGTTGTGTCTGTTTCGTTTTTAAGCTAGAACTGCCTAGCTTGTCGACGTTTCACAACACTGACCTTTTTTGAAGAGTTCAAGCCATTTGAAGAGTATTCTTTAATTTGGATTTGTGTTTATTTACCATGATTAGATTTAGGACAAACATGTTTGAATACCACATAGGTAATGGTGTGTCCTTTTCGGTGCAAAATATTAGGGGCACATGTTTAGATGTCAAGTTTCATCATTTGGTTAAACTGGGTTGAAAATTTGGAAGCTTATTCTGCTGTTTGGGCAAGTTGGTCACTGAAAGGGTTTTCTCAGTTGTCGGATGAGGATAGTAATAATCCTGGTTTCACAAGATTGTTGGATTTATCCATGTAAGGCAGTTAGAACACTGTCTGGCTCATTGTAAGTATTTGATAAATTATTATCATCACTATTTTTGCAAAAATTTATAGAAGCCTTAATATGTAAGAGGCACTGAGTCATAACTCAGTTCTTTACCTTTCCAGCTCCTGCGACAGCATATGACATATGGGAGACATTCAATAAATTATTTGTTGGCAGAATGACAGCGCTGAGATATATTACTGTCAGTATCCAACCATTTTATAGATAAGGAAACAGGCTCAGAGCAGCAAAGTAATTTACCTAAGGTAATGTACGTTGCAGTAAGTGGCAAGAACCAGACTTGAACCTAAGCTTGTAGGGTCTGTAAAATGGGGGATAAAGAGGAGAACCTGGCTGGCTCGGCCAGTGGAGCCTATGACTCTTGATCTCAGGGGTTGCAAGTTCCAGCTCCATGCTGGGTTTGGAGATTACTTAAAAATAATAAAATCTTAGAGTGCCTGCGTGGCTCAGTCAGTTGAGCATCTGACTCTTGATATCCACTCAGGTCATGTCCTCAGGATCCTGAGATAGAGCCTCCCCTTTCCCCCTCCTCCCAATACTCCCGGCATGGAGCATGCTTAGGATTCTTTCCCTCTCCCTCTGCTCCCGCTTGCACGCTCTCTCTCTCTAAAAAAAAAAAAATCAATAATAATTTTAAAGATTTTTATTTATTTATTTATTTGGGAGAGAGAGAGAGCGAGAGAGAGCATGAGAGGGTAGAAGGTCAGAGGGAGAAGCGGACTCCCCATGGAGCCGGGAGCCCGATGTGGGACTCGATCCCAGGACTCCGGGACCACGACCGGAGCCGAAGGCAGTCGCCCAACCAACTGAGCCACCCAGGCGCCCAATAATAATAATTTTAAAAATACAACCTTTTTTTTAAAAAATGGGGGATAAGGCATCTGAATGTGTTTTGTTAACTCTCAAGGGCTGGGTAGATGTGAAGAGCTGACTGGAGCACCCCCCACGGCATAAACATATGGTAGGCACTCTAGTAGACGTCTGCTGAATGAACGGGGAAAGCAAATTAGTCGTGGAAGGAGAGATCATCCTGTTCTAGCTGGTGAGGGACCTGGAACCCCTTCCTCCTCATACAGGTCTTCCCTGGTCACCAAAGGATTTGTTCCAGCAGGGTGTGGCCTCCGGAGACCCCGCCCCCACAGAAACCACACTCCTCCCTCCAACTCCGGCTCGCTGATGGCGAGGAATTTTGGCCCGCGGGCGGAGCCGTAGCCGCAGTCTCCTCGGGCGTCCGCATCCAGGAAGCCGGGAAGCCCGGTGCCGGGGATCCCGCGCGGAGGCCCGCGATGTCGGAGGGGGGAACTAGGCAGGGCGAAGGCTCCCCGCAGGCCGGCGTGGTGACTGTCGGCGACGTCCAGGAGCTGATACGGCGCAAGGAGGAGATCGAGGCGCAGATCAAAGCCAATTATGACGTGCTGGAGAGCGTGAGTATGGGCTCGGGGTTCCCGGGCGGCCTGGTTTGAGCTCTTCGCGATAGATCTCTACCTCTCTGGGAGGCTCAAAGCGCAGCAACTGCGGCCTCTGTCGGCAGCAGGCAGGAGGCAACTAAGATGAGCAACTTAGAGCAATGGGTGTTGGCATTACCACAAGCGTTTATGGAGGCCTTACCGTGTGGGGGAGCTGTTTTAATCGCTTTACATCACTTAGCTCATTTAACCCTCACAACTGCCTTTTGGGGGTGAGTTCTATCATTCCCTCCATTTTAGGGATGAGGAAACAAGAGTTACTTAATTTAAACATGCCTCACGCCACAGAGCTAAAACACTTGCAGAGGTAGGGCGATCATCACCACCAGCTTCAGCCCTTGCTGAACGTGTACCAGAAGATCTATGCTTTTGTAACCCACTTTACGCCAAAACTTCTTAAACTTTCATGTGTTTGGCAAGCACCTGGGCATCTTGTTAAAATTCAGTTTCTGATGAGGACGGAGCACGCAGGTGCAGATGTTGTATTTCTAGCAAATTCCCAGTGATGCTGATGCTACTGCTCTAAAGACCGAGCTTTGAGTGACAGGTAAGGCTCATTATCATTATTGTGTAGGGAGGGAACTGAGGCCCAGGGTGAGGCAAACCCTTGTCTAGGGTCATGTAGCTAGGAAGTGGCTGTGGTGGGCCTCGTTCCCAGGTCTGTCTGACTCCAAAACCGGTAGTTTTTCTTAGGCCAATTAGTGTAAAACCACAAATCAATTTGCAGAGGAAAAATAAATATATCCCAGGTAGGTTGGATGGAATGCATTTTAGGTGATGAGAGTAAGATGAAAGCATCAAATGGAGGCCAGAGTACCATTTTACTGGGTGCTGATTATATGCCTGAGGGTGCTGGTTTATGTGTGTCTTATGTCATGAAATCCACACAACCACCCTGTGAGGTCAGTATGTTACTCTAAGGCTCAGAAGGGGGAGGTCACTTGCTTGGAGTCACAAAATGAGATTCAGATCTCAGGCCTGTTGAATCCAGAACTTGTGTTTTCAAGCGTTATGCTAACAATTTTCCAAACTTTATTTTATACCTCAAACAGGATGCTGTATCCATAATACCTCCTGTACTGCTGCTGTTCCCTTGGTATTTTTCTTTATGTTGATCCATTTTTTTTCTTTTACTTAAATAAGTTTATCTTAAATGAAAATTTTCTAACTCTACAGCATATGAAAAAACTGGGAATTTTTTCCCCCTTAAATATAAGATAAAAATGCGTATCAAGGTGATATAATATGTTCGTTCCTTTTGACTGTTTACCATTGTTGGCTGAAAGTTTTTAAGCCTGAAGCCCTGCTCTGTGATTGTTTTTTAAAAAGGGAGGAGAGCTAGAACTATAAATCTCTTAGAATAAAGCATAGGAGTAAATTTTTGTGACCTTGGATTAGGCAAAACCTTCTTAGATGTGATGCCAAAATCACAAGTAACGAAAAAAAATAGATAAATCAGACTTCATTAGAATTTAAAACGTGTGTCTCAAAAGACACAGTCAAGAGAGGGGGAAGACAATTCACCAAATGGGAGAGGATATTTGCAGATACCTAACAAGGGATGCAGAAAATACGAAGAATGCTTCCATCTCAATCCTAAAAAGGCAGATCACTTGATTTAAAAAATCACCCAAAGACCTTAACAGATACCTCACCAAAGAAGATCTGTAGATGGCAAGTAAGCATATGGAAAGATGCTGCAGGCCATATGTCAGCAGAGAGATGCAAATTAAAACAACCTTGAGGTACTACTCCCTAGGTGTCAGAATGGCCAGTATTCACCACAATTCCAACTCCAGATGCTGGTGAGGATGTGGAGGATCTTTTGATTCAGTGCCGGTGGGAATGCAAAAGCAAGGCAGTTTCTGACCAAGCTAAACACGCTCTTACCATACCATCCAGCAGTTGGGTTCCATGGTGTTTACCCAGAGGAGTTGAAAATGCGTCCACACATCCACACAAAAACCTTCGTGATGTTCATAGCAGCTTTTTTCACAATTGCCAAAACTTGAAGCCACCAAGATGTCTTTAAGTCAGTGAACAGATAAGTAAATTGTGGTACCTCTAAACGGTAGAATATTATTTAGTGCTAAAAATAAATGAGATGTCGGCAGGGTTAGTTTCTTCTGGGGCTCTGAGGGGGAATCTGTTCCCTGCCTCCGTCCTAGTTTCTGGTGGCTGCTGGCCACCCCTGGCTTACAGTTGGGTGACTCCAGTCTGCCCCCGGTAACACCGTCTTCTCTGTGTCGTGGATCTCCCCCCTCTCTTCTTTGATAGGGTACCTGCCATTGCATTGCAGAGCCCACCCTAAATTAAGATGATCTCATCTTGAGTGCCTTAATTACATCTTCAAAGATCCTTTTTTTTTCCCCCAAATAAGGTCACATTTACAGGTTCTGGAGGGTTAGGACTTGGGGCCTACATCTTTTGGGGGCCACTCTTCATCCCACTGTGAATGTGCCTTGTATTGTGCTAAGCACTCTACACAGGTCAACTCATAATTTCTCATGACAGGTGGGGAGGTAGGCGAGTGCCACTATGCCCATTTTATAATTGACGAAGCTGAGGCTTGGGGAGGGGAAGGTCTTAACCAAGGGCACCCAGATGGTACATGACAGAACCGAGATTCAAATCAAAGTCGAACTGACTGGAAGCTCTCTGCCCTCCATCACACAGACATGTTTCATTGCCTTTGCGCACCCTGCTCTGACTTACTTAGGAAAAGACTTTAAAATGTTAACTGTATTGTTTTGAATAGGGAATACATGACCATGGTCAAAATTCAAAAAGTCTACAAAGGGATAGAAAATGAAAAGTCCCTCTTCCTTCTCTGTCCCCTAGCCACCCAATTCCTTTCCCCAGAGGCAATTGATATCAGCGTGTCCTTCAAGGGATGAAAACCTCTTTGAAATCCCTTTTAGATCCCTTTTTACTTTCCGAAAGAACCAAAGTCCCGCCACAGCTGGATGCTCTTTGGGGTTTTCACTCCCCTCCAGCTTCCAAGGCCACCAGCCAGGTGTCAGCTGCTGCAGAAAGGAGGGTTTAGAGGAGACCAGGAGGCTGGCCTTGGGGACGAAGCTTCAAAGTGTCTTTAGTTTTATCTGCACTGTTCTAACTTCAAAAGAGGAGAAGGGATTCGTGCGTGTTACTTGTGTTATTAAAAGTCAATAAAAAACAATAGTGCCCTGCCCAGAGGGTGGTTGCGGGAGCATTGGGGAAAGTACGGGGCCTGTGCTATGCGTCGTGTGTGACAGCTTTCGTTCCTATCCCCCTACTGATGCTGCAAAGGGAAAAGGGTCTTGAGGACTTCGTACCTGTGAAATCTGAATCATGTTTCTTCCCTCCAGCAAAAAGGCGTGGGGATGAACGAGCCGCTGGTGGACTGCGAGGGCTACCCCCGGTCAGACGTGGACCTGTACCAAGTCCGAACTGCAAGACACAACATTGCCTGTGAGTGGTGGGCGCACGCCGCCGAGCCCCCAGCTGGTATCGAGGGAGACTGAGGCACACGAGTGAGATTTCACTCGTCCGTATTCTCTGCTTCCCTCTCTTCCACCTTGATGGGATGAGCTCACTGTCCCCACCCAGGGACTGACAACCGAGGAAATGGGGTGGCCTCTAGGGTTTGGAATTGATGGTTTCATTGTTCATTTTGTTTTTGAGGACTTGACTTCACTGTGGAAACTTTCCTGAAATGATGATCGAAACCCAAGTCACAACTTGCTTACAGTTCTAATCAATAATCAATTATGTGTTAGGAAAGACGTTCATCTGGGAAGGATAGTGAACTGTCTGCGGTCACTCACACGGGACTGTTGCATGCCTCACTACAGACATGTGGAGGTCACCGGTGGGGGGCTGGCCGTCAGATCCCAGGCTCTGCCATCCTTAGGACACGTCTTCCATCGTTAGGGTCACCGTGTCCATGTGCCAAGTAGGAAGGAAGGGAAGGAAGAAGGTAGGAAGGGCAAGATGTCTTTTGCCAGCTAGAACCCTCCCTTTAAGGATCTGTCCTGCAGGTCCCACCTTCGCCGTGTGGCACTGATTTCTGCTTTCCCCTCCTAGGCCCCTCTGCCTGCAAGACACTTTGGGGAATGTACCCCGTGGTGAGCGTGTCACTGTCTTAAACTCATTTATTTGTAGTTGAGGAACAAGTTGAGAGTAGAGATTAGGTAGTATATTAGTTTTCTGTTTCTGCTGTAACAAATAGCCAGCGACTGAGTGGCTTCAGGTGTCATAAATTTATGGTCTTAAGATAATCACACATCCAAATGGGTGTCACTGGATGAAGATCAAAGTGTTGGCAAGGCTGTGTCCCTTGTGGAGGCTCCAGGGAAGAGCCCGTGCTTTATCTTTCCCGGCCTCTGGAGGTGCCTGTGTCCCGTGGCTCGGAGCCCCTCCTGTCTCCAAAGCTGCACCTCCCAACCTCTGGTCCCTCCAGCCCCCCTCTTTCTCTCACTCTCTGCCTCCCGCTTTCATTTATGATGACCCTGGTGACCACACTGGGCCCCCCACCTAGGTAATCCAGGATGATCTCCCCAGTCAGTGTCCCGAACTTAACCACATCCGTAAAGCCCCCTTTGCCATGGAAAGTAACATACTGGCAGGTTCTGGGGACTAGCACGAGAACACGTTTGGGGCCGTTATTCGCTCCTGCCTCCGGTGGGCAAGCGGCAGCCTCTCCCACGAAGTCCTTTTAGAGGGGAATTTATCGGGCACGTTTTTCACTTAATGACCTCAGGTTTACGTGTCTGAATCTTGATTCCATCCGCAGCCTGTTTTGGTGTAAGGCTGAGCTGCTCACTGGAGGCACACGTTACCGTGGGAGTGAGGTACCTCTCGAGCTGCCGAAGGTTCCCACAGATGCCCTGCGATCGTAGAACAGCATTTTAAGGCATCATCTTTCCTTGGAGGTTTTGGGAAAAGAAGCAACCCAGTTTTGTATTGAAACAAGTGGAAGATACAGAGTAGGGAAAAACCATGTTTAGACTGGAGGGAAATTGGGGGCTTTTGGCTCAACCCTCAGACTCCTCAGGGCTGTGACCTGCTTCCCTTGGCATTTAGGATTCCGAGGGAAATTCGAGAAGCAGAGCCTACCATGTGAGAGAGGGTGCTGATTTATTTTTTTCCAGATGGTTTCCCTGATGTTCCAGCACCATTTATTTAAGTAGCCTGTTCTTTCTCCATTAATTTGAAATGCTAGCAGTATTACATAGAAGATTTTCAGACATATTTAGATCTCTTAGTTTTTTGCATTGTTCTGTTGATAAATCTCTCTGCTAAAGAGATTTTAGCATTTAAAACTTAAAAAAATCACACTTAAAAATTTTTTTTAAGATTTTATTTATTTATTTGAGAGAGAGAAAACTCAAGTAGGGAGGGGCAGAAGGAGGGGACAGGGGAGGGGCAGAAGGAGAGGGAGGGAGAAGCACTCCCCACTGAGCAGGGATTCCCGACGTGGGATTTGATCCCAGGACTCCGGGATCATGACCCCAACCGAAGGCAGACACTTAACTGACTGAGCCACCCCAGCACCTGTGAACAATTACTGATCTTCTTTTGAAAAACTATTCTCAGAAGTTATTTTGTTTTTGTTTTTGTTTTGTTTGTTTTGTTTTTAACTAAACTCTATACCCAATATGGGGCTCGAACTCACAACCCCAGAGGTCAAGAATTGCATGCTTTTCCGACAGAGCCAGGCAGGCACCCCAGTTCACCACATTTTGGATTAGCCATCAGTACTGCAAAAGAGGATTTGACCCCCAAATTTCTAATTTCCAGCTTTTCTCCTATCGCTTCTCCCAGACCGAACATCACCTGCCATGTATTGGCGGACTTAGGCATCATTTTTCCTTCCTTCCAGGGGAATAGGGGGGACCCTTCTTACACCCAGCTCACGTCACTCATTTGCGTGGCCACCACCCTTGCCCCATGTATGCATTTGAGGTGCTGGCTCTGGATTCAGCGGGGTGATTTCTTGCTGCTCCTCACCTTTCCTGTCTCAGGTGAAACAGCAGTGCCTTTGGGAAGTCTCCCCTGATCTAGACCGGCAGGGTCGGGTCCTGGCTGGCTCGCCCTCAGCAGCAGTCATCAGCTGGTACCGCCATGCCTTGTTCCTGAGCGGCTTCCCTTGCTGGACTATGAGCGTCGTGGGGGTGGCCCCCTGTCCTGGCCACAGGCTTGTCCTCAGCCTCTAGTCCAGTGTCTGGCCGGGAGTAAGTGCTTGTTAACCATTCAGTGAATGGATGTGGCAGTCCGGTGTCCTCGGCTGTCTTCCTTGTCCCCTGATGTGGCGTTCTCCTCCCAGGCTTGCAGAATGATCACAAGGCCATCATGAAGCAGGTGGAAGAGGCCCTGCACCAGCTGCACGCTCACGACAAGGAGAAGCAGGCCCGGGACATGGCTGAGGCCCATGAGGAGGCCATGAGCCGCAACCTGGGCCAGAGCGAGGGCCCCAGCCCCCCTCAGGCCTTCGCCAAAGTGAACAGCGTCAGCCCCGGCTCCCCCGCCAGCATCGCGGTAAGCCAGAGCCCCACCCCCTAAATCCATACCCGGAGGGTACTGTGGGTCAGGTAGCCTCGGGTGGGGGTGCGGGCTGGGGGCAGACCCTGGACAGACGGATGCGCCGCAGCCGGACCACACCCACTTTCTTAGCAAGCACTGACCGAGCCCTGGGGGCCCGGCCCTGCGCTGGGGCCGGAGCTCTGGAGAGGAGTCGGCCCCTGCTGCCCACTGACCTGCTCAGGGAGAGACCCGAGACCCGAGGAGGAAGGTGGTAAATATTCCGAGAGAGGGAAAGGGCATCTCTTCTGGGCTTATGTCAGCCAGACACTGAGTCGTAGACGCGAGAAGGACTGTCGTAGCTGCCATTTCCTGAGTCTTGCTTTGCACCAGCTGTCCTGCCAAGTGAGTTCTAGATCTTACCTGGGATGTTTTTTTAAGTTTTAAATAGCTTTATCGAGAAATAGTTCACGTACCATAAAATTTACCCATTTGGAGCATACAGTTCCATGGCTTTCAGTGTATTCCCAGAGCTGGGCATCCATCATTGCCAGCAGTTTGAGAACATTTTCATTATTCTGAAAAGAAGCTCTATGCTGGTTAGCCATCAGCCCCCAGTCCTACGTCCCCCCAGTCCCTGGCAACCACAGTCTGCTTTCTGTCTCTGAATTTGCTTGTTTCGGGTGCTTCATCTAAATGGAATCATGTATGACCCTTTACGACTGGCTTTTCCCACTTAGTATCATGTGTTCAGGGCTCATCCATGAGAGAACATGTATCTCTGTTTCTTTCCTTTTTATGGCTGAATAATACTTCATTGTGTGGACGATCCCATCGATTTTATCCATGCATCAGTTCATGAGCATTTGGTTTCTGTCTTTTGGCCGTGATGCGACTCTGAACATCATGTTCAAGTTTTTATGTGGCTATGTAGTTAATATTTAATCCCACAGCCGCCTCCTGGGGTAGGCACTGAGCTTAACCCCATTTTACCCGTGAAAAAAGCCTCTAAGACCGGAAGTAACTGGTGCCAAGAAACGTAGCTCCTCAGCTATGGAACTGGGTCCCCAATCCAGGTCCTGCCAACTGTCTCTAATGATCACAGGCTGGTAAGTTATACACGAGCCTCGTTTTACTTGCTGCTCTGTCCACAGCATCTATCACAGGGCTGTAGTTGGCCCATGACAGATATTTGTTGAAGGACTGAGTGAATCGTGATCTGTGTCCTTAGAGTGAAAGGGTCGCACTAGTCCTCTGTCAGCCTTGTGCCTGTGGCTGCTTGTCTGGGGACCTCTCAGCAAACTTACCTAAATTCTTTTTTCTTTTTTTTAAGATTTCGTTTATTTTTTAACAGAGAGAGAGAGAGACAGCGAGAGAGGGAACACAGGCAGGGGGAGCGGGAGAGGGAGAAGCAGTCTCCCCGCCGAGCAGGAAGCCCGATGTGGGGCTCTACCCCAGGACCCTGGGATCATGACCTGAGCCGAAGGCAGACGTCCAATGATTGAACCACCCAGGCGCCCCAAACTTGTCTAAATTCTCACCCCTGGGGGCGCCTGGGTGGTTCAGTCGTTGGGTGTCTGCCATTGGCTCAGGTCATGATCCCAGGGTCCTGGGATCAAGCACCACGTCGGGCTCCCTGCTCAGTGGGACGTCTGCTTCTGCCTCTGCCCTCCCCTCTGCTCGTGATCTCTCTCTCTCTCTCTCTCTCAAATAAAAGTCTTAAAATTAATTAATTAATTAATTCTGACTCCTGAACAAAATAGGCCCAGATTGGCCTGCCTCTTCTTGCCCCTTGCCCCAGAAAACAGCATTTGGCTTTCCCCCCACATTCTTTATGGCCAGTACCGCCCCCAGCTTTTATCAGACGTTGAGCAGATCTGGCCCCCTTTTACTAGATCTGTCCTAGAAGGAATCCCCAGGAGGAGGTGGCCCAGTTACCCACCGCGGCCTCCCGTGTGAGGGAGCTAAATCCCTGACCTTTTTGCTTTGCACCTGCCACTCTTTCCTGGTAGAAAACAAGCTCTTGGCCTGGACGTTAAATTGGACACGGAAGGGTAAAGAACACCAGAAGCACAATTAACCTCTACCTTGGTTTTCTGTTTTCTCTCTCTTCAGGGTCTGCAGGTGGACGACGAGATTGTGGAGTTTGGCTCTGTGAACACCCAAAACTTCCAGTCTCTGCATAACGTTGGCAGCGTGGTGCAGCACAGCGAGGGGGTGAGTTGGAGGTCACATCTGCTCAGTAACCCTAGAACGGCCTGGGGCCAGGAATCGCCGCCGGGGTCTTTGCTGCCTCCAGGGAGCTGTTGCTCAGGCACAGGGCCTTTGCACTTGCTGTCCTCTCTGCCTGGAGAGCTTTTTCTCCCTTATGTCCATTTCTCATCCTGTACAAATGACACCTGGGGGAGGCCTTTGCAGCCACCCTATTTAAATACTCCTGCCCTACTTCCTATCCCTGCTTTCATTCAACTGTGTTTCTCGGAGAGCTTTGCGTTTTCACATAGCTTGCTCTTTTGTGTTGTTGCATAGCACTCCCTTGTAGGAATGGACCCCAGTTTGTCCATCCCCTGCCTTATCAGGGGACGTTTTGGTTAATTTTGATTTTATACGAGCATGAACAGTCGAATATCCTTGTTCACGTTCTCCTTGATATAAATACCAGAAAATAGAATTACAGGCTCTCGGTGTATTATACACACTTATAGTAGGTAATCCAAAAAAGTCTCACTAATATGTACCCCGGCCAACAGTATGTGAGTGTATCATATCGTTCATAGTACTCTGTATTGCTAATCTTTTAACATTTTTGCTAAAAACAGCATCTTATTTTAATTTGTATTTTCCTGATTACCAGTGAGATTGAGTATCTTTATTTTATATGTGCATTAATGTTCATATTTTCATTTCTGTGGATTGTCTGTTTACTTTTTTTCCCCATCTTTTTTTCTGTTGGATTATTTGTCTTTAAAAAAAAGAATTTTTTACATCCTCCAGATATGAAACCTTTGCCCGTTTTCATGCTATATATGTTTCTCCCGGTTAGCTCCTTGTCTTTTAACTTAGTTGATGGCGACTTTGATTACTTGCAAGTGTTTTGGATTTGTTTTTTTTTTAAGTTACTTAGATAACCATTTTGTTAAATTTGTTAATATTACAAGGTCTTCCCTGCCAAAACCATACCTGAGAATTTAAGGAAATACGGGACAGGGATGAGTACGTTAGCATGTGATTCATGTGCAGTTTGACAGTTTCAGTCCTTGAAAATACAGTTGCAGTCTTCCAGTTTCTGGAATAGTACGCCTTTATGCAGCATTTCCACCTGATGACCTCAGCGCATGGCTCAGTAATGTAACTTTAACAGAGGTTATCTTGGCAAAGATCCACACTTTGCTTTTTGTTTTTGTTTTTAGATTTTATTTATTTATTTGACAGGGAGAGACATAGTGAGAGAAGGAACGCAAGCAGGGGGAGTGGGAGAGGGAGAAGCAGGCTTCCTGCCGAGCAGGGAGCCCAATGCGGGGCTCGATCCCAGGACCCTGGGATCAGGACCTGAGCTGAAGGCAGACGCTTAACCACCTGAGCCACCCAGACACTCCAAAGATCCACACTTTGCAGGAGAAATGTGGGACTCAAAGTCCACAGAAATAACCTATGAAAGCTTTTCATTCGTAGATGAGATGTTCGGTTTACGCCACAGTTCTTGGTGTGTCCTGTGCCCGCTCAGCTTCGCGGCTCATGCACGTGTACCTCGGAGAGGGCCGGCATTGGGCCGGAACACAGTCAGCTGGGGCCTGTGCCCCAGCCAGAGGTCAGGCCTTGATTTCTGCGCTGACACCTCCGGCAAGTCTGTACCTGCATGGAAGTTCAAAGTTCTGATTCTGACAAATTCATCAGTTGTTTTGCTTTATGGCTTTGCATTTTGTGTCTGCTTAAAGAAGTTCTTTTCATACTTTGATTTGTTTTTAGTTTTTTTTTTTTTTTTTTTTAAGATTTTTTATTTATTTATTAGGAAAGAGAGAGAGTGAGAGAGAGCAGGTCAGAGTGAGAAGCGGACTCCCCATGGAGCTGGGAGCCCGATGTGGGACTCGATCCCGGGACTCCGGGACCATGACCTGAGCCAAAGGCAGTCGCTCAACCAACTGCGCCACCCAGGGGCCCTCTTTTTTTTTTTTCTTAAGATTTTATTTATTTATTTGACAGAGAGAGAAAGATCACAAGGAGGCAGAGAGGCAGCAGAGAGAGAGGGGGAAGCAGGCTCCCTGCTGAGCAGAGAGCCCGATGTAGGGCTCGATCCCAGGACCCTGAGACCATGACCTGAGCCAGAGGCAGAGGCTTTAACCCACTGAGCCACCCAGGTGCCCCTATCAGCTTCTTTTTAACCTGTTGCCCGTAAAGGGTGTATTAGTTGTTTACTGGTAATAAAAAAAAGTCACTGTAAACTTAGTAGCTTAAATTTATTATCTCCCACAGTTTCTGAGGGTTGGACGTCCAGGAGTCTTTTAGCTGGATGGCTACGGTCTGGCTTACGGTCTATGAGATTGTAGTCAAGATGTTGGCAGCAGCTGTTGTCATCTGAGGGCTTGACTGAGGTTAGAAAATCTATTTCCAAGATGCCTCACTCACACGGCTGATGGCACATCAGTTCCTCATCGCTCAGGCCTCTCCGTAGTGCTGCTGGAGTGTCCGCACAACATGGCAGCCGCTTCCCCCGGGGTGAGCAGTCCAGGAGAGTGCAGAGAGGAGGCAGCGGAGGCACCTTTGAGCCAGTCAGTCTCTGAAGACACACATTATCACTTCCACATCATTCTGTTCATTAGAAGCGACTCACCAAGTCCAGCCCACACTCAAAGGTAGAGGAATTAGCCATTAGCTCTTGAAGGAATATCAAAGAATTTATGGGAGGTTTCTAGAACCCACCACACAGGGTTTCTGTTTTCTCTACTTGCTCAGTTACCACGTGCCCACTTTCTGTTGGCTTTTCATTTTGGTGCCTTCTCGCATCTTTGTGGTCTCCTTCATGTGGTTTATTTGTCCTGAGGTGTTGCTCCTTTGTTGTCCTATCATCGTGTTAGTGAGGGTTCTGGATGTAGGTTTCTTCTGTTATGTTTACCCAGAGTCTGTCTCGCTTTCTCACTCCTTTTCCCCAGACTTTCCTAGTGTTAGGGTTTTCTCACGTGTCTTGCGCACCTTGCTGCACACGCTTCTAAACTTTGTTTAGAAGTTGCCCGGGCTCCTTGTTACTGGTTTGTTTTGTAAATATGTCTCTGTCTTTCTGGAAGAGGTAATACATACACATGTGTAAGACCGAATCAAAGAACATGTGATGAAAAAAATCTCTCCTCCAGAGGTAGCCACTTTGCAGCTGTGCGTTCTTCTGGGGTCAGTCTGTTCATATACCAGCATGTAGAGCTATTGGCTGTTTTTATTAAGGTGTAATTTACCTACAGCAAAATTCATCCTGTACAGTGTACGGTACTGGGAATTTTGACACATGTACATAGTCTGGTAACTGCCACTGTAATGAAGATAGAGAGCAATTCCGTCATCCTCTCCAAAATGGCCTCATATCCTTTTGTGGTTAACCCCTCCCCCAACCCCCACCCCACACAACCACCAATCTGTGCTCCATCCCGACAGTTTTACCTTTTCAAGAATGTCCTATAAATGGAACGGCACAGTACAGATGGCCTTTTAAATCGAGCTTCTTGCACTTCGCGTCGTACGTCTGAGATTCTTCCACATTGTTGTGTGGGTCTGTAATTCGCTCCTTTTTACTGCTCAGTAGTGCTCTGCTGCGTAGATGAATGCCAAATGGTTTGCCCATTTACCAGTGAGGGACATTTAGGTTGTTTCCAGTTTTTGGTGATTAGCGATAACAGCTACTGGTTTTTAGTCCGTCTTTTCTAGTTAAATATATTCTTAAACTCTTCATAGATCCGCGAATCCTTCTTTTTCTTTTCTTATTGAGGTGTAATTGACATATAACATTAGGTTAGTTTCAAGCATACAGTGTAATGATTCAGTATTTGTATATGTTACAAAATGATCATCCCGGTAAGTCTAGTTAACGTCCGTCATCATGGTTACAATTTTTTTCTTGTGATGAGAACTTTGAAGGTTTATTCTCTCAGCAACTTTCAAATAGGCAATACATTATTATCAACTATCACGCACAGCATGGCAACTATGAATCCTTTTTTTACAAAAGTAGTTATTGAACATTTTTAAGTAACATCTTCTTTCTCAAATGAAATTCCTTGGGGAATTCCAATATATCAAACTGCTGGAGTGGGGAGACCTCACCCCCTCAGGGCCCTGGATCCTTCCGGAATCAGAGTCCAACTTGAGAATCAAGGGTCTGCTTTGTGACTTTAGAAAGATGATACAAAAAAACCCCACCACGTTTCTGTTGTTAGATATTTAGGTAGTTTCCAATTTTATGGAAATCTGGAAATTAATACTCTTGTAGACAAATCTCTCTTTCTTTTGGTAACGTCCCAAAGCTCAGTTTCTGCCTCAAAGGCATGTATTTTCAAAGGAAAAAAAAATCTTAAAGTCAGGTTTATTATAAACAATGCATGTTGTCCTGAGCTGTAGAGAGGAGTGGAGGGCTGACATGCTATAACATGGATGAACCTTGAAAGGATCTGTGCTAAGTGAAAGAAGCCAGACGCAAAGGGCTGCGTGTTTGACGATTCCGTTTATGTGAAGTGTTCAGAAGCAGGCAGATCCGCGGAGACCGGAAGGAGGTTGGTGGTCGCCCGGGGCTGAGCGGAGGATGGAATGGGGCCTGACTGCTAATGGGTACAGGGGTCCTTTTGGGGGATGAAAACGTTCTTCAGTCAGGTAGTGATCATGGTTCTACAAATGTCTGAATATACGAAAACCCCCTGAATTGTCAACTTTAAAATGGATTTGATTGTTTATGAATTATATCTCACATAAATAAAAATCATGCATTTTTAGTGTAAAAGCATCAGGTAGGGCAAACGTTTTTGAAGAAAGAACAAAAGTCCTGGGTCTGTCGCTCCTAAGTCCTTTCCCTGCTTTGTTTGAGCCGGACAAGGTGCGGGCCCTGGAGTGGGAACAACACAGATGAATGGAAGGCCCTGGCCTCGGGAACGCTTTGGTCGGGGAGACAAACATTAATCAAATGCAATTATACACTCTCATGAGTGTTATGAAGGGAAAGTTCGAGAAGGCTAGGAGAGCAGTGATGGGGCTTAGGGTCACCTTCCTGAGGATGTGACCTGTGAGTGTTAGAAGTTGATCAAGGCCTGGGGTTGCCTGGCTGGCTCAGTCAGTGGATCATGTGACTTGATCTCGGGGTTGTGGGTTCGAGCCCCATGTTGGGTGTAGAGATTACTTAAAAAGATAAAATCTTTAAAAAAAAAAAAAGTTGACCAAGGCTGGAGACTGGCAGGGAGATGGCGAGAGAAGCCTTCCAGCAGGGTCATGTCCCTGGGACGGCCAGAGAAAATGGTTGGAGCCCAAAGCAAGGAGGAAGGGAGTAGGGAGGGAGGAGGTAGATCTAGGAAGTTGGCAGGGGCCAGACTGCACGAGGCCTTGTGGTCCTATCAAGATTTCATTCTTTTTTCCTGAGGAGCAGTAGAGAGCCATGCACGCTTCCAAACTGAGGGTAACAAATGTAAGCAGCTCTGAGTCTTGGAAAGATTTCTCGAGATGCTAGGTAGAGGTAGAGAGCTGATTGGAGGGCTGACAATTTTAGCAGCCTGGTCAAGGGGTGCTGGTGGCTTTGGTGAATGGGCTGGAGGTAGAGGGAAGTGGGTAAATTAGACCTTTAGGATGTAAGTAGATGAGCTTTAATATGACACCCAGCCAGCTCATGTCAAGGATGACCTCTGCGTTTCTAGCTTGTCTAGAGATATCATTTCTAGAACCAGAAGCACATCAGTGTATCTCTCACACATTTCCTAAGTGTGGATGCATATGCCCATAGTGATTGCTTTTTGAAAAAGAAGACAGGGGCGCCTGGGTGGCTCAGTGGGTTAAAGCCTCTGCCTTCGGCTCAGGTCATGATCTCAGGGTCCTGGGATCGAGCCCTGCATCGGGCTCTCTGCTCAGCGGGGAGCCTGCTTCCCCCTCTCTCTGCCTGCCTCTTTGCCTACTTGTGATCTCTCTCTCTTTGTCAAATAAATAAATAAATAAAATCTTAAAAAAAAAAAAAAAAGAAGAATACTGTTATGAGCAGGGGTATACAAATACCTGTTCAAGTCCCCGCTTTTAATTCTTGGGGTGTATACCAAGAGGTTTAATTGCAGGATTATGTGGGGGCTTCTGGGTGGCGCTGTCGGTTAGGCATCTGACTCTTGGTTTTGGCTCAGGTCGTGATCCTCGGGGTCATGAGATCAGGCCCTGCTTGGGTCTCTGTGCTCAGAGCGGAGGCTGCTTGGGACTCCCTCTGCCCCTCCCCCTGCACGCTCACTCGCTCTCTCTCAAAATAAATAAATAAATCTTTGAAAAAAAACAATTGCAGAATTATGTGGTCATTCTGTCATCAGTTTTTGGAGGAATAGCCATACTGTTTTCCACAGCAACTGGCCATTTTTCATTCCCCCCACAAGTGCACAAGGGTTCCTATTTCTCTACTTCCTCGCCAACTCTTATCATTTTCTGTTTTCCGACAGTAGCCATCCTAGTGATGTGTGGTGATACCTCATTGTATTTCTTTAATGGTTAGTGATGTGGGGCATCTTTTCATGTACTTTTGGCCATTTGTTTATCTTTTTTGGAGAAATCTCTACTTGAGTTTTTTGCTTATTTTTAATTGAGTGATTTGCTATTGTTGTGAGTTGTAGGAGTTCTTTACACATTCTGGATATTAATCCCTTATCAGATATATAATTTGCTAATATTTTTTCCTATCCTGTGAGTTACTTTTCACTCTGTTGATAATGTCCTTTGATGCACAAAAGTTCTAGACTTTGGTGCACCTTGTTGTAATTTGTAAGTTTCCTTCATATCTATTCTGTTTTAATTTTTTACATCAAAGTAATACATGCACATGGTAAAAACAAATTAATGGCACAGAAAAATTAAAAGTAGGGGCGCCTGGGTGGCTCAGTTGGTTAAGGGTCTGCCTTCAGCTCAGGTCATGATCTCAGGGTCCAGGAATTGGGCCCAGAGCCTGAGCAGGGAGTCTGCTTCTCCCTCTCCCTCTCCCTCTGCCGTTCCCTCTGCGTGTGCTCTCTCGCTTGCTCTCTCTCAAATAAATGAAATCTTCAAAGAAAAAAGAAAAAAAGAAAGATATAAAAGTAAACGTCATCATCTTTCACTCCAAAATCCCAGTGCTTCTCTCTGCAAGTAACCATTGTTAACGGTTTTTTCGTTTATCTTACAGAAAGCTTTGTATGCATGAAGCAATGTATATGCCCTTTTAGAAGGTATATTCAGGGGTGCTTGGCTGGCTCAGTTGGTAGAGCATGCACTTCTTGATCTCACGGTCAAGAGTTCAAGCCTCACATTGGGCATGGAGCTTCTTAAAAAAGAATTTAAAAAATAAAGAAATAAAAAATAAAAATCAACCAAACAAAATGTATATTCAAAGGGGTTCATACTTTGCTCATTTTGTTTTTACTAAAACTGCTTCATTCACTAGGCTATATTTGAATAATACCTTATCGAGGGATATTTTGGGTGTTTTCAGGTTTTGAATTTATAAACAGTCCTAGAAGGAACACTTTGTTCATAGATCGTATTGTACTTCTTCAAAATGTATCCCATGTGTGGCTTTTTTAAAGATTTTTTTGGTGGGGAGACGTGTTTGCCCAGGAAGATGCTACCGGGGCTGCCCCAAGAGTGTCACGTTCCCCACACTCTTGACAACTGTAGGACTACGCTTAATATAAGCATCCTTACCACTCTGGTGTGCAAAAGTCAGTATCTCGGCATGTTAGTCTGGATCTCTTTGAATACTAAACAGGTGGACTATAAAATGAGCCTGTTTTCCTTTCAGAAACCCCTGAATGTGACAGTGATCCGCAGAGGGGAGAAACACCAGCTTAGACTTGTCCCGACCCGCTGGGCAGGAAAAGGACTGCTGGGGTAAAGTATCATTTCTGCTCGATGACAACACCCTGTCAGTTGTCACTTGAGTGTGCGTCAGCCGTAAGGCTCCGGGGAGGAGGTGGGGGGCCACTGGGAAATGAGGGTTTTCCCCAGATCGCCTGATAAGCACCTGCAGCAGGAATGAGATAGCACGTGTGGAGGCAGAGGGAGCCCTGGTCACTCTGGTTCTCTCTTTACCTGGGCATTTGCTTCCAAAGAATTAAAGAGCACAGGCGAAACACTCAGGGGGCTCACTTTCTGGTCCTCTGAATGGAGCCACCGAACTTATGTTGTTCCTCTTCTTTTTTTCTTCCAGCTGCAACATTATTCCTTTGCAAAGATGATTGACCCTGCGGAACGTAATAGGAAAACATCTTCCCTTGCCCTGGACATGGGTCTGGTGGGAATTTCTTCCTTCTCTTCTCTCTCCTGAAGCTTAAGAATCTGGAAGAGACTGGAAACCTGAACATCTGGGTGATGGAAACGCAGTGGCCTCCCCGTGTAATCTCTTGGGATTAAGGCGTTGTTGATTTGTGCTTGGCATCTTTTGCAAATTAGGACATAGCCCTAATCGGGAGTCCTCTGGATTGTGGGCACGTGGGCGGGAGTTATTTTGGCAGGTGCTGATAGGACTTTATTCTTGCAGGATTTTTTTCCCCCAAATAAACACAGTTTTCAGTGATGATATGACCATGTTATCACCCCAACTGAATTTTTTTAAAATTTTTTAATTTAAATTAAATTTAGTTAACATTTAGTGCCAACTGAATTTCTTTCTTTTTTTTTTTTTTTTAAAGATTTTATGTATTTATTTCACAGAGAGAGAGACAGCGAGAGAGAGAACACAAGCAGGGGGAGTGGGAGAGGGAGAAGCAGGCTCCCCACCGAGCAAGGACCCCGATGTGGGGCTTGATCCTAGGACCCCGGGATCATGACCTGAGCTGAAGGCAGACACTTAATGACTGAGCTACCCAGGCGCCCCTCCAGCTGAATTTCTTATGAGCCTCTCAAACCAAAGCTCAGACAGGAATTAGAA
The DNA here is from genome assembly GCA_028533885.1 of Nasua narica. NCBI lineage: Eukaryota > Metazoa > Chordata > Mammalia > Carnivora > Procyonidae > Nasua > Nasua narica. The sequence continues at coordinate 5,660,985 of CM052808.1, read as the reverse complement.
TAATTTTATAGTAAGTTGGACAGGAGTGTTTAGCTTGCTCAGTCAGTGGAGCATACAACTCTTGATTGCAGAGTTGTAGGTTCGAGCCCCATGTTGGGTATAGAGGTTACTTAAGAAAAGTGAAGTCTTGAAAAAAGAAAGGAAGTTATATGCCCCAGCCAGGGGCACCTGGCTGGCTCCGTTGGTAGAGGATGCAACTCTTGACCTTGGGGTTCTGAGTTAAAGCCCCACATAGGGTGTAGAGCTTATTTAAAAAAAAGAAAAAAAAAAGTTGGGACAGAACAAATGAACAGTGGTGCTGCAGTCAAGATCTGACCAATACCACTTCAAGAACATCAGCCTTTAGTGAATGCAGGGGTTTGCACCATCTGCATTTGCATTATGACATTGCTGCTCTGGATATAGAAATTACATCCTCCGGGACCACAACTGCCCCCTTGAAGAGTAGGGAAAACCAGGAGGCTCCCCAGGTAACTCACTGCCGTGTCTGCTTTCTCTCCTGTAACCCACCAGAGGGCAGCAAGCTCCCTTTGTTTCTGGAATTAAAAACAAACAAAAACCTTGCAAATTACCTTTTTTTTTTTTCTTCTTCAAATTACCTTCTAAATTGACTTTTTATAATCCAACTTCCTGGTCATGCCCTCAGATCAACAGTAGTTTGTAAACTGCCAAGCCGTGCGTGATCGCCGATGGGAACCAGCAGTGTGTGCAGATCTGACTTCTTGAAAACACTGATTCCTTCTTCCTTCCTTTTATTTTCTTTCACCTGGCAACATGGGTTTCTGTGATCCTTATTGACCCTCTGTTTTACTTTCTCCCTTCACCTTATCACAACGTTTATTTCCCCGTTTCTTGCCCACTGCTTTCTGTTTCAGAGGTGGTGTGGCCCATTCTGCTGAGCAGGGCCTGGGTTCCTCGGGAATGGATTTGCTTGGGTTGGACAGAAGCCAGCTTGCCCTAACAGGAGTCCGTGCTGGGGTGTGCTTCCAGCCAGGGATTCTCATGCTCAACTGGAAAAACTGCCTGTTGAGTGTGTTCCCCCAAACTACATCCACGTGCATTCCTCCTTGTAGCCATAGACATGCTGTGCTTACCACCATTTGCTGTTTAAATTATGTGTGTTCTCTTTCCAAGTGTTTTCCAATCTCTTTTCATAAGCCCTAGATTATAATAAATATAGCTTGTACCATCCATCCAGTTTGTTCCCTTTTGGGGGGGGGGATGTATGCTGATTAATCAACTAGCGTTGGGGCTTGGGAGTAGGGGGGGCGGGGAGTCATTGACATTCTCCTAAAATGAGAGCACCAGAGTTTTCTGCGTTAGTGCCTTTGGCTGGTTTCCTGCAGGTCTCCCTTTAGAAACCTCAGGATGGCGGGCGGCATGTGCCATCTTCTGTAAGATCGTAGCCGAGAGTCACTTTGGAATGATCCTCATAGATTGAACCAAACTGGTTTTGCAGACACATGTGATAAGAACAGCAAGATAACGTAGCCTACATAGTGTGTCCTCCCAGCTAGCATGTAGTACCCCTTGAGAGGGCCGATCCGTGGCAAAGAGGATTTTACCAAACAGCTCATACTTAGCCTTTAGAAAGTCAGAACTGCAGGTAGCCACCAGTGCCGCTTCTCGGGCCTCGGGCCTCGGAGCCTTAGGAAAAAGTTGGGGGAGAGAGCTGAAGACAGTCGATGGGAAGAGGAAGGCTAATTTCGCCACCGGGGGGACCGCAGCGGCGTCTCTCCCCCAGGGACCGCCAGGGGGCGTGCCGGCCCGCCGGCGGCAGAGCCATGGGCACGTGACCAGCGGCCGGCCCTCCCGCTTTACGGCCGCTTGCCGGGTGGCTGTTACCTTGGGGACGGGGCTTGGGTGGCAACCGTAGCTAGGGAGCGCGTGGAGGAGAAAGCAGCGGTCGCTGGAGGCTGAGGAGGTGACAGAAGGGTCCAGGCGGCGGGAGGGCCCGGCCTTTGAGGCCGTCGAAGGGGCACTCTGTGAGTCGGGGACGGGGGCCCTGGTGTCGGAGGGCCTGGTGCCCCGCGGGGGTGGGGGGCGCTCGCCCCACCGGGCGGGGGTCCGGGGCGGCCTCGGAGGCACCTGAGCTAGAGGAAGGAGCCGCGCCTGGGCGTTGTGTACCCCACCCCCACAGTCCCCCACACTTTCCTCCGCTCCCCTGGAACCCCGCATCAAGATGCGCTGGCAAAGTTCGCAGTCGGGTCAGGCCCCGTGCTGAGGGCCCCGGACTTGAAATCATAGCCGTGCTTTTTCGGCGGGAGGAACCTTGGAGAGGTCTGCCTCTTTGTAGCGGTGTGATCTGATTAAGTCACTTCAACTCCCAGAGCCTCAAACTCCCGTTTGTTGGAAGAAATAAATGAGCGGCTGTTAGAAGGCTGTTAAACTTTGTAAACAATTGCTGCCTTTCTCAAGCCCTCTGTGGCAGCTGCATCGAACATTTTACATATGTCATCTCAACGCCAGAATTTAGGGTTCTCACTTTTATTTTGCCTGTGAGCAAATATGGACTCTGAGGGGCACAGTGACTTGCCCAAGGTCACAGAGCAAGTGAGTGGTGGAACCAGGATTGGGTGCTAGGAGAGGCCAACTGAAAGGCCCACGCTTTTAGCTGCTAAGCCACTGCTTCTGCCCTAATTTACATTATTAGAATTGTTGTTAATGCCTGGGTTATCATTTTGCTTACCTGTAGGAATATGAATGTATATATAAAGTGAGTTACAGGGCTCTAAAGTTATTCCTGGAAAGATGAGAGGCCCTGGCATCAATATGCTTAAGATTTGGGACAGGCTTTCTCAAAAGTATGAGATTCTTTTTATTCCTGTGGATAGAAACCAGAGCTGGTATTGCACAGTTCATTGATAAGTTCATGCACTAGGAAATTAAAATGGGAAACAGAGAGAACTGCTGATTGTTGTGGTCAAAATTTCTCTAAAGGAAACTCCACAAAGAAGAATGTCAGGTACAGGGGAGTACCCACAAGAAGAAGCAGAAAAAGATGAAGAAACAAAAGTGGAAGAAGAGTATAATCAATATTATAGAGAGGTGGAAAGTATGCAACAGGAATTAAAAGAAGATGACATATTAGTACAGAGGGAGCCTCAGCAGGAAGGGGAGCAGGAGGAGGAGGAAGAGGAAGGAGAGGAGGAGAAAGGGGAGGAGGGGGAGGATGAAGAAGGAGAGGAGAGGGAGAGAGGGGGAAAGGAGGAGGAAGGGGAGGAGGGGGAGGATGAAGAAGGAGAGGAGAGGGAGAGAGGGGGAAAGGAGGAGGAAGGGGAGGAGGAGGAGGAGGAAGGAGTGGAGGAGGAGGAGGAAGGGGAGGAGGGAGGCATAGAGGAGAAAGGGGAGGAGCTGGAGGAGGAGGAAAGAGTGGAGGAAGAGGAGCCAGGGGAGGAGGGGGAAGGAGTAGAGAAGAAAGAGAAGAAAGAAGAGGGGGAGGAGGAGGAGGAATGGAAAGAAGAGGAGGAGGAGGAGGAAGAGGGGCAAGAATATGGGGAGGAGGAGGAGGCTGTCAAAGAAACAGAGGAAAAGGCTGGAGAAGCACAGGGGGAGGCGGCTGCCATACAGGAAGAAACCACAGCGAAGCCTCAAGAAATCCCCAAGTCCATGACCAGTTTGGAGAGACATACATTGACTGATTCCCAGTCAGTTATGTCAGAAACTTCCCTAGTAAGTAGTAATTTTAAGTCATTCATCTATTCATTCATTCATTCATTCATTCATTCATTCATAATCATTGCATGCTTACCATTTGCCAGGCTATGGGGATAATACAAATAAGATACAGTCCATTCTCTTAAGGAGCTCTGGGGTGTGTAGGGAGGCAGACTGATACCTGAACACCGTAAAACAATATGCTAAGTGCAGTGATTGAGGGATGCATAAGAGATATTTAAAAAACAAAAATCAAGGACACTTAGCCCAGTTGGGAGGATGGTCAGGGAAAGCCTCCTGGAGGAGGTGCGCAGCGGAGCTGACATAAAGAGCTCCTGGGGGTTAGTTGGAATGCGCTTGTCTTAGATGAGAGTCAGCGTGATCATTGTAATGTAGGCTCTCCCCCTGAAGGAGAACTCAGCTGTGGTCCAAGGAGAAGTGACTATGATTTGTCCATCCTTGGAGATGACCAATGCCACTTAGAATGGTTTTGCTGTGTGGTCCCGCTAGCAGGCCAAGATACACCTGGCACACTCATGATTCGTATTATTTAAGTACAAAATGTCCCAAGCTCCTTTTAATTTTTTTTAATTATTATTTTTTTTAAGATTTTATTTATTTGACAGAGTGAGAGAGAGCACAAGCAGTGGGAGTGGGAGAGGGAGAAGCAGGCTCCCCACTGAGGAGGGAGCCCAATGTGGGGCTCGATCCTAGACCCCAGGATCGTGATGAGAGCCAAAGGCAGCCACCTAACCAACTGAGCCACCCAGGTGCCCCCCAGGCTCCTTTTTAAAATATTTCATACTTCCAGTGTGAGGTGAACACTAAGGTTGGCTGAGGAGGAACAGAAAGGAAAGTATAAAAGAGGGAATGAAGTAGCTACACACTGTATTTGGAATCACAGTCTTCTTTTATTTCTTTTTTTAAGAGAATCCTTAGCGGGTCAAAGCATGAATTAGAATCAGAGCATTCGGAAACAAATGAGCTTTTAAGAGACTTGAGCTCAGATCTAAGATTTCTTGATTTGGATCAAACCGGTTCTGAGGAACCAGAGATTAGTTTCCCTGAAATACGGCCCTCAAGCGAGCTTGGGGAGAAAATCGCCCAGATACCCCAGGATGAACAGGAAAGGAGAGAAGAAAAAAGGTTATCAGACTTAAGTAAGCAACAAGAGAAAGAACTCCAGTCCAAAGCAGAGGTCCCGGAGAAATCACTGGTGTCTACCAGCAAGGACATTTTGTTTCGAAAGGATGACCGTGCCAACGTGTATCCTTTGGTGAGTGTAACATGCTTTTTAATTTGCTCTAGTGCTTTTAAAAGCATTGTGAAATATGGGAATTTTATGCATATGGAAAAAAAATACCACCAGAAAGATCCTTTTTGAACTAATTATAGACTCGTGTGTTTTAGCGTTCAGTTCAGCGCTCTGGCCGGACACGTGTGACAGGAACGCTGCTTCTGGGTCCGAGTGTTGCCCCCGGGTTGGAAATTCCGGCCGTGCTTTGTCTGTTGCATAGGGTGCCCCTTCTTGTGGGAGGCTCAAGCTCCATCTCTCCCTCTCCTCCCCTGCCCCTTCTCTCTCACTTCCTCCTCCTCCTCCATCCCTTTCCCCTTTCCCTCCTCTCCTCACCTCTTCCACCTTAGCTGGCTTGATACCTCTTTACAAGCTCCTAAAACCATTATGGGGCCCCTAAAACTGTGCATCCAGAGACGGACCAGAAAGCAAACGGTATGGAAAAACTGAAAGCCACTGAGAAAGGCACCAGGCTGTCCACAGGCATCTGCCTTTGCCTCACGACAGTATTCCAGGGGGCACTGTCTGCAAGGAATACGAATATTACATTTACCAAGAGAAGGAAGAGGAGAGTTTTTCCCTTCTTCCTCCATCTGCTACTGAAAGTTGCTTCCTAGGATTCATCTCCTTTTTTCCCCTGTAGATTCTATTCTGCCTTTGGAAGATTTGTAAATGATCGAATGCACGTAAAGTGTTTAACGTAGTTCCTGACACATGGCGAGCAGTGGACGGGTGTTCACATCTAGGCGATGGTGGTGGCAGGATGGTAATGATGATGGGCATGATGGAAAATGCCTAGTGGGACATGCAGACAACTGACAGCCTCCTTTCTGTAGATTGGGTTTACTTTGAGCCGCCCTGGAGTTCAAGGTCAAAACTTGTGCTTGCCCAGTCTGAAAGACAGAAAAAGTTTTAGAGCCCAGGAAGACTTTTGGCTCGTTGAGCCAGCTAACATGACCCCAGGTGATATCACTAATGAGAGCAGGGGTCCTGCAGGCCAGGGGTTTGGGTCCCCAGTTAACCTTGGGCTCCCTGCAGAACTCAACTCTTCTAGACCACCTTCCTCTGCAAATTCGTTTGGCTCTTTGAGGACACTTCCTTTCTGTTCTCATTCCTATATTGATTTTTTTTTCTTTCTGTTAAAATTGATAAGTGCTTTTTTTTAAAAAAAAAAATTTAAAGCAGGGCACCTGGGTGGCTCAGTTGGTTAAGCGTCTGAGTCTTGATTTCGTCTTGGGTTGTAATTGTGATCTCAGGGTTGTGAGCTCGAGCCCCACATCGGGCTCTGCACTGGGGATGGAGCTTGCTTGGGATTCTCTTTTCCCCTTCCCCCTCTAAAAATAAATAAGTTAAAAAAAAAAAATTCAGGCAGAGTCCTCTTCTCACACAGACCATGCTAAATCCATTTCCCGGAAGTGACTACTGTTCCAGTTTGGTATAACTGTGTATCTTTCCAGACCTTTTCCTGGGCATCTCGGGACATGTCTGTGTGCTCCCCTCGTGTGCGTGCACACACAGCACGACACACGTTAGGTTTTGTTTTCTCTACCAGTCAGATCTTCTGCATGACCGTTTAGTATGTCTCGGAGGATTTTCTCTATCAGGGCGGGTAGAACCACTCCCTCATTTTAAAGTCAACCGGTTCCCTATTATTGATGGCCGTTTATGTTACTTCTGACTTGTTCTCACCAGAGGGGCTTCAACAAGTGTGCTCCTGCATCTCTCTCTCTGCCCGCGGCATCTCCCTTTTCCTTTGGGGTCCCCTGCCTTATCTCGAAGGCCTGGAATAACTCAGTGCTCATTGTAAATAGACATAACGGTGGTTGCCGACTCCCACCACGGAAACAAGGTATCATGCATTTATGAGAAGGAATCTTATGATTGTCAAATGTAGTGAAATCTGCTTTGAACCATAGCGTTTTGTGTTCATGTTTTGAAAGGTTGCTGAAAGAGCTGGCTAGCTCCGTGATCATTCACCACAGATGGCAAAACTAGTGCCCGGTATCAGCTGATACTGTGTGCTTTCTATTAATGTGAGTGCTGCTGGAGCACGGAGGTCCTGTTAATACTGAGTGGATTCGTTACTAAAAATCTCTAATCACTTAGCCATCACTTTAGATGCTACCACATTCGATTAATTGGCCCTGGTTAAATTTTTAAACAGAATTTTTTTTTTTTTAAGTAATTTCTACACCCATCGTGGGGCTGGAACACTCTGAGATCAAGAGGATCTTGGTCGGACCCAGCCAGCCACACGCCCCTAAATGGACTATTTTTTTTTTTAAGATTTTATTTATTCATTTAACAGAGAGAGAACACAAGCAGGCAGAGAGGCAGGCAGAGGCAGAGAGAGGAGCAGGCTCCCCGCAGAGCAAGGAGCCCGATGCGGGACTTGATCCCAAGATGCTGGGATCATGACCTGAGCCAAAGGCAGTTGCTTAACCAATTGAGCCACCCAGGCATCCCTAAATGGACTATTTTTTTGAGCAGTTTAGATTTATAGCAAATGAAACGAAAAGAATGGAGTTCCCATATACTCCCTGGTGTGCCCCTGCCACCAGGTTCCCCTTTCATTAATATCTTGCATTAGTGGGGGACATTTGTTAGAGTTGATGAGCCCATGTTGACCGTCATTATTAACTGAAGTCCATCATTTACCTCAGGGGTCACTCCTGGTGGTGTGACATTCTCTGGGCTCTGACTAAGGTATCACGAGGTGTATCCACCATTGTAGTGTCCCGCAGACTAGTGTCACTGCCCTCAAATCCCTCATGCCCCGCTCTCCATCCCTGCCTTCACCCCCTCTCTCCCCAGCAACCTTTTTTTTTTTTTACTGTCTTCCTAGTTTTGCCTTTTCCAGAACATCATGTAGTTGTAATCATACAGTGTGAGGTCTTTTTTTTTTAAGATTTTATTTATTGTCAGAGAGAGGAAACACGAGTGGGGGGAGGGGCTGAGAGAGAGAGAGAAAGAGAGAGAGAGAGAGAAGCAGACTCCTGGTTATGGAGGGAGCCTGATGGAGGGCTCAATCCCAGGACCCTGTGATCATGACCTGAGCCAAAGGGAGACTGAGCCACCCAGGCGTCCCCACTGTGAAGTCTCCTTAGGTTGATTCCTTTCACTTAGCAAAATGCATTTAAGATTTCCTCATGTCTTTTCCTGGCTTGCTAGTTCACTACTTTTTTATCCCTTGTATGAATCCAGTTTGTTTATCCATGATTTTTATAAAAGATTTTGAACCCCCAAAATTTGCATAAGTAAACTACTATTGGATTAAAAATAGTAGTCAGATTTATAGTACCTCTAATTTTTCATTTTAGAAAATTTTTATTTTGGATTTATTCCGGGCAATATGGAATTTTTAATCATGCTGAGGGAATTTTGTCTCTTTGTGCTTTATTCTTCCAGGGGAAATGGTATATGAGGACTAAATACAAATATTCCCAGCTGAATAATTACCTTTCTTATGAAGTTCCTTAGTGACTATACTGTAACTTGTCCAGTCCATATATTTTCATGAAGTAAATTTAATTACACAATATTAAGTGCTCAGTATGTGTCAGGTACTGAGCAGTCTGGGTTCTGGGGAGTAGGAGGATAGGACGTTCTTTATGTTTACTGTTGACTTTTTATTTATTTATTTTTTATTTTTATTTTTTAAAAGATTTTATTTATTTATTTATTAGGAAAGAGAGAGAGAACATGAGAAGGGAGAAGGGAGAAGGTCAGAGTGAGAAGCGGACTCCCCATGGAGCTGGGAGCCCGATATGGGACTAGATCCCGGGACTCCGGGATCATGACCTGAGCCCAAGGCAGTCGCTCAACCAACTGCGCCACCCAGGGGCCCTTGACTTTTATTTTTAAAGCAAGGTATAATTCACATACCATTAAATTCACCCTCTTAAAATTTAAAATTGTGGTAGAAGAAAACCTTAAAATTGTGGTAAAATACACATAAAGTAAAATTTACCATCTTTTTAAAAAAGATTTTATCTATTTATTTGACAGAGAGAGACACAGCAAGAGAGGGAACACAAGCAGGGGGAGTGGGAGAGGGAGAAACAGGCTGGCTTCCCTCTGAGCAGGGAGTCTAACACAGGGCTTGATCCCAGGACCCTGGATCGTGACCTGAGCTAAAGGCAGACACCCAATGACTGAGCCACCCAGGCGCCCCTTATCTTTTAAAGGTTTATTTATTTATTTGAAAGAGAGAGAAGGGGGGTTGGGGAAGGGCAGAGGGAGTCTTAAGCAGACTATGCACGGAGCCTGACGTCAGGCTCGGTCCCACAACCTTGAGATCACAACCTGAGCCAAAGCCAAGAGTCGGTCGCTTATCCAACTGTGCCACCCAGGCGCCCCTAAAATTTACCATCTTAACCATTTTGAAGTGTACAGCGTAGTAGTAGTACATTCACACTGTGGTGCAACCAAAGCCTGGAACTCCCTTCCCATTGAACAACTGCCCGTTCCCCAGCCCAGCCCCTGGCAAGCACTGTTCTACTTTCTGTCTCTATGGATCTGACTCCTCTCGGGACCATGTCTGTCTGTGACCGGTGGATTTCACTTACGTGCTGTCCTCAAGGTTCAGCCACGTTGTAGAGTGTGTCGGATCTCCTTCCTGTGGAAGCCCGAACAGCACTCACATTTTGTGTATCCATTCATCTGTCGCGGGACACTTGGGTTCCTTTTACCTTTTGGTTTCTGTGAAATTTGCTGCTATAAATATGGGCATAGAAATGTCTCTTTGAGACCCTGCTTTTAGTTCTTTGAGACAGATACCCAGAAGTGTAATTGCTGCATGATATGGTAATTCTGCTTTCAGGTTTTTGAGCGATCTCCCTGGTGTCTTCCGCAGCAGCTGCACCATTTCACATTCCCACCAAAAGTACACAGCGGTTCCGGTTTCTCCACATCCTTGTAAAATTTGCCCTTTTAAGGTATACCACCCACTGGTTTGTTTTTATTTATTTAAAAATATTTTATTTATTTGTCAGAGAGAGAGAAAGAGAGAGCACGCAAGCAGGGGGAGCGGCAGGCAGGGCAGGCAGCGCAGGCGGAGGGAGAAGCAGGCTCCCCGCCGAGCAAGGAGCCCAATTCGGGGCTCGATCCCAGGACCCTGGGATCATGATCTGAGCCGAAGGCAGCGGCTTACCCGACTTCACCACCCAGGCGCCCCCACCCACTGGTTTTTAGCATGTTCACGAGGTTGTGCGACCGTTACACTGTCTAATTCCAGAACGTTTTCATCCCTGTAGCAGTCACTTCCCGCCCACCTTCCCAGACCCCCCGCAGCCGCTAAGCTCCTTTCTGTCTCTGTGGATCTGAATGACCCCGCACTGTATGCGGCCCCTTTCACTCAGCGTCCTGGTTCCAGAGTCCTCTACCCCGAAGCGTGTGGTTGAGGACGTTCTTGAAGTGATTTCCCTTCTTCGGACGGATGATGTGAAATCCTCGCCCTCCAGAGACTGCGCCAGGGGTGCCTGGCATCACAGTTCTGGGCTCGGTGCACTCAGTGTCTTGCTGGTCTTGCCTTTCTTTGTCTTCCAGACCTTGACTTGGTCTTTTGGATGGAACAGTTCTCTCCCCGTTTACTACATTCGAGATGAAAACCAGAGAGTTCTTCTGTATGTCTGTGCTCACACTGCGGTCATCTATAATGTCTTCGAGAATACTCAGCACCATCTTCAGGTATGCAAGGTTTTGTTGTTGCTTTTTAAGATTTTATTTATTTATTTGAGAGAACGAGCAAGAGAAAGCATGAGAGAGAAACAGACTCCCCTGCTGAGCAGGAAGCCCGATGCGGGGCTCAATCCCAGGACCCTAGGATCATGACCCGAGCTGAAGGCAGATGCTTAACTGACAGAGCCACCCGGGCACCCCTATTTATTTATTTTTCTAAGATTTTATTTATTTGAGAGAGAGGCAGTGAGAGAGAGAGAGAGCTTGAGAGGGTGGAGGGTCAGAGGGAGAAGCAGACTCCCGCTGAGCCGGGAGCCTCACATGGGGCTCGATCCTGGGACCTGGGCTGAAGGCAGATGCTTAACTGAGCCACCCAGGTGCCCCTTGGGTGACATATATTTTAATAAGGGCCTTCCTTAAGTCAGTGCCTAGGTCAAAAACATCACAAAGGATTTTCCAAAAGCCATGGCATGTGGGTGCAGAATTTGCTCTCTAGATATCTCTAGAAACACACACCAGCCCAGCAAGCAGCCCTTCTTGGAGCCTGAATGTGCGGCACTGAGCACAGTGCTGATGGCAGAGGGAGGGGGGGCAGCAGGCAGAGGCGCTGAGAAATAGGGACCATGCCAGGCAGGTGTCCAGCCTCCCACAGAGTTAGGTGCCTGGGAGTGGCCTTGACCATTCATTCATTCATTCATTCATTCATCCATCCATCCATTCATTCACTTATTCCATAGGTATTTATCAGAACCTCTTTGTTTCAGATTCTGGGTCTATAGTCATGAACAAAACAGATCTAGTTCCCCTCCCCATGGAGCTTACAGTCTCATAACACACAATTACGAATTATAACAAGCACTCCAAAGGAAATGTGGGCTGCTGCAGGAGAAAGATTAGGAGTGAGAGACGGCCCCGCCAGTTGGGGGGGCTGGCAATGCAAACGTGCTCCTTGTGCCCACTGAGGAGAAAGAACCAACCAGGGGCAGTTTGGGGAGGAGCATTCCAGACCCAGAGAGCTCCAGGTTTGCAGGCCTGCCCATGGGGACCAGAAAGGAGGCCAGTATGGCTGACACAGAATGAGGAAAGGGAAAGGAAGGAGGGAGGAAACGGGCTATTTCCTGGCAGGGAGCCCTAGTATCTTGTTTGTGTTTCCAGAAGGTTCCTGAGTTACTGGGAAAGGATTGTGGGGGGATGAGAATGAAAGCAGAAAGACCAGCGAAGAGGCTTTTGCTCCAGAGCTGCTCAGTGGCCTGACCTGGACACTGTTTTAGGGAGATGAGGCCAGCAGGGCTTCCAGGGGGCCGCAGAACCCCCACATTTATTCCCTACCTGGGTTCAGAGTTAGGCACATACCTAGATCTGTAGGGAGCCCCTGTTCTTGTGGGGAGTATGGCTCATCCTTCAGGGGTTTTGAGGGAGAGAAAATCAGAAAACCACTGGCTATGGAGAAATGCCTGGAAAAGGCCGTAGGAGTGGAATTTTCAGCCCGATGAATCTGGAAGGGGAGCTTAGTTCTCTCTGTGGGGCCCCAGACTCTCCTGCCACCCTTGATGTTTCAGAGCATTTGTCTCTGCATTTCTGTAGGGCCACCCCAATGTGATCTCCTGCCTCTGCATCAGTGAAGACAGGCGGTGGATTGCCACGGCTGACAAGGGGCCCGACTGCCTGATAATCATATGGGACTCCTTCACAGGGTAGGCGTGGCGCAGGCCTGTTTCCCCTACTCAGTGTAGCGCGTCCGCAACATACGGGAACTGCTGGTGCAGGCGTGCAGAAGCCGGTTTCGCGGTGCTGGGCGAGGGGCGAGGTGGCCTGGGGAGGCTGGCCGTCCTGCTGCCTTGAGGCCGGTCAAGCGACATTACCTTCGTGAATTTCCTTTTACAGTTCTTGGCTCTTTAGGCCCAGAAACTTGGTTCGGCGGTGCCCGGGAGTAGATGGGGCTGAGGGAGGTTAACACTAACCCAGCTTGGAGGCCCAGAGAAGTGAAGTGATTTCCCCCATCTACAGCAAAAGAGACTAATCTTACCCTCTGTTTTAGTTTCCTTGGTCTGCTCTAAGAAATGACCATACACTGAGGAGCTTAAAATAACAGAAAGTTATTCCCTCACAGTTCACGAGGCTGGAAGTCTGAAATCAGGGTGCCCAAAGGGGTGGCTCCTTCGGGGGCTCTGAGGGAGAACGTGCTCCAGGCCTCTCTCCCAGCTGCTGGTGGTGGCCGGCAGCCCTTGGTATTCCTTGGCTGGTAGACTAATCACTCTAGTCCCTGCCTCTGTCTTCACGTGGCATCATCCCCTGCGTGTCTCTTGGTGTCTGCTCTTCTATGAGTTCAGCAGTCATTGGATTTAGGATCTGGCCTAATTCACCCTCGTCTGAACTAACCACATCTGCAAAGACCCTATTACCATATAATGCTCACGTTCGGAGGTTCTGGGTGGACATGACTTCTGAGGGGGCCCTCAACGCACGACGCTTACCTTACAGGACTGTCACGAAGACCAGTGGTGCACAGTACATGGCCCATGATAGATGTTCATGTGTGAGTTTTCTTTACTCCTGGTCCTAGAGGCAGAGTGCAGTGCTAGATTAATTGATAAGATTGTAAGGCCCTGGTTGGATTGTGGGGGGTGGTGACGGGGGCGGATGAGTCTAGTTGGGCACGGTTAGGAAGAAGTTGGGTTTAATGCTCTAGAGTGTTCTAGAAAGTTATGTTGGATGTTCTAAGACACAGGTCCCCCAGGTGACGGGTGACCTCCTAGGGCCATGTCACTTAATCCTGGTCCTCATCTGACTGGACGTCTCAGTGGCATTTGACACTCCTCATTTGCTTGGCTTCTCTGATACCATGACTCCTTGGTTTCCATCCGCCTTCTGAGACTCTGCTTCCTCTGGCCTGTGGTGGTGAGGATGTGGTTGGTACTGTTCTCCAACAGGAGGGAGCAGACCTGGGGTTTGAAACCACACCGTCTTCATCTCCGTAACCACCTCATAATTCCTTTTCTCATGGGTGAGGACGCTGCTGGAGAACATTCCACCTGAATGTCCCATGGATGCCTCCTGCTAAAATGTCCCCAAGCCCTGTTGTATCTCCTCCCAGAGGCCTTCCAAACCCACCTCCGCTGCCCCTGCCCCACTCTCGCCTGGGCTCCCACCTGGCCAGCCTCCTTTTCTGCAGCTTCACTCTGCAGCCCAGCCTCCAGGTTGCCAATTCTGTTTTTTTATAATGGAATATACAGAACATAAAATTGACCATCTTCACAATTTTTAAAAGAGATTTATCTATCATTTATTTAAGAGCAAGAGAGTGTGAGTGGGGGTTGGGCAGAGGGAGAGGGAGGGGGAATCCTCAAACAGACTCCTCCCTGAGTGCAGAGCCCAACACTGGGTTCGATCTCAGGACCCCGAGATCATGACCTGCGCCGAAACCTGCTCTTTACCAACTGAGCCACCCAGGCGCCTTATTGTAAAAATACGATTTTTAAAAAAGGTTTTATTTATTTGACAGAGAGAGATCACAAGTAGGCAGAGAGGAAGGCAGAGGGAGAGGGGGAAGCAGGCTCCCCACTGAGCAGAGAGCCCGACTTAGCTCAATCCCGGGACCCTGAGATTATGACCTGAGCCGAAGGCAGAGGCTTTAACCCACTGAGCCACCCAGGTGCCCCCAAAATGCGATTTTTAAATGTATAATCCAATGGCATTACATTCACAATGTTGTGCAACCATCGGCTCTATTTCCGCAACATTTTTATCACACCAAACAGAAACTCTGTGACAGTGAGCTCCTCATTCTCCCTCCCCTCAGCCCCCCATCAACTTTCTGTCTCTATAGGTTTTCCTGTCATCATGTTATGTCCGTGAATCATAAGTGGCTTTTTATGTCTGGTTTTCCTCTCAGCATAATGTTTTCAGAGTTCTCCCGTGTTGTAGCATGAATTAGTGCTTCCTTTCTTTTCAGGATTCTATCGTGTGTATATACTGATTTTGCTTATCTACTCCTCTGTTGATTTTTAATAATCTTTTAATTGAAAGCTAATGTCTCCTTTGGCCACCATCTCCAATCTTCGTCCTCTTCCTGGAGGTAGTCTTTTGTTGGTGTGTTTCCGTCCAGAACATTTGCTGTTGTCTTAAATACAGACACACGGACATCACCATGTAGCATCGTGCGGTTTTTCTCCACAGAGTTTTGAGCGTGATCTTTCCCCAAATGCGAAACCTGTTTGTGTTGCTCCCCCGCTGAACACCCTTCAGAGGCTGCCTCTTGCCAACCCAGCTGGAGTTAGAGGAAAATGCATCTTGCATCATAGCGAGGGGAACTCGTCCCCCAGAAAGTGGAATTCCCCCTCCGCGTGCCTGTGGCTGTCACATGCTCCCAGCTGCAAGTATGGGACATCTGGCGTACACACGAGGGAAAGTTGTTCTATCCCGTGACAGAGTCCACAGGCAGGAGGGGTAGGCCCCTCACGTGTGTTTCTTCCCTGAAGCTGTTGCTGAGAGGTCCCCTTCCCCAGGCGCGGCTGGCCCCCTAAAAAGGGTTTATTCTTTGCTTTCTTCTTGCTGTTTCCCCGACTAGACCGGGGGTGACTCTGGCAGTGATCTTTTTCTTTTTAATTGCAAAGTAAAGTGCAATGTGGTTAACAATTCATAACATAACAATATGCCAATACAAGTTTTATGATGCAGTAAATGATGACTTTGGGACCCAGAGAAGATTACTTGGTTTTAGAATTAATATTCACTTTATTAAAGTTATAAATTAAGAACCATAGTTTCTCCTTAAGCTTTTTATTCAGCTTATAAATCTTACTCCTTTTATAAATCTAGCATATTTTTGCAATTGCCTTTAAGGGGATTTTGATTAATGTTTGGCCCCACTCACAAATTTGATTATTAATTCCTTTTAAACATTTTTAAACTACACTTAGAAATTGAATATATTTGGTTTTATCTTTAAGTTCTTTAGTAGTCTGATTAAAAAATAAACCCTTCACCCATACTTAAGTAATTCTTGTAAATCTAATAAATTAGACATAACTATGGCAAATCTTAAGTTCTCATAAGTGTTCTAATATTGTTTATAAACCGATGTGATTTGAATTTAAAATCACAAGTCTAAATCAACTACAGGCTTTAAATTAGAATCACAAATCTAATCCATCAGAGGCTCTGATATGTTAAATTCTCTTAAACATCACCCATTCCTAAGCAAAATAAACAAATTCTCTTCCTACCAATATGTTTGTAGTACAGGCCCAACTGACATCACCGGCTCTCTATTTAATTCTGAATAGCCACAGGGATAAGATGCTTTTCACCAGGGGCACCTGAGTGGCTCAGTGGGTTAAAGCCTCTGCCTTCGGCTCAGGTCATGATCTCAGGGCCCTGGGATAGAGCCCTGCATCAGGCTCTCCGCTCAGCGGGGAGCCTGCTTTCTCCTCTCTCTCTGCCTGCCTCTCTGCCTACTTGTGATCTCTCTCTGTCAAATAAATGAATAAAAATCCTAAAAAAAAAAAAAGATCCTTTTCCCCACTGATGACATCACTGCGTCATTCACAGCAGTGTTAGGACTGCCTTCCCTCCAGTGATTTTGGGGGCTACTTCCCAGGGGGATAAAGTCTTCTCGAGTGACAGAGAACCAGCCAGGTCCTCAGTTGGGGCACAGGCTTGGTCCCAGCCACTTGGGGCACTGGAGTGACCTACGAGGCCTGCTGCTAGTTCCTGTAACAAGGGCTCCCTAATGAAAAACAATGGGGACCCACCAGCCCGGTCCTAGATTAGGACTTCCTACCTCCGGCCCTCTGCTCCCCCACCCCCCATGCTGCTGCTCACTCACATCACCCACATCCTTGCTTCTGTGGTGTTCCTCTGGCTCGCTAAGATATTTAAATATCTAATTTAATTTTGCATGTGACAAGGCTTTGCCTGCTTCTTAGGGTTCTACAGTCTTGCCAGTGACACAGTATAGAAGTGAATGAGGGAAAAAAAGTGAAAGTCCCTCTCACCCAAACCCATCTCCAGAGTCACCCTTGTTTAGTCTGGAGTCCTTCCTCTAGACTCTTCTGCACACAGAAATGTGCGCACTCTCCCTCGCCCAGGACCAGGACGATGCTACCTACACTGTTTGGCAATTTGCTTTCTTCACAAAATTTTGGTCACCTTACCTCATTCTTTTTTTTTTTTTTAAAGATTTTATTTATTTGACAGAGGGATAGAGAGAGATCACAAGTAGGTAGAGAGTGGAGGAAGCAGGCTCTCCGCTGAGCAGAGAGCCCGACGCGGGGCTCAATCCCAGGACCCTGAGATCATGACCTGAGCCGAAGGCAGAGGCTTTAACCCACTGAGCCACCCAGGCGCCCCTACCTCATTCTTTTTGAAAGTAGCCTAGTTTTTCATTATATGGTTATGTCATAATTTTTTTTTTAACAGTTCCTGCATCCATGGATCTTTGTGTTTCTAGATTTTTGGCCATTAGAGCAGTGCCGCAACGAACATGAATTTATATTTATCTCTGTTTACTTTCGCTATTATTTTTCTGGGAAAAAGCTGTAGGAGGGGAATTATTGGGTCGTGGGGTGTGTACATTGAAGACTTTGACAGTCGCAGCCAAGTTGCAGTCTAGAAAGCCTGTGGTTATTTACATTCCCACTCAGGTAGGAGGGCGCTCATGGTCCTGAGAGCTGGGGTATTGTCCTCGGCATCATGTTTTCATATTTCCATCCTTCGTGCCTGGCACGGAATCAGCGCTCAACAGTGAGTGCCAGTTGACTTCATGAAGAGAACAAACAGCACGTTTGCATAATGCTGAGTTAGTTTTATTTTTTTCTTAATTGAGGTAAAATTCATATAACGTAAAAGTTCCCGCTGTGAAGCCTGCGATTCAGTGGCATTTAGCATGTTTACAGTGTTGTGCGATCACCATCTATATCTAGTTCCAACTGCTTTTTTAAAAAAGATTTTTAAAGTCATCTCTACGCCCAACGTGGGGCTCGAACTCACAACCCCGAGGCCAGGAGTCACATGCTCCACCGACTGGGCCCGCCCAGTGCCCCTAGTTCCAGAATACTTTCAACCCCCAAAGGAAAACCCAAAACCAACAGTCATCACTCCATTCCCCCGGACAGCCGCTGACCTGCTGGCCGATCCCTGTGGATTTTCTAATTCTGGGCATTCCGTATCACTGGGCTCGAACAACATGTGGTCTTGGTGCCCGGCTTCCCTACGTCACGTGATGTTTTTGGGGTCCACCCCTGGTACAGCAGGGGTCCGCACTTCATTCCTTTGTGTGGCCGAATTGCAGTCCATTGCGTGGACAGACCACATTTGGTTCCTCCGTAGCCCTTAGGCTTTTGAAGTGAGTCCCTCTGGGAAGCAGGGCAGCCCTCCGCAAGTGCTGTTCCCCGGTCCTGTTTTGCAGCATTCCTGTGCACACAATATTTGACAGCTGCCCAGAAGGCAACGGCATCGGGGCCATAGCCATCACCCGGGACGCCAAGTACCTGGCAACCATCTCCGATGCTGAAATCCAGGTACGGGGCGCTTGGAGGCGGCCTCAGCAGGCTGGCCGGCCTGTTGGCTGTGTCCCGGTAAGCCGCTCTGCTGGGACCACGGGGCCTCTGTGACGCTCTCAGGGAACACCCGGACCCCATGGCCCCTCGTTGGGGGCTCTCTCCCTGGGTCTCAGCTCACCGTGCTGTGCTCCGTGAGCCGAAGTTACAGGGTTACCACAAGAGGCGTCGGGTGCATCGGCAGCCTTCAGGAACCTTCTCATTCTCCTCCATCTGCTGTCACTCACAGAAAGTGTGCATCTGGAGGTGGACCTTAGCAGTGGAAACGCCAGCGTGTACTCTCGACCTCCCCACAGAGTATGGTGTTCAGGTGAGCTCAGTTCAAGTCTATAAAGCTATGTCTACAGTTACACTGAGCCCAGGTCCAAACCTACTTTCGGTTTTTCTGGCGTTTGGTTTCAGTCCACTAGAGCTTGTAAAAAAACACTCTGCATCCTTGATCTCATCTTAATTTTGATGATAGTTAGCAATATTTTTTAAAGCATTTATTATGTGCCAGGTTCTGCTAAGTTCTTTACATCAAGTATCTCACACAGTCCTTGCAAAGGTACTGGGAAGGAGTTATTTAGTAACATCTGTGGAATGCTACTATTAATTACCAGATAGTTTGTCTGAAGTCACGGGCCAGCAGCCTTTCGTATTCTAGACACATGTCCCCTTTTTAAAAAATTTTATTTATTTGACAGAGAGAGAGATCACAAGTAGGCGGGGGCGGGGGGAAGCAGGCTCCCCGCCGAGCAGAGAGCCCGATGCGGGGCTCCATCCCAGGACCCTGAGACCATGACCTGAGCTGAAGGCAGAGGCTTTAACGCACTGAGTCACCCAGGCGCCCCTAGACGCATGCTCTTAACTGCTCCTGATATCCAGAAGTTATTAGTCTCAGTTTGCTTGAAGTGACTTGCCAAAGACACCCACCAAGTTTACTCTTCTGTTCTGCATCGTCTTACCCATCCTTGGACCCTTGGTTCATCACACACCTACTCAGCACGATGCGCCAGGCGCCGTGGGAAGTGCATGCCTGGGTGCAGGACCCGGAGAGGGTCTGGGTGACTAGGCTCAGCCGGGCACACGTCATTCTACAGCTTTATGTCTAGGTCTCTGCAAAAAATTTCCTTACAGCTTTTGTGAGCTGAGCTGATACAGTAGCCACAGGTCATAGTGAGTTTTCCTATTGCTGCGAGAAACCCCTCAGGGATTTTTTTAGAGATTGCACTGAATCTACAGATGGCTTTGGGTAGTTGTCCTCTTAACAACCACGGGCACAGGCTGTATTTCCATTTACTTATGTCTTCTTGAATTTCCTTCAGCAGTGTAGTTTGCAGTGAACAAATCCTCTACCTCAGGTTTATTCCTAGGTCTTTTTATGCTATCATAAGTGGATCGGTGTTCTTAATTTCCTTCTTGGATTGTTCATTGCTAGTATATAGAAATGCAGCTGATTTTTGTGGGATTTTGTGTCTTGAAACCTTACTGAATACATGTGGCTGCTTGGATTTAAATCGGTTAAAGCGCGATAAAACTACATATTCATTTCCTCGGCGTCACCACATTTTGAGTACTCCCCAGCCGCCTGTGGCCAATGGCTGCCACGTTTGACAGAAAAGATGAGCCAACGTCTTGGTCATGGCGGAACTTGCTGGCAGACAGCGCTGCAAGGCCCCGGGTCTGGGAGGGCCCTGCCTGTGGCCTGCTCTGCGCTCCTGCCCGCCCCACTGGACGGAGGCCTTCGAATCGGCCTCGAGTCACAAAGGGCAAGCGAGTGAGCGCTCAGCACGGCCCGGCTTTCTAGTAGGCTGGCTGTTGCTTTTCTAGAGACCGCTGTCTCACACCTTCTCTTCATTCCTCCCCAGCCTCTGCCTCTTCCTCTCTGCTGATGACCTCTCTCATTTTGTGTTGAGAGAATGGAGCCCATGGGATGCAGACACTGGCCTGTTCTCCCTCCCTGGCCTACAACCTGCTTTCAGCCTCCCCTCGGCCAGTGCCCTAGAGTGCCCAGCGCTCGAGGCCCTCTCCTGCAGGGGTCAGCTCTCCCTGCACTGGGTGGCCGTCCCCCCAGCAGACACACATGCTTTCATTTCCCGCGTCTCTGGAGGACACCACCGAGGGCGCGTCTCCTTCCGGCTCTCGCTCTCTGCGCCTCCTCGCAGCAACTTGTCTCCGAGGAGCTGTCTGCCTGCTTTCTGACTTAATCATCTCTCCTTTAATTTTTTGTGCACAAAATATTTGATCCCTTTATATTTTCATTGCTAAAGGAGGCATACATGCAAAATGTGTACATTTTAAGGCACGAAACAAAATGTACCTGTGTGTTTACTGCCGGGTCAAGGAAGAACATCACTCAAACCCTAGAAGTCCCTTTGTTCTCCTTCCCCAATCTCATCCCCAAGTTAACTATGGTTAACTAGTTAACTGGTATCCCAGATTTTGTGCTACACATTCCCTTGCTTTCCTGTATACTTTTGTCTAGCAATGTATGTATCCCTCAGTACTTCCTTTTTTTTTTTTTTTTTTTTTTTGAGCAAGAGAGAGCCAGCGAGCATGAGCAGGGAGGCTCAGAAGGAGAGAGAGAATCTCAAGCAGACTCCATGCTGAGTGCAGAGCCCAACGCGGAGCTCAATCTCAGGGCTCTTGAGGTTATGACCTGAGTCAAAATCAATACTTAGCCAGCTGAGCCATCCAGGTCCCCCCACCGCTTTCTTTAAGTAGGTTCCACACCCAACATGGGCCTGGAGCTCAGGACCCTGAGATCAAGAGCCGCACGCTCTACTCACCGAGCCAGCTAGGCGCCCCTCCCCCAGTACTCGCCTGGTTTGTTTTACCTGTTTTGTTTGATACATATTTGGAATCATAATTGCTTCATTTTCTCTGCCTCGTTTCTGAGATTCATCCATGTTGATTATTGAGCTCTAATTCATTAATTTTCACTGCTATCGAGTCTCTCCTCATCTGAGTATAATAAGCTCCTTTATCTATCCTACTGACGATGAACATTTTGGTTCTTTTGATCTGTCTTCCACCTACTCGTGGCTCTACCAAATCCGTGCTTATCACAGTCGCTGACGTTTCCAAGTCAAACGAGCGCTATTAAATCCTCACTAGCCCCTCTCCCTGTCGGCGTTCAAGACCCCTTTCCTGCTGGCTCACTGGTGACTTTTCCTGGGCACCTTTGTGGGCTTGTGCTCTTTCACTGCACACCTGCTCAATGTTGGCCGTGCTCAGGGTTGAGTTGTGGGAGTGCCCCTTCTTCCCGCACCTTCTTGCTGGTGCTCTTCATGCTCTCATCCTCTCCCGTAACTCGGAAGTCCTGTGGGCTCCCGACGCGCGCCCCGAAATCCTTTCTCCTCTCTCCACTTGCACGGCCGCCACAGCTCCCTGTGCGACCACAACGTCCTCCCAGCTGGTGTGTGCTCACTCCGGTCCCAGTCCTGCCAGGCTTCTTGCAGCAGGCAGAGCGATAGTTCTCACATAAGCCAAGCACATTACATCACTCTCGTACTGAGAGTCTTTGAGTGACTTCCCACTGTGATGGGAATAAACCTAAACTCCCCTCCACCCAGCTCCCAGCATCTACCCTCCTGTTTATTAATGTTTATTAGTTTGTATACCCTCGAAGTTTACAGAAATAGCCAGAGCTCTGGCTTCTTTTATTCAATTTAATTTTTGACGTTCATCCATGTATGTAGCAATGGTTTATTCCTTTTTATTATTCTTTCTGTAGCCTTTATAATGTTAATGCTGAATAGTCATGCATTGAATGGATATGTCAGAATTTGTTTGTTCACTACATTTGCACTGTTCCCTATTTGTGGCTGTTGAGAAAAAAGGTGCATGAACTTTCACGCACAAGTCTTTGTAGGACATATGCTTTCGTTTCTCTTGGTAATTATCTTTGTTTTTGAAGGCTATTTTCCCTAACTATAGGATTGTAGGTTGGTGGTTATTTCAGTACTTTGAAGATACTGTTCCCTTATCTTCAGACTTAACCCCATGTCTGTTGAGAAGTCAACTATCAGTCTTATTGTTCCCTCTTCTGAAAGTTATGTGTCTTTCCCCTCCTGTCCCATTCTGGCTGCTTTTAAGATTTTCGGCTGGTTGTTAGCAGTTTTTGATGATGTGTCTGTATGTATATAGATATGTTGTTGGTTTAAAAAAAATCTGAAATTGGGTGCCTGGCTGCTCAATCAGTGGAGTGTGTGACTCTTGATCTTGGGTTGTGAGTTCGAGCCCCATGTTGGGCATAGAGATTACTTACAAAAAAGGAAAAAGAAAAATCAAAATATTAAAAAAAACCCAAAACATATCTTCTGGGGTTCTTTGAACTTGGGATGTCATATCTTTCCTCAGTTTTGCAAAATTCCCTGCCACTGCTTCTTTAAACATTACTTTTATCACCTTTTTTTCTTTCCTCTCCTTCTGGTACTCCAATTATTCAGACATTAGACCCATCTCGTCCTATGTGTCTCTTATTGTCTATATTGTCTGTTCTTTTGTGTCTTTATCCTTTGGTCTGGATATTTTCTCCTATAATTTATCTTCCCTTTGTACTGACTAATTATTTCTTCGGGTGTATTTAATTTTCTGTTAAATCCTCTTTTGAGGTTTTTTAAATCATCTTTTTCAGATCTAGAATTTCCATTTAACTCTTCTTAAAAATAGAGTCACTGCTGAGATTGCCCATCTTGCCCTCTACTTTCTGGCACATCGTGACCACAGTTATTGTCAAGTCTGTGTGTGTCGGTGCTGTACCTGCGTCTCTGGGGTCTCTTGCTGACGATTGCGTCCCCCCTCGGTGGTCAGGCATTTGGATGTGTCTGGTTATGTGTCATTAAATGCCCAAAGTCATGCTTCAAAAAGT
>CM052808.1:5529422-5637841 GCA_028533885.1 Nasua narica | reverse complement strand
CCCCCCCCCCCCCCCCCCCCCCCGGCCATTGAGCTGTCTTGAAATTACTTCTCAGACATTGGCACTGGTCCTTTACATTCCTGGAGCAGGCAGGGGGCAGGCGATGGGGCGGAGGTGGCGGGAATGGACCTAAAGTCATGTTTCTAGAAGCTGCTGCCCCCTGCATCCCTTCACCTCGGGCTACAGTCTCCCTCTCCCACCCACATACCCGACCCCCCACCCCCCCAGGCCCTTCCCCTGTGGCATTGCTGTTGTTTAGCTTCTCCGCTTCATGGTTTCTTCACTTCCATAGTTACTGCAGGATTGACTTTTGGGAACGGAGCCAGGCAGTCCATGCTATTCACCGTGCTGGCAGGACTCAGAAACTCTTTCCAGTACTTGGCATTCATTCCAAGTTACCTTGTGGCCTCGTCAAATTTAGAAATGTGTATGCAGCAGTTTTTGTCCAAAAGGACACAGAGTAAAGGTTATCAATGAATATTGTGCTACTTTTGCTTGCTCCAATTTACAGATGATGAATTGTAATAAATAAGACTAAATAAGAAAGGGAACACGTTTGAGGCCATTAATTTTAACACTCAGTGTTTAAATTATATTCCTATTGCTTACAAAATGCTGTTGTCTTTTCTGTTTTATATTCCTACTCAGCTATTTGTTATAATATAAATATTATTTATTTTTAACATTTAGCTTAGCCAGAGAGAAACAGAAAATTTATTGTAATGTAATATATTTCCATACTTTATATTTCAGAACTATCTTACTTTTAATCCGACAAATAATAAAGAATTGGTGAGCAATAGTAAAACACAGGCAATATATTATTTGTGGGTAAGTAGACATATTTTGATTTGTCTTAAATGTAGGGACAAGTATATGTTCATTCCCTGAGTACAGATGTTTTGGTAATATAACAATACAGTATCTACTTAGGAAGCAATAAATATGTATTAAGATGTTTTGATTTAATTATAGCACTTATTTTAGTCTCATTGGAAACTAGTGTATTAAATCAGAAGCAGATAATTTAAATTTCATTTAATTTTTAAAGTAATGCGGCAAATATTTATTTGAATGTATTTAACAGGTTTAAAAAATACTGGATTTTTCAAGACCTTGGTTTTTACCCCCTTTTAGAAAGGAATTAGCAAACAGATCAGCAATGTATCTACTGACACAGGGCGGAATCATGAGATTAAAAGAACGTCAAAGTTAAATGTGAAATTACCACATGACCCAGCAATCCCTAAATCCAAAAGATTTTAAAACAGGCATTCAAACAAATACATATGTACAAATGTTCATAGCAGCAGTATTATTTTCAGTAACCAAAAGGTAGAAGCAGATCACATGTCCATCCGCTAATGAACGCATAAACAAAATGTGGTCCATCCACACAGTGGATTTAGCCGTAAAAAGGAATGAGGCAGTGACACTCACTACAACATGGATGAACCTCGTAAACATCACGGTGAAGGAAAAAAGCCAGACACAACAAACCACGTGCTGTATGATTCCATTGATATGAAATGTCCAGAAGAGGAGAACTCATTGAGACAAAGTGCAGAATGGTGGTGGTTGGGGCCGGGGGAGGAACATGCATGACAGCTTAATGGAGAGGGGGCTTCCTTTTGGAGTGATGAAAAAGTCCTGAACTAGACAGAGGTGATGGTGCCCAGCGTTACGGATGTACTAAATGTCCCTGAATTGTACACTTTAAAATGATTAATGGTTGGGGCACCTGGCTGGCTCAGTCGGTGGAGTACGTGACTCTTGATCTTGGAGTTGTGAGTTCGAGCCCCACGTTGGGTGTAGAGATTACTTCAAAATAAAATCTTTATAATTAATTGAATTTTAAAGTTTTTTAAGTTTAAAAAATATTGAAAACAAAATCTTTTAAAAAAATAATAAAATGATTAATGGTTAATTTTATGTTATGTGAATTTTACCTCCCTTAAAAATGCAAAACAAAAACAAAAACACTGATTCAACCACCAATTTTCAGTGCTAGTCGTTACTTCCGGTACTTATTGTAGCTTTAATGCCTTATAAATGTAGCAATCAGATTTTCATTTAAAGTCACAATCAATTGTGGCATTTTTTTTACATATTTGATTTTCTTTTAGAATGTTTTCAGAAGTTCTTTGAGGCAGCAGGTTCTCTTATCTGTAGAGATTGCAAACTCTGACCCTGTTTGGATGCATTTCTTTTGATTTTGTGGTTGTATTAATTCTTTTTTTGGAAACCAGGTTTTTTTGTAGTAGTGATTATTTGTTCTGTACTTACCAGTATGAAGAGGGAGATATACTTGCCCACAGCGCCCCACGTTTAACAGAAAAAGTGAGTATGCCTCTTGCACTTTTATGTGTCAGATTTTGTGGAGAGTAAATATGTATGTGTAAGCTTAGTCACCTCGGGCTGCTCTTTGTATGTCTTGATAGTAAGCCGCGGGGAAATCATTTGACATTTTTACTTTGGTCCTTTACCATATTGAATTGTCAGCTGAAAATAATGGAACCATTGTTCAAAATAAAATATTATGGAAAAGAAATTTGACTACCCTGAGAAAATATCCCAAAAAAGTGATGGCTTTACTAATGTACGTGTGCGTATGACAAGGAATGAAAATTACTTCAGAGTGATGTAATAAATAGTTGAAAATGAATGGCTCCTTTTTAGGCTACCCAATTTTCAGGGCCATAAAACATGATCTTGGGTATTTAGACATTTCAGAGCCAGTAGAAAGGCGGTGAGGCAGGTGTTGGGGGAAGCAGTTTATCTTGCCCGCTGCCTGGAACCGGCTGAGGTGGACCTCGGGTCCTGTCTCCTGCCGCAATTTCTGCCTTTGACACCCATGTAATCTGCCCTCAGTGAGCACCTTATGGTGTTTCTTCTGCTTCCTTTCTTTACTCTTGGTACGATTTATAGAAATTTATTTTTAAGAGGGCATGCCAAAAAAAAAAAAAAAAAGATGAGATGGATGAATACAAAGAGACATTATTCTGTCTGCAAACTCTTTTTCATAAATCAAAGTTATCAAAAAATAAAGGCAATTCTCATTTGTCGTGCCAGTTACGTTCCACAAAGTCCCCGCAGAACTCAGTTAGCGAATATAAAATCATCGCTCCTAGGAGAACTACAGGATTAGGTTCCTGCCAGCCTCGGGTCATAACAGTTTCATCAACAGATAGATACATAACCTTGTTTTATGTGTGTTTCCGTTTGAAGACACTGTGTTTAACACACAATGTTGTTTCATGAGTGTTGACTCACAGCCAACAGCTCTGGAACACATGCCTGAATGACGTTTATCTAACTCAGGTACATTCTCTGGAAGACACATCACACTTAGGAGTGCTAGACAGCATTTCAGTACTGTGTTTGGGGTTAGTTTAAATACTGCCTTCACCAACAAAAAGCACCTCAAGAACGTGAACGACGCAGTACTAAGTAGATCCTGAAAAAGACACTTGTTTACAGTTTGAGAGCTGAAGTAAGAAGGCAGAGCACATGTCCTCACTCGACGTCAGCTGGGAACGCGCACATAGGGAGGGTCAGATTTTTACCACCCTGCACATGCGCACATCTGCAAACAATAGGAAAGGGCCACGGGGTTGATTTGGGGGTTATAAATAAATTTTGGCGAGTAGGTGAATTTGCAAATACAGAACCCACAAACGAGGACGGACCATAGCTTGAAATGGTGAAAATGCCTTGTGTGGAAGCAGAGCAGCTCTTAAAGAACCTGCTGCCCTTCCTTGATCAGTTATTGTTTTCCTGGCCCTCTTGTGTTCAAGGCAGAAGAGGTGAGCCCTAGGGTTTTCTCCGTGTCATTAGAGAGCCGGGCAGCAAACTTGCTGCATCAACTGACAGATGGAGGAGTTTCTTTGATTGATTCATTCGCTGAACATTCACTGAAGGGCTCCACTCACTGCTCTGGGTTCTTTCTACTCTTCGTCTCCAAGACATTGCCTGAGGAAGATGGCCCTCGTGCCTTATTTTATGTAGCACAGATTTCATGAGGAGACAGGGGCATGTCTGTGTACGGTACTTAATTTCTACTGATGGGAAAATAGTTTATGGGAAAAAAAGTGTGTAATTATAAGACCGAGATAATTATTTTGTGATATCTTACAAATGGAGCATGCTTTTGCTCAAGACAGACACTGGTTTCTTTATCAGTCTCTGAAACCTCAGTAAGAGAAGTTAAACAGGTACAAACAAGTAGTTAAACACTTTTTCATTTGCTTTAAGCAAACAGTTTAATTAACCCAGTACACAACCCTTCACTTGCTCCTAGCAGACCTTCAGAGGTTCAGAGTGGCCTGCACCGTGGCAGTCCACAAGGGAGAGATTTCCTAGTGATTGGTTTTCTAATTTTATCTTTTTTGTACTGTAAATCAATGTAATATAAAATATGCTGTATTGACAAATGATTTGTTTTATATTTATTACCAACGTAACTTATAATCTGTCTTCTGAAATGCAGACATTCAACAAGCTCGTGGGAAAATTTAGCCAGTCAGTCTTTCACTTGAACTTAACACAAATACTCTCAGCAACAATGGAAGGGAAGCTGGTTGTCTGGGACATACACCGCCCACCGTCATCTGCCTCCGCCTCTGTGGGCTCCCCTCAGATCAAACCTTGTAAATTGGTTCATTTGCAGAAAGAGGGCATCACTGTGCTCACTACAGTTGATAGGTAATTAACTTAATTAAAAAGCAACTTATCAGCGATTACCAAAGTATATTAAAACCCTTTTGGATGTATACATGTATTTTGTATATGCAGAGAATGTTTCTGGGGAAATTCATTATTAACTGGGAATGTTTGGTACCTCTGAGGAAAAGAACAGAGATGTAGGATCAAGGGTGGGGGTGGAGTCATCCTTTCTTATGATCTCATTTGTGCTAATTGGTTTGCTTTTTTTTTAAATCATGGGCTTGCAATACTTTTAAAAATCCCTTCGTGTTGGTGAAACAAAAACTTGTTTTTTTCCTTCCACACTAATTAGACTCACTTTGCCCCTAAATGTTACATACTTCAATATTAAGAAAATAACATAAATCGCTATATTTTTTTTCTGATTACAAAATAACACTTACCCATTATGAAAAGAAGAATACAACAGAACTTTATAAAGTTCACTGACTCAAGAGGCTGTGGGGGCTCAGAGAGGGTCATTAAAAGCCTTGGTCTCAGACAGAAAGGGGTTCACACTCCAGACGCATCCCTTCCTTGCTGAGTGACTCGGGGCAAGGGACTTATCTTGGCTGAGCCTCCATTTTTCCACCTGCAAAATGGACACACACTGTCTCTCAGAGTGATTTTATGAGGATTTTGTGAAACAAACCACATAAAACTCTAGCGCCTCGTCTGGCACGGGGGAGCTCTAGATGAAATAGTCATTAGTATGTTTGAGAAGTTCCCGACAGGGACAGAGGACTCTGCCTAATGACAGGGAGCGTGTGCATGTGGTTGGAGTCGCTGTGCCATCTGCTTTCCAAAACCCTGCTTTCCTTTTTCATTTCTTTTAATACAGGGAGTGGTGAGGTCGTGGCATGTTTTACAAAGAGAAATGCAAATTGTCCTCACTCGGGGGTGTGGGAAAGACAGTCGTAGAATTGCGACTGATGATGAAGCAGCCTTTAATTAGTTGGGGGCTGGGGTCCAGTGAAGACCAGACCTGGGTGCCCCTCTCCCTGTTGAATAAAACCCAGCCCGGACCAGGGAGCCCACCACGGATCTTGAAAACACTTGGCCTGTTTTGCCATTTCTGTCCAGCAGAGGGCAGTGAAAGATGTTCTAGCCAATTACTCTGCCCACCTGCCTCGCTTATTAATCAGAAACTGCATTTAATCACTTTGCATCTATAAGAGGAAACTCATCCCCCTAACCTCCCTCCCACCCCGTAATTAGACTTATGTCTGAGGCTTAAAAAAAAAAAAAAGCCCATTTAGGATGGATCTGAGTGAGGACTGGAAATAAAAGCCATTTTGTCACGCAACACTGCCTCCGGCTGTGACGACTGGACGGGGTTTTATATGGCTCCGACAGCGGTGCCTTCCTGTAAAGGGGCTTGTGTGCTGCTGCCAAGCTGTGAGATTCCGGAGGGCTGGTGGACGGACGCTGGTGTCCTCTGTGGTCTCGCGGCAGAGAATGTCCGTCACCGCCCCCTGCCCCTGCACGTGGCTGACGTGGGCGGGCGGGGGGAGGAGAGCGAGAGCGCGTGCTCAGCGTTAGGTACGCTTGGGTCCCTGCACAGTCTGGCCACGGGGCCTGATCGGGGGCCTGATCGGGGGCCTGATCGGGGGCCTGATCGGGTTGCCGTGTGTCAGTCAGTCCCCGGCGATATTCGGGACATACCTCTACTGAAAGATTACTCGTTGCTTAACTGAAATTCAAATTTCATTGGGCATCCTGCATTTTTATTTGCTAAATCTGGCGACCTGAGGCCTTGAGCACATTTCTCAACTTCTCAGAGCCTTAGTTTCCCAGATGTAAAGCAGAACAACAGTAAAATCAGCCTCGCAGGACCGTATCAAGTGAAGTTTTTACAACACCTGGAGTCCAGAGCTGGACACAAAACTAGCTGCTCCGTAGATGGTACTTACGACTGTTAGTCACCAAGCGGGTGTTTTTCTCCATTTCAGCTATATTGTCACAGGTGATGTTAGAGGAAACATTAAGTTCTACGATCGGACCCTGTCCATCGTTAACT
Source organism: Nasua narica (assembly GCA_028533885.1). NCBI lineage: Eukaryota > Metazoa > Chordata > Mammalia > Carnivora > Procyonidae > Nasua > Nasua narica. Next base: position 5,631,117 of record CM052808.1, on the reverse strand, counting down.
GGTATAGCAACTTCAAACTGAGCTCCATAAGGACCCTGTCGTTTTCAAAGACCCCAGCAGCTCCACCCACGGAGAAATCAAACTATCCTCCAGACTGCACTTTAAAAGGCGACCTTTTTATTGTAAGGTAAGTTGTTAATGAATCTAGTCATTTGAATGGCCGAAAAATGATCGATGTCCTCTCTGTCGGCCGGTCGGCGTGCGGTGGAATGTTCGCCTCGTTCCCGGGGACACAAGATAGAAGGGGATTTCCTCATCAGTCCCTTTTCGGGGCTCGCAGATGGAGCTCCACAGCAGATTAGAATCGCTGCTCAATCATTTTTTTTAAATGAAAGATTATTTTCCTATTAAAGATCTTTAGCGAGCGACTGGAAACTAGAAAGGACTTTTATCCCTGAGTTGTGATCTCTCTTGTGTTTGGAGTCCTTTGCTGGGGCGTGGTGTCTTTTCCTGAAGCCGAGTGTGTGTCCTAGCGCTGCGGTTAAAGGCATTTGATAATTAATAGCCATAACATTTCAAGACTGAATTATCTGTGAGTCTGCTTAATTACCCTTGCAGTATTTGCAGGCACATCTGTATGTGTGCGCCCAACTCCATATTTGCATACACAAACGAATATTTGCATGTGCCGATTAGCTAATTGTACCACTGACTGTCCATCTGCATACTTAATGACTCAATTTACATGTAGAAATGCGGGCTTTTTCACTTGCAAATGGAGGCTGTTGGGTATTGGTAGTATATTTTTGGAGATGTTGGGTTAATCATGTCACTAAATTACAGACGACAGAGGCGTTTCATGTGCAATTAGAAGCAGAATAGCCTGCGTGCCCCATCCGCCGCGAACACTGACCCTGTCGGGTCTCTCCTTGGCACACAGGAATCTCATCATCGGAACATCTGATGCGACAGTGCACCACTTAACGACAGATGGGACCAAACTTGAGAGGTTATTCGTGGAGCCCAAGGATGCCATTTGTGCCATCTCCTGCCACCCGTACCAGCCCCTCATCGCCATTGGCAGTTTCTGTGGCATGATCAAAGTGTGGGATTATGAAAAGAAAAAGTACCTTTTCAGCAGGGTCTTTGAGAAGGGACTTGGCATCCAGAGTCTAACCTACAATCCTGAAGGTGATTTCACTGTATCGGCCTATCTTGGGCTCCAAGTCTAAAACAGACCCAAATGGCTGTGCCCTTGGCTGTGACAGCTCCGGGAAGTTTTACCTTGGCCGCCCTCCCCGCAGCGGGCTAGATGGGACACCCAGCCCGGGGCCCTGCGGCTCTCGGTGCCTAGTTAGTGTCTGAGCACTCACCCCAGAGCCTCGTGCTTTTCCGTTCATTTTTCCTGCCAGGGTCCTGGTCTGTCTTGTTCACTGCTCTCTCCTCAGCTCCTAGAACACGGCCTGGCCCGGAGTCGGTGCTTTTTGAAGAAACGAAGTCCTTTTTTCCAGCATTGTTCTCTGGCTTGTGATTTCAGGAGCCCTTCTTGGAGCTGGCTTCACTGAGGGGACGGTTTACATTCTTGACGCAATGTCCTTAGAAAACCAAATCCCGGAGCCTTTCAAATATTCCAGAACCAGCGTGACTCATATCAGCTTCTCCCATAACTCCCAGTACATGGCAACTGCTGTAAGTGTTTCCGCTGGGTACTGTCCAGGGGTCTAGCAACCTTGTTTGCAACCAAAAGGGGGAGAGGGCTGGCGGAGGTGGGGGGCTGGGGAGGGGAGGGGGTGCAGCGGGGCGAGGGGGAGTGACTGCTGATGGATTGGGGTTCTTTTTGGGGTCATGAAGATGCTCTAGAATTGTGGCGGTGAGATCTGTGAATACACTAAAAACCACAGAGTCATACACTTAAAAGGTGTGAATTGTGTGCAGTGTGAGCTGTGTCTCCGAAAAGCCACTGTAGAGAGAGGAGGGACTCTCGGTCGAAATGAGACTAGGCCTCAGGACTTGCAGACTGGGATTCTGCCATCCCGACAGCTCATTTTGGTGTGTTGGTTTCTGGACCCTTTCCTCGGCATCCGCTCTTTCATCTTTCTCTTTGATTTTTGACAAGATGACATTCTCATTTATCTCAAAGCACCGTCTTCCCCCGGTGTTTTGGATTCCGTTCCTTCCCTCTATGAATAGGGCTCTTAAGCTCAGTAAAGATTTTCTGAGACCTTTAGCCTCTCCCTTCCTGCCAGCTCTCCTGGTCTGCCTTGCGCTCATCTTGCCTTGATGTTGGGTGAGGGGAAGAGCCACCACTGCTTCCCACGTCCCTGCCGCTCCCCTACCCCAGCCTCTGTGCCCAGCCTCTACCCTGGGCCGTGTGCTCCAAACCTTTATAGGCCCGGTGCCGAGCCTCCGGGCCCCTGCAGCTCCTGACTCAGGTGTCCCCTTCCCTTCAGGCTCATCTCACACACACTCCCACCCAGCTCACTCTCAGCCGTGATACTTTTTAGAACTCATACCTTTTTCATTTTGTGTGGCTGGATACAGAGAAAGGAAGACAAAAGCAAAAAGAGTCAGGGTTTCAGTTTTCCATGCAGAATGAGGTGGGAACTGGAAAGAAGCCTAAGGCCCCAGTGTCAGGTGAATGCTTTCTTACCCCCCTTTGTGGGTTATCTACTTTTAACCTTAATTCTCTCATCTATAAAATGGGTGTAATTTTATTACTTGCTCAGACAGACTAAAATTTCCTTTTGGATAAAATATCCTAAAGGTGGGGCACCTGGGTGGCTCAATGGATTAAAGCCTCTGCCTTCGGCTCAGGTCATGATCTCAGGGTCCTGGGATCGAGCCCCGCGTCGGGCTCTCTGCTCAGCGGGGAGCCTGCTTCCCCCTCCCTCTCTGCCTACTTGTGATCTCTCTCTCTGTGTCAGATAAATAAATAAAGTCTCTTAAAAAATAAAATAAAATATCCTAAAGTTAATATTAATATGGGAAACATGGTGATGATTTTTAATCACAAAACTGAAAAAGGAATAACTTCTGCTCTTTGGCTCCCATTCAGGACGTGAATTTTACTGTGGCCGTTTACATGGTGGTAGTCAGAAACGGACGCCGGGTCTGGGAGTACCTAGCACGGCTTCGTTCTCATCGCAAAAGCATCCGCAGTCTCCTGTTTGGGGTTTATCTGGACAGCAACGAGCCGAGACTGCTGAGCCTCGGGAGAGACCGGCTCTTGGTGAGCGTTCCGTGCCCATTTACCTCGCCCCCGGGATGGCGTGTGCTTCATTCTTGTTGTCCCCCTGGCGTCTGGCATAGAACCGGGGCACCGGGTCTGCGTGCTTGTCGGAGACAATGAATGTCCACCGAGGTAGCATAAACCTCTCTGAGTCGACACTTGGTCTCAAGGATGTGCGAAAGCAGTACTCCTTCCAGTAGAAAAATGCGCTGGGCATTTTGAATTTGGGTCTCGTCCCGGGCTCCTGATCTGCGGTCCCATCCTCTGTTGTGATGTTGAGCAGCAGCCACACCCCCCGTCAGCCATGCGACCAGGAGGGTCGACAGCAGGCACACTGACCGCCAGCTGCACCCACACAGCCGCTGTCTGTCACACTCGGTACAGAATTCAGTCAGTTACATGGGATAGTCAACACTTCATTGTAAGATAGGCTTCGTGGTAGGTGGTTTTGCCCAACTGTAGGCTCACGTCGGTGTTCTGAGCACATTTAGGGTGGGCCAGATTAGGCTGTGGGGTTGGTAGGGTGGGCGTATTAAGTGCATTTTTGTCGATGACAGTTTCAACTTACAATGGTTTATGGAACGTAACCCCATCGCGAGTCAAAGAAGATCTGTATCTGTGCATCTTAAGATTTATTTATTTATTTATTAGAGAGCGAGAGACTGAGAATGAGAGGGGAGAAAGTCAGAGGGAGAAGCAGACTTCCCGCAGAGCCGGGAGTCCGACATGGGACTCGATCCCGGGACTCCGGGATCATGACCTGAGCCAAAGGCAGTTGCTCAACCAACCGAGCCACCCAGGCGCCCTGTATCTGTGCATCTTAACTTTGTTCCTCGCTCCTTCCCTTTCTTCCATATCCTTCTCTCCTTTATTACGGCCATCCCGTCATCCATTCATTATGGCCTGGCTACCAAAACCTATCTATGGATGGAATTCAGCAAGCTACTAATTTATGACTGTCAGGTGCTGAGATTTAGTTATGAATTAATTCCTACCCTCGAAGAGTTCCCAAGATGATGGTAAGGGAGACAGTATGCCACAACTGTGAAAATTTAGGTTTTGGAGTCCATTGGACCTAAATTTAAATTCTCATCCTACCACTTTTTAGCTATGTGACCTCGGGCAAGCCACTGAACCTCTCAGAACATCTGTTTTCTACTCTGTAAAATGGGCACAACAGTATGACTTGGCAGGGGAGTCAGGAGGGTTAAGTGGTATCATGTTTTTAGAGCGGCTCATTGTCTTTGCTCATAAGTAATGCTCCACCATGGAAGCCTATTAGGAGTAAGAGTCTAGGCAAGTCTTCTCTTAGAGGGACCAATACTGTCCCCCAGAATAGGACTGTTGGCTGCCTTCCTTTGGCTTAAGCCTCATAGGTGTCTATCCGGTCTCCTCTGCAGATTGAATATAATCTTCTCAAGAGCTGCAGAGACAACCTGGAGGTCCTGGACATTCACCGCACCGACCAGGGCAACTATCCCACCTGTATGGTCTGGTACCCACCACTCACCAAGGAACTCTTCCTGCTCATTTGCAATAGCGGCTACAAAGTGAAACTTTTTAATTCTACCACTAAAATGTGCAGGTAAGCGTGAGGAGCTCCCCGCTGGTGTGAGGCCTCCATCACTGTTTCCATCCCTGGCTTCTTTTAAGTCCCAGCTTACAGACTGTGAGCAGCTTGGCTGCCTTTACTGTCCCTCACTGTGCAGGCGAGGAAACTGAGGTACAGAAGAGTTGAGTAAGTCTCACCCAGGGTCATGTGGCTGGGAGGTCGCCAGAGGCGGGATGCGAATCCAGAGCCTTTGCCTCTGAGCCCAGCTCTGCACGGAGGTGAGGGACCCGGAGCTCAGGGCCCGAGACCCAGGGAAGGACCCCACAAAGTCGCTGATGCCTTATAAACTCTCCTATCTTCTCCTCATGGGTAAAAAAAAATATTTTCACGTGAATACTATCAATTGTGTGATTTTTAAAAAAGATTTTATTTTTTTTCAAAGATTTTATTTATTTGTTTGACGGAGAGAAAGAGATCACAAGTAGGCAGAGAGGCAGGCAGAGAGAGAGGGAGGGGGAAGCAGGCTCCCGGCCGAGCAGAGAGCCTGATGTGGGGCTTGATCCCAGGACCCTGAGATGATGACCTGAGCCGAAGGCAGAGGCTTAACCCACTGAGCCACCCAGGCACCCTTTATTATTTTTTTAAAGTGATCTCTATACCCACTGTGGGGCTCACACTGAACCCTGAGATCAAGAATCACATGGTCTCCTGACTGAGCCAACAGGCGCCCCTCATTATGCGATTTGCCTTACTCTTGGTTTCTAAGGGAGTTTTTAAGTTTACCTGATGGCCTTCAAGTGCTCACTCAGTATTTACCCAGCCCCTACCTGAGCCAGGTTCTGTCCGAGGTGCTGAAGGTAGGGACGCCTATAGCAGTGTTCCTGCCTCCATGGAACAGGTATCTTGGTAGGGGAGTGGCGTTCGTGGGAGAGGCTGGGCTGGAGGTCCACACTGGAGGTTGGGAGCACATGGTGCTTTAGAGCCATGAGATGAGAGAAGATTCCAGAGGGAAGAGCATGTAGCGGAGCAGCCAAAGGACTGAGCCCAGGGCATCCAAAGCTCTGCATCTCAGAGCAGCAACTCCTCCATCCTGAAATAGGTCTACGTCCATGGTTGGCCCTTGTGCTGCTAGGCCGGGGACTCCCCAGGTGTACTCCTCGTGACAGATACAGATCATGGGGCATCATCCCTGCACCGGCTCTTCAACTAATATCCCCCAAGCAATATCCCACTGTGGTTCAGAGCACTGACAGAATGTGCTGCTCAGGATGGGGTGGGACTGAACCCTTGAGCCTCGTTCTGACACTGTCCTCTACTCGGCACTACTGGGCCCAGGTGCAGCCCTGGCTGTGGGCTCCTACCTAATGCTAGAAGGGGTCCCCTTTCCACCTGTGGTTTGGCCGCCTCATGGCTACGGCTGGAGAGCACAGAGGCACTGAGGCTGGAGCAACAGGTGAGAATACATCAGTGACCTCACCTGAGAGAAGGAAGTGAGACGCCAACAACAGCTGGCCCTGTGCTTGAGGAAGATCAGGGTTCTGGTCAGGCCAGGATCCCCCAAGATCATCATCATCGTCATCTTCTTCTTCTTTAAACATTTGTTTCCAGAAGGATACAAGGAAAAATGACAGAGAAATGCCATGTCATGTGGCAGGAACAGGAGCGAAACTCAGCACAATTTTTTTTTTTAATATTAAAACACTGGGAAGGAGACATTTGAAATAAATAAGAAGAGGAATTTTAGGACAATCCCAGAATGTTCATACATCATCTTTAATTCCAACATGTGGAAATTCCATTTCCGGAAAGTTTTGGACACGAACTTTCTGGAAATGGAATATCCCATGGATATGCAAGTCCTGAGTAGATCTTAGTTCACCGAGCAGGTGGACTGGGGATGGAGCCCCAGGCTCAAAGTTCCCGCTAACAATTACTAAGCAGGGACTTCAAGCCACACATTTGGAGTTTCTGCCACAGACTATCAAATTGGAAATTAGCATAAGGCATCTTTCTATTTTGATTTTATTTTTTTTAAGATTTTATTTATTTAGGGGCTCCTGGGTGGCTCAGTGGGTTGGTGCCTCTGCCTTTGGCTCGGGTCATGATCTCAGGGTCCTGGGATCAAGCCCCACGTCGGGCTCTCTGCTCAGCAGGGAGCCTGCTTCCCCCTCTCTCTCTGCCTGCCTCTCTGCCTGCTTGTGATCGCTCTCTGTCAAATAAAAAAAAAAAGATTTTATTTATTTATTTGAGAGAAACAGAGATAGCAACAGAGAGCACGAGCAGGGAGGAGAGGAGAAGCACGCTCTCCGCTGAACAGGGAGCCTGATGCAGGGCTCGATCTCAGGACCCTGGGGTCACAACCTGGGCCAAAGGCAGATACCCAACCAACTGAGCCACCCAGGTGCCCCTTTTTATTTTTATTGTAAATTTGTTTTCATAAAGCATCTTTTAAAAAAATAATTTATCAAAGTGAAATTCGATAACATAAAACATAAAACCCAACCATTTTAGGGGTGCCTGGTTGGCTCAGACATCTGGGTGTCTGACTCTTGATTTCTGCTCAGGTCATCATCTTGGGGTTGTGGGGTTGAGCCCTGCGTGGGGTTCTCTGCACTCAGTGGGAGGCTGCTTGAGATTCTCTCTCTCCCTCTCTCTCTGCCCCTCCCCCTCTCGCTCGCTCTCTCAAATAAACAAATAAAATCTTTTTTTTTTAAACCTAACCATTTTAAAGTCACCACTTCAGTGGCATTTAATGCATTCGTGGTGTCACGGAGCCACGTGTCTAGTCCTGAAACATCTCCACCACCCCAAAGCGAAGCCCCTTGCATAAAGCATCTTTTAAGCTTTAGGAATAACGAAGCCTCATAACCACAGCTTAATTGGGAAGGAATTGCCTTTTCGTGGTAAATCCAAAACAGTTTTAAAATGCACTTAAAATATTTAGAACTTGAAAGGCAGTTTGCAGAAAAAGGCCAATAAACCTATGAGCAGATGTTCACTTGGGTATCAGAGATGCAAATGAAAGCAAAACATCATTTTTCACAAATCAGATTAGTAAAACCAAAATGATTGACAGGGCCCAGTGTGGGCAAAGGTCTAAGCGGGTGGACACTCCCACTGGCTGTTGGGGGGACATGGAAACGGGTGTCCTTTTGGGAGAGCAGTCTGTTCCCCTTTGCTAAATCGCATCCTGTCTCCTGACGTCTAGGAATGTAGCCCACAGAAGTCCTCGCACAGTACGCCAAGATATAAGTAAAAGGATGTCTTGCTCGACAATAGTTTCAAAAATGGAAACAATCCAGATGCCCATTAATAGGGGATTAGTTAAATGATGACTCGTCACTACACCGAAACACGATGCTGCTTTTAGAAAAGAAAAAAAAAGAAGTATGCTCTCTGTGTAGTAACATGGAAATATCTCCAAGACATAACGTATTTTCCTATAAAATTACATTTCTATAAATTATCTACTTTTCATGTAAAATTACAATTATATAGGTTAGAATATATAAAAGAAATGCTCGAGTCCTAGACAGCAAACTGTTCCCCACGATTACCTGGGGACTAAAGGGTGCGCCAATGTGGGGGGTCTAGGTAGATGATCTAGCTTATGTGTGTGTAAATGTGTGAAACGGTTCACGGGGGGGGGGTGTGGTATCTTTTCAATCACAAGTGAAAGACATTAGCTTTATGAAATTGTCAGGTACGTTTAACAATACGAGGTGGCAGTTCCCTGGCTCTGCCTATGGGCCAGAAATTGTTCTGAGTGCTTTATGTGTCCTAACCGACTGACTGTTTGCAGGGTCTCAGGGGTTAGGCGTGTCATGGTCCCTATGTACTGGTGAGGAACCTGATGCACCGGGAGGCTGCTTTTTAGTTTCACTTCTTCTCCCTTTTTCTTATCGATAATTTAAATTAAGATGTAATTTACACGTCATGAGATTTACCCCCTTTCAGTGATTTTTACTGTATTCACAAAGTTGTACAAAACCATCCCCACTGTCTAATTCAAGAGCATTTCCATCACCCCCCAAAATAAGCCCCATATCCATTATTTATATTTTTTAAAGGTTTTGTTTATTTAGCCCCATACCCATTAGCAGTCATTCCCCATTCCCTCCCTTCCTTCCCTGCCTCCTGCCTCACCCCTGGAAACCACCAAGCTATGTTCGGTCTCTGTGGATTTGTCTATTCTGGATATTTCATATAAGTGGATTCATATAATATGTGACTTTTTGCGTCTGGCTTCTTTCGCTTAGCGGGATTCTTCAGAGCTCGTCCATGGTACAGTGTGTGTCAGTGTTTCCTTCCTTTTCTATGGCTGGGTCGTATTCCATTGTATAGACATTTCATTGTATAGACATTCACCGGTTGTCGGACATTTGGGTCGTCCCTGCTCAGGGCTACTGTGAACATTTGTGTGTGGGTTTCCGTGCAGAAACCTGTTTCATTTCTCTTGGGCAGAGACCTAGGAGCGGAATACCCAGGTCACGTGGTAACTGTTTAACCTTTTGAGGAACCGCCAGACTGTTTCCCAAAGCACTGCCACTAGCTCCCATTCCCACCAGCAGTATGTGGTGCTTCCACGTTCTCCGCAGCCTTGCCCCTCCTCTTTAAGGGTCCGAGCTGGGATTCAAACCAGAGTCTGCCCCTAGCCACGTTCTCCCTGCCTCCGTCCACTCGGTGATGCTCGGGGGAAGTCCTTGGACCTCCCTACTCAGGGTGACCTGCCGCTAGCTGGTGCATGGTCCCTCAGGCAGCCATTTAGCATTTCTGACACCCCACCCAAGTCTCCATGTGTATGAACTTGACCGAGGGTCACCCACCTGACCGCCCCTGCCCGTGGCACCCTCACAGCTGGTCCCGGCCCCCTGGCTCAGCTCACCGCCCTCCACCTCCTGCTCCTGCCCCTTTGGTTTTCCAACAACAGCCCACTTCCCATGCCCTCGTGCCCCCTCTGTTTGCTGCCTGTGGTGTGTCTTCTCCATATTCCCTACCTTCCCAGCTTACCACTGCAGACTCAGCTCACACGTCTCCCTCCTCAGAGCAGTCCCACAGCCCTCCACTCACTTGTCCCCCCACACCATTCCCCTCACAGTGCTTCCGTGTCTGTCGTCTCTTGTCAGGCTGCGAGCTCAGTGGCAGTGACCAGATCTCACTCACGTGTGTGTCCCAAGCACCTCACACAGTGCCTGGCACGGGAGAGCGTTAAAAAAGACGGCTTAATGGATTTGCGCTTCATTTAGTCAGTGCACACCCCTAGAGTGTGTCCTGTACCCTCCAGATATGGGCTGGGTGTGGGGGACCCAGGGGGAAAACACATCTAAACAAAGAGGGGCTTATCATATCAAAAGTTTGCAATAGCTGCTGACCTCACACGGGAGCAGACTCAGCTTTTGTAGGCTGTGAAGTGTATTCAATTTCATGGGCCCTGATAAAAAAGCAAAGAGGATTCATAATTCAGAATTAAACACAGCAGGGCTCCTCCAAGGCCTCGGAAGGTGCCTGTGGCAGCCAGGGGTCCCGAAGCTCCTGTCTGGGCTTGTCCCATCTGGGTAATGTCTCAGAGCCTCACCTCGGATCAGATTCCTAACAGTCTGAGCTAAAGAAGTCTGACCATTGCTGGGGCACGATTCATCACAGTCATTTTCACAGACGGCGTTAGGACGTCTGTGTGTTGCACCGGAGGCCTGCATGCCAGGCGTCTGGAGTCACGGGCGGCACCTCGTTCTGAGCTCGGCCTGCCCCTGGGGAAGGGGTGTCTCCCTCCCCCGCCAACGCATGCCACTTCCTCACCGCGTTTCTCGTCCCTTGTTCCTGTACACATTCTCGAGGCGTAATGTTCCCTTCACTCAGCTGTCAAGAAGGAAAGTCGGAGCCTCCACCACGAAAAGCATTCTTCACAATCAGACTTTCCCTGGAGCATTTACTGTTTGGAGCTGTTGCCCCTTATTTATGGCGGCTGTTAGCCGCGGTTGAGAGAGAGGTTCTTCGCTGAGTGACAGGACAGGAAATTGGGAATGCAAAACCTGTACGCTATCAGGAAAGGTAGCTAGTCATGAAACCTACGCTCAGATTTGTGGAATTAAAAAAAAAAATGTTTCTTTCTTTCTTTTTTTTTTTTTTTTCCTCTCTCTCTCATGCAGAAAGACACTTCTTGGGCCGGTTTTTGGTTCTCCCATTGAGCAGATACAGATCCTCCCAGTGAAAAGCACCTTGGAACTGCAGAAACGCTACATGGTGTTTATTAACAGAGACAAGGTACCACCCTTTGCCCTCTGCCCCTGGGAGATGACTCTGTGGCTTGCGGAGCAGTCAGCCCCGACTGGGATGCTAGTGTCATAGCCAGGCCCGGCTACTTCGTCCCGATGCACAGTGATACTGAAAATTGCCATAAGCGAGTGAAAATTGGATCTCAGGAAGCATTTCTGAGCAAAGTCACTGCCTTTTCTGTACTCCTGTGAAGACACGGGGTCACCAAAGGACTTTTTTTTCTTTCCAATTTATTGACATGGAAAAATCTCATAAAGACATGCAAACTAGCTACACTTAGTCCTACATTTAATAAATAATCTATTGAAAAACATAAAATCATAGGATTCCAGAACTATCCTGGAAAACCTTGGACATCTGACCAGGAAGACTGGTAAAACCTTTCTTCCTGTGTCGCTACCGCAACCTGGCATCTCTCTCCTAAGGAACCACCCCACAGGGGTTAGTGCGTGTGTGTGTGTGAGAGCCCCCGACCCCATGAAACGGGCTCACACACACTGAGGTGGTTCCAGATGCGTAGGTCCTTCCGGTAAACAGCACTAGAGGTGACGTGCGAACGTGCCAGACCCGAGCTGGGGCCCAGTCATCTGAATCTGAACTTCCGATGACCCGTTCCTCTCTAGGTTGGACTTCAGATCTTACCAGTTGATGGCAATCCGCACAAGACATCCGCCATTGTGTGCCACCCCAGCGGGGTGTTGGGAATGAGCCTTTCCTATGACGGCTGCTATGCCTTCACGGCTGGAGGACAGGATCGATCGGTGGTGCAGTGGGAAATCAACTTAAGGTACGTGACCAGGCGAGAAGCTCAGCCCCACGAGGAAGGTGTCAGCTGTAGACCCTCTTTTTTTTTTTTTTTTTAAAGTGAGAGAGAGCACGAGAGGAGAGAAGGTTAGAGGGAGAAGCAGACTCCCCGTGGAGCTGGGAGCCCGATGCGGGACTCGATCCTGGAACTCCAGGATCATGACCTGAGCCGAAGGCAGCTGTTCAACCAACTGAGCCACCCAGGCGCCCTAGTAGACCCCCTTTTCTTAACGAGCCACAGAAGACAGGGGCTAAGCCCCTACTTCAGGCCCCCATACAACATCCAACTATGTGTGTGTGCAGACAAAAGGCTACTGTTCGGCTTCAGGGACCGGTGGTGTTTGCAGTGAAGGCAGTGTGATTCCACTTGGTTCACATGCGGCCCCTGAAATACCTCCCACTCTGTCATCGGCTAGAAAGATCTTAGCCAAATCTCCGAAGCCTGTGTAACAGCAATAGTATTATTTGAAACACGTGTTTCCAGTCTGCTCTTCGAGTGCCCTGCCCTGAGCTGAGACTCTGCCTTGGGTGAGGCTGGAGAGGTGCAGGGTTGAATCGCAGAGTACTGGGACTTGGAGGTCGAAGTGACATGGGTTTGGATGTTGAGCCTCCTTTCTGCCGGCTGTGAGACCTAGGGCCTGTTTCTTAACATCTCTGATCTTTAGAGGCCTTGTCTGTGAAATGGGGGGAAAGGAGGATAATGATACAGATCCTTTTATAGGATCCTTGTAAGGACTGAATAAGGCAGAGCTAGGGTCTCACTACACTAACTATTTCCTCTCTTCTATTCTTTACGAAGGCCTTACCAAAGAGCCTTACTAAAAAGAGGGGGCAAGTGCTACAGCAATCCTTTCATCCACCCAAATTCACTGAGCTGCCACAGGGCAGAGCCGGTCCCCACCCCCGAGTACTTCCCCCCTGCCCCTGCCTCTCAGACAGCCTCGTGCCTGGCAGCATCACACTCAAAATCTGGGTACAGACAGCTCGGAGGCACCTTCCCAGCCAAAGAACCCTTCCTTCCTCCGATTCATGTGCCAAGTGCACATCTCTCTATGGCAGACGTCGAAGCTTCTTCTCTTAACCTGAACAGGGGCAGAAATAGCCAGGTAGACCTGCTCTGGGTCCACACTGGTTTCAGATTGTAGTTGCAACTCTGACCTTCACCTCTGCCTCCAGCTAAGAGAGCCGCTCTTGGGAAGGTGGGAATTTAGAAGCTAGAGGTGAGCTCACCCACTGAAAAGCACTTCCCGATTGTGTGCCCAGAACGAGCGGCTTGATTCCTTGATAGTTAGTCTGTCACCTGGGACGGTGGGAGTGAGTGACACCCTGGGGACAGAACAAAATCTCCTTCTTTTCGTTTTTGTCCTCTTCTCCATAATCATGGTAGAGATTAAAGGAAGGAAAAAAAAAGGCGCCCGCTTTCCAATGGCTTTCCTGGGCCTGGCCAGAGTCCAGGCTTCTGAGAATTTCAATTTAATCTGTTGTGGGGACAAAGGATCGTTATAAACTAATTAGCACTTCATTGCTGCTTCTGGTGTCTTAATATGTTCAGTGCTTCACTAATGGGAAGAAATGTAACAATCCTAAACAAGTAAACAAACACAATTCCCTGCTGGTCTACCGCGGAGTGAGTCGTAGGGTGAAATTGAGATGCTGTGTCCTCTCGCGTCCCTGTGATTTTCGTCGGTGTCCTCCCGGGCCAGACACCGTCCCTGCAGCAAATGACTCTTCTCCCAGGTGCACCCCTCCCTCCCTGGCATCTTCTCCCAGGGCTCAGTCCACACATACTTGGCCTTTGCCCCGTCTTTGCTGGCATGCCCCCCTTCTCCTTCCCTAGTCTGGCACCTGCTTTTAAATCCCCCTTTACTTTTTTTTTTTTTTTAAGATTTTATTTATTTATTTGACAGAGAGAGAAAGAGATCACAAGTAGGCAGAGAGGCAGAGGGAGAGGAGGAAGCAGGCTCCCCGCTGAGCAGAGAGCCCGATGCGGGGCTCGATCCCAGGACCCTGAGATCATGACCTGAGCCGAAGGCAGAGGCCTCAACCCACTGAGCCACCCAGGCGCCCCGAATCCCCCTTTGCTTTTTGATGCTCAGTCTCACACCCACCTCTAGTCCTGCTGCCGTGCTCAGACAAGAGCAGAAAGACCCCAATTTAAATACCACCTTTCCTGCCTGCTTGCGGCATGACCTCAGGCCAGTCCCTTAACTCCTGAGTCTCAGTTTCTCCATCTGTTTCATGGGAATATCATCACCGTTTTGAGAGTGAAGGTTACCACCGTTGCTGTCCCCCTCCCCCGCAACCTCCTCCCCTGGGGAGCATCTGCAAACACTTACTATGTGCTTACAATGTGCTGAGCACTCACCATGTGTTACGGCAGTCGCTGCTTCTGCTGACTGAGCTCGTTTCCCAGAAGTACTGTCTGTACATCTCAGCACACAGTAGGTTTTCTATAAGTGTGCTTCCCTTTGTGCCCTAATGACCCCCTTTTTTGTGGCAAGCATCAGAAACCCAGCCTAAGCACAAAGGGGAGTTCACGAGACAGTCATGGGCATCTCAGGTCTACCCTGCAGGAAGAGCAGGGACGGCTGCACTCAGCATTCACTCTCTGCCCGGCTCTGCTGTTGGCTTCGTCCTCGTACAGCTGGATCTCATCGCCCAGCGCGACCATGGCCACTGACAGTCCTCAGATCCCACAAGCTGCTACTCCCACCACGGAGACAGTGGGTCTCTTTCCCTGGCTCTGGTTGGCCACCCCAGTCCTGTCCCTCCGGCTCTCTGGGGTCCATTGGCAGTGGCCAGGAAGCGGGAGACGTAGGACAGTCCTGACCACCAGGGAGCTGTTCCCAGGCCCTCCTGCTGATGACAGTCTCCTTGGCGTCACTTCTGGCCTTCACCTGGCCCTGTTCCCGAGCCTTGTGGCTAAAAGTGGCCTCCCACAGAGCCTGTAGGTATTGGGCCTGGGCAAGGCCTGGAGGCCACAGAGAGGGGGTCCTCTCAGCTAGACACCTGCCTCAATGGCTAATACCGGAGCCGAGAGAGAGCTGGGGGAGGCCTGGGCCTGCTCCAGAGTAGGCCTCAGAACCCCCTGGAGAACACACCAGCCCGCCCAGAGGCCGACGCTGCCTGCGTGTGCAGGGCCTGGCAGGAGGGCCAGGACGGTTTTGTGGCTGTGTGAGAGAGGCGTAGGTGTGGATCCATACCTCAGTTCAACAGAGAAGAATAACCCTAACTCCCTCGCACCAAGCCTCCTCTGGGCCAGGCCCTGTGCTGACTGCCCTCCGTGCGTTGTCTGATTCCATCTCACAGCCGTCCTGTGAGGCAGGGACTACCGGTGTCCCCACGCGGTATCCCCGGGTGTCTGGAAACTAGCTCCCGGGTGTTAAAGGGCCCTCGCAAGCCCTGGAGTAAGTGAAAGGGCTGGGATTCACACCTGGGGCTTCCGGATTCTGCAGCACGCCTTACCCAACACTCCTCACAGGAGGAGAGCAGAGGGCTTCGTGTCCCCCGCTCTATGTGGCTTCACCCCATTTCCACAAGCACCCCATGAGGCACACTCATCCCCATTCTACAGATGAGGAAATCGGAGCTCGGGGAGGTTGTTACTCGCCCGTGATTGTACGGCTTACAGGTGGCCGGGCCAAGGCTCACACGCATGTCCCTTCGACTCCAGATTCTGGATACCTACCTGCTTTGCCGCTGTGGTCTACACTGAAGTGTGTTTTAATAACCCCACAAAGGGGCTAATGGCCTGATTAGCAGAAATCCAGTTAGTGGATTATTAGGATGACTTTGTATGACGTGTATTTTGTATGGGGCAAAGTCAGTCTCATACGAAAAGTAGGTTTTCTTACCATTTACAGTGCCTATTTTTAGAAAGCCTGACCCCATGTTAGAGAGCAGAGGGTTATTTTTATCTGACTGGCGTGGGTCCCTGGTGGCCTCCCGAGTTTTTATGGAAGCAATTAGTGTTGGCAGTGTACCTGCACTTACCCCGGTTTCTGGCTCTGGTCACAGGCAGATCTCACGTTACGGGCCAAGTGGCTCTGCTGGGGAGGACTGTGGTTTCGGCACACGCCCTCCCCCCCCCCCCCCAGGAGAGCCGCGTTCCCCAAACTGCAGACAAACGGCCAAGCGCATGCCCGTCATCGGCGGGAGACTATCACTGTCATTCAGGCGGGCGCCCTGTACCACCGGATTCCGCACGGAGGTGGGAGTTTTCATTTTCAGCCTCATTTTCGAGGGGACTTTCCTAACAGGTTTCTAGAGCCCCTAACTGTAATGCCCCTCGAGGCCCGCGGCGCCGGCCGACCTGCGCTCACCCCGGGGGCACCTTCTAACCGTCATGTTTCTGTTACTGTCCTAGCGCGTTGGACGCAGCAGTTTCTCTTGGGGGCGAAGACTTGACCCCGTTCTATGGTCTGATGGCTGGTGGCAGGAGAGGAAAATTCTACAGGGTAATTGTCCTCAGAGTAAACACTTGCCGGTAGCATCTAGTTAAGTTTGTAAAATGAATGTGCCTGGGGTGAACCTTCTCGCTTTTTTCCCAATCTCTTTTCCCCACTGAGCTCAAAATGTACTTTCTAGAAAATGTCCTTGGAGTCCTAATGGATGCTTCAGACTGAAGCTAAAATGTGTGTTGTGTTTCCATTTTATTTCCACGTAGGAGCTGGAAGACTATTTTTACTATTCTCAGCTCCGTAGTCAAGGTATTGACACAATGGAGACCAGAAAGGTGTCGGAACACATTTGCCTGTCGGAGCTTCCTTTTGTCATGAGAGCAATCGGCTTTTACCCGTCGGAGGAAAAGGTAGGTAGAAGGAAAACAAGAGCAGCAGTGGGATCCGTTATTTATGAAAACGACCTCTGGGAACAACAATTATAGGTCAAGGTAAAAATTTAACATCCTTCTTACATAAATGGATCAGAAAGAAGGTTCTGGGGATACCAGACGTGCTCCTTAGAAACAGACTTACCATAAAGATGTTCCTGAAAGTCTTAGTCCTTACCAGAGTGTGACACTGGTAAGAGCTTGAATTTTGGCATTAGACAGACTGGCCCACGCTGAGCTCAAGGAGGTGATGCCCGTGAAACGTGGGGCGCAGGGCCGGGCACGTAGGGAAAGGGAATGGGCCTCGTCGGGGAGATTTACAGTGCGCAGCTGCTGTTCGCCTCGGCCCGTGTGAATGCGGCACCGCTGGGAGGTGGGTGCTCATGTTGGGCTGGGGGGCTCAGAAGAAGCCGTCGGTCCTCATGACCCTCACAAAACATGCCCCAGCTGCGAGGGGCTTCCAGGGACCAGAAGCACCGCGGGGAAATTGGTCTTCCTAGAGATCGTGTGTGGCTCACGATGCAATTGACTGGGTTTGCCTTCAGACGCAAAATGTTACCACATTTTCATCGTGGAAAGTTTGGAAAAGGTACACAAGTGGAATGAAGTGCATAATTACTTATAAGCTCACTTACACAGACATAACAGTTATATAAAATTTTTAAAAAACTAATGGGTACCATGTTGAATAGATATTTTTATTCTATATTTCCACTTGCTGTTATAACCATTCTGCATTTATTAGTAATTCTTTGAAAACATGATTTTTAAAAAAGATTATTTATTTATTTATTTGAAAGAGAGAGAGAGAGAGAGCAGAGCAGGAGAGGTGGGCCAGGGAGAAACAGGCTCCCTACCCAGTAGGGAGCCCGAATTGGGGCTCAGTCCCAGGACCCTGAGATCATGACCTGTGCTGAAGGCAGATGCTTACCACCTGAGCCACCTAGGTGCCCCTGAAAACATGATATTTAAAGGATATGTCTTAATTTTTTTTAATTAACACATAATGTATTATTTGCTTTAGGGGTACAGGTCTGTGAATCATCAGTCTTACACAATTCACAGCACTCACCGTAGCACATACCCTCCCCAATGTCCATCACCCAGCCACCCCATCCCTCCTGCCCCCGACCCCTCAAGCAACCCTCAGTTTGTTTCGTGAGATTAAGAGTCTCTTATGCTTTGTCTCCGTCCCTGGTCCCATCGTGTTTCATTTTTTCCCTCCCTACCCCCTATGACCCCCCCACCCTGCCTCTCAAATTCCTCATATCAGAGATATCATATGATAATTGTCTTTCTCTGATTGACTTATTTTCGCTTAGCATAATACTCTCTAGTTCCATCCATGTCATTGCAAATGGCAGGATTTCATTTTTCGATGGCTGCCTAGTATTCCATTATATATATACCACATCTTCTTTATCCATTCATCTGTTGATGGACATCTAGGTTCTTTCCATAGTTTGGCTATTGTGGACATTGCTGCTATAAACATTTGGGTGCATGTGCCCCTTTGGATCACTACATTTGTATCTTTAGGGTAAATACTCAGTAGTGTGATTGCTGGGTTGTAGGGTAGCTCTATTTTCAACTTTTTGAGGAACCACCATACTGTTTTCCAGAGTGGCTGTACCAGCTTGCATTCCCACCAACAGTGTAGGAGGGTTCCCCTTTCTCCGCATCCTCGACAGCATCTGTCGTTCCCTGGTTGTTAATTGTAGCCATTCTGACTGATGTGAGGTGGGATCTCACTGTGGTTTTGAATCGTATTTCCCTGATGGCTAGTGATGTTGAGCACTTTCTCATGTGTCTGTTGGCCATTTGGATGTCTTCTTTGGAGAAATGTCTGTTCATGTCTTCTGCCCATTTCTTGATTGGAGTATTTGTTCTTTGGGTGTTGAGTGTGATACGTTCTTTATAAATTTTGGATACTAGCCCTTTATCTGATATGTCATTTACAAATATCTTCTCCCATTCTGTCAGTTGTGTTTTGGTTTTATTGACTGTTTCCTTTGCTGTACAAAAGCTTTTGATCTTGACGAAGTCCTAATAGTTCATTTTTGCCCTTGCTTCCCTTGCCTTTGGTGGACATATCTTAATTTTATAACTTTTTCTGATTTAGAAAATAGAACAATAAAAAAGAAATAGAAATTACTCAGAGATAATCACTGTTAACATTTTGGTGAACTTCCTTCTATTGTTTTATATATGGATATAGATACATCTATATTTTTAAATAAAAAATTGGCATTATATGGCATATACGTGTATATGTCCATGTATATCAACAGTTTACAGAGTATATCTGTATATATGCATGCATAGATGTAAGGATTTGTGGGTATATATAGGTATATATGTGTATATGTATATAACATTTATATATTTATATCAACATTCTTAGTAACTATTGTTTTGTGAGTGTGATGGTAAAAATTCCCTGACAATATACTTTTCCCCCAGCTTTATTGAGATATAATTGACATATAACCTTATGTTGTTTAAAGTGTACAGTGTAGTGATTTGATATGTATTGTTGCAAAATGATCACCATGATAAGGTTAGTTAACATATCCATCACCTCACAGTTACATTTTTGTGTGTGTGGTAAGAACCTTGATCTATTTATTTTTTCTTTTCTTAAATTTTTATTTAAATTCTAGTTAGGTAACATATAGTATAACATTAGTTGGAAGAGTAGAAGTCAGCGATTCATCGCTTACATACAACACCCAGCGCTCGTCATAACTGGTGCCCTCCTTAGTGCCCGTCCCCCGTCTGTCCTATCCCCCACCCACCTCCCTCAGCAACCCTCAGTTTGTTCTCTGTCATTAAGAGTATCTTATGGTTTGTTTCCCTCTCTCTTTCTCTCTCTTTTTCTCCTTCCCATATGTTCAGTTTTGTTTCTTAAATTCCACAGATGAATGAAATCATAAGGTATTTGTCTTTCTTTGATTGACTTACTTTGCTGAGCATAGTAACACTGTAGCTCCATTCATGTCACTGCAAGTGGCAAGATTTCATTCTTTTTGGTGGCTGGGTAATATTCCATTGTGTATATACCACATCAGTCGATGGACGTTTGGAATCTTGGTAAGAACTTTTAAAACCTACTTTCTAGCAGCTTTCTTTTTTTCTTTTTTCAAAATTTTTATTTATTTGACAGAGAGAGACACAGCGAGAGAGGGAACACAAGCAGGGGGAGTGGGAGAGAGAGAAGCAGGCTTCCCGCTGAGCAGGGACCCTGATGCGGGGCTTGATCCCAGGACCCCGGGATCACAACCTGAGCCAAAGGCAGAGGCTTAACGACTGAGCCACCCAGGTGCCCCTCTAGCAGCTTTCAAATAAATGTCTGTACAGTATTGTTAACTATAGTCACCACACTGTACGTGATATTCTCCAGGACTTTTTCATCGTGTCACTGGAAGTTTGTACCCTGGGAACCACTGTCTGTTCTGTGTTTCTATGAGTTTGGGTTTTTTGTTTGTTTTTTTTTTATATTTCACATACATGTCTTTCTCTGTCTGACTTAATTCACTTAGCGTAATATCCTCGAGTTTCATTCATGTTGTCCTAAGTGGCGGGATTTCTTTCTTTTTTTATGGCTGAATAATATTCCATCATATATACATCAATCACATTTTCTGTATTTATTCCCACCAGCAGTGCATAAGGGTCCATTTTTCTCTCCATCCTTGCCAGCACTTACCTTTCGTCTTTGAGGATAGCCATTCTGACAGGTGGGAGGTGATGGCTCATTAGAGCTTTGACTTGCATTTCCCTGATGACGAGTGAGGTCGAGTACATTTTCACGTTTGAATATCTCTTTTTGGAAAAATACTTATTTCAGGTCTTTGGCCCAGTTATAAGTTGGGTTTTTTGGTTTGTTTTGTTTTGTTTTTGGGTAGGGTGATTTCCCTGTATATTTGAGATAGCAACCCCTTATCAGATATGTGGTTTGCAAATATTTTCTCGCATCTCGTAGGTTACCTTTTCCTTTTGTTAACTTCCTATTGCTGCGCAGAAGCTTTCCGGTTTGATGTCGACGACAGGCTTTTTGCAGGCTGTGTACTGAACTGAACCTGTCCCCAGCTGACAGACGCAGTGCTCAGCTGTCTGAGAAGGGCTGTGGTGAGAATCTCTGGTTCTAGATTTCGCATACTCCTCGGATTATTTTCCAGTCTCCAAGTCCTAGAAATAGAGTTACAGGGTCAGAGAATAGGAACTTGAAGGCTCCGGTGCCAAACAGCTTTCCAAAAATGTCGCATTTTGCAGCCCACCACCAGGCACACAGAAGGCCCGAAAGCCAGCTCCGCTGTGGTGCCCACATTGCTGGCTGGGTGCATTTTAGGGGGGGGAAGCTGTGGCCCCTGTTATTTCAACTGGCGCACCTAGAACCACCTGTTTTTGTGTACTCTGGGTCTGACCGGAAGGTGACTTTTATTCTCCAAATAGCATCTGGAAAAATGGGCTCTGAGAGCCCAGAGACCCATGCAGAGACTTGAATGAGTACCTTCAGCACAGTGGCTATTCTGAGCGCCTCAAAAGGTCTTTTGACCGATGTACATTTTGTAAAAGTACATGCCCAGGAATGGCAGCGACTATGGAGAAAGTTTGTGCAACCCACATAAAAGTGTTCCAGAGAGCTGTACTTCCGAAGCCTGTTCCTTCAAACGGCAAGTTCCCAAACCAGCAACCTGCCTCAGAAGTGGGTGGGGCACTTACTGGAAGAACAGATTCCTGGGCCCATCCTGGACCCAGCCGGGCAGACTCTCCCAGTGGCGGGCCTGGGAGTCGGCATTTCTCCCCCTCCCCGGGTTGTAAACACCTGCCTTGAATATTGGCCCCGTGAGGTGTTTACCAGGCCCGCTCCTGCTCGAAGAAGGATTAGACAAAGCGAAACAGGATTATTAGTCAGGGCTCTCCTTTGGTTACAGGTTACCGAAATCGAATGCAAACTAGTTTTTGGTTCACAGGATTCCGAGTCTAGAGGTAGAAGTGATGCCCAGAATGACCTAGGCTAGGCCCTCACACTGCTGCCAGGAAGCGTCCTTCTCCCCGGGCCTCTCCTTCCTCCGTGTTGCCTTCCGTCTCAGTAGGTCCAGGGACAACTGGAGCCGGTACAACTCCAGAGCCCCGGTCACTGCACCCAACCTCCTTGCTGCTGTCGTCGAGGCAAGTGCGACTCAGGTTGGCCCGGCCTGGATGCTCCCATGAATCAGAGGCAGGTTAGCCACCTTGACCAAGAGGACTCTGGGGAGGCAGGAGCGGGCCTCAGATGGGATTCTGCATAGGGAAAAAAATGGGTCCATGACTCTGAGGCTTCAGGAGGTTAGAGGACACTGGGAGTCCTGAAGTGAGGTGTGTACGTGGGGGACATCATCCCCTGACTGGACTGATCATGGAAATTCTGCCTTCGACTTCTCACCCGGGTTCCACCCCTCCCCCCAACGCATTGCGTCTTCTTTATTGTATCTATGGTTCATCCTCTCCTTTTTTCCCCACACATTGATCGTTAGTTAATCCCCATCTTCTCAGGGTGACTGGCTGGCACACAGCCTTCCAGACTGAGGAGAGGGAAGAAGCACGTGTTGGTAGGAGGTGCAGGGACTCAGAACCCAGCTGGCCTCGCCGCTCCCTTGGCAAGTCATTTCAGCTAGAGTCTGCGTTTCTGTGACCGTGTCTGTCAGATGAGGCTGGAAACAGCTCGACCCTCTAGCGTAGTGTCAGGGGTGGAGGACGAGGGTCCAGGGTGCACCCCCCCAACCCCCCCCCCGCCATGTCACACAGAGTAGCTACTGATTAGCCCCTCTTCTCACTTCAGGAGTTCCTGTCAACATGGCGTGTTCTTTTAAGAGGTTGAGACGGCCCCTCTTTTACTTATTTTTAACTTTTTATTTGGGAAAATTCCAAACACAGATAAAGGCAGAGAAAATAGTGTAATAAATGGTCGTGTACCCATCAGTCAACTTCAACAATTATCAACTCCTGTTACATCCAGACCCCCCAACTTCCTCTCCACCCTCGGCCTGTTCGGAAGCAGGTCCCACACACTCTTATTTCACCGGGAGGCCTCTGGAACTGAGGTGTGCCTTACTCGGTCGTCTAGCCGGGGAGAGGGTCCCTCTTCCCCTCCAGGGGTGACTCAGGTTCACCATCTCGCATGTCCGGTGGGCAGGCATCAGATGTCTCTCTGAAGATCCTAGACTCAAGCCGTCCGGGGAGGGAGGCTGCACCTCCCGGGGCAGGCGGCTCTGGGGCGAACCCTGCCTGGAACCGCTGGCAGCCATGTGATTTGGTCGAGTGCCTGGACGTCTCCGAGTCTCTGTTTCCTCGTCTGTGAAGTGGGAGTAGGAGTAGCACCACCTCCTGGGGTGGGTGACTGAGGAGGAACTGAGCATCTATTTAGCAAAGGCCGTGGCTGTGTTAAAATGTTTGGAAAATACCATCGAGTATCATTGTTTTCATCATCGCGTCCTCATCTCTGGACGTGGGATTGTGAAAGGCCTCTAGGCGAATGTTCCTCCAACTGTGTGGTTCTTTGTTTACAATTTCCTTTCTAAAACCAGTTCATTATTTCCTTGACTCATCTGGTAAAGGCACTTTGCATAAGTGACTGAAAGTCAATGAACTGATGGGAGTTTTCTCATTCAGGATTTTTTTAAAGGGATTTTTTTTTTCTTTTCCTTTCCCCCTTCCTTCCTTCCTCCTCTCCTTCCTTCTTTCCTTCTTTCCTTCCTTCCTTCCTTCCCTCCCTCCCTCCCCTCTTCCATCCTTCCCTCCCTCTCTCTCTCCTTCCTTCCCTCCCTCCCCTCTTCCATCCTTCCCTCCCTCTCCTTCCTTCTTTCCTTCCTCCCTCCCTCCCTCCCTCCCTTCCTCCCTCCCTTCCTCCCTCCCTCCCTTCTTGTAAACTCTACACCCAGTGTGGGGCTCAAACTCACAACCCTGAGATCAAGAGTCACATGCTCTACCAACAGCCAGCCATGCACCCCTCCTTCAGGATCCTTGATTTCTCAGCCTTAAGCTCATATAAATGTGTCCTCCTCTGCAGTCCTGCTTGGCTGGCAGGGGAGTTCTGGATGCCTAGCCTCTGTGACCCTTACTACCTGCCATGTGAAGTGCTGCAGACAGACGGTGGGCAGAATGCCCGGCCTTTTCCTGCTTCCCGTGGAAGCGAGCTCACGCAGTCACCGAAGGTACTCAGTTACCCGGTCATTGGCAAAACACACTAAGATCTAACAACCTGTCCAGGTCTTGCTGATGAGTAAACCAGAAAAAAACATCAGAGTGCAGCAAATGTTGTAAAGTGGCATCGAGCCTTAGTTACAAACAGAAAGAAATGAAAATGGCGATTGTATGGTTTTCAGTGGCTGTTGGAGACGTCTCTCCTCACTGTTACATGGGAGACTTTCAGTGCCCCCCTGGACGGTCTTCATAAATCCCTTGGCCTCCAGGGTTTTCAATCCACCTAAAACAACACACTCACCATTCGGAGATAGTTTCCAAAGGCCCCTGACCCAGACGTGGCCACATCGGTGTGCAGACTTCACAAGCTGACAAGTCAGTGTCTATCCGAAAACTTCTTGGTCTCTTGTTTTCACGTTAGATTTATAGGGATTTCCATAAGAATGTTTTCAGGGCTTTGAAACTTTCAAATCCAGGCTTTGTCGTGGTTAATGAAACGTTTCCCAGTAAGATGCAGCTGTTCCCCCGCCCCCGAGAGGCCGCCTGAAGAAGGACAGGGAGCGGGTAGAGTACCTCCACATTCGATTACACAGAAGACACAGTCACAGAGATTCACACCAGTGCCCCCCGCCCACCCAGGCTATACGTCACTTGTATTTCTCTTACGTCACTTTAACCGCCTAGGGGATTTGAATCTAGTCAGCGCGGTAAATTGAAGCCAAATTACACAAGAATATAACCCTCCCCGAAGATTCCTAACCCCTCCCATCCTTTGCAGAGCTCTGTACTTGGGCATAACACAGCCAAAGGGTGGCCGGGGAGGGCCTATCCTACTTACAGATCTTCATATTTTTAAATGAAAGATTTGCACGGTTTGTAATATTACAGAAGGAACCAAAACTTTGGTGTCGCGGTTTTCTCCAGCTGCATTCACACAGGACAAGGTTTCGTCTTCTAGCTCCATCCTTTCTTTTCCTGCAGGACTTCGGAGTGTCCTGTTGGGGCCTTGCCCGCGCGTCACGTGGGCTCCCTGCTTACCGGTGGCCATGTTTCTGTTTTGCTTGCAGAGCAATCGTTGTTTAATCCCGGTAGGTTTTTGCCGTGAGTTAACAGTCGTGTCACCACTTAGTTCTGTAGATGCGAGCAGAGAGGGGTGTGTCTGGCAAGCGCTCACATAAACGTTGGTCAGACGAGTGAGTGAGCGAGTGACGGCCTTTAGTTAGGTCTGGCACAAAGACAAGGGAAGTAGAACCCCTGACATTGTTATTTGATCTCAGGGTAATCAATAGTAGCCCTAAAGTATTTGATAGATTCAGGAACTTTACTATTATTTTGGAATATTTAGAGAGGAATAAACAATCACTTAACTTTTAAAAAAAATTCTTTTGGTAAAGATTTTATTTATTTATTAGAGAGAGAGAGAGAGCGTACAAGCAGGGAGAGCAGCAGAGGGAGAGGGAGAAGCAGACTCCCCACGGAGCAGGGAGCCGCATGCAGGGCTCAATCCCAGGACCCTGGGATTGTGACCTGAGCCAAAGGCAGAGGCTTAACTGACTGAGCCACCCAGGTGCCCCATCACTTAACTTTTTCAACGGGCATATCTTTGGGCCCACCGAATGTACTTGTAGGAGTATACCCTACAGAAAAACACAAGTGTACAATGATGTGCATATGGAAAGGACAATTACTGCAGCATATTTTCCAGATAGTGAAAAATTAAAACAACCCTAATATCCGTTGATAAGAGATGGGCTGACTAAAATACAGCACACCTACATGTAGTAGTCATTAAAAAGTGAAATTGACCAATGGTTTTTGACTCAAAAATCACGTACAAGATTTGTTATTAAAGGAAAAGGGCGGGGCGCCTGGGTGGCTCAGTGGGTTAAAGCCTCTGCCTTCGGCTCAGGTCATGATCTCAGGGTCCTGGGATCGAATCCCGCATCGGGCTGTCTCCTCCGTGGGGAGCCTGCTTCCCCCTCTCTCTGCCTGCCTCTCTGCCTCCTTGTGATCTCTCTCTTTGTCAAATAAATAAATAAAATCTTTAAAAAAAAAAAGGGCAAAGGGCAAGTCACAAAACAATGTGTAAAGCATGAGCTCATTTCATTACTAATAATTTAGATATTCGTGCATGCCTAGCAAAACTCCGAAAGACCATGCACCAAAGGCTTAACAGCACTGACTTCTGAGGGGTGGGATTTGGGAGAATTTTTACTTCCCATTTTGTACACATAAGCCCATGTCAGCAGGGGCCTCTGGTACCGGCTGGAACCTGGCTCTGGTCCATGAGAGTCAGAGTTTGGGGGCTCCCGTGTGTGTGTCTGTGTGTGTGTGTGTGTGTGTGTGTGTGTGTGTGTGCGCAGACTCTATCTACCCCACAACATTCCAGACCCGATACTCAGCTCATTCCTCAGTTTCCGCAAAAACACAAAGCCCCCTCATGGAAAACAACTTTCTTGAAAATTTGGGAATCATCAGAAAGAGACGTATAACTGTATTTCCCAGCAATTTACCAGAAACTGCTTTTAGACCTTTCTCCCCGTCCTGCTGGTCACCCCGACAGGCGCTTCCTTGCTGGCCTTCATCCCACACACGACTCGGTGCTCTGCTCCCCCTCTGTCCTGGCTCATGCCCAGGAACGCCACGTTCTCCTTCGGTTGGCCGTGGCAGTTTGGTCCTTCTTGGCTTCTGTTTCCAAACCTGCAACATAAGCCCATCTCGAGGGTCTATAAATGAAAAATTTCCCGTTTAGTGGTTTCCACCCTCCTTAGAAGATAGTTGTGGTTATATGGGGAAGGGGGCTCATAATATACATTTCTGGAATGTTTTAATTTTTCTTAGCTACAAGCATGTGGCTTGTGTTGCTTTTGTATCTAGAACAAAACCCAGGAAGATAAGCAAACAAATCCTCCCAAAGCCGTTTGTGCTAATCTTGTGGCTAAACCATGGTCCCAGCTGGGATGGAGGGCCCGGGCCAACCACGCAAGGAGGAGACATCTCAGCCAGTGCTCATGGGCACTGGCGTCGGCCCTGATAAAGACCCCGTGGGAATTTGGAGATTTGCAGTTGAAAAGAAGCCCTCAGCCTGTCGGGTTTGCTCTGAAACAGGAATGTCAGGAGCGACTTCTGTGACCCACAGAGGTGGGCCTGTCTAGGGAGGCCTTCCCGGTCAGCTGAGAGCCCCTACACCAGTGAGCGGTGTGCCCCCCTGCAGAGAGATCATGGCAAGACAAAACGATTTCCGTCGTTTTGTTTCCGTCACACTTAAATGCATTTAAAGAAAGAAATCCCGAAATGCCACGCAGCCGCTAAAACAGAATGCAGGGGCTGACAGTACCTACCACCACCAGCGCCACCAGCAACAACCAGGCCCTTCTCGCCGGGGCTTGCACGGCACGCCCGCTTTCACGCCAGCCCCGCTGGTGGTGGCATAAATTTAATCCTCCCGCCAGGGAGGTGCTTTTATGGTCTCCATTTTACAGATGGGGAAGTGAGGCTTCCCGGGTTCTGTTTCTACACGTGCATGTTAGTGCGAACGAGGAAGAAACCCTAAAAGTCCGACTTCGAACGCTGGTTATTGCTGAGGGGTGGGGAATTACAGGACATTTTACTTTTCTTCATATCTCTTCTTTCTTTCTTTCTTTCTTTCTTTCTTTCTTTCTTCCTTCCTTCCTTCCTTCCTTCCTTCCTTCCTTCCTTCCTTCCTTCCTTCCTTTCTTTCTTTCTTTCTTTCTTTCTTCTTTCTTTCTCTATTTATTTGACAGAGAGAGAGAGATCACAAGTAGACAGAGAGGCAGGCAGAGGGAGAGGGGGAAGCAGGCTCCCCGCTGAGCAGAGAGCCTGATATGGGGCTCCATCCCAGGACCCTGAGATCGTGACCTGAGCCGAAGGCAGAGGCTTAACCCACTGAGTGACCCAGGCACCCCTATCTCTTCTCTCTTTATATATCTTAGCTTAAATTTTTTTATAACAAGCATGTACTAATCTTTATTGGTTTTATGATTCTAACAGGATAGATTGTAGTGGTGGTGGAAAATATATTTAAAAAAATACTAATGTCATTGGCTTTGTTACTTGCCTTTGCCATGGTTTCACCTCCTATTATTTTTCTTCCTTTTTGACAACTTTACTGAGATATATCACAGCCCGTACAATGCACGCATTTGAAATGGCTTTTAGTTTGTTCACAGAGTTGTGCAGCCGTCACCGCTGTCCAATCCCAGAGCATGTTTATCACCCTAAAAAGAAACCCCACACCCATTAGCACACCTGATACGGTGACCCACCAAATAACGGTCCCTACCCCCACCTCCCAGCTCCCGGCACACACCAGTCTCCTTCCTGCCTCTGTGGATTTGCCTGTTCTGGACATTTCCTATTGATGGACTCATGCACATGTCTTTGTGTCCGGCTTCCCTCGGGGGAGAATCACATTTGCAAGTTTCCTCCAGGTTGCAGCAGGTGTCCACGCTTCCTTCCTCTTTATAACTGAATAATATTCCGTTCATTCAATATGGATGTGCCGCATTTTATTTTTTCATTCATCAAATGATGGACATTTGGGTGGTTTCCACATTTCGGCTCTTATGTGTCATACCGCCATGAATATTTGTGCGCATGAGCTGGGTTTTAATTTCTCGTGCCTCGGTACCTGGGGCTAGAATTGCCGGACCAGTAACTCCTGTGTTTGGGGAAATGCCAGATTGGTCTTCACTTGAACCAGTTTCTGGGTGCATGTTTCTGGGTGCAGCTACAAGGAAGCCGGCCTCTGAAGAACCATAAGCACTTGACTGACAAAGCCTCGACCGCGGCTCTCGGGCAAGCTGGAGGGCTTGCCATCTAGATTTAAAAGCCATTTTCTGGAGTGAGAGCCTCGTTTGACCCCGGGGCTCTGACGAGGGCCTGGGGAACGGTCCCCATAAGGGGCCCCCGAGTGGGCGGTGTTCTCGTTCCTGGGTCATCCTCACCCCAGATAGCAGGGAGAGAGCGAGCACGGGGCCCCAGCACCAAGGGCTGGCCCGACCCGGCCACTGTGGCTGGCGGGCGTGGCCCGTCCCACTCCTGGAGCAAGGCAGCCGCCGTCCAAATATAGTTCCTGGAGGAAGCAGGGAGCGGCTGTGAGTCACGGAGCGGCGCATAAATAGCGGAGGTGTCTCCAGATGTGAGTGTGCAATGAGGCTGCCCGGCTTTGCAGCCTGCTCCCCAGCACCTGCCTTCCCTGCCCGGGGCCCCGGGAGAGGGTGCTGCGTGAGGACAAGCACAGTGGCAGGACGGCTCCTCGCCTGTGGGGGCTGTGCTAGGGGGCACCCCGGGGCGGGGGCGTAAGCAGGCGGAAGAGTCCTCCCAACCTGCGCGAGCCTGTGAAACCGGCACAAGAGAAACTGAGCTGCGCCGGCCGCCGGCCCGTGCACCGAGGGAGGCGTCCGTTCAAAGGTGGCGTGTTCCTCTCTGCCTCACAGGGAGGCTAGAAAGCGTGGTCAGAAAACACGGTGCTAAGGCCATCGGTGGCTTCCTGCTGCCGTGGGAGTGGATGGCCGAGGCAGAAGTAAAACAAGCCCGGGCAAGGGGACCCGGCCCCCCAGGACCGGGCCTCTCTTCCGTCACGGGGCCGGCACAGCAGTGCCCGCAGAGGCCCAGGCGCCGTGTAGCTAAGCGCATGGAAGTTACAAACCAAGCCGCAAGCTGTTAATATTCCACCTTGACTGTTCTACCTTTAATTTGGGCTCCTTCCAATTCTGGGGCTCCTCGAGTTTCACCTTGGATGGGCAGCATGAAGAGCGCCAGGCCGTTGAGGACCGCTTGTCTTCCCGCCCTGCTCCCTCCGTGGCCAGCCTTCAGGCCCATGGGGGTGGTCATGCAGGTCCCTCTCGGGAGATGACCTCGGGAGGAGCCCTTGCTGGCCCTGGAAGTGGGCTTGGGTTATTTGGGGGAGGGAGTCCGGGGGTTCCGGGTACCCAGAGCTTGGGCTATGATGGAGGGCATGGCGTCTAGTGGGGCACCTCCCATGGCTCCAACACTCCTTTGAGGGGGAGGGTAGCCAGAGGGGCCCCTCTTGCCTGGATATCATAGTGTCACTGCCAGAGAACACCTCTTTCTAATAGGGATGGTTTCTTCTCGGTTCTGCCTCTGGAAATGCAGGCCTACCATCATCAGACTCCTCTGACTTCTTTCAAGAGAAGTTTGAAAGCTAGATTTCTATGTGAAATCTCCTAATTTTGGAAGTACCACGCAAACCAAACAAAGCAGGTTGGCAGGTTGGCCCTGCCGGTGTGCGTCCTCTGACCTGAGCACCAAGGTCCTCAGCGCCTCATCGGAATCTCGACCCTCCAGCCGGGTGGCAGGCAGAATAATGCCCCACCCCCACCCCCGGAGGCGTCTGTGTCTTAATTACTGCGACCTGTGAATACACTACTTCACATGGCAAGAGGATTTTGAAAGTATGATTAAATTAAGGATCTTGAGATGGAAAGATTATCCTGGATAATCTAGCGGACCGAGTGTAATCACAAGGATCTTTAGAAGAGGGAGGCAAGGGGCTCAGGGTCAGAGGAGGAGGAGTGAGATGGCAAAGAGATGTCAGTATGTGATGAGGCTGCTGGCTTTGCAGATGGAAGGGCCGTGGGCCAAGGAACAATGGCACCTCTAGAAGCTGGAAGGGCAACACAAGCAGATTCTCCACTAGAGCTTCCAGAAGGAACACAGCCCCCCACACACCTTGATGTTGGCCCTTCAGACCCGTTTCAGACTTCTTCTGACCTTGAGAACTAGGAGACCAGCTTGTGTGCTTTAAGCCACTCCATTTGTCATTGGTGGTTCCAACAGTGACGGGAGACATGCGGAAGGGGCTTGGGGAAGCTGCTCACACAGCCCCTGCCCGCGCCCCCTCCTCACACTTGTCCCCCCTCACCTTAGACTGGCTGGATCCTCCCTGGCTGTCCTCCCGGCCCACCTCGCTGAGGGCCCCTCCTGCGCTTGGCGTGGAGCGCCTTGTGTTTGGCCCTGAATCTCCGAGAGCCGCGGTACCCAAGCAGATTAAGTCACTGGTGCTGGTGCCTGGGTCACACTTCTGAGCCCCGAATCTAGGGGTGGAGTCTGGGCTTGGGGAGTGATGAAAGCCCCCCCCAAGGGGTTCTTTGAGGGCAGCCAGGGCTGAGAGCCAAACTGCAGTGACAGACCTTCCTTTTGGTTCACTCTCTCCGTGTACATCGTCTCCTCACAGGGCCCAGCCCATGGCTTGGCACCTAGCAGGTGTTTAATAAATATTTGCTGACTGCAAAGTCCTAGAGTGCAGGGCTGTTCTCGTCATAATTAAGTGACTTGCCTTCTATTCACCTAGCACGAAACCAAATGCTCTGTGACCACTAGTAAATTGAACTAACCCAACTAGGGCAGTAAGTGGTTATTTTAAATAAGCCTTTTGTATATTTTAAGAAAAATTCTTCCATGACCTCCCTTGTGCCTGCATTGTGTGCTTTGCTTTGTTTTGTTTCCTTTCTGACTTCTCTTGGCCCCTACAACGCGCCTCTCTACTGAACATCCCAAGCCTGGTCCCGATTCTTTTGGGGACAAGTCTCTTCCGCCCGCCACCATCCGCCGCCGTCGAAGCTTTGTGGTCTAAGGGCAGTTGTTCTCAAAGAGGTGCTCCTCCCACCGCCAGCCGGCAGCATTGGCCTCACCTGGAGACTTGTTAAGAAAGGCAGATTCTCGGCACCCCCCCCCCCACGGCCCCCAACCAGACTCACTGAATCAGAAACTCTGGGGGGCGGGACCCGCAGTGTTTTTTTTTAATAAGCCCTCCCAGTTACTGACCCCCTGACAAAGCTTGTGGACCCCTGCCTCCAAGCCGTGCTTCTCAATCCTGGCTGTACCTTCAGATCCCCCCGGGGAGCTTTTAAAAAATATGACTGCTCATACTCCCCCACCTCCCCCCCACCCCCCCACCCCTGCCAGATGAATGAAATCAGGATCTCTGGGAACGGGGCTCAATGTTTAAAGCTACTCGCATGGGAAAAGAGCCTTAAGAGGTGAATCACCTGGTTCGCTGGTTTGTGCTAAGAATGTTCACTGAGATCTTCGGAACACTCTGGGTATGAGTAACTCCCTCTTTTGAGTTCCTTTTTGTTGTCTTTGGGTTAGTCTTCTATTTCCGAATTGAGTTAAATCGCGTATGACGTTTATAATTCATATATATCATGTATATTATTTATGTAATTATAAGTTGTGCGTATACTTTATAATTTATATAACTATAAATTATAATTTATATAATAATTACATGTGTCATAATTAGCAAGGGCATAGAAAGTATAAGAATCACAAGAATGGTTACTGCCTTTTGAGACTTACCACGTATTAGGCATTAATGTTTAGCACCTTACATACATTGCCGCAGTAAACTTCAAAACTCCGTTACCCCCTTTTTCGAGATGAGGAAACTGAAAGTCAGGTCAGATAGAAAGTGGCAAAGTCAGGATTTGAACGTAGGTCTATCATCAACGATCATACTTTAAGCCCTAGTCTCTACTGGCTCATAGTAAATAGGGGCACATGTTTATAATATGATTATAAGTAATATAGTACAAAATGTAAATCATGTGATACTGGATAGTGTTTTACTTATACACAAAATTATACATAATTTAACTTGCAATTGTACATAATATAAACTCAATAAATGCTCTATATGAAAATGTTACCACTTAAAGTTTATTCGTATCTGTAACCAATGATGTCATGTCTAAAGACCATTCCTAGAATGTTACATTGAAAATATATGGCTTCGGGGCACCTGGGTGGCTCAGTGGGTTAAAGCCTCTGCCTTCAGCTCGGGTCGTGATCTCAGGGTCCTGGGATCGAGCCCCGCATCGGGCTCTCTGCTCAGCGGGGAGCCTGCTTCCCCCTCTCTCTCTGCCTGCCTCTCTGCCTACTTGTGATCTCTCTCTGTCAAATAAATAAATTAAATATTTAAAAAGAAAAAAAAAGAAAATATATGGCTTCTTTGAAAATACGAGGTGATTACTAAGATACAGCGTTAAAGGGGAAAAAAGGATACAAAATTACGTACCTATATGTTGAGGATTTTGCAAAACATATACATAGATATTTTATATACATGGGAGGGGAATGGAAAGGAAGTACCACAAATCTTTCACAGACATTATGGTTGGATGGTTGAACTGCAAAAAACTTTTATTTTCTTCTTGATACTGGGGCCAGACCAAGGCACTAGGGTGCCCCAGACAAGCTGATACTTGGTGTAGGTTCAAAGGGGTGCTCTTCCAACTTCCTACATTCTCTAAAATGTAGTGGACAGGGAAAAGTTGGTTACCTTTTGATAAATGTTGTGTACAAATAGTAGATTCAGTTCCTGATTTATTCCTACTAACCAAAGCCAAGTTCATGTTCTGGGGGAAAAAAAACTTCCCGCTTTCCTGTGGTTCTTATTCTCTCTTTTTGTAAAATTCCAGGCCCCACAATTTATTAGGAAACATATCAGTTTAAAATGTAGATATTAAAATAAATTACTAATTTCTAGCCCTTTGCCAGACATAATTCGGGTTTCTGAATTTCAGCTGACTGCAGAGTGCACAGAGAGAGGAGGAGGACAATGTGGGAGGGTTTTGTTTGTTTTTGGATTTCTCCCTTTCTTGCATTCTGGTGGTTCCCTGAGACCCATGTGGAGACCTGCATTAATGGGCACCACATTTCCTTCTGAAGCCATAGACAGGTCAGCACCCTTTTCTCATTCTAGAAAACTTGGAAAATGCATAATGAATTTCCAAATCAGGAAGTAGTCCTCATAGAATGAATTGGGAAGGGTTCCCTTTTCTTCTATTTCTGGGAGAGTTTGTGGAGAATTGATAATTTTTTAAAACGATTTTATTTATTTATTTGACATAGAGAGAGAGAGATCACAAGTAGGCAGAGAGGCAGGCAGAGAGAGAGGGGGAAGCAGGTTCCCTGCTGAGCAGAGAGCCCAATGCGGGGCTCCATCCCAGAACCCTGAGACCACGACCTGAGCCTAAGGCAGAGGCTTAACCCAATGAGCCACCCAGGTGCTCCAAGAATTGGTATTTTTTAAGTATTTGGTAGAATTCACCAGTGAAGCCATCTGGTCTTTGGCTTTTCTTTGTGAAAGTTTTGTTTTGTTTTTTTAAGTAATCCCTACACCCAACGTGGGGCTCAACTCACAACCCCAAGATCAAGAGTCACATGCTCTTCTGACTCAGCCAGCCAGGTGCTCCTCTTTGTGGAAGTTTTAAAATTACTAATTCAATCTCTTCATTTGTTACATAGGTCTATTCAGATTTTCTATTTCCTCTTGAGTCAGTTTTGGTTATTTGTTTCTTTCTAGGAATGTGCTCATTTTATCTAAGTTATCTTGCTGACATGTCATTGTTCATACTTCTATTTATTTACTTATTTGGCGCAAAAAGGTGGTTTTATTAAAGCACAGGGACAAAACCTGTGGGTAGAAAGAGCTACCCCCCTTTTTATTTCTGAAAAGTTGGTGCTTGCATCCCCTCTTTCAGTCCCAATTTGAGTCTTTTCTCTCTCTTTTTTCCCTTGGTTATTCTTGCTAAAAATTTATCAATTTGGTTGATCTTTTTTTTTTTTTTAAAGATTTTTATTTATTTATTAGAGAGCGAGAGGCTGAGAATGAGAGGGGAGAAGGTCAGAGGGAGAAGCAGACTTCCCGCAGAGTGGGAGTCCGATATGGGACTCGATCCCGGGACTCCGGGATCATGACCTGAGCCGAAGGCAGTTGCTTAACCAACTGCGCCACCCAGGCGCCCTGGTTGATCTTTTTAATGAATGATAGCTTCTTAGGTATTCATTTTTTAATGAAACCCCATGAGTTACATGTAATCTTTTGTAAATATAAAATAATTACACATGAAAATGGAAAAGAGAATAAAGAAAAAAAGAATCATGGTGCAGTTAATTGAAATTTACTAGGGCTCTTGGGCCTATATTTGAGTTTCACATGGAATTGTTTGCTTATTCCTATAATTTCCAAGTCTGTGAGGATTCTGCATTCTAAATGAAACTAAGCTCTGCTTGTCAAAGCCAGGAAGTAGTCGATACACTATGAGATGGGTAGGTAAGAGGTGATGATAACGTAGCAGTGCTGATAGGATTGAAAAACTGGCCCACTGTCCTACGGCAGCTGTTAACAGGGCATCACACACTGAGTGGCTTCAAACAACAGACCTGTGTCCTCTCACAGGATCAGTCCACGTGTCAGCAGGGCCATGCTCTCTGTGAGACCTATAGGGGAGAATCCTTTCTTCTTCCTCACCTCCTCCAGCCTCTGCTGGCCACCAGCAGTCCTGGTCTCAAACGGCATGGCTCCACTCCGTGCCTCTGTCATCACGAGGCTGTCCCCTCCCTGTGTGTCTCTCCTCTTCTTATAAGGACACCATTCACAGTGGATTAAAGGCCCATCCCACCCCAGTATGATCTCATCTTTACTAATCACGGCTGCCAGGGCCCTGTTTCTAAGTAAGGTCACATTCTGAGCTCCTAGGGGGTGAAGATGTCAACATCTCTTTCTTTCTTTTTTTTTTTTTTTTTAAAGATTTTTTCCTTTATTTGTCAGAGAGAGAGAGCACAAGCAGGCAGAGTGGCAGGCAGAGGCAGAGGGAGAAGCAGGCTCCCTGCTGAGCAAGGAGACCGATGTGGCACTCGATCCCAGGACCCCGGGATCGTGACTTGAGCTGAAGGCAGCCACTTAACCAACTGAGCCACCCAGGCGCCCCTCAACATCTCTTTCTTGGGGGATGTAAGCAACCCTCAACAGACCAGTTTTCAGCTAACTGTAAACATTTGTCTGTTACTGTCCAATTTTTAGAAATATATCAATGTGTCTTTTCTTTCTTTTTAAAGGTGTTATGTATTTTAGAGCAGGGGAGGGACAGAGGGGGAGGGACAAGCAAGCTCTCTCTGTGCTGAGCACAGAACCCCACACAGGGCTCGATCTCGTGACCCTGAGATCACAACGTGAGCCGAAACCAAGAGTTGGATGCTCAACCGACTGAGACTGAGCCACCGGAGCACCCCCGAATTGTCTCTCCTGCTTACCGTGCCCTTTTTTTTTTTTTAAACCTCTTCCCTAGATTGAAGATATGTTTAATGAAGTCAGATTTAGTGAATATGTGGACACTGGAAAGCTAATTGACAAAATCAACTTACCGGATTTCTTCAAAGTTTACCTCAATCACAGACCACCTTTCGGTAACACCATGAGCGGCATCCAGCAGAGCTTTGACATTCTGGGTTTTACCAATTCAAAAGGAAAGAAGGCCATACGAAGAGAAGATTTCCTGCAACTGCTTCTAACGAAAGGTAAATCCATAAATAGGGAAGATCTTATCGCATCGTCGGGCTGTTGCTACTGGAGGGGAGTTGTTTTGGGGAGGAGGCAGACCATCTGGCATCTTTAATCGATGGGGGGGTGTCTGCCTCTCCCCAAATCATGGCTTCAACTGTGAGGGATGCTACTTGCTGACCCGCAGAGCTGGCAAACTCGGTGTGACGGGAAGGGCGCCATCCTGGGTCCCTAAGAATGTGATTTATGCCCCAACTTGCTGAACCCCTTTGAGGACCAGTATGTTCACATGTGAAAGGAGAGTGAAAGGACTAGCCACCAGTCTCGCTTGGTCACACTGACATTGGGATGCAATGGTGACGTAAAACCACACCAATGTAAACGTTTCCATTTTCCCCTACTGTTTTCCTCATTATTGTATGGGAGGAAGTCCAGTAGGCTTTCTTCCTCTTCGTCAGACTGCTGGTTCTGGCGGGAGGCAAGGTGAAATGAAGCCGAGCGCAGTCTTTATCAGAAAGTTGTCTTATTTCTCTGTGCCAGCCCCGACAGCCTTCTCCTCCTGCGAGCGCCATTCCTAACCCCAACATGAGGAAGGGTAGATGATAGTAACATGGGACCCCCGTAGATTGCTTTTGTGTCTCAAGAAAAGGAAATTGTGGGGTAATTCTCTTTAAGACCTCGGGACGCTGATGCTAAGCTCTGACGTGATGAGTCGTCCCAAGAGCTAATAGACGCTTTTTCCTCTCCGATACTCAGGTGAGCACATGACCGAAGAGGAGATGTATGACTGCTTCGCTACCCTGTTTGGACTGAACCCTGAGGGGTGGAAATCCGAGCCCGCGGCCTCCTCTGTCAAAGGTACCGTGGCTGGCTCTGTCTGGGCATGCAGCCGTGGCTCACTAATTTGTTGGAGACTTAGGTGCACTTATTTCCCCCGACGGGTGCAAGCCGCTCTCCTTAACACCATGCACACAACAAAGCAAGCCGGCTGGGGACCCACCATGAATAAGTTATGAAAGGACCAGCGAGCGGTGGTCGTGTCTGAGAGATGAAAGCCGTTGTTACCGTGTGCTGTCCATCCCTTGTGCCCTCTGCTCTCTCGTTCCCTTTATTCCACGGACCCGGTCCCCATCCGTTCAGCTGGGGTGCGTGAGTCCTGACCACGAGGAGAAGAAACAGCCTGGAAGGTGTTTCAGGAGGGGCATTGTCGAGAGCCTTGAGTAGGGACAGGGTGACAAGTAAGCACAAGCCCGGCTTTGAGCTGCCAGTGCTTGAAGGTTCCTGAAGCCCGCCCTCCTCTCCTCTCCTGCCCACCTCCTTCTTTAGTCTGCTGCAGGGAGGACAACGGAATTGGGCTTGTGAATTTAAGTTCTGGAGAAACCAGTCTAAACAGCTCTCCCGAGGGCCATGCGGGCGGCTCGTTTGGTGAAGAGTCAGCCTTCAGCTCACGTCGTGATCCCAGGGTCCTGGGTTCGAGTTCTGCACCAGGCTCCCTGCTCAGCTGGGAGTCTGCTTCTCCCTCTCCCTCCCCCCCCTCCCTGCTTGTGCTCTTGCTCTCTCTCTCTCTCTCTCTGAAATAAATACATAAAATATATATATATATATATATATTTTAAAGATTCTATTTATTTATTTAACAGAGAGAGAACACAAGCAGGCAGAGAGGCAGGCAGAGGCAGAGAGAGGAGCAGGCTCCCTGCGGAGCAAGGAGCCCGATGCGGGACTCGATCCCAGGATGCCGGGACCATGACCCGAGCCGAAGGCAGCTGCTCAACCAACTGAGCCACCCAGGCGTCCCACATAAAATATTTTTTAAAAATTAAAACAAGCAGTTCTCCCGGGCCTGCAGGGGTGTCTCCACCGCCAAGCCCCAGATGCTGCCTGATGCCCCACAATGCTCAGAGCCTGCCACCGTTACCGACCCCTTGCCAGGCTTCCTTCTCCCGCTGCTTTCTTTTTTCTTTTTTCTTTCTCTCTCTCTTTTTTTAAAGCAACTCTGTGAAGACTTCAGGTAGCTGGAGGTGGCTTTTTTTTTTTTTTAAGATTTTGTTTATTTGACAGAGAGCACAAGCAGGGGGAGGGGCAGAGGGAGAGGGAGAAGCAGACTCCCCACCGAATGGGGAGCCTGATTTGGGACTCGATTCCAGGACCCTGAGATCATGACCCAAGCTGAAAGCAGACGCTTAACTGACTGAGCCACCCAGACGCCCTCCCTCTGCTTTCATTGTTCATCTCCAGTTTCACATTAAACGGGGTTCCTGAACTCAGACAGTTCCAGACTCCAGTATCTGGTGGGTCATTTCCAGCCTCGAAGCTCCCCTCCCCCATTCCTTGTGTACTCGGGACCTCAGGATGTCCTGCTCCCAGTTGTTGCACATAAATCAACCATAGCATGCGGTTAAGGGTTCATATAAATCAACCATAGCATGTGGTTAAGGGTTCCCAACGAAGTTCACAGAGATTTGGTAACAGTGCCCTAGACCGTAAAGAAGGAATTTCAGCCAATATCTACTCAGGGGTTTTTAAGGACTCAGAGCCAAACTGTAGCACAAAGCACCTCTCACTTTTGTTTAGTATAGGTTCCTTGTGTTTTTGGAAAATGCTTCTGAGTTAGAAACCTAATCATTATGAAAGCATTTGTTTTCTTTTCTTGTTTGGCTAGGTTCAGAAATCTGCTTTGAAGAAGAACTTCCGGACGAAATCACTGCAGAAATATTCACGACAGACATTCTTGGCCTAACCATTTCACAAGATTTCAGACAAGATCCTATGGTCAGTGAAGTTGTAAGGAATGCTTGAAGCACAAAGGACTGTGTGTGCGGGGTTTTTTTTTTCTTCTTCTTTTTTTCCCCCCCAAGAGGCACTGCTTTCCCTGCATTTCCCTGCCCCCACTCTAATCTCTGGAACATTTAGACATTAAAAGCAAATTTCTGTTAAGCAATGGAATTCCCAAAGTTGGACATTCCACTGTTTCTGAGATAGGAAAGTGGGCGGAGGCAAGAAACACACGGGCAGCTGGATGTACATGGTGGCTCGGTACCCTGGCCCATCTCCCTGCCTCATCTATGGCAGTGCTGCCAGAGCAGGGCTGGAAAGGACCCGGGGGTGGGCTGGTCCTACGGGCCGAGAGGGCCTCCACCTGCAGCAGGCCTTCCTAGGGACACGTGCGGCCTTAGTCCCTTTCCCTCCAGGGACACCTGGACCCTAGACCTCTTGTGGGTCACCCCTGCCTGCGGCTTGACTGGGGGAGGAAAGGGGGACTCGGGGTGCTCTGGGCTCCTGAGGGCCCCTGCTCCTGGCTTCTCATCAGCAAAACACCTAAGTGGTTGTGTTGTGGTCGTTATGAAGAGCATCACTGGCCATGCTTAACCCCGGTGGCAACTGCCAGAGAGAATGCAAAAAAGCCCCTCTGGGGCCCTGTGTGCTGCACCTGGGCCAGAAGCCACCTGGCCGGCCCCACAGAGGGCAGGACTTGCCGCCTGGAGTCTGTGAGCCTCCCCCTCCCCCACACCGCCCCCCAAACCAGCGGGGGAGATTCGCTGCCTCATATTCCGCTGGGCTTCAAAACCCGCAGGGCCCAGTTGCCGAGCTCGGGGGATGTTTGGGGAACATTACTGAGTTTTCAGCGATGTTTTGACCTTGAGAATAGAGCGCCAGCATTGTGTAAACAGGTGAAAGTGATGGTCTGATTTTAGAGATTTGTTACCGGTAACGAGTTCTCACTCAGACGTGTGTGCCAAATGTGACTCTACACATGCTCAGTCCACCACACCTGCCCACCCAGACCGCCTCCCTCCCCAGAGGCCCTGGCCTGGGAGATGACATCGTGGCTCCCCTAAGGGCCCTTCCTCCTCAGGAGCAGAGTCCCTGTGAGAGAAGTGAGCGACAGGGGCGCTGTCCCCCGTCCCTGGTGTGCAGAGTGCCCCACCCCCGGCCTGGTATCCGCCTGGAGACGTGGCTTCGGTGAGTCTTTGGAAGACCCTGGAACATAGAACAGAACTGTCTACCCCAATCCGGGCTGTGCCACAGTGACCTTGGGACCGACGGTGTGGGCCGGGGTTCCGTGGCTTCTACTCATCAAACTGTGGTGCCGGGCTTGGCAACTTACATTTGGTTCTTAAAAAAAAAAACAACAACAAAACACACCAAAACAACCAAACAACAACAACAAAACCCCCAAGCTTTACAAATCAATTTTGCAGTGGCTAAGGGCTTAGGAGATATATTACCAAGCCGGTTAAAAAGTTCCTGCGGACATTTTAGGGAACAGGAAACTCTCAGATGACTTGTTGTCTTCAAAAAATTACTCCGAATGGGATGCAGTCCGGACACCAACCAGAGCCTTCTCTCCTTCAACTGGGCACGCTCTGATTTTGTCCTTGGCGACTGCGTGTTTCGGAGTAACTGTCTTGGGCGGGACTGGCCAGTGGCCGGACCCACTGCGGCTGTGCCAGGGGCTGGCACTGTGGTCACGCCGCACCGGACATGCTCCCACTGTGCTGAACCGGCGTCCCTGTCTCCAAGGGAAGAGGCCAAAACGGGACAGCAGGATTCCTGTCGATCGCATTCCAACCCCTCCCAGCCCAGCTTGGCCAGAGGGCCCCCATCTCACCTTCAGGGACCCCTTCTGCGGGCGTTTTTGTTTGGGAGTCTCTCAACTTGTTTGACCAACACGGAGAAGACCCGTGTACCTCTCGGCCCCAGGACGCCCTTTGCCTCCTATCCCCGGCAGGCCCCGCCGGCAGCCCACACAGATGTCGGAGGCGTAGCAAGTGGCCGGTAGCCTTCCTGCGGAGCGAGCAGAGCCCCCAGACTCTCCAACAGCACGCAGGGCCGAGCAGCGACACCAGGAAGGGAGCGAGGAAAGGCCCAAGAGGTTTAGTCATTGGGCTTGTACATCAAGACTTGAGGCCCAAACACTGAACTCTGGGCCATTGCTCAGCAGGAGAACCCTGTTTCGGACAGGGCCTCCGGCAACCGACCAACCAAACCGTCCTGGTTTGTTGCTTCGAGAGTTCAGGAACCACCAGGAGCCTCCCGGCCCCACCCCACCTCGTCCCCTCTGCGCCAGACCCCAGGGCTCCTCCCCAGCACGGTGAGCATCGTCTTTGCCCAGCGTCCACTCTGGAAGCCATGAACTTGACTGGGCTCGTTCTCTGCTCCTGCCCTTCAGGGGCTCCCTGTGTGCCCGGGGGCACGGCTCTGAAACCTCGGTCTCCTCCGAGGTTTCTTCCTTCCTCAACCAGCTCCCGGCTGGTTGAGAGGATTAAAGGAGAGGGTACAGGTAAAGCATTACCAGCAGAAGGCGGAGCTTAAAATAGGGACACACCGCACCGGGACCTGGGGAGGCCGCTGATGGACACTAACCTCCTCCAGTTCCAGAATTTCGGCTTCCTTAGCACTTGCTCAAATAGGGGTCTCTGCTGGCTCTGACGGCGGGCCCTCAACAGTGTCTGTGGAATGACTGGACAGACGAACGTGGAGCTTTGCTTTCAAATGAAGGCGAATGCCAAGTCCTGCCGGCTCTCTACATGGAGGTCAGCCGACTTTTTCTAAAGGTCCGGAGAGTAGATATCGAGCCTCTGCAGGTCAAATGGGCTCTGTCCCAACTCCCCGACTTGGCCGTTGGAGTACGAAGGCAACCGCAGACAACCTAGAAATGAACGATTGTCACTGCGTCCCAGTCCCGTTTACTTGCCGACGCTGAAATGGGAATTGACGATCATTGCCACATATCAAGAAATTATCTTCCTTTGATTTTTTTTTCCAACCATTAAAAATTGGGAAAACCATTCTTAACGATTGCAGACCACATTTGTCCCTCAGGCTGTAGGCCACTGAACTTCCGAGGCCGGGATCACTCATCCCCACGGATCTTTATGAATACGGCACGTCTTTACAACCCTCCTGACCGGTGCTCTTCAAACCTGTCAAGGTCATGACAAGCAAGACAAGACAGAGACCATCACAGACTGGAGGAGACTAGGGCAACCCGGTGGAGAAATGCAAAATGGGATCCCAGAACGGATTTCCGGAACAGGAGGAGGACATTGGGGAAAGCATGCAGTCCAGGTGAGGTCTGTAATGTAGTTACCAGCGTCGTACCGATTTTAATTTCTTAGTTTTGATCACAATATAGTGGTTACATAGGGTATACACTCCTGGGAAGCAGGGGGGGCGGTCCCTGGGAACTCTCTCTTCTACCTTTGCAACTCTCCTATGAATCTAAAATTATCTTGGGGCGCTTGGGTGGCTTAGTCAGTTAAGCATCCAACTCTTGATTTTGGCTCAGGTCATGATATCAGGGTCATGAGATCGAGTCCTGCCTCAGGCTCCATGCTCAGCGGGGAATCTACTTGGGATTTTTCTCTCTCCCTCTCCCCTTTCCTTTCCCCACATTTTCTCTCTCTCTCTAAAATAGCACATAAATAAATCTTTTAAAAAATCTAAAATTATCTCAAAACTAAAACAATAACAACAAAAGAAATCTGCACTACCTTTCTGACTGAGTCACCCCCGAATTGTTTCCGGGATCTGCCCTGCACCTCTCCAGTCTCAAGCAAACGCTCCTGAAGTCAGTCGGGGCCGGCTGCATTGGGCCCACCTCACTCGCTGTGTGTCCTCTGCGAACATGAGCCTCTGCTGCACTTCCAGGCAACGCAGACAAGAAGGGTCTTTTTTTTTTTTTTTA
Organism: Nasua narica; assembly: GCA_028533885.1. NCBI lineage: Eukaryota > Metazoa > Chordata > Mammalia > Carnivora > Procyonidae > Nasua > Nasua narica. The sequence continues at coordinate 5,588,281 of CM052808.1, read as the reverse complement.
AAGATCTGTGTCCTTAAGCCACGGCTCCCCTCAACACTGGTGTTTTCAGCCTGAACATGCTCTTTAGGGATTTGGTCAACAGTTCCCCTGCGGGCAGCTGCTTCCAAATTGACTGTAATAAATAGATACAGTGCATTGGGAATCGACAGCAACTTGCCACCCTACTCGTATGTCCTAGAACTACCCTCCGCTAGCTTAGCTTAAAGGGAAAAACAAAAAACAAAAACAACCCAGGGTCACCTGGTTGGCTCAGTTGGTCGAGCGTGCAACTCTTGATCTCGGGGCCGTGAGTTTGGCACTGGGGGTAGAGATTGCTTAAAAAATATAATCTTAAACGACAACGCAGGTCGATGTGACATTCTTCAATGAGAGTGTAATACAGGGTATAAGGACCGACTGACCTCTCAGGACAGTTAATAGCAGGGTCCCTGTGCCCTTTAGCTCGTTATCCTGAGCTGCCGATATGTGAGGCAGGCCTCCGGCCTTTCTAGGTCGCGATGGGTATTTATCGATGCCCGGGTGAGAGGCATCAGGCCCAGGAAGATCACTGGCCACCGCTGGTCCTACTGTCGTTCTTGGTAGCTTGCAATGACCAGTGGTGCGGTGGGGGGAGTTGGACATCAGATGCCACCACGGAACTGGGCAGAAATACTATGGTCTTCCCAAGTGCTTCGTGTTGGCTTGTTTTGTCGATTGGAAGTCACCAACCACATTAGTGTGCACGTGGCATTTATTTTTGTATATCTTACTCTTTAAAGCAGACGGGGGTGCTTTCTCCGGGAGGGGAACCCGTTCAGTTATAAGCAGCTAGTGCATGCTCGTCGCCGGCACTTCAAACAGTATGGAGCGCGTGCTGCAAGGGGCGAGTCCCCCAGCCCGCGCCGGCCAGGGCGCCTGCCCTGGAGCAGGGACCCGCAGCCCTGGGGTCTGAAGCACCGTGAACGCATCGAGTGCAGGCTCCAACACGAGGGAGAGAGGGGGTCGGGGCAGATCCAGAGCACACGTCCTATGGAAGGGGCCGGCTGCTGCCCTGCTTCTCCTCTGCGAGAGCCTGAGTTCTCCACAGAACACTGTCCATCCATGTGGCCATTCACGAACTCAGCAAACAGTTACTGTGTGCTAGCGCTGGTATGCGGGGCGAACGAGACAGGCATGGCCATTGTCTTCAGGGGGCTCATGTGAAACACATCCATAAATACGTCATTGCAGATTGTGCTCGGAGACTTAAAGAAAAAGCCTAGACCCCGTGACATAGAATACCAAGAGGGGAATGTGCTTTACTTATGATGGTCGGAAAGGTCTCTCTGAAGACGAGACATAGATGTTGAGAGCCAGTCATGGAAAGAGACAGGGGAGAACATTCCGGATGGAGAGGACAGTGTGCACCAAAGCCAGAAGCATTCAGTGACCATAGAGGGGGCTGTAGGCTCAAGACGACGTCCTCAGTGGTCTAGAAGTTTCTTCTATATGATTCTTCCTCGTGAGTCTGAATAGGAATGTTCTCATGTGAACAGTCGGCAAGAGGAATGGGGGCTAGCCGGGTCTCCCAAGTGGAAGATCTGGCCGCTCTCGTTGCTTTATACCCAGAGTCTGGGTGTGAGACAGAGGATCCCAGGAAAGACCATCAGTAAGTCAAGTGCGGTGCCAGCCCTGAAGCTGACAGGTTCTTTTACGTGATGCCAGCCAGAGGTGGAAAATGCTCACAGATGGCTCCTGCTTCATAAACCTTACGTCCTGAGTTGGCGTCGCTTCATCTTCCTTAGTTTTCCAGAGATTTCAGTATCTTAAAAAAAAAAAAAATGTAACCACAACGCTCTCCACAATCTTGTTCCTTCACGAACAATCATGTTTCACTCCACCTCCCCCCCAGTCACTGGTAATTGCCAGAAGGCAGCCAGCTATGCAAGAGAGCGTCCGTGAATGCATGCCACTCACTCCTTCCCCGGTGTCTGGTTGGCCCCCTCTACCTTTTTTGACTTTTTTAGAATAAATGATGGAATGGCAATAACTGGTGGTCTACAGATCCTCTTACGAAGTGACATCAGTGTCAACACAGCATGGTAAGCCCTGGATACAATGTGGCACAGAGCCTGGTTCTTGCCCTTAAGAAGGTTACATCGTAATGAGGGAAACACATGTCAATGATAATTACAGTATCTTGTGATATTATATAGGGACATCTAGAGCAGATGGGGTGGGAAGGAGGAGGAGATCAGGCTAGGTGGAGAGGAAATTACATAAATGAGGCACTCTAAGCCAATCTGAGGGGTCCCTAGGGGTGGGGGCAGGAGAGCAACCCAGAGAAAGCAGTGTTTACATTATGGATGGCCCTGTGCACTAAATCAAGGAGGTTAAACTTGAAGATTAAAGGCGAAGTGGATTGCATTTGCATCTTAGAAGCATAGGACTGGGTGATAGACAGGAGGGGATGGCTGGGAAAAGGGACAACAGCAAGGAGACTATTACAGTAGTTTGGGGAGAAGAAGTGAAGGATTGCACCAAGACGTAATTCAGGAAAGTATAAATAAGTGTCAAGACTGAGGGATAGCTTAAATATAGTATCGATCATGATCTTTGATTTGCGGCAAAGGAAAGTGGCTCCAGTTAGCTTAAGTGGAAAGGGACTTTATTTGAAGACTAGCCAGTAACTCACAGAAGCAACGGAAAGATGGAGAAACGAGTTCTGAAAATGAGCAGGAACCAAAGAAGGCGAGACGCCACGGCCCCGCCGCGCCGTGAGCTCAGTGCCTCCAACGCTCTTGGGCTCGCCAGTGGCCACTTCCGCCGTAAGTCATCTTCCCACGGCTCCTCCACTCCCTCAGAAATCAAAGTCAAAATCAAAACACCAGTGAGATGCCACTTCACCCCCACTAGGATGGCTAAAATAAAAAAGACAGAAAAGAACAAGGGTCGGTGAGGATGCGGAGAACTTGGAGCCCTCGTGCCCTGCTGATGGGAACATAAAATGGTGTGGCTGCTGGAAAACAGTCTGGCAGTTCCTCAAAATGTTAAACAGAGAGTTACCATCTGGCCCACAAATTCTACTCCTCCGATTATATATAGGCAAGAGAGATGAAAAAACACATCTGTACAAAAACGTGTATGGTAATGTTCATAGTAACTTTGTTTGTAAGAGCCAAACAGGGGAAACAGCTCAATGACCGAATCACGAAAATGTGATAAACCCACACAATGGAATATCGCTCCACCCTAAAAAGGAATCGAAGTGCAACATCGATGAACCTTGAAAATATGCTAAGAAGCCAGACACAAAAGGACACATATTGTATGATTCCGTTTATGTGAAACGTCCAGAATAGGCAAATCCATAGAGACAGGAAGTAGATTTGTGGTTCCTGGGGCTGGGGGGATGGGGGGGGGAGGGAAGGAGTGACTGCCAGTGGGTAGAGGTTTTCTTTTTCAGATGCCAAAAACGTTCTAAAAATAATTGTGGTGATGGTTTCACAATTCTGTAAACATACATAAAAACCACTTTAAAAGGGTGAATTTTATGATATGCTAATTATATTTCAATAAAGCTATTATTTTAAAAAACCAACTGGCTAAACCATATGCCAGCCGGCTAAGGTTGGGACCCATGCCCAAGACCTAACTCCCTGGCAGAAGAGGGAGACAGACCCCACTGCTAGCTCTGTAGTGGGGGGTGGCCGTCACCCCCAAGGGCTCACCCAGAAATGGGATGGATATTTGGATGCTGGGCAGCGTGCTGGAAGGAGGCAGAAGGCATTTGGGCAGCCTTCTAGACTCCCGACCGGAGAACTCACCAAGCCTGTTTGTGGACAGGTCTCCAAGTCGCTGGGCCCTGAGAGACACCCTGGGTTTAAACATTCATTGTTAGAAGAGCGTCTGGGTTACACTGACTCACCTTTGAACACATCAGTATTTCAAAGCACTTCATGTCCACTCTCTCTTTATTTTTAAATAACCTCAAACGGCCCAATTTCTGGGCAAGCCAATGGTGGCATGGATGGATAAGCCAATTGCCCATATACTGGTGTTAGAGCTGGCGACCATTCTTATAGTTGTAGTCTTAGGCAAGAAAGATACCGACAGGCAGATCGCAGTATCTCTGGCTTGTCAAAAAAAATTTTTTTTTCAAGACCTCCCCAGTCTATCATAAGGCCCACCTTTCAGGGGAGATGTCCCCCACAATTGTTTAGCACCCCAATAAGCTCCACCAGTGGTATGCTTGTAAATGTTTACCAACCAGCTCTGGGTGGAGGAGGGCCAGGCGAATAGCACTTGCCAATTTCCATGGTGTCAACATTCCCGCCATGCTGATTTCCAGCCTAGGGATGGATATGGAGCGGGAAACGGGACACCACAGCAGGAGAGCAGGGTTCTGGCCGGAACTCTGCTAACCGGCTGCGTGACTTCTGAGTTTTCGTGTCCTTTTCCACAACAGGAGCGGGGTTTCATACCCTGTAGCACACCCTTTGGCTCCTGTCTCCGAGGAGGGGACTCTATTTCATTCTGTCCTCTCCCTCTGCTAATGGCCTGCTCCCCAAACACCAGAGCACCACTGTTTACGAAAACAACTCGGCGCCGCAAGTTGCTAGGTGAGGACCAAGGCTGCCTCCAAGCAGGAGCCGGGCCTGAGCTGCCTCACAGTTACGTTTCACACTCCAGGGGGTGCTCACGACCCCCGTCCCCGTGTCACAGTGGATTAAGGGTTGAATTAGGCAGCCCAGGAAGGAGAGGTAGTTGACCTCGTGTGGGTCATAATGATGCAGGATCACTAGGTCCTTTATTCAACAAATACTTTCTGGTCTCTAGCACTGACTATGTGCCAAGCCCTGTTCCCAGTCCTTAACAAATATTGTGTTTAATTCCTTTGATAGCTCCATGAGTCAGGTGTTCTTTCCATCCCATTTTACAGATGAGGCATGGAGAGGTTAAGACACAAGCCATAACCAAATAACTCACTTCTGTAACCCTATGATGTCCCTTTTAACATCTGGAATAACAACTAACATTCAGAGAGAACATTCCCAGTTTCTGGTAACCAGAGATCCAGAAGAATTCACAAGCTAAAAGCAACTTAAAATGGTAGAAAAAGTACCTGAAAACATTCTAAAAGCCACCACATGCTGACAAAATAGGAAGGAAATAGCTGAAATTGAAGGAAAAAGAGAACCCTGAAAGATAATCCAGCAAAGATGCCATCTTAACCAGCAGATATCTGTCAAGTCTAGAATATTTGAACTCTAGCATAAATGGTTTTCTGAGGCAAGAGGGCAGAAATAAAAGTCCAGGTGGGAGATGAGACTCGCCCCACGATAATTTGAGACCCTTTTGGTGTGCTGGTAAATGTTTGCCAGTCAGCTCTGGGTGGGGTTGGGAAGAGGATCCTGATGTAGAGCATTTGCCAATTTCCATAGTGTAAACACTCCTGCTACAGTTGCTTTCAAACCATCAACATGGGGTCACTCTTGGGAAGTGCAGGTCTGTCAGCCAGCTGCTCACATCACTGATTACCGCCCCCCCCCATCCCCCAGAGGGTACAATAAGCAAACCAGATTAGCTCAATAGGACAGCCTGTGTTTGCATCACTTGGGTGGTCCAGGCAGGGACCCATAAGCCTTGAAGTTAGAAATAAACAGTCCTGGAATAGCAGTGTCCTCAGAAGCCTGGCAGAAGCAAATGTAAATCATTTCTGGAGGAAGGTAACTTCATCCTAGGCCTCAAATTATCCCTACAGATCAATTTTAAAACACAGTGTCCAGCCTGGCCAAAGAGAACCAGGCCGATCACAAGGAAATAGGACACCATGAGCAAGAACTAGGAGAAACGGACCCTCAGATACTTCAAATATTAGAGTTATCAAACGCAGACTGTAAGACAACCGTGCTTTGTTGAGAGAAAGGTTAAAAATATCTGCAGGGGACAGGGAACTATAAAAAGTGCCACGCTAGATTTATAAAGAACATTTGTAAAAAGCTTTAGGGTTTAATCAGAGATCAAGAACACAGATACCTGCAGGGGCCATCTGCTAGTGCAAATGAATTAAGTGACCCGGTGATACACAGGTGACCTGGAAAGCTTCGTCTGAGGGGCACTGGACTCCTCACCCCCAGCTGATTGTTACCATGTGGCTCCAGGGGACCAGTCTGCAGATCTTCTGCTCTTTCTGGAGAAGTTGGATATAGGAATTTCTTCTTCTTGTGGTAAAATACACATAAAACTGACCACTGTAACCATTTTAAGGTGTATGATTCAGTGACATTACGTACATTTACAATGGTGTACAGTGATCACCATTATCTAGTTTCAGAACTTTCTCATCACCCCAAAAAAGAAACCCCATACCCCTTGGAAGTCACTCTCTATTCCCCACCCCTGGCAAACGCCAATCTGCTTTGTCTCTATGGATGTGCCCAGTCTAGGTATCTCAGTGTAGGTAGGTGGAATCATACAATATTTGCCCTTTTGCACTGGCTTATTTTACTTAGCGCGTTTTCAAAGTTCTTCCATGTTGTGGCATGTATCAGTACTTCATTCCTTCTTAATACCTGGATAACATTCTATTGTGTGGATTCATACATTTATCCATTCATCAGTTGATATTTGAATTTTTTATATCTTCTTATTTTTTTTACAGTGGTATTATTTAAGTCATCCACCCAATATAGAGACTCGAACTCACTACGTGGAGATCAAGGGTTGCATGCTTCTCCAAGGGAACCAGTCAGGTGCCCCAAATGTCTTCCTATTTTTCTATATATATATATATATATATATATATATATATATATATATTCAGAAGTTCTTTCTCTTTTTTAAAGATTTTATTTACTTGGAGAGAGTTGAGAGAGAGAGAGAGAGAGAGGCAAAGGCAGAGGGAGAAGCAGGCTCCTTGTAGAGCAGGGAGCCCAATGCAGGACTTGATCCCAGGACCCCAGTATCATGACCCAGCTGAAGGCAGACGCTAAACCGACTGAGCCACCCAGGTGCCCCATATATTCAGAAGTTCTTTGGGACCCTAAACCATTAGAGGGCCAACAGTAGAGACCTCTGTTTTATAACCTGCTGTGACATATTTTCCTATATAATGTTCAGAACGATTCACTGAAGTACTATCATTTTTTGTACTAGACATCCCATTTCTCCAGTAGCTTTTCTCCCCAAAACCAAAATCTCAGGGGAAACTGCTTGGTTCCAGAATGAGTGGGAATCTCGGGTCTAGCTTAAGGCTGTGACCTTGAGCTTCCCTGGGACTCAGTTTCCCCCCAGAAAAAGGCAGGCGTTGGACTAGTTTATCTCCAAGACACTTGCCCTAGCCACCATCTGGGCATGAATTAGTTCTGGTCAAGTCGGTTTACTGGCAGCTGAACGCAAAGACGGGGCCACCTGGGTTATCCTGATAATTGCAGATTCTTCCACGGAGCTGTCCTGAGGCACGATGGGGGAAGAAACCACCTCAAAAGTCCTTGTAGGCCAGCCCATTTCACCTGCTAGGGCCATCTGTGAGGTAGCAGCACCTGGTCTGAGCCTGGGACTTCAGGCAGGAGCAGCTTCAATTTAAATCGGGCTTCTCTGACAGCAACCCCAAAGGGAAAGGAAGAGCCCCAATAGAAATGGTGATAATCGTTGAGCTGTTCTTTCGCAGAAAGCTATTTAATAGACTAGGTCGAATGTCTCGTGGTCGCCTCGCCCCTGGCACCTTTCCTCTGATTCTAATTTTCCAAAAGGACGAGGGAAAGGCAAGCGACGTCCTAGCTCGTGTGTTTGCACAGGGCAGAGGGCCAGCAGAGATCCGTGCTTCCTAACTCTTTCCAAGAGCACCTCGCATTCCGAATCGCCGCCTTCAACTCTGAGAAGTCGGGAGCCCCACAGGAAACTTGCATTATTGCACCCGCTGCCACACAGCCGGGGCAGCGGACCAGCCGCCGAGCTGGCTCCCAAGGAATGCGCCCCCTGCTCGGGCGGCCGACCAGCCGGCCGGCCGCCCCGAGGCGCGCCCTCCCCGGGGGACCCCGCGCCACCTGCGGCCTCCGAGTGAGTGTCCCCGTGCCCCGCCGCCCCCCACCTCCGCGCGCCGGGAGCCGGGGGTCGTCGGCCACCCCCGGCCGCCTCCCCGGGGAGCAGGGGGTCGCGGGCGCCTCGCCGGGCGGGCGGGGGAGGCTCGCGGCGCTGGCCCGCGGCGGCGGCGGCGCCCGGAGGCCGCACTGCTGGCGGCCGCGGCGGCGCTGCTCCCCCTGCTCGGTGCAGCTGGCGCCCGGCGCTTGCGCACTGGGCCCCGGGCGCGCGGCGGCTCCGGCTTTGTGTGTATGTGTGTGAGTGTGTGTGAGTGTGTGAGAGAGTGTGTGTGTGAGTGTGTGAGTGAGTGAGCGGGCGGGCGGGCGCGAGTGTGGCCGCCGCGGAGCGCGAGCAGGACCCGGCGGGCGCGCTCCCCCAGCCTCTCTCTCCCCGCCAGAACCATGTCGGGCAGGTCGGTTCGAGCCGAGACCAGGAGCCGCGCCAAAGATGATATCAAGAGGGTCATGGCGGCTATCGAGAAAGTGCGCAAATGGTAAGCGGAGGCGCCTGCTCGCTCGCCCGCCCGCCCGCCCGGCGCCGCGGCCGCCCCAGACCCCCGGAGCACATACAAAAAGCCGGCGGGCGCCGCGCCGCGGGCCGGCCGTGGGCCCGGGAGTTGGAGCGGCGGGCGGCGCGCGAGCCGGGTCACCTGCGCGAGGCGGGGGCCGCGGCCGCTGCCCAGGTGCGCTCGCGCCTGTCGCCCACCTGGCGCGGTGGCGGCGGCGGCGGCGGCGGCGGCACCAGCCCGGAGGCGGCGGGGCGCCCCGGAGCCGGGCGGTGGAGCGGCGGGCCGGCCCCGCGGCGGCGCTCGGCTCCCGGGAGGGGGGCTCGGGGCCGGCCCCAGAAGCCATTTCGTTTTGTGCAAGTCACATGAAAGCGGCTTCCCGCGCGCCGGGGCCGCGATGCCGGCGGCGGAGGGGAGAGCGCGAGCTCCATTGTGCAGGCACCGAGCGGGCCGCCGCCGTCTCCGTCTCCTCCCCGCGCGCCCCGGGCGGCGCAGCGCCGGCCCCCGCGCCCCTGCCCGCGCCGGGCCTCCCCTCCCGCCTCCCTCCCCGGCTGGCTGGCTGGCTGGCTCGCTCGCTCGCTCGCTCCCCGCCTCCCAGGCCCGGCGCCCTCGAGTCTGCGGAGTTTGCAGAGCGCGAGCCGTTTAAATTTAGCGCTTTGGGCTGCCTGGAGCGAGGGCTCTCGGCGAGGAAGAAAGATGGGGGCGAGCGCGAGGAGGAAGCGCCGGGGCGGCCGCGGGCCCGGGGGCCCGGCACCCCCGCCCAGCCCGCCCTGCCCCGCCGGCGCCCGCGCGCGGGGGTCGGCGGGCGAATCTTTTTGGCCAGAAACCGGTCCGCGGCCGAGTCTGCCATTCCCAAAGCAGCAGCTCGTGTTTGTTTTGCCGAGAGAGCCGTTGTTTTTGTTCTCTGCGCGGGGGAGAGGAGATTCGGGGTCGGCCGTGCGTGTTCTCGGAGCTCACGTTGCAATCTGTCCGGCGTGGCCTTGTTGTAATTAATAGGACTGAACGTGTTCGCCGCCTCATCGGGGTCTGGCTCTGAATCGGCCCGCGGGCCAGGCCCCAGGCGCGAGCACATCGCCAGGTTGGGGCAGACTTGTTGAAAACTCCTGGCACCTTGATTTCAACTTTATTATTTTTTTCCCACGGCCTCACCAGGGTCAGGGAGGGAGAGGAGCCCCGATGATCTCGAGTGTCAGCCCCAGCGGGCTCGTCCTGACCCTTTTATTTAAAAGACTAAAAACTGGGCAGGCCCCTGGTGGGGTATGTTTATGTTTAGGGGTGCCATTTCTTGAGTAACGCCTTGGTCTCTAAAAACCGCTGGGGGTGAGCCTCCAGCCTTGCCGTGTCACAAGTTAGCTGTCCTTTCTGAGTCAAACCCAACAAAAAAGGCAAGAGGAAAATCAATAAAGTCCACGTGCTCCCGGGCCTCCTATGGAAAGGGCTGTCTGCGGATGGCCGGATGCCCGGCCAAGGGCTGGGTTTGGCTCCAGTGGGACAAAGAATTTTCAGAACCGTGAGAAGGGGAGGCCTTTCAAAGTTGGGATCGGAGTTTTCGGGGCTGTGGGAGCTCCCGGGGGCACGCAGGGTGCCCGGTGCCCAACTGGAGCCATTTAAAAATGGCAGAAACAGCTGCAGGCCAAAACACACAGAGGAAAACAAGCCCACAATCCCCTGTCCTGTGGGATTCCCAGAGGGCAGGCTGGGGTTGTCCCCTGCCTTAGTGCGGGGGCAAAGAAAGAACCCGTGTCTGGGCCCCAGCCCCTTCTGTCAAGGCCTGGAGGTGAGAAAGGGGCCGGGGGCAAGCTGCCTTTCTCTGTTCCAAGAGGCGTGGTGGGCCTTCTGCTCCAGGTTCCCAGCAGGACTGAGGCTGTGGCACCCTGACAGCCGCTTCTGTGGGGCTGGTCTGCCAGCTGCTCTGCAGGGAGGCCAGATGGAGCTATGGGGTTCTCTACCCTGGGGGTGGCAGAACAGGTAGCCTGGAGGCCCCCTGGGGCCTGGCCTCTGTTTGGGGGAAGGGTTTCCCTCCCTCCCCACCTCCCTGTGTTTTGGGAAACAGGTCGTGATAAAGACCTCAGGCTTCAGGAGCTCATGGCTGGGCTTCGAGTTCACTTCCTTGCTGTGACCTTGGGCAAACTGCAGAACTTCTTTAACCATGGCAGCCATGGTCTGGGGGTGCTTTCTGCCTCCGAGAACAAGATCACGTCTCCAGAAACCCCTATTGCTGCAAACAGGAGCGGTCACTAACGGTGTCCTTATTGGAAGGTGGACACCATAAAGTGTGTGTTTTGCTGATTTTTTCCCCACTTATTTTCCTGCCCCCCCTTTTTTTTTCTGCCCCTTTTAAGCAAAAAACACTTTGCCTTATTTTCAGGGTTTCCCTAGCCCCCAGAAACCAAATCTCACCTTCCCTGTACTTTCAGAATAGGCCTTCCAGTCAGTCCTTGAGGCTTTGGGTTGTTTATTAACTGTGGCCATCGACCATGCATTTCACTAGTGGCTGGAACATCAGGTTGCCAGATTTAGCAAATAAAAAAAAATTACAGGACACCCAGTTAAATTTGAATTTAGGATAAACCGTGAAATAACTTTTAAAAAATAAGCGATATATGTGTATAAATTTTGGTGTATGTCCCATGCACTATTTGGGACATACTTATACTAAACTGTTATAGATCTGAAATTCAAATTTACTTTGGCATCTTATAGTCCATCCAGAGGACAGAGGTGTCTGGCATACCATTTATCCTGTGGGCCTAGGGTGGTATTTCTTGTCAGCCCTGGGGACCCCTAAAAATCCCCCGTCTGCCAACTGTTCCCCTCCCTCGTCCCCAGAAAAAGCTGGCAGTCATCTGTGACCACCCCATCCCTAGCCGCCAGCCATTTTTCCTCCTGTCTGGTGTCCCAGCAAGGAGGCTAGTAGGCTGTGAGGCTGGCAAGATGGCTGGAACAAGAACAAAATGGTGGGCCCATTTTTTGGAAACTGGGCCAGGGTTAGGGGCCCAGTGTGGGTGGAGAAGAGCAGGGGAGGAGGGTCATTGGGTGGGAGACGAAGGCTTGAGCCACAAAGTAGGCTTAGGCCCTGGGACCCCTGGGCCCTTGGTCTGAAGGGTCCCTCGGTGACTTACTGAAGAAGAGAGGCCTGCTCCCTGGAGACTTCCCATCCGTTCCTGAGGGAGGAGGAAGTTTGACCGTATTTAGGGCCTCACCCCTTTACCTTTGGGGGTATCCTCTTGCCAGATGCAGGGCAGGTCAAGTGAGCCTGGGCCTGATTAGGACGACCCCAGCCATAGACAAGGCCTCCTCAGGGGTCAAGGACTAGCCCTGGGAAGTGAATACAGAGTGAAGGACTCACAGTCTCTCTGAGGGAGTCAGCGGGGCCCCCTTGGGCGATTACCCCAAGATGGTCTCCTTGGCTAGCCCTTGGACCTGGAACCAGGAAAAGATTAGAAATTGACCATGGCCTAGAAGATCTGTGTTTACAGTTTATATGGGAGCCTATGCTGGGGGCAGGAGAGTGTTGGGGGTTTTGTTGCTACAGCTAGGACCCCATTTGCCCTTTAGTCCAGGAGCCCAAGTCTGGAGGGGACGAGAGCGGTACTTGAGGCTGGTGGTTGGGGCAGGGTGGGGGTGCGGCCTGCTGGCTATGGTGAATCTGGGCCCAGTGCCTCCAGTGAGGGGGTGAGTGCTGGGGGCTCAGAGAGAGCCCTGACTCCTCCCACATGTGGGCCCCTCATGGCCATGTCGCTGCCTTTGTGAGAGTCATCAGGAATCTGGATTTTCATGTGGAGTCTTACTTTTTTATTCTTAAAGTTTGGCAATTGATTCAAATTTTTAAAAACTAATATGCAGACCAGACAGAACAACGCTGTTGGCCACTGGTTTGCCCTCCCAGCCATAAAGTAGTGAGTACGGCTGAATTCCCTCATTGAGGGCGGGGGCCTTGTGTTCCGGGATGATGGGGAACCATTTCCCTGAGCCCATGTGTTGTTTTCATGGAGCCGCCGGCTTGAGGAGACACCCAGAGCCCACTGGTCATGTCCGAAATCCCTTCTTGTCCTCCCTGGTGCTTGCTCTGACTTACGGCCCGCGCCCCAGGGCCCTGTCTCCCTGCGTGGCTGCTGGGCAGAGGGCCATCTTGAGGTCCATTCCTGAAGCTGGGTTCTCCGTGCCTTTCCTTATGTCCTAGACCCCCTCAGTGTCCGGTAGAAACGCAACTGAAGGTTTCTAACTTTTGGGGTGAATCAGGGGAGGACTGAGGCCAAGGGGCCCCCAGCCAGGGCAGAGGGAGGTGCGAGCCTACCGCCCGCAGGTCGCAGGCCCTCAGCCCTCCGGGAGGAAGCACGTGCAGCCTGTGGCTTCACATTGGCGCGGCTGCCAGCGGCAGAGCCCACATCTGGCTCACTTTCTGCCTTGAGACTCGTCCTGTGTTTTGCAAGTCAATTACTTTTTGTTTGTTTGTTTGTTTGTTTTTAACCCAATCAAACCTTGGATTTGCTGACCTCCTGGGGCCCCGGCTTAAGGAGCCATTTGCGTGGGATGCTAGCAATTTGTGTTTCTTTGTCCAGCTTCTGCAACCAATGTGCTCTGGGGAATGATTTCTTAGTTCTTCACAGAGGACAGGATAGCAGAGAGTGGGCTCTAGGTCAGAGCCTGTGTCCAGTCCTCATTCTGCCTTGGACTAGCTGTGTGACCATGGACTTGTTACATAACCTCTCTGGACCTCTTGTTTCCCACCCATAGAGTGGTGTGACAGTGGCTCCCCTCTCATCGGCTTATTGGACAGTCTCTGGGGGAGAGGGCTTTAGCAAAGTGGTGTGACAGTGGCTCCCCTCTCATCGGCTTATTGGACAGTCTCTGGGGGAGAGGGCTTTAGCAGATGTTGGCCTTCAGCACACAACGACTATTATGTTTGTTGCTTATTATGATTGTTGCTCTGTCACCGAGGTTGTTCCTTGGAATGCCCCTGCCCCTTCCAGGTGCGTTCTGATTATCCAAAATGGAGGTGGGGAAGGACACGGACTACAGGTTGTCCATCCTGCCTCCGAGACGTGGGAGATGGGTGGGTGGGGACTTAGATACGTGCCTTCACTTAATTCTTTCTAGGCTAAAAGAGGGCAGGGGTGGGGGTTGGAGAAGCTGCTTCTAAAGCAGCGTGGCGTGGAGGCTTTGAATACGGGCCCTGGCGGGGAGGGCTTCACCTTCTCGTGCCTCAGTTTCCTTCTTCTCTGTCAAATGGGGAGGGTGACCGTCCCTGCCACACCAGGTTATCAGAAGATTAGAGCACGTGTGTGTGGGACCTTAGCACGCAGAAGACACTAGAAATAGTTCAAAAATAAGTAAACGCCAGACAGTGGCTTCCTCCAGCAGGGAATGTGTAGGACCTCACCAGGCACAGTTTGGGGCCTGGAGGTTTCTGTGGGTTGGGTTAGCTGGTTTCAAGTTTGCTCGAGTGCTCCACACCCCCTGTTGCAGAGGCGTGCCAGGTGGCTGTGACGTGTCCCACTAGCCCCTGAAGGCTACCTTCCCCTGGAGGGAAGGCTGGGCAGGAGCCTGGCAGCTCACAGAGGTGCTCTTGCCACATGTAAATCTCAGTTCTGGTGGAACCCTTGTCACTAAACTTGTTAGGGGCTTCTGGCGGCTCTGTCACCTGTCCTAGGTGTGCATCTGGCCCTGATATCCCACAGTGGGTCCCTTGAATCAAGCAGCCGCGAGAGATCCTTTGTGACCTCCCACTTCTGAGATGGCAGAGCCTGGTGCCAGGAATGGGACCCTAGAGCCCAAAGTGCTTGGTTTGGAGGCCCAGCTTTCCTTCCGGGTGATTCCTCCGGGTCTCCATATTGCCAGGTGCACAGCCTCGGGCTCTCATGCCCAGTGTTAGGGGCAGGAAGGGACCTGACCCGACTTGTCGACTGCAGGGGTCCGGGACCAACGTTTGGAGGCCGTGGCAGGAATCTAGGGAATGATGGTGGCTTGGAGCACAGTGGTGAGGGGGAAAGGGTGTTAATTATTACCCTTAATGAAAACCAGCCACCCCATTTCCTTCTCCTGGCTTGTGATTTTTCTCCTTACCCATAAACCTGATTCTAGTAGTGGGGGTCCGTGGCTGCGGTCCCCAGGGGTGGGGGTGGGGTCGGGGACAGCGTGCAGATTTGGGTATTAGGAGGGAAGACCCAGAAACACATGCCCATCTTAGAGTCGGGATGTGGGGTCTCAGAGCGTCCTTCTGGCTAGCTGCTGTCCTCAGTCCAGGCTATGCTTCCCTGTCGAGGCCTGGGGACCACCCTTGGGGCCAAGGCCGCTGGACATCCAGGTTTGCCCTTGCTCCCCCGCCTCCCAGCTGCTCCAAATGGTGTTTGCCTTGGAGAGCTCCGGGTGGTTACTCATGCTGTTTTCTCCTGCCTTCCTTCCTCTGACCACAGTGGCTGTACCCGGCTGCACTGGGGAGGACAGGGTGAGCCCCTGGGTGCCCTTGGTGAAGGCCCCCCAACTCCCACCCCGAGGAGCAAATGCCCTGCTGGCCTAAAGCCCTCTCTGCTGCCCCAGGGGCTGGGGTGGCCCCATTCGCTGGCTCTGCGGTGTTGGCAGTGATGCGGGGCGCAAAAGCTGGAGGACCCTGGGGCCCAGCTCCCTTCATCCAGAGGAATCCTCTTTGGTGGCAGCCCTTCTGTCCCCCCAAGTCTCACCAGGCGCATCCTTCAAGGAATGGGGATGCTTTTCACACCTACCGTCCCCTGTGGTCCTCATGGCAGCGCAGATTGATGACCCTCTGCGGTCTAACAGATGGGGAAACTGAGGTGTGGGTTGGTGAGTGTCGTGCCCAGCAGCCCCCAGCTGCTAGATCTGGAGTGATGTGGCTCCTTCCCTTAACCCCAGGCTGAGCAGCCCATGTTGCAGCTACTCCAAGGCAGCAGGGCCCGTGTCCCCGCAAGGGCCCACAGGGTTCTGCCCCAGAAACCCCCTGGTAACGAGCTCTTCCTCCTCTTCTGCAGGGAGAAAAAGTGGGTGACTGTGGGGGACACATCCCTGCGAATCTACAAGTGGGTCCCTGTGACAGAGCCAAAGGTGGACGATGTGAGTATGTGGGCCGCACCCCTGGGGTGGGGCCAGCCATCCGTGCCCCCTGTACCGCAGGTAGATGGTGAGGTAGACGGTGCTGTCTGCCACTGCCCTGGGGCCAAAGCCGCCTCGGAAGCAGAAGGACCCAGCGGACAGCTGAGAGGCTGCTGCCCCTGGGTCCTCCGCCCCACTCATAGTCCAGCCCCAGAGTTTGACCCTCAGGGAGCTGGGTCGTGTCCCCTGCAAGTGGTCTCTTCTGGGCGGAAAGCCCTATCGTTTGCCATGGGGACACGCCTTAGCGCAGAGCCGCCCCCTCCCTGGGGCCCTGGGCACTGAGGTTTGGGTGTAGCGTATGCACAGACGAGCAGACCCTCCCCGTCATTGTCGCGCCCCTGCTTCCGGGCCCCCGACCATCTGCCAGGCGTTGCCTCGTGTGTTTCTCATGCCAGGTCTGTTGCGTTGACTCTTTATCCCCTTTGTACAAGTGAGGACACGGGCTCAGACAGATAAAGCCACTTCCCCGGAATCACACAGCAAGTCTTTCCGGACCACATGGAGTTGTGTGCTCTGGCCCTCCACCACTCGCTGGTGGAGAGCCGCCCGCCCCACCGGGACCCCAGAGGAAGAGGGTTCGGGAACACAGTCCCTGCTGGTTCCCTGGGGCTGGGAGAAAGGGGGGCTACGACCACTAGAGGGAGCTTTGGCAGCAGGGCCTGGCGTCGGGCGGGGACTGGGGTCACAGCTGCCCCACATCGCAGGTAGTTTTTCAGCTTCGAGGCCCCTGGGCCAGTTTACCCCCAAAGACCCCAGGTCAGCCCCTCTTTTTTTTTTTTTTTTAAATTTATTATTTATTTATTCGACAGAGAGAGAGAGATCACAAAGAGGCAGAAAGGCAGGCAGAGAGAGAGGGGGAAGCAGGTTCCCCGCTGAGCAGAGAGCCCGATGTGGGGCTCGATCCCAGGACTTGAGATCATGACCTGAGCCGAAGGCAGAGGCTTTCACCCACTGAGCCACCCAGGCGCCCCTAAAGCCCCCCCTTTTTTTTAAAGGAGGGTTTTGTTTTTTAGAATGAGAGGGGAGGGGACTGAGGGAGAGGGAGGGAGAGAATCCCCAGCCGAGTCCCCTGCGGAGCACAGAGCGCAATGCTGGGCTCCGTCCACAACCCCGAGATCATGACCTGAGCCAAGGGCAGAGGCTTTCACCCACTGAGCCACCCAGGCACCCCAGGGAAGCTCCTCTTATTTCCAGTCAGGATCCAGAATGGTCCCCCCTGCAGACCTTGTCAGGGACTGTCCTGCCTGGAGTGCCTTCCCTGTTCATGCGGGCCGTCCTCTCCCCCAGGAAGACGGCTCACGCTGAGCTGCACGGATGGACGGCTCCACTTGCTCCAGGGGGGCCGTGGTCAGGACTGGGGGGTTCCCAGGGGGCCATGAGGGCGAGGCTAAGCTTCCTCACCGCCACTTTCAGTGACCCGTCTTGGGTCTCCAGGTGGGGCCGAGGCCCCATTCTTTTTTTTTTTTTTTTAAGACCTTATTTATTTATTTGACAGAGAGGAGAGAGATCACAAGTAGGCAGAGAGGCAGACAGAGAGAGAAGGGGAAGCAGGCTCCCCGCTGAGCAGAGAGTCCCACATGGGGCTCGATCCCAGGACCCCGAGACCACGACCCGAGCTGAAGGCAGAGGCTTCAACCCACTGAGCCACCCAGGCGCCCCCCGAGGCCCCATTCTTGACCCTCTGGGCAGGTCGGTGCTGGGCGGAGGATGTTGGCGTTTGTTACCCTCTCTGGTTCCCGCCTGGGCTCCTGTAGCCGCCAGGGCTGCGTTCCTCGAGGCCCCAAGACCTGGCCCATCGCTGCGGTTGGAGCTGGCCGTCCTGGAGGGGAGAGCGGGGTGCAGCTGGCTCCTCGAAGGCGGCTCCCGGCTCTGGCCCCTGTGTGCGCCTTGCACGTCATTAGGTGTTGTATAAACGGCAGTCGCATTTGAGAAGACATGGTCCCTGCTCTCAAGGAATTTATAATCTTGTTGGGAAAGATAATTATAGAATAGCATGAAACAGACATCAGGGAAGTGCCAAAGTGGATTGTGATCAAGGAGAAAGTGTAATATATGCGCTGTCGGGAAGGACAGGGCAGCTGCAGGCTGGGCCAAGAGGTAGAGGACAGGTGCCCCCATTAACCTATGACGTCAGACAGGTGACCCCCAACTTGCTGGGCCCTGGTTCCCTCTTCTGCGCTGTGGAGCAGCACCAGCCAGTTCCCTGGGTTTCTGCAACAGTGTGAAGGCAGCACATCAAACATAGAGAACTTAACCGGCGGCGGTGCCCACGGTGCTCGAAAAATGCTAATTTGCCATTGTCTCTGAGCCCTGATGTACAATATGGTGCTTCCCCCACCCCCTTTCCCTCTAGGACTGTGGGCCCCACCCCCGGCTGAGCATCCAGTCCCCTGGGAACCGAGCCCTGGAGAAATGCAGTCCCCTGGACCCCACCCCAGACAGCTGGATCGGAATCTCTGGTGGCTGTGGCAGGGAATCCGTATTGTGGAGGGTAGCTTCTCAGTTTTCTAAACACCCAATCACAACGTGGTTGCACCATTTTTTTCCCCCTTCAGAGCTCTTGCAAGTTTTTTTCTTTCTTTTTTATTTATTTATTCGTTTATTTATTTGAGAGAGAGAGGGAGAGAGGCACAAGCAGGTGGGAGAGGCAGAGGGAGAGGGAGAAGCAGGCTCCCCACCGAGCAGGGAGCCCAATGCGGGGCTCGATCCCAGGACCCCGAGACCCATGACCCGAGCCGAAGGCGGATGCTTAACCACCAAGCCACGTAGGTGCCCCAGTTTTTTTCCTTTAAATAGGAAAACCAATATATAAAATTCAAGTGTTACTTTTAAAACATTTTTTTTTTCAATGAAGACAACGTACATGCCATAAGATTCACTCTTTTAAGGTATACACGTCAGTGTCGGTATATTCATGGTCGTCTGGCGGTCCCTGTTCTAATTCCAGAACATTTTCATTACCTCAAAAAGAAAACCTCACACCTATTAGCGGTCACTCCCCCTTCAGCTCCATGGTCTGGACTCCACCAATTGACTTTCCATCTCTAGAGGTGCGCATCTTCTTCAAATGCCACTTTTTTCAGATATATATGTATGTATGTATGTATCTTTTTGTAAGTCTGCTTCCTGTCCCTGTGTACATCCCCACATCACCCAGCTCCTTTCCCTGGAGGCGACCAGCATTTGTTTATCCTTTCAGAGAGGACAGGCGTTCATGTGTCCTTTTGTTGCCGTGAATAGTGGCCTTCCCTTCCCGTGTTCTGCACCTTCCTTTTATACATCCTGGAGATAACTGAGATATTCTAATATGCTTATATTTCCGTAGATCATTCCACATGAGCACATGAACTGCTGTCTTATTCTCAGTAATTATCACATTACGTTATGTTGAAAGAATGTGCTGTAATTTAACGAGTCTTTTTTTTTTTTAATATTTTATTTATTTGACGGAGAGAGAGAGAGATCACAAGTAGGCAGAGAGGCAGGCAGGAGTGGGAAGGGGGGGAAGCAGGCTCCCCGCTGAGCAGAGAGCCCGATGTGAGGCTCTATCCCAGGACCCTGGGATCATGACCTGAGCCGAAGGCAGAGGCTTTAACCCACTGAGCCACCCAGACGCCCCGAATTTAACGAGTCTTACCAGTGGACACAGGTCATTTCTAACATGATTCTACTCCATTTGTAAACAAACAAAAAAAAAACGACAAGTGGAACTATACACAAAAGGCATCCTCTTCGCCATCCCTCCTCCTCGGGATTTCCCTCCTCCGCCGGCTCCCCACTGTGGTGCCGGGAGTTAGCCATCTGCCCTTTGAGAAAGGCAGCCACAGGGCCTACAGGTAGCGGGAGCGTGTGACCGTGTCCTCTCTGCCCCTCACCTGGCATCTCTGTACCTGTTTGCATGCCTGCTGGTGCTGCTCCGCCCCACGGCAGGTTTATGTGCAGCCCCGGAATCCTCCCTTCTGCGGAGGAGGCCCCTAATGGGACGTGTTCAAATGCAGGCCGCGGCGAGCCCCCCGGAGACTTGCAGGCTCCAAGGTGAACCGTCCGAATAAAATACTCCCCTCACCCCCCCCCCCCCCAGGGGCTTGCTTACACAGGCACACACAATATGGTGACTTGTTTCTGCTCCATTTTCCCCTCCAGAAGAACAAGAACAAGAAAAAGGGCAAAGATGAGAAGTGTGGCTCCGAGGTGACCACGCCGGAGAATAGCTCCTCCCCGGGAATGATGGACGTGCACGGTGAGCTCTCCCGCCGGGCCCCGGGCTGTGGCAGAGCTCGTGGCTCTTGTGCTCGCGAGCAGGTTTGTTCACATTCCAGGCAAGGGTAGGAGGGCTGGGCAGCGCCGAGAGGCCTCGGTGCCCGGAGAAGGCTCAGCGGAGGAGAAGCTGTTCCCAGCACAGCCAAGAAATGTAAACCAAGCCAGAGACAAAAACAAGCCCTTGTCCAGCCCAGTGACACAAGCCTCACGGGGGTCGACCTGTCAGCGCTGTGTGCGCTTGGGAACTTTTTGTGGGTCTACGATGTTTTTCCTTCCTAGGCCTGACCTGCCGTAAAAATGATGCTATTTTCCATTTCCTGTTTCGCTTTGGCTGCTAGGAAGCTCCAGACTGGATCTCCACATCCCGTTAATCACTGCGGGACCGTGCCTTCCACAGTGACATCCTACCTTCCTTTGCCGTCTTATTTCAAAAGTTCTAACCAACGTCCGTCCCCCCAACCTCCCCCCATGGAATCCAGGCTGGAGACCTGCGTCAGCCAGTCTGCCGTTTTGACATCGCTCGCGTTGAGTTCCCGTTTTTCCTCCTTAATGGAGAGGACAGGCACACATCATAAGGCTATCGGCTTCGTGATAGGTTTATACAGACTCCATACCCCCATGTAACCAGCCCAGGTCGAGATGGAAATGTGCCTGGCGGTCCCCTGGTTGTCCCCACCCCCCGCTGAGGAAGACCGATGCCCGACTTCTGACCTGAGAGAGTCAAACATGCAATTTCTGTAACACGGAGTTTCCCGTATTTGTAAATCAGGAAATCTGCATTTCTGCCGTACTTTGAGAAATCAGACCCAGAAACTCGGGGAGTGTGTTCCCCACCAGGCAGCCGTTCCTACAGGAGGCTGTGGTCACTGCAGGCTGAGCTGGGAGCCCAACATGGGGCTCCATCCCAGGACCCCAGGACCATGACCCAAGCTAAAGGCAGACACCCAAACGACTGAGCCACCCAGGCGCCCCCTTCCCATTTCTCGATCCCCGTTTCAACGTCTTTGTCCTTTTGACTATTCAAGCTTTTTGTACAGCACAGTGGTATTAGATAAATAAGTCTATCAAAAAGGAATCTTGGGTTGATTGTGTTTCTGCCCCTCTGGTTCCAGGGCTGTCTTGCTCTGGGGATGGAGTCCCAGTGAACTTTCCCATTTGCCCAGACTGACCCATCTGGAAAACGTAGTCATGGTCTTGCTTATTGCTGGGCCGGCTTCAGAAAGTGCAGAGGGGTCTTGCTGAGGGCTCACATGTCAAGAAAGCCCCTCACTGGCCATATAGTTGCAGTTGAAACATGGAATGCAATTGAACCAGGTATTGGAGCATTGCTAAGATCCCCACTCTGTAGGGATTGAGAAGACCCCTGCCTGGCTCACAGGGGAGAGCCTTTTAGAGCAGAGGACGAGATCCCACCTGGGTTCACATCTGGTTCCTTAGGACCCTCACCCCCGTGTGATCCTGGGCTAGTTCCTTAACGTGTAACCGTTGGCTCTGTTTTCACTCTGACCTACTTCATTAGGTCCCTGTGAGTATTCCGTAAGATAACCCCCTCAAAGCCCTTGGCATGTTAGTAGCTGACATTTAAGGAGCTGTCACAATGTGCAAAGCATCTTGCTAAGCCCATTTCGTGCCTTACCTCATTTCATCCTAAAAACAAGCCCCATTGTGCAGATGAGGAAATGAGGGCTTAGGGAGGTGGCTGCCCCTGGTTAGGAAGCTCGTGGATGCCAGTGCTGGCCCTGAGGTCCTTTGCAGGCAGAATCCAAGTGTGTGGCCACTGGCCCAGGAGCCTCGCTCACCTTCTCCGTATCCTTTCCATTTTAGCACATGTGTGCGGCCAAGACCCTCACCCAGCCGTGGCGCGTAGATGTGTGCACAGGCAAGGGAGGATGTGGGCCTGGACAGGATTATCTGGAAGGCTCCCGGCGGGGCAGTGGGCATCTGCAGCCACCTCTTTCGAGTCTGAGATTCTACCAACGTTGACCCGAATGTCAGGGTTACGTGGTTACCAGGTGGCCAGGATAGGTTCCGCCGACCAACCCGTTAAACATTAGTACTTGTTGTCATTAATTAACATCACTCCGTGCTGGGACCTGTGGGTCAGGCCTGTGCCTTTTACACACATGCACACATAGCTTGGTGTAGGAAGGAAGTTTAGGTTTTCTTAAAAGGCAAATCAGGAGAGTGCACTTTTTTTTTTTTTAAAGTCCCAGAATTCCCAAGAGGGTCTTTGGTGTAACTAGGACACTTAGAATAAGGTGCAGTTTACGAGGCCAGGCCCGTGCGGCTGCCTGGCGCCTCCGTGGCAGGTTGAGTTTGGAGTTGGGCGAAGCCGCTTGAGCAAGGGGTTCTCAGTTTCCCCCTCTGGAAAGCACCCACCTGGCAGGTTGTCGGGAGGGGGAAGCAGGTGACTGGGAGGGTTTCTGCCCAGGTGCCAGCACGCAGTAGGGCCCGGGATGTGTGGGTCTACTGCTGCGTGCCTCCTCCTCGTTCTCTGCTCCACCAAAGTGGCCTTGGTCCCAGGTGTGCAGCGTGGCCCAGAAAAGCAGGGTGGTGATAGTTTTTAAATCGCCACTTGGATATCTGCAACTTCACGTGACTCCGTGCCGAAGACAGGGTCCAGCGCCGGTGGGTGGTGGGGTATGTGCCCCCCGGAGCCCCAATTCTGTCACCAGCTCAGCCGTGGAGGCATGGCTCCAATTACTTCTCTTTTTCTCTCTGTATCGTGAAAAATCTCATAATTAGGAGCAGTAGGAAGACTAGTGTGATGGTACTTCCTACGCCCATCACCTAAGTTTTCGCTCACAGGCCATGTTCGCCTCGTTTTTTATTTTTATTTATTTTTGTTTCTTTATTTTTTTTAGATTTTTACTTATTTATTTTACAGAGAGAGAGAGATGACAAGTAGGCAGAGAGGCAGGCAGAGAGAGAGGGGGAAGCGGGCTCCCCACTGAGCAGAGAGCCCGATGCGGGCCTCAATCCCAGGACCCTGAGATGATGACCTGAGCCCAAGGCAGAGGCTTTAACCCACTGAGCCACCCAAGTGCCCCAGCATCTTTTATTTTTTTAATGTGTTAAGTTTTTTAACTGAAATGCAATTTATATATAAAAAGTGCACATCTCACGAGTGTTCAGTTCAGGGAATTCTGATAGTTGTAGCCTGCACTGAACTGTTTTAAAGTCATTTTCCCTGTGTTGTGTTTAAGTCCGTGGCTAAACCCTTCAGCACGTATCGCTAATAAATGACATTTCCATACACCCACCGTGCTCTTTGCACTCCTAACAAAAGTAACCATTATCCCAACGTATCTTCTAAATCCCAGACTATATTCAAATTCCCCGGTTGTTCCCAAAGGTCCCTTACAAGCTGGCACACGCAAAACAGAATCGCAATAATTTTCATATGTCCTTAATTTAGCTATTAATTCTCTTAAATTTCTTTACAACAATTTTCCCTGCTTCTCTCTCTCTCTCTCTCTCTCTCTCTCTCTCTTTTCTTTAATGGTTCTGACTTGCAGAGCCTGGGCCGGCTGTCCTGTGGAATAATATCCTACTTTCCATTCACGTGTTCTCTCCCTCTCTTATTTTGTATCAAGTGGAAGTTGGTCCAGACACTTGATCAAATCAGGGGGATGTTTTCAGCGCCACCGCCTCATGGACCATGCTTTAGGTGCACAAATCTGGCTTCTTCACCCAGAATGAGGCCTCAGATATCCCCCAAAGACTTGAAGTGCGGGAGGCCTCCGTGTGTCGCTGCTGCCCCCATGCACAGGGCTGGGCCAGCGGAGACGTTCGGGCGGGTTCGCGGAAGCCTTCTCCTTGCAGGATGTGTGGAACGGCCCCTGGTGGCTCATGTCCAAGGTCTGGAGGGCGGGGAAGTGTCCCTTCCCTCGGAGAGCGTCCTGTGGGGCTGCTGGCAGAGAGGCTCGGGGAGGCCGGGCCCCCAACCTGCCTTTCTCAGTGGCTGTGGGATTTCAGCCTGTGGTTCTCTTCCTCCCCACCCCCCGTGCAGATGATAACAGCAACCAGAGCTCCATAGCGGATGCCTCCCCGATCAAACAGGAGAATAGCAGCAACTCAAGCCCTGCTCCGGAGCCCAACTCAGCCGTGCCTGGCGAAGGCACTGACGCCAAGGCGGACGAGGCCCCGGCCGATGGGAAGGAGCTTCCTGGGACTGAAGGTATGTGCCCACAGGGGCGAGGCCTCCGTGCAATTGGTTGACAGGTGTCTAAGAGGTCCTGCCACATGCTGACCCCTAGAAGGTCCCAGTAGAAGAAAGCTAATGCCTAGACTAGCGCATCTTGTGGGGCAATTTAAAAATCCTACAGTGTAGTGTTGGGAAGATGAGTTCCGTGGTAAATTATGATAAGGAAGAGAGATGGAGAGTCTTGGTGAATTATGGAGAGTCTTTCCATTTTAAATAGGGTGGCCAGGGAAGACCTCACTGAGAAGGTGACATCAGAACAAATTCAGCTGAAATTAGGTAAAGGAGCAAACCCTATGGAAAAGGGGGAGAAAAGCACTGTGGGCAGAGGGAACAGGCAGTGCAAAGGCCCTGAGGCAGGAGTATGCTCAGTGGCTGGGGAAGGGCAGATGAGGGGTTCACAAAGTGAGATGAGGTCAGAAGAGGCCGGACCTTGGGTGTAGGGTGCTCTTAGGTCACTAAACAGACCCTTGCTTCTGTGCCAAGGGAGGCAGGAGCCATTGGGATCGTGTGCCATGGTCCGGAGGACCGCTTTGGATGCTGTGATTGAGAACACATAGTAGGACTAAGGCTTGTGTGACCAGGGTGGGAGCAGACGAGGCGGCAAGAAGCAGTCTGGCTGTGGAAGACATTTATGCACTGGATATGTATTACGTTGGTTTATTTCTGTCTATTTTGAGATTCTTGAAAAAGAAAATTTTGAAACATACAAAAAAATGAATAAGGTGCTCTCCCGTGTATGTCAACTGAATTCGGCAGTTACTTGTCTTGCTTTGTCTGTAACTATTTGGGGGAGGGCATTTGAAGGTAACTTAGAGATCTCACAGCACTTCGTCCCTGAACACTTCAGCACACATCTCTTAAAAATAAGAATGTCTTCTTACATCATCACAAGTGCCGTCATTACACCTAAGAAATGGGCCCATAGTTCCTGCTTACCTGATACCGAGGTGTATGCTGAAGGTTCCGAGACGGAGTATGTGTTGACAGGCGGTACCTGTGTTGAGCGGGGACTAGAGGTTGACCCCTAGCATCGGGGGGGATGGCCTCGCCAGCATCTGTGAGGGGCGGAGGAGGACGAGGGCCAGCGAGGGTCGGGGGGCTGCCTGCACACAGTCAAGAGGAGCATGAGTCCGGGCCGCTGGGCCGCTTCCCTGGTGGGGACGACGACAGGCCTGGAGTCCGGGCTTCCCTGTCCCTGGGGAGCGACCGGGTCCGGTCATCTTGGGAGGAAGGCCTCTGGGTGCTGCGGCATCCACTGGAGCCCCAGAGGTCACACATGGACCAGATCCGGTGAGGAGCCTGCGGCTGCAGCCACCGGCCTGGGGCTATTTCTGTTTTTAATTTGAATCAGATATCAAAACTTTAAAATTAAACAATTTCACTTAAAATAAGATTGAGTTCCACCTTCTCTTGAGAAAAATCAGAAAAGTGGGCAGTAACGGGTCTGCTTTTCCAGGGAGCAGCACCAGCTAACGCAGAGATGTGGCTGCCCTTCCAGGGGGGCGAGCAGGCGGGCGGGCAGACGTCTGCGGGCAGCTGCGCTCCCTGTCGTCTTCCTGGCACCAAGGCCTGAGAGTTGTGGCCCTGTGTCACTCCGTGACCACTGTTGCTTTCCTTGTTACTCATTTTTTTTTAAAGATTTTATTTATTTATTAGAGAGAGAGAAACCACGAGTAGGGGGAGCGGCAGGCAGAGGGAGAGGGAGAAGCAGACTCCACCCTGAGCAGGTAACCCAACATGGGGCTCGATCCCAGGACCCCAGGATCATGACCCGAGCAGAAGGCAGTCGCTCAACCGACCGAGCCCCCCCAGGTTAAAGGAAAAATGACACATTTTTTTTTTTAACCTATTTCTCTATCAAAAGTGGAAAAGCAAAAGCCTGAGAGGTTGGGGAATCTGTATTTCTTTGAGGAACAGTGTATTCCTTCAGGTTTTTTTTTTTCCCCTTACCTGTGTCTGAGTTGAGCAGCCCCCATGACTCCTTCACCGCACTGCCTGGCCCTAAAGGGGGCTCTTGCGTTAGTGGGCGGTGCTGTGATAGACACTAGGAAAAGGGAGCCTCGGGGGCTCGGGAAAGGTTTCCTGGAGGAGGCACTCCCTGACTTGGGCTCCAAGGCTGAGCAGGGATAGGAGGGGAATGAACAGTGCAAGCAGAAGAGACCAGGGACCGTGCCTGGGAACGTGTTGGGAAAGGGGACGAGCCAGCCAGGTGTGAGGGTCTTGGGTACTTCGAGCGGCGCCCCTTTTCCGAGCTGGATGCAGAAGGTGGCTCATGTGCCAAGTAGGCCTGGGGGAGGGGCGAACTGGGGTGCAGGTGACCCCACACACGGGGAACAACCCAGGTATCAGGGTGCAGACTGGATGGCCCCCCAGCCAGGGCCTTGAGTCTAGTGCCACGGTCCTAGAGGTAGTCTGTGCACCTAGAAGAATCTAGATGAGATTACAACCTCCTTTTTTTAGACTACTTCCCTCAGCAGTCACCATGGAGATTGCTCCGCGTTAGGACGTACAGGTCTCATTCTCTGTACCGGCTTCGTATTATTCGGTGGTAGGAACGGGTCATCATTTACTTAAACAGTCCCCACGCTGATGATCATTTAGGCTTTTTCCATCTTTTCTCGTCACACGTGACCCTGCAGCGAGTCCTGCCCACACATCTTTCTGTCTGTGCTCAGGTGCGCTGGAGCTGGGGGTGGCGGGGCTGCGCGTTCAGAGGTGCCGGCATCCACAACTTGGGCGGATCCCACCGTTTTCCTGCAGCGGCGTGGCCGGCAGAGCTGCTCGGCCTCCGTGCCTCGGCCTTCGGGGCCGGACGGGTCTCGCCTGTGGGGCCATCCTGTGTGCAGTGGGACGTAGACAGGGCTCCCTGGCTTCTCCCCACCAGCTGCCGGGAGCGGACCCCACCCTGGGCTGTGACATCAGAAATATTTTCGGACACTACCAAACGTCCTCCACGGGGCAGGGTCGTCGTCCGTGGAGAGCCACCGTAGGAGGACGTTGGACGAGGGCCTTCTGGGTGAGCGTCCTCTCCTGTCCCCACAGCAGTCCCCACCTCCGTCCTGCTCTTGGGGCTCTGCGGGCAGCGGGCTGGGACCAGGGACAGGATGAGCTGTCACATCTGGGCTGACGCTTGCGAGCCGTGTGGCCTTGGGCTGGTGGCGTCACCTCCTGCGAGCCTTCCTGTTTCCTTATTTATAAAATGAGACAAACGAAAGTTGCCTCCCGCGTCGCGTCCCTGAAAGGAGCGGGTCAGAGAGGAGGCAAAAGCGTTCACCCAAGCCTGAGCCCGACGTGAGCGAGGGGAGATGGCCACACCGGCCGGGCCAGGTGCGCACACATACCTGGCTTGTTTCCCGTCCTGCGTGCTTGTTCCCTTGTGGCTCCCGGGTCTGGGGGCCGTGTCTCTTCTGCCCTAACAGCCAGGTGAAGCGCAACTGCAGAAATTGCTTTTTGGGTCGCTGCTTCCAGCACGATTTTGGCAATATGACACCCTGCTCCCCTCCCTGCCCCCTACCACCAAAGGCTTTACCGGTCCAGGCGGGAACCAGGGTCCTCTTCTGGCGACCCCAGGTCCCTGGGCCTGCACAGTTGCCCGGCATTGCTCTAGGGAGGAGGTGCCCCACCACCGTTGGGGGAGCCCCCACAGGAAAGGCATGAGGGCCTCCCAGGTGGGGACGTGCAGCCTGTGGGACAGGGTGGGTTAGTCACCAGCTGTTGACCTTGCTTTGAACTTGTTTACTGCTGGGCGAGTTCAGGGAATGACATAATGTCCAAACTCGTTGGACTAAATTTAGGCCCTAGGAAAATAATTTCCCCTGGGTGAGTTCCAGCACCAGCTCTAGGAGAATCAGGCCGCTGCACTGAGCCCTTGCATGCTCCGTGAGCTTTAAGGCCAGTTCCCGCGGAGCTCTCGGGCCCGGCCGGGGGTCAGCGTGACTCTCTGGGTGGCTGGCCGTGATTTCCGAGCCTCCCTGTCTTGTCTGTGGAGCTCACTGTAGGGCAGAGAGGGGAGGCCAAAGGAGGGCAATAACAATTCAAAGTTGGCTAAAGCCAACATTTCTTATGAACTAGAACATAACATGAGTGCAGACTCCTTCCTTTTTTAAACAAATTGAGATGAAATTCACCACTGTCCAGTTCCAAAACATTTCCATTGCCCCCAAAGGAAACTCTGTGTCCATAAACTGTCACTCCCCCCTTCCCCCTCTTCCCAACGTCCGGCATCTGCCCATCTGCTTTCTATCTGTATGGCTTTGCCTGATCTGGGCGTTTCATAGAAGTGGGCGTATATGTGGCCTTTTTGCTCAGGATCATGTTTTCGGGGTTCCTCCCCGTGATAGCTGGTGCCTCTCCCTCCTTCCTTTCTGTGACTCAGTAATACTCCACTGGGTGAACTGCGTTAATGTACCACGTTTTGTCGTTTGACGCATTTGTTAATTTACATTTGGGGCGTTTCCATCTTTTGGTCGTTAGGAATAGTACTGCCGTGAACACTCGTGTACAAATATTAGTGTGAGGACCTATTTCCAGTTCTTTTGGGTCTCTCCCCAGCGGTGGAGGAACTGGGTTCTACAGGGATTCTGTGCTTAACTTCACATAATGGTCTCCTGGCTGGATCGGTCGGTCGAGGGTGTGACTCTTGATCTCAGGGTCGTGAGTTGGAACCCCACACACTGGGTCTAGAAATTCCTTCAGTAAATAAATTTAAAAAAAAGAAGTAAAACAAAATGTTAAAGAACCGTCAGGTTTAGGGGGAGTGTGGTCCTGTGCCGTAGGTATAGTTAGTCCCCCCTCGGGTTATTTTGGTCCTTGAATACTTCTCCTGTCATTCCATTGAAGTCCTCACCCGGACTCCACAGGGTGGCTATTGTCTGCCAGGATGACTTGGGGGCTCCCAGGGAAACAAGCGGCGGAGGCCTGACTGAGGCATGACTGACGGGAGCTCAGGTCTATCTCTAAACCCCGGGTCCTCCCAGGTAGCAGGTTGTAGGCAGAGCCCAGCCCTGGAGAGGGCGGGTCCCCGAGCCTCCCTGTGGCGGCAGGAACACCCAGCTCAGGCCCTGGCGGGGTGGTGGGTTTCCGGGTGCTGCACTCAGGGTATCAGGGCTGCTGGGGTTTGGGGAGTCAGAGTATGTGGTAAGAGCAGCTCACCTGGAATGGATGTGCTGGGAGGTCAGTCAACCTCCTTGGGAGAGGGGGCTCATACCTCCTTCCTGCCCTGCTCCACAGCCCTCTGCTCCCCCTGGCTTCAGGCCATGGAGTGCTGCTGACTTGGCTCCCATCTCTCCGTATTGCTTGCTTGCATTAAAACTTAAGCCTGGAGATACACACACACACACACACACACACACACACACACACACACACACACGCATATATACATATATACATATACATACATACATATATATTTTCTTTTCTGCCTCAGGAACCCCTGAAAGTGAGGCATTCTTGAATCTTCTAGTGCCCTTTGAAAATATCAGGGCGATGAATGTTGTTGGGGCCTCGAGTGCAAGCATTGTGGGGCCCTGGGCAGGATGCTGCTGCTTCCACCGTGAGCTCTGCGGCTCAGTGCCCGAAATAAGCCTCAGGTACAAGCACGGCTGCCTCCTCGCCCACAGCCACACCGCCTCGTACAGCCAGCTGCGGCCCGCGGCCTCCTCCTGCTAGAGGACCGTGCTGGGGAGGGGAGCAGGGAGACCGATGCATAAGAAATAGCCCGAATTACTGGCAAAACAGGAGTCATAAATAAGTGATTGCTTGTTGGAAGCCATGCAGCCATCTTGCACACTCTTGTATTTAAGACGTGAAAATTTTTCCAAAATTCTGTGTGATCTCTATTTGGGGAGAGCAGAGGATTATATGCATGTGGGGGGAAACATCTGGAGAGATGAAAATAAATCCTCTGAAATGTTAGGAAATAAATCCTCTGAAATGTTAGTGGGTTGGTAGTGGTGGGTGGGGTGAGATAATCAGTGATTCTAAGTTTATTTTTTCCCGTGTTTTCTGTTCCCGTGCAATCCTCAGTCATTGCGCTGATGATCAGGAGAATACCCACGATATTAAGAGAAATGTCTACAGAGGGGCAGTTACCTCCGCGGGCTCCCCAGGTGGAGAAACGCGGGCTCTGGGATGGAAAAGGGAGGAGTCAGCAGCCATGATGGTTGGGGTGCGTTGTGGCCACCAGAGGGCGCCAGCTGCACGAGGCACAACGCTTGGAGCATTCCCTGAGAATGCTCCAAGCGTTAGGGGCCCCAGGGCCGCTTAAGACGACCTCGCCAGAAACTAAGAGGCTTCCCAAGCGCCCCAGCTCGCTGCAGGCCCGACAGACCGCCTGGCCACAAAACTCCCCAGTTCCAGGTATTTTTAGTAATTGGTCCATCTGGCTCCACATCTCACGTGTCTGAAAACAGCTTCTGTCATCTTGCTTTCCCTCAGATGCTTCTGACGAGCAGAATTCGCAGTCTTCAGTGGAAAACTCGATGAACAGTTCAGAGAAGGTAGAGCGGCAGCCCTCTGGAGATGCGGCTCTGGCTGCGGAGATGTCGGCAATCTCTCAGGTACCTCGATCGAGGTCTCAGAGGGGCGTCCAGATCAGCCGGGAGCCCGTTGGGGTGTCGGGGGTACGTCAAAAGGTGTTTTATTATCACGTTCCGTTGTTTTCCCCTTGGAAGACTGGCACGGCCCTGCGTTCGTGGAGCAGGAGTCGTGAGTGTCCCAGGGCCCGGCCCTCAGGGAGCAGGGTGTGGGAAGAGGAGGCAGCCTTTATCCTTTATCCCAGCCTCGGCTTCGTCACTTTGTTTACTCGGGGCCACAAACGGCTGGCCTGCTCTAGCGCCCCCCAAAGTCAACTTCCTTTAGCGTGGGGGACCCATACGTCTTCGGAATCCCGAATGCCAGATGACTCGCCCTTTGGAATTTTGCAACTGACCGCGCCGCCCCCTTGCTTGGGCCCCGTTCTGCGTCGTCCCCGTTCGTCAGCGTCGGGTCTGAATCAGTGCAGGAGCAGGTGGCCGGTGGCTAGGGACAAACATCCTGAGTTCGAATCCCAGCTCCTTCACTTAGCATAACCGAGCCTCCTCGTCTGCGGCTGCCGAACGGGACCCCAGAGCTGTCCCGGGGCCGGGGCGCAGCAGGGATGAGAGACTGTGGCGAACACGCTCGGTGTGGAACTGGACCCGGGAATGCCTCAGATGCCATCTCTGTGCTTTTTACTGTCTACCGTGCTCACCTGAGATGAGTGGGGACTCGAGGCATCGAAACCTGAAGTAATAAAACCGTAGTCCTGTCCCTCCGGAGGAAGGGACAGGAAGTAGCCGCAGAGAGGCCGGAAGGGGCCGGGGTGCAGCAGGAGTTGGTCTGCGCTGGGCAGAGCCTTGAGCCAGGCCTCCCCCAGGGGGACGTGCCTCCGAAGGCCCGAGGACACAGGAGTGTCGATGGAAGGTGTGTTTGTGCGGTAGGAGGCGGGCCACAACCCAAGTCTGTCCAAAGGGGACGGGTTAAATCAGTGGGGGGCCATCGATCACACAGACTGGCCTGCAGCTGTTAAAAAGTGTGTGGCTGACCCCGGTACCGACCGGCCAGAAAGAAACATCCTCCTGATGTGAAGTGAGAAAAGTAAGACCTAGAACCTCAGGCGTAGCTGGAGCCCCTTGGATTAAAAATCAAAGCCCCTGTACAGTGGAGAAAACCAGGACGTCTGCTGGGGTCTCCTGGCCTTCTGAACTCACCGGACGAGAGGTTAGCTTGAACCTTTGATCCAAGCCCTTGGGGCATCTGGTACTCCCCCCAGCCCCCGTGCCAGATGTCTGAGAGGGGCAGGGGTCTTCCATTCTCACAAGCCCCCCACCCCCACTCCCATTTCCGGGGGACCCAGCCCTGGAATGGGGCCCCTTCCCCTGTTCTCAGGACACATGGACACAGACACTCATCCACGGAACTCCCAGGTTTGTGCGCAAGGTGGAGGGTACGTTAGAGCTAAGCAAGCAACCTGACACGGACATTTGGCTGTTCCTGTGTTTAAAAAAAAAAAGTTTCCCCAGCCTCCCGAGAGGAGCAGAACTCTGGCTCTTCTCCCCCGTTTGACTGTCCCGAGCTCGGGGCTCCTCTCCTTGGCTCCCTTTCCCTTTCTCATCCACTCCCAAGCTCCCATGCTGTCCTCCCATCCGCGTGCTCTGCAGAACCTTCTCTCCAACGGGACCTGGCGTCCTCTGAAGGTGCAGTACCTGCCTTCTCCTGTTATATCTGTATCGGGCTTCTGTTGCTTTCCGAATGAGAACCAGGGAGAACACGGAGGCAGCTCTTCGGGCCTCCCTGTGATGCCTGCTCTAGGGTCTGTCATTAGAAACTCCCACACAGCCCATACCAGGGCCTGGGGGCCCCCTTAAACGTATGTTGCGCACCCACCGGGAACCGGGTGCTGTGTCAGAATCTCGGGACCCAGGGTGAGCCAGAGACGGGGTCCCTCCCTGCCCTCGGGGGGCCCACCGTGGGGTGGGGGCAGGAAGAGACAGCCAGGCGAGGCACTGAGGTAGGCGTGGGCTGGATGCTGGGCCTTCTCAGCCTGGCGAGGAGCTGAGATTTTGCTCTGGAGTCAGTGGGAAAGGACCCGCGGGTTTTGTGTTCTGTGAATGGTGGTGGTTCTGGGGTTTCTCGGACTGTGTGGACGGCCGCGTCGGGAGACCGAAGAGCAGGGTGCCGCTCTGGGCAGGTGGCGGGGCGGGTGCAGGCGGGGCGGGCGCGGCAGTGGGCGGAGGGGAGGGGGCAGGCCCCAGGGTATTCGTAGGTGGCGTTGGTGGGACTTGCTGGTAGGCGGTGTGTGGGAGCGGGGAGAGGAGACGAGGCCGCTGCGGTACTGTCAGCTTGGTCCTGGGCACGTGTGGGGTCAAGACAGACTTGGGGTAGGGGCCGGTCAGGGTGGGTAGTCGTCAGCGGGCCTCGGGTGACTGGTCACGTTGGAGATGCCGGGTGGGAAGTCCGGGGGCAGCAGTGTGCGCCCGACCTTTCTGGGCCATGGGACTTAGGAATGTGCTCACGGCCACCGGCTTTCCCCCAGAATAACACACATGTGCATTCACCAAACAGTGACTATCCGCGGGGCCACCAACCACAGGGCGGGTCGGACTAGGCCTTTGAGCTTGGAGAGGTCAACTTTGATCGTGCCCAGGCGATTAGTCTGATGATTCCCGACAGCCTGGAAGGCTAATAATGGGGAGGCCCACCCGGGGTGATGTGGGGAGGGGGCCGGGGGAGCTTAGAGGCACAGGGGGCAGCATGCTCGCAAGACCCAGAGGGAAGCCACCGTGGCGGGGACGGGCGGGCCCGGGTGACATGGGGCTCGGTGAACGTGGGATGCAGGGTCAGAAGCGCGGGTTTGAACCACAGAGGCTGGTCCTCCCTTCCCTCCTGGGTCGACCTTCAGCCTCGCGGCCGGCCTCGCCGGCCTCCCTGGCGTGGTAACCTGTATCCTGCCTTCTTCTCCCCCGAGGACTTGGAAGGGGTGCCACCCTCGAAGAAGATGAAACTGGAGGCCTCGCAGCAGAACTCCGAAGAGATGTAGACCCGGCTCGGTCCCGCTGTGACGTGGACGGGGGGACGCCTGCAGGCTGGGTCCTGGAACAGCTTCGCCTGAGCGGCTCCTCTCGGGTGCAGACAGAACTACTAACTTGCCAAGTTTACCAAGTGCAAATCCAAGAAAACCGAGAACAGCGTTAACTTCTCAGACACTGAAGAACTTTCTGCTGTGAAGCAAAACACTCGAGTGTTGAAGGGACTGTCCTTGGGAAGGCAGGGTCGACAGCTCAGGAGTGTCTGCACACTGTCTCTGAAGCCAAGACTACATTTGTGTTGCTGCTGTATCGTTTTGTGTCCCCCCCTCCCCCCCCACCTCTCTATTTAACGACATAAGCTATTCGAGGGTGGTAACCGATCAGGGAGTCGGTTTTCGTCGGGGCTTTTCACTGTTCCCCCGATTCCTTCTGCTTTCTTTTTTTGTGCCTTGTGCCCTTGAGGTGACCTCTGGCATGTTTTCCTGGTTGTTTTGCATCTCCCTTTGCAAAGTGCCCTCGGTTTCGTCGGGGCAGCCAGTGCCACCGTCCTTGCACCTCTCTCCTCCCCGACCGGGGACTTCAGCTGGAGCGGAGCCGGCAGGGAGGAGGGGGCGCCGGAGGCCTCATGTGAGCAGGACCTCCTTGGCCCCCGATTTGCAGGTGTGGGGGTGTCAGGCACGCCCTGGGCCCTGGGTCCTCGGTCCAAGTCCGAGGAGTCTCGGATGTCGGGGCACTGTCCCCAAGGGCCGGCTTCGGGATGTTCTCTCTCGCTTCCTCGGGACATCTGAGGCCGGTGTTGCCAAGCCCACGGTGGCCCGGACGGAGACACGGAGTCCTTCATGCACCCTCTACCCCGACCACACCGCTTTCTCCCACACCTCCGAAGACGAAATGGCTTCTGTGGCTGGCTGCAGGACTGTCTCCTTAGGACGCTAAAAGGGCTGAGGAGGCTGGGAGCAGATGGCAGGAAGAGCTGGTGCTGAACTTTCTCTCATAGGATGTTGCCTGGATTTCAAATCCGTAGTAACCTGCTACCCTCTGCCTCCCCAGCTGCACTCGGCAACCCCCCGCCCCCCAACAGGGGAGGCAAGATTGCAATGTGCTCTGATGCTCAGAGCCGACAGTCGGATGGCCTCCCGCTCCCAGGAGGCGCGGACAGTCCCCACGGGGGAGCTGACCCTGACGATTGGGCCTCAAAGGCCAGAAGCAAGGCACCAAGGAGTGGAATGCTCTACATGCCCCCGGAAGGGGGTGTCCGAGGCCCCTCTCCTCGCCTCCGTCCTCTGCCTGTGCCGGGACACCTTCCTCTCACTAAAATGGAGACGCGCCCTTGGACGAACTGCCTGATTGTTTGGTTCTGAGGCCTGGTTTGCTCTTAATTCCTAGATGGACTCCTCGGACCTTAACCCTTTCCCTGAGCTTTCTTTACTGCACTGGAGTTCCAACTCCCTTTGAGTTGAGTGAGGGGGTGGGTGGGTTGGGGGGAGGGGGTTTGCTTTGTTTTGTGGTTTGTTTGTTTTTTTGTTTTGTTTTCGTTTTTGTTTTGCTGATTGGTGCATATTCACGTGCCGCCTTCGATACCTTTGACGGGTGGCTCTCTCTCCTGACCACCAGGGAAAGTGTCGGCCAGTTTCTAAGTTTCTGAGGGTGAGGCTCTTCCTTGTTTTGAAGGGAGCCAATCTATTTCCTGCACTTCAAGAAGAATCAAAATGTTCCTGAATTTCAAATACCTCATGCAAAAATGTCTCCTGAAATAAGGGAAAGAAAAAAACAAAAAACAAACTTTGAAAATCTTAATGTTGAAGTTCACAATGCCGAAAGGTTTCTGTCTTAAAAATAATAAAAAAAAAAATCCTTATCAGTTTTGCCCCTCAGGCAGTCAGCTCCGTGCAGAACCGGGTTCTGCGTTACCTCTCACGGATCTCCAGGCGGCTTTACCTCCAGAGCCTCTAAAGCTAGAGTAACTTTTTTTTCTTTGCAGTGAAACTCCATTTTGATGAAAGATGAATTTGGATATTTATTTCCTTTCTTTTTCGGAAATGAGAGGTTAGAAGCAAGACAGCTGAAGGAGAATCATATGCATCCACAGACACGGCACGGTGGCCGGGGGTTCCCCTCACCCCCCTGCCCCGGGGGGGGGGTCCCCTTCTGGTTGCGGTGGCCTCTCTGGACAGGCAAGGGGAGTCAGCGCCGTGGAGGATGAAGACGACATCCGCAACACCGAGGCTGTCATTTGTTTTTCTCTGAAGTGCCTGAAGGTAGGAAGGGGCCCGTGGCTGGGACCCACTGGGCCCCCGCGCCCCCCGCCGTCGCCGCGGCCCTGCACTCATCACTGGCCGGGAAGGCCTTCCACATGGGATGGTGAGACTGCAAAAATCCAGATGTGCTTCCTTCCCCAATGCAGTCCGCTCCCCGGAGCCACTGTCCCCCACCTGCCCTGCACCCCTCGCCCCGCTCCCACCACAGAATCTAAGACCTTCCAGCCGGCCGAGCCAGGGGCGGGGGTCCCCAGCAGATGCCTTCCGGGGCCACCAGGCCCCATGGCCTAAAGGGCTCCCAGGGCAACCTTCCTCCCTGCCACCCGTGACGTCAGGGGAGCTTCGGCTACACATTCCACAAAGTGCTGGCACTTACACCCGGAACTCGGAAGGCGGTGGACCCATGTATAGGGTGGTGACCTCCCATTACGAGCGACATCATGGTTTGGAATGTTCATTATCGCCAAGGACCCGGTTAGAGGTATAAAGACCTTTTTTTCACCGTTACCTAATTTTTTTTTTCCTCTTATGTTTTGGGTTTTTTGTTTTGTTTTTTTTTTGTTGTTGTTATTGGTTGGTTTTTTTTTGGCGTGTTGTACAGCAGTATAATTTTTCACTTATTTATTCCATCAAGTAGATATGGTTTGTACAATGTACAATGGTTCCATTTCAGAAAATAAAAAAAAAAAAATTCAAATCATGACCACCCTGTGATTTTGTAGCATTATAGTAGAGAGTAAATGTGATGGATGGCAAGAAGGTCCCACACCGGCAGCTCTGGCCTCTCCTGCCCAACTGTGTGTCCCTCACTTTGTGTGGGACCCTGAGCTCCTTGCAGGCGGGGACTGTCGCCTCCTACGGTCATGTTAGCTGCCATCACGATGGTTCTGAGGTACGGTACGGGCTGGGTACCGTGGGCAAGGGTTGGAGACCACCTGTGGAGGGGATAACCCAGCCCATCGCATAGCCAGGCAGAGCCCTTCTGGAAAGGCCACACCTGCTACCTGGTCAAGGGTGTCAGCTTGCCAGGTCCCTGACTTTTTGGGAGGCTGTGACTCATGGCAAGGACTCTGAGGGGTCAGCCCACAGGTGGACTGTCACTTTGTCTTGACTGGTCTTAACTAAGTGACCTGCGGCCAGGCCAGAACCAGAGCCTTCCCAGGGCCCTTGGCTTTTCCAGCACCTGGGGCACTCCTCTCCCTCAGCTCAGACTCCCTCCTCAGAGTGGACTAGTTTCTTTTTCTCTGGCCTCACTGCCTCGTCTTCCACCTGAACTTGACTGAGTCACCTGCGAGGGGAGGGGGTGGTGAGGTCATGGTTTTAGCCAGGTCTGCCGAGACTCGCCATGTGGACCCACCTGGAGGCAAGCGTTCTCTCCTTTGTTTTGTCTGCCTCTCCTCCCCACCCCCCTTCCTTTTTAACATGTTCTGGTGTTTTTCCCAGGAGTGATTGCTCCGCAAAATAAACCCCTGAACCCTAATAGAGAAAGTTCAGCTTAACAAAACAGAAATCATAGGAGCCTTGTTTGCTCAACCGAAAATTCAGCTCACGCCCTTTGGCTCCCTCCTTTAATGTCTTCCCTGTGTGTCTGCATCTCTATCCTGGATGAAGTTCCTTCCAGACTTGTCTCTCTGGATCTACCACCGTTGTCTCCAGCCCCCCCTCCCATCATGTTTCTCATTCTCTCACTCTCTCTCTCTGTCTAGGCTTCTCTGTCACTTTCAGCTTCCTGTCCATCCATGGAGCTCTCTGACTTCCTCTCATGTCCATTAATGGAGGAGCAGTCTTGCACAAGAGCTGGAAATGTAGGCTTTTCAGGTATTCCTGTGAGCATCGCGTGCGTGCTGGGCCCTGGGCAGCAGTGACGCAAGCTTGAGCCTTTCCCTCTAGGCAACGAAATGAGCCGGTGCCAGGATGGCCAACACAGTTTGGAAATAGGGGAGGTGGATTTTGATGAGAGGGTGGCATCAGGAAGGGTTGTGGGCAGTGGGAGTCTGGGCAGGTGGCTAAGAAGCTCATTTTTCCTTGTTGATGCTATGGAGTAGGCTGGAGGCTTCTGCACCAGGGCCCTGCTGGACTGGGGATAGTATTTCCAAGGAATGTCATGGATTGGGGAAAGCCAGACTAGAGATGGGGGCAAAGCAACTAGGGAACTGGGGCAAGAGGCCAAGCAGGAGGCCAGGAGGTGGCAAAAGGCCGAGTGTTCCCAGGCAATCAGCACTGCAGCCTGGTGGGGTGGAGTCAGGTGGGCTGGAAGAGGCAGGTAGAGAAACTCAGGTCCAGGTCTTAGCCCAGACTAAGCCAACAGGGGTCATGGAGGTCCACAGTCATGACCAAGGAGGGATTGCAGACCTTAAAGGCCAAATCTAACCATCCCCCTTCTATGGGTGAGGAATGCTTTTTTTCCCTCCAGAGGCTCATAGAAGACACCTTGCTCTTTGCCGGTTGCATTGCCCTCTTCTGCCAGTAGGGGTCACCCCTGCTCTCTCAGTCCCAGAGACAGCCAGATGCCCATGGGCTGGTACCATCAGCATGGTGCCCGCCCCCGCCCCCCCACCCCGACCACCATTGGTTCAGGGATCATCACATGAGCCAACGCGGCCCAGTTAGAGTCAACCCTGGGATTTCTGTGGGAACTGCTGGGAACGAGTCCTACTAAAGTATTCACTAGGGAATTCCCTAGAGGGCCACCTTTGCAGCAACGTTGGAGAATCCTGCTTGAGAATGTACACTAGAATGAGTCGAAAGATGGGGAATTCGAGGGGCGCCTGGGTGGCTCAGTCATTAAGCGTCTGCCTTCAGCTCAGGTCATGATCCCAGGGTCCTGGGATCAAACTCTGCATTGGGCTCTCTGCTCAGCGGGAAGCCTGCTTCTCCCTCTCCCACTCCTCCTGCTTGTGTTCCCTCTCTCGCTGTCTCTCTCTCTCTGTGTCAAATAAATAAAATCTAGGAAAGGGGAGGGAAGGGGAAAGATGGGGAGTTCGAGCTTCCTGAGAGCTGCATTTGACCCCAGGTGGCCCTGAAGCCAGCCCTCCTCCTGAATTTCTCAATCCTGTGAGTCAATAAATACCTTTGCCGGTTTAGGTCCATTTTCCCTGGGTCTTATCCCACGTGAGTCCCCCACCGTCTGTCCTAGGGCTTGGAGCGTCACCCGGATGAATCCAGAAGGAGGGGCGGTTAGCCCTATGGTAACTCTGACTCCTGAGACACACTCTCTCCCCCCTCCCAACTTCCCCTTTTAATGCTCCCATGTGATAAGGACGTAGATGACTCAGAGTTGAAGAAAAGGATATAAACAATAACACAGACCCATTTGGACTTCTGAAACAGCCACTGCTATCATCCTCAGAGCTCCAGCCCTTCAGAGCTGTGGCACCTCAGGTAAGTGTCTTAACCTCTCTGGGCCCTTGTTGTCTCATCTATAAAATGGGAAGAATAATAGTGCCTATTTGGGCTATTGCAAGAATTACATGAATTAATACACAGGAAGGGCTTGGGACAGGTCCTGGCACATAGTAAATCTCAATAAATGTTAGCTGCTACTATCATTACTATTAGAGTTACTATCTTCAATCACATCTAGACTCCAGAAATTCCACTCTTAGAGAATGAGTCACAGGGAAAGGCAAGAATTGCGCACCCCGGCTGCTTTGGGCTTGCCTTCTGAGTTACACCTGACTCTCTGAACTCAGAGAGTGGACCTTTTCCCCAAATGACTGACCCTGGGGTTTTCCACCCAGAGTCATCGATAGCCTGAATCATGCCTTGAAGGATGAGTAGAAGCCTGCCAGGAAACAGGAAGAAGGGAAGATACTCCTGGCTGAGGAGGTTTGAGGACACATTCCTGTCGCACTCACTGGCTGCTCAGTAAAGCAGGGCCAAGTGGGGAGCTTTGGGGCCCTAGATCTCAGAAGAGCAGCCCGCTGGGGACTCAGTTTTCCGGCTTCCTTCTTCACCACTGTTCTTCCTCCATAGTGAGGAAGCTTTTCTCTTTAGAGAAAAGCCTCTGGGGAGCGAGGACCAGGATGTGGTGTCAGGCCTGTGGGTCCTGACTCCCCCTCCAGGATACCCCCGGGACACTGGTGCCCACGGATGCACCAGGTGCCAATGGCTTTCTCTCTTCAGACCTTGGCAGAAAGAACAATTTGCTTTGTATCAAAGACTCTCAAGAAACTCTTAATTCCTGCTCTTTTCTCCCTTAGGGCTCCCTCACTAATGAGCTCATTTGACCTCTGTGCCCCCTGGGATGGTAGTTTAGAGTGGAGACCAGCCTCCCCATTATACAGATAGGAAAACTGGGGCCAAGGAAGGGCCTGGACAGGGACTCAGTGAAGGAAGCTTTGGAATTCAGCTTTTCACTAGACGAGTGAATCCAGCCCACCGCCTGTTTTTGTAAATAAAGTAGTATTGGAGCACAGCCATGTGTGTTCATTTACATACCATCCCCGGATGCTATCACGAGACGATCATAGCTACGGAGGCTGTATGGTTGGCAGAGTCAAAAACATTTAGTATCTAGCCCTTTACAGAAAAAGTTTGCCAACCCCAGTGGTTGATCACACTTTCCCATGGAAACACTGTGTAGATGAAAGAACAGAATAATAATGCCCTTCTATGTACCAGGCACACACCAAGCAAGACTCTCCCAACATGTTTATCACCATGTAAAGGTGTAGCTCCATGAACTTGCACACTGAATATGCCTGCCTAGCCCCCCCTGCTACCCCTCCCAGTCACTAGCCCCCAAAGGGCAACCGCTCTCTCTACTTCTCTTTGCACAGGTGTGTTTCGCCTGGTTTCGACATTTCCGTTCATGGAATCGCAGGATGTGCTCCTTTGTATCCAGCTTCTTCCACACAGCGCGATGTTTGTGAGTGTTAACAATATTCATTCTCCTTGCTCTAGTAGATTCCACGGGGTGAAGACACAACAAGGTACTTACCCATTCTCCTGTTGCTGGCCACTCGGTCTGTTTCCAGTTTCCATGGAGTACGATGACTATGCAAGATAGCGGACTCCCATTACCTCGTCTCGGCCTGGCCTCAACCCTGACGGGGGGACCCCTGTGTAGTCTCACTTGGAAGATGTGCAGGTCTGGATACACGGCAGGTGGGGAAAGCTTCGGTAACGCGGTGCTTGTGGTCCTGGCTCTCTGGCTTCCTTATTAGAATCAGGCTTAGAAATCCCACTGCAGGATTCCATTCGCATGAACTTTCTAGAAAAAGCAAAACTCGGGTGACTGACGGTAAAGCCTGGGTAGTCTTTAGAGACTGGGAGCAGCAAGGATGGACTGCGAAAGGGCAGGAGGTGATGGAAATATTCTAACACTGGACTGTGGGCAGGGTCACACAGCTGTGTGAGTTTCTTTAAAGCTCATGGAGTTGAATGCTTCTAGTGGGTGAAATTGTATGGGATGTAAGTTACACCTCGATAAGGCTGTCCCCCCAGAATCCCAAATTCACACTCATCTGTTTCTTTGTGCACGCGTGCACACGCACACACACACAGAGCTCCCCCTGCCTCAGTTTCCCTATCTATAAGACAGAGGTCGCCGCTTCATAGATACGTGACGCAGCATTGTACAAACAGTCGAGGGCCATTTAGCCTGGGCCTCTTCCGGCTTTCCCCACGATTAGATGCTCCCCACCAGCGTGGCCTCTCCCTGCAAAGGCCTGGCGGGGGGAGGGGGTCTCTGGCCAGAGGTGACATCTGAAGCGATCGGGATCCTGTTTGGCTTTGCTGCATCCGACCTGCCGCCGGCGGGGGCAGGAGAGCCACGCGCGGCGGAAGCACCGGCCCCAAACCGTTTCTCCAAGTAGTCCCCAGGGATGGCCATTGGCTTTCAGCTTCTGCACTTGTTTATTTTCAAAGGGACGTTGCCAGACCACTAAGCCACCCCTGCCCTTTCATGGTTTGTTTTATGCTAGAGATTTCAGGAAGAGAGAGAGGAGGTAAAGCGACCTGAAACCAACTCCTCTGCCAGCAAAGAACGGCAGCAGGCCCCAGCTGTTAGATTTGAGGGACACGTGGGGCCAGGATGCCCTCTTGCTGACTGCCAGCTCCCAGAACCCTGGGACTCCTGATAGCATTAATACTCATTGCAAATATTTCACAGTTGATGCTGGAACAATTGGGCATCCCCCTGCAAAGGGAATGAACCTCAGTCCATCCCCTGCACCTTCCAGCCAGATTCACTCAAAATGGGTCATAGACCAAAATGTAACTCTAAAAATTCTAGAAGAAAACATAGGAGAAAATCTCTGTGACTGGGGTTAAACAGAGCTTTTTAAAACATGACCTCAAAGTGCTAACATGAAAGAAAAAGTTAATAAAATTGGACTTCATCAAAATTCAAAACTTCTGCTCTGCTAAAGACACCGTTAGGAGCCGAGAAAAGACAAACCACAGCCTGGCAGACGGTCTTGGCCAAACACATATCTGATCAAGGACTTGTATCTAGTTCTATATAAAGAACTCTCAAGAGTCAATAATAAGAAAGCAAACACCCCTGCCAAAAAGAAGAAAAAGAAAACCTAGCAAAGTATTGGCATAGACCTTTCGTCAAAGAAAATACATGGGAAGCAAACGAGCACAGGAAAGATGCTGAACATCCTTAGTTATTAGGGAAATGCAAGTTCAAAGCGCAGTGAGATGCCAGTTCACTCACTGGAATGCTGAAAAGAAAGACCACACCAAGTGTTAGCGAGGGCGCAGCTCAGCCAGACCCCTCCAATCCCTCCCACACGGCTGGTGGGGAGCTAAAACGGTACAGCCATTTGGAAAATATTTGGCAGATTCCTACAAAGTTAAACATGAACGTACTATATAACCCAGAAATCCCACCCCTACACGTATTTATCTAAGAGAAATTAAAATGTCCTTAGCCTGTGCGTAAATCTTTATAGTGGCCTTATTTATATAATCACCCCAAGCTGGAAACAACTAAAATGGCCTTCAATTGCTGAGTGAATGAACAAACTGTGGTATGTTCATAAAATGAAATCCTACTCAGAAATAAACAGGAAAAGGGGCGCCCGGGTGGCTCAGTCGGTTAAGTGGCGGACTCTTGGTTTTGGCTTGGGTCATGATCTCAGGGCCCTGGCACTGAGCCCCGTGTTGGGCTCTGCCCTGGGTGGGGAGTCTGCTTGAGGATTCTCTTCCCCTCTCCCTCTGCCCCTCCTCCTGCTCTCACTCTCTCAGTCTCTAAAATAAATAAACAAATCTTTAAAAAATTTTTTTTAGTTTATGTGAGAGAGTGAGCAAGAAAAAGAGTGCACGCATGAGAAGGGGCAGAGGGACACCGAGCAGACCCCCCACTGAGAAGGGAGCCCGAAGTGGGGCTCAATCCCAGGACCCTGGGATTGTGCCATGACCCCAGCTGTAGGCAGATGCTTAACCGGCCGAGCCACCCAAGTGACCCTAAATAAATCTTTATTATTTTTTTTTAAACAGGGGCGTCTGGGCGGTTCAGTCTGACTCACCACTTGATGAGCCAAGTTCCAGCCATATGTGCCGATCCTGGCGGTCATTCTAATGGGCATCCAGACTTCTGAGGAAAGCTTCCCGCATGAAGAGAGAGTTCAAAACAAACTAATGGAAAGAAGAGGAAGAGGAAGAGAAGAAGGAGAAGAAGGAGGAGGAGCAGGAGGAGAAGGAGGGGGAAGAGGAGGAGGAGGAGAAGAAGAGGAAAAAGAAACATAAATAATTCAGGGAGCGAAAGATAATTTCAAATAAACTCAAAGTACTATTCTTGGAGAGATGAGATGGGATTGCATCTATGAAAGAGAAACTGATGCTCTCTCTATAAAGAAATAACACTCCAAAAATAGGAAAGACCCCCTAAGAAAAAAGTTTGAATATGCATACGTTAAAATTTTGGTAAAATTCCCCAAAAAGTAGGTCAGAGAGACAAAAGTCAGAAACTATAATAAAATTAGAGAATAGATCCAGCGGGTCCAATATCTATTAGAAGTTCCAGAAAGAACAGGAAAAATGAAAGGGAGAAAATGGTCAATTACATAATAGAAAACAATATTCCTCACATGAGGACATGAACCTACAAGTTAGAAGTGCCCACAGAGGGGCACCTGAGTGGCTCAACTGGTTGAGTATCCAACTCTTGATTTCGGCTCAGGTCATGATCTCAGGGTTGTGAGATCTCTGCTTGAGATTTGCTCTCCTTCTCTCTCTGCCCCTCCCCCAACTCACTT
Source organism: Nasua narica (assembly GCA_028533885.1). Classification (NCBI taxonomy): domain Eukaryota; kingdom Metazoa; phylum Chordata; class Mammalia; order Carnivora; family Procyonidae; genus Nasua; species Nasua narica. The sequence goes on along the minus strand of CM052808.1, from coordinate 5,544,146 downwards.
TCTCTCTCTCTCTCTCTCTCTCTCAAATAAATAAATACATCTTAAACAAACAAACAAAAAAGAATGACATTGGATGTCTCAAAACCAATATCAGAAGCTACAAGATAGTGGAGCAATATCTTTCAAATTCAGAAGGCAAATGCCTTTTAATCTACATTTTTTCTACCCAAACTATTAAACAAACATGAAAGTAAAATGAAATCACTTTTAGATGTGCAAAGCCCCCAAAATTCTGCTTCCCATGACCTTTCTGCAGAGGCTACTGGAGGATGTACTCCTATGAAACAAGAAAGTACACCAGGAAAGACAAAGACAAGGAGTCCAGGAAATACTACATTTGTGTGTTTCCTTTTTTTAAAGAGGTACAATTAATATTTTTTTAAAGATTTATTTATTTATTTATTTATTTATTTATTTATTTATTTATTTATTTGACAGAGAGAGAGAGAGATCACAAGTAGGCAGAGAGGCAGCCAGAGAGAGAGGGGTAAGCAGGCTCCCTGCTGAGCAGATAGACCGATGTGGGGCTCGATCCCAGGACCCTGAGATCATGACCTGAGCCAAAGGCAGAGGCTTTAACCCACTGAGCCATCCAGGCGCCCAAGAGGTAGAATTAATATTTTATTGTCATTTATAATCAAAGGGTAGTTGGGTATATAGTCTTCATGCTTGATCTTTCCTTTTCATAAATAAAACAGTTATAAGGTTTTTTTTTTTAAAGATTTTATTTATTTGAGGGAACAAGACAGAGAGAGGGCATAAGTGGAGAGGAAGGGCAGAGGGAGAACCCCACTAAGCAGAGAGACCAATATGGGGTTTGATCTCAGGACCCTGGGATCATGACCCAAGCCAAAGGCAGATACTTAACTGACTGAGCCACCCAGGCTCCCCCCACCTCAAAATTATAAGTTTTAAATAGGCAATGGCTGGTTATGCTTCAGCAAACCTGATTAGATTAATTCATTCTTCAAGATTTTCCTTATTAACTCCAGAAAATCCACCTACCTTTTGTCCTTCTAGAAAAAAAACAAACTGCAGGGCGCCTGGGTGGCTCAGTGGTTTAAAGCCTCTGCCTTTGGCTCGGGTCATGATCTCAGGGTCCTGGGATCGAGCCCCACATTGGGCTCTCTGTTCAGGGGGGAGCCTGCTTCCTCCTCTCTGCCTGCCTCTCTGCCTACTTGTGATCTCTCTCTCTCTGTCAAATAAATAAATAAAATCTTTAAAAAAAACAAACAAACTGGAAAGTTCGCATGCATTTGACTTCACATTCTAAAGCAACATCCTGATAGTCATTCATATCTGCTTCAAGGAACATCATGTTGGAACACTTTTCAGAGAAGGAATGAAGAAAGGCTTGGTCATTTTGCAAGGTCCACAACCTGTTAATGAGAAGTCAACAGCAACAAGTTTATCTCCTGCACCGTTCAAATCTTCCTGAAAAGCATACTTGCTCTCGATCTGCTTCACCATTTTGGTGGCTGGGGTCTGACAAGCAATTGTAAAAATTAATGGAAGGGGATCCAAAGCTTCATACAGAGCCTGGGAAATAGTATATTTGACACAAGATCAATGAAGTAAATTTCCAGGATGATAAAGAGAGGTTCTAGGACAATAACTATGTGGTAAGCCTAGACAATAATCGATCCATATTGTTAGGACAAAGGACTTCAGTGGGAAAAATTGAAGCTAATAAGATCTGACTGGGTTGACTCTGTCATAATTGTATTGAGATATATTTAACAAAACTATTGGATGGTATGGGAAGACTTAAACCATAGGTTCACAGAAAGCTAAACAAATGGGGGGAAAGTGAGGCAATTGTTAACTCCTGGAAAAACAAAAATTTGAACAATTTTTTGGTCAAAGAAACAAGAAAAAAATTATAGTGCACAATAATTTTGTGCCTGGGGCACCTGGGTGGCCCAGTCGGTTAAGTGTCCAACTCTTGGTTTTAGCTCAGATCATGATCCCAGAGTCATGAGATCAAGCCCCAAGTAGGGCTCTGCACTGGGTGTAGAGCCTGCTTAATTTCTTCCTCTCCCTCTCCGTCTGCCCCTCTCCAGTTACTTGCATGCACATGCACATATTCTCCCTCTCTCTCCCTCTCAAAAATAGAATAAAACAAAATAAAATAAGACAATCTTGTGGCCAAAATAATAAAAACATTGAGTATGTTTTAATTAATGGATAAATTCATTGAGTATGAATTTAACAAAATATAATTTAACTATATTAGTAAAAAGAGGGAGGAAAGAAGTGTCTAACATAATAAAGTAAAATCATTCTTTTTTGATATTTCAATTTTTTAGTTAATTAATTGATTATTTATTTGAGACAGACAGAGAGAGTGAAAGCGTGCATGCAAGCATGAGTGAGAAGGAGGGGCAGAGACAGAGGGAGAAACAGACTCCCCACTGAATGGGCAGCCCAACTCTGGGCTCAACCCCAGGACCCGGGGGTCATGACCTGAGCTGAAGGCAGATGCTTAACTAAGCCACCCAGGTGTCTCAAAGTCAAATCATTCTAACATAATAAGTCAATAGAGGATGTCTGAAGTTGGTGATTTTAGAATATATATACATATAGTGAGAGAGGCTTCTTTTTTTTTTTTAATTTGGAGATAAATACTAAAAGTAATAACTAAAAAATCAAAAGGGATTTTTTAGGTGGGTAGCACTGTCAGTTAGTAAGGGGCATGGCATGGGTGTGTGGGGGCCAGAGAGGGGACTGCTATTTTTAATTATAAGCCTTCTAACATGATTTGTTCTTAAAAACTCTATTTTTTTATGTTTTATTTTTATAAAAGTCTCTTAAAATCATAATTTTAAAATTCAAGTTTAAGTTTTATTTATTTATTTATTTTTTGCTCTACTCTGTTTCTTGTGTACCCTCTTTATTTGAATTTAATTTTTGTTTTACTGAAGAACAACCTCCAGCAATTCTTTCAAATATCCTATGGATGAAAAACAATTCATTTAACCTTTTATAATCCAAGACTCACTGAAATAAAATTACATATAGTAAAATTTACTCTTTTCAGGCATACATTTCTATGACTTTTGAGAAACTTACACAATCATATAAGCACCACCATAAACAAGAGAGAGTATTTTCATCACCACAAATAGTTCTCTTGTTCCTTTTTGCAGTTAGTTTTCTCCCCACAAGCTCCTGGCAAGCACGGATCTGGTTTTTCTGTCCCTATCATCTTGCCTTTTATAGATGTCATATAAATAAATGGAATCAAACAATATGTGGCCTTTTAAGTCTGAATTCTTTTACCTACCATAATGCTTTTGAGAGCCATTCATGGTATCGCGTTAATGGAAACCAAAGGTATAATTGATCATTGTTCATCAGTGCTATTCACTAAATAGTTCTAGTCATACGCTTGAATTGTACTTCCTGGCTCCTTCGTGTTTGGGTGAGGATGTGTGATACGTTCTAGGCGTTCTAGGCGATGAGTACGTATCACTTCCGGGCTGGACCATTGAACTGTTAATGTGAGACCCAATGAGCTTTCTCTTCCTTTCTGCCACAGCGATGGGCAACATTTTGGACAGTGGCTGCTCGGCCGGCCTGAGTCTTAGAGTGACTGAAACCAGCAGAGAGATGTGTGATGGACGCGTAGCCAATAGATAAGTAGCTAGAGCCAGAAAACACACCTTGGTGGTTTTCAGCCGTTGAGATTTGGGTGTGGTTTGTTATCACAGCACAATCAGCCTATATTGATCCGTACAGAAGGCTTGTGTATTTAAGCACTGGAACTTTTTCTTTTATTGGTGCTGTAATTATTTCCTCTCTCTATTTTTCCCTCTCTCTCTCACTTTCTTCTCTCTTTCTGGAACTATCAGGCGGGTGCTGGAGCTTTTGAATATACACTTCATGTCATTTGCCTTCTCTTTGTTCTTTTAGAATTTCTAGGAGAAATTCTGTTTTAATTTTTTAGCTTACAACTCTGTTGTCCAGCCATATTCATTTTGCTATCAACTCAGCTTTTCAAAATCATATATTTATATTTATTTGCCAAGACCTCTATTTGCTTCTTCTAACAAAGGAACTAAAAAGAGTTTTTGCTTGATGGGCACAGAATCTTCCACACTTTTTTCTAGAGCTATTAATTGTTATTATTTTTTTAAAAGATTTTATTTATCTCTCTCTCTCTCTGTCAATTAAATAAATAAAATCTTTAAAAAATTAAAGATTTTATTTATTTGAGAGAGAGATCACAAGCAGGCAGAGAGAGAGCGGGGAGCAGGCTCCCCACCGAGCAGAGAGCCCGATGCCGGGCTCGGTCCCAGGACCCTGAGATCATGACTTGAGCTGAAGGCAGAGGTTTTAACCCGCTGAGCCACCCAGGTGCCCCTACTATTGATTATTGTTAAAGTCTTCTGTTTGTTCTGTTAACTTCCCCCTTACTTATTAGTTTTCAAACAGCTTTCTTCCAGAGTGCTGGCTTTCCTTAAAAGGACAGACTTTTGCTGTTCTGTAATACTCTGTATTGGGGAATTCCTATTTGCCTGATGGTTAATTTGATTATAATGGAGTGCTTTTGATTTTTCGAGAAGAGATCGCTGTCCTTATGAGGTTCTGTGTTCTTGTGGTTTGCTGGGTCTAGGAGCTCTCTGTCCTTCGTGGGAGTTGTTAGCTCCCCTGGAGCACTGCCTGCCCGTCCCTGTGTGCACGTGGCTGTTGCTGCTCCTTACTCTGCAGGAAGGAAGGTGGGGGCCTCTCAGACTGGATTCTCTGCAATCATTTCCACATATCCTGGTAAACTGCCCCTAAGGCCTTCTCCCTCTAGCCATTGATTGCTTTTTGCACCCTCCAGATCTCACTCTTGATAATTCTCTGCTTCCTGTGTTTTAAACTGTGTTTTCCTCCAGTCTTGTTTTTTCTCTAATATAGCCTTTAAGAATCCATGGTGTGGATTAAACAAAACATGTCTGTGCACTGCATATGGCCCATGGGTTGCAGTTTGCAAAATCAGCCTTTAGATTTTGGGAATTGATGTTTGCTTTTTTAACTTAAAAAAAAAAAAAAAATCCTCCCACAAGGGTATCTTTTGTGCTGAGACCAAAGAGAAATAAAGAGTATACTAAAGGGGTGCCTGGGTGGCGCAGTTGGTTAAGCAACTGCCTTTGGCTCAGGTCATGATCCCGGAGTTCCGGGATCCAGTCCCACATTGGGTTCCCAGCTCCATGGGGAGTCCGCGTCTCACTCTGACCTTCTCCCTTCTCATGCTCTCTCTCACTCTCTCTCTCTTTCCTAATAAATAAATAAATAAAATCTTTAAAAAAAAAAGAGTATACTAAAAAAAAAGTATACAAGAAATCTTTCTTTCTTTGATTTTTATTTATTTGACAGAGAGAGACACAGGTAGAGAGGGAACACAAGCAAGGGGAGTGGGAGAAGGAGAAGCAGGCTTCCCATTAACCAAGGGGCCTGACTCGGGGCTTGATCCCAGAACCCTGGGATCATGACCTGAGCTGAAGGCAGACACCTAACAACTGAGCTACTCAGGCGCCCCAAGTAAAAATATTTCTTTTGGAAATTAGAAAATACAGATAAGCATAAAGAAGAAAATAAGAATCGCTCCACCCAGAGATAACCAGTGTGAACATTATGGTGCATTTTCTGACACACACACAGAGAAATATAGGACTTTGTTAGTATTTGTTTGAAATTGGTATCAAACTACTGATAACTTTTTAAAAGTTGGTTTTCCACCCAACACTATACCATGGGCATTTTTCCTGTGCCGGAGTGGCTCAGTCAGTTGAGCGACTTTTGATTTCAGCTCAGGTCATGATCTCAGGGTTGTGAGATTGAGCCCTCTGTGGGAGCTCTGCGCTCAGTGGGCAGTCCGCTTGAGATTCTCTCTCTCCTCCTCTCTCTGCCCCATCCCCCCCCCCAAAATGTAGCATTTTATTCCATTTGGGGCCACAGTATATTCAATGAATTCCCTCTTGTCAGACATTATGTTGTTTCTAATGTTCACTCTTTTGATAAGTGATGCTGATAATGCTGATAACCTTAGGATCAAATTCTAAAGTGGAATTGCTTCATCATATGCAGCTGGGCTTTTAAGAGTTTCCCAAAGAGTTGGAGCCCCTGGGTGGCTCAGTCGGTTAATCAGCTGTCTTCTGCTCAGGTCATGATCCCAGGGTCTTGGGATGGATGCCCCACATCGGGCTCCTTGCTCAGCAGAGAGCCTGCTTCTCCCTCTCCCTCTGCCTGCCGCTCTGCCTACTTGTGCTCTCTTTCTGTCTTTCTCTCTGACAAATAAATAAATAAATAGATAAATCTTAAAAAAAAAAAAAAAAAAAAGAGTTTCCCAAGGAGAAAAGCCTTCAGATGAAGGATGGCAAGTCAAAGAGTGGCCTTTTAGACATCTGCAACCAGAGTTGGGGGCACTGGTTTGGGCAAGGGGTAAGACCTCAAACTCACACTTGAAGCTGCCAGTCCCTTTGGCCTATCCTGTCTTGGAGACATCTGTGGAAGGAGGATGTATGCCCACTTTGTAAGAGCCCTTTTTCACTCTCTGTGAGCACTCTGCCCTGCTGGAGGCCCTTGTCAGGAGGAGGGTGGGGCAGGGTGCTCAGCGTCCACCCAAATCTGGAAGTGAAACTGGTTTCAAAGCAGAGCACAGAAGCTGAGGGAGGACTCTCAAGGGATTAGAGTGGGTGCTCTTGGCCAAGTGCCTCTTTCCGCCTCTTGATACCCTGTCATCCCCCATCTTCCCAACACGGCCCCCACCCCAGGCTAGCTTTGAGTCCCCGAAACCTTGACAGCTTTCTAGAAGTGTTGACTATTAGGTCGAACCATATGAAATTTCTGTTTCTGTAGGTCCAAAATGGTTGAGTATTGGCAATTTCTAGGTACCTCTGGTCTGGTTGGTTCCATTGCTTTGGTCTGTAGAACAATTCTTCAGCGCCCAATCCGAGCTAGGGACTGTGCTAAGCAACTTATCATCATTTTTAACCGTCACAACTTTCTGAAACACAGAATTGCTCCCTGTTTGAAAGAGAAGAAAACTATGGCTCAGAATTTCCCCTTTCAGAATTGGTTGGGGGCTGGATCACCCTCCAAATTTAAAATCTGAACAATAACGATAGTAGTTGGGGTTAAAGGAGCTGGTGGCTCTGCCACGTACTAATTGTGATGCCCCTTGTAGAGTACCTTAACTCCGCAGAGCCAGTTTCCACTTCTGTTGATATGAGGTCTCAGTGAGAAGCGTTCTTGATCTTGTTTCCGCGTTAGAAAAACCCCTTTGATATTCAGAGACTCAGTCTTCTCATCAGTAAGATGGAAATCATAACCACTGTGCTCAGCAACACCAGTGCTGAGCTGGTGCTAGCAGGGACCAGCTGCAAGGACACAGTTCCAGGCCCAACCAGAGAAAGCGGAGCCTGGGAGGGGGAAGGAGCCCCACCTCCAGTCACCACGTGGAGCGCCCGCCCCGCCCGCAGCGCGATTCCCGGGAGTGCGGGGAGGGGCCGGCCCGGCACCGCTCGGCCAACGCCTCTCCAAGGCCACGACACTTGCGAGTGGCACCACCTGGCCACCGCGGCCCGCAGCATCCCTGGCAGCCAGGAGCGGAGGGGGCGGCGAGGGGCGGGGCCTCAAGGCGTGGCCTCCGGCGACCTTCCTCCCCACACCGCCCCCCCCCGCCGCTTTTTTGTCCGCCTAGATACGGAAAGGCTCCCCTGCACCTTTAAGAGGCCGACGCAGGCAGCCGATTGGCCGAGACGCGCCGGTGACGTCACACCGGGGCCGGCGCCGAGGCGGCCCCGTCGACCCGCGCCCTCCTCCTCCCGCCCCGCCGCGCGCTCGCGGACAGTCCGCGCGCGGGCCGGGCCGGGCCGGCGCCCCGTCAGCCTCGCTCGCCCGCGTCGCCCGGAGCCCCGGGGTATGCCCCCGGACGGCATCCCCTATGGCCGCCGACGTCTTCATGTGTTCCCCGCGCCGGCTCCGCAGTCGGGGCCGCCCGGTGCTGCTCAAGCCTCAGGTGCCTGAGGACGACGACGACTCGGACACCGATGAGCCGTCCCCGCCGCCCGCCTGCGCTTCGGCCACCCCGGCCCGGGCCCACGCGAGCGCAGCGCCGCTGCCGCCTAGGGCCGGGCCGGGCCGCGAGGAGCCTCCGCGCCGCCAGCAGATCATCCACAGCGGCCACTTCATGGTGTCGTCGCCACACCGCGAGCACCCGCCCAAGAAGGGCTACGATTTCGACACGGTCAACAAGCAGACGTGCCAGACCTACAGCTTCGGCAAGACCAGCTCCTGCCACCTGTCCATCGACGCCTCGCTCACCAAACTCTTCGAGTGCATGACCCTGGCCTACAGGTAAGGACCCGGCGACCCGGGGCCGGCCCCACCTCTCGAGAGGAGCTTCCTACTTGGAGAAACCCGGAGCGGAGGGCTCAACCGCCTGAGGACTCCGGGGCTGCACGCATTCCCATTGGTTCTTGCCCCTTTGGGAAGGTTTATGGGTCTGGGATCCTCAGTGGAAGCCAAAGGGGTCCTTGTCCTGGCCTCTTCCCCAGCTAGTAGAGCTTGGGTTCTTCCGGCTTCACGTTCTCCATCCAGGCCCTCCCTTCCAAGGCTCCGAGGCTGCCGATTTGGGGCACGAAGGAGGTGTAAATACAAGCTGCCCCTTGTGTTACTCGACTCTCCACCCCTTCCCCCTAACGCTTTGTGTGTTTCCAGCAATATCGAGTAGTAGGTAAGAGCACCTGCCCAGGGCTGGCTTAAGTGCTGATTCCAGTAGTTAATGGCTGTGTCAAATCTCAGAGCCTGTTTCCTCCTTTATGAAGAGGGGATGACGGTAGTATCAGCCTTCATTGGCTATTTTGGGGAATGGAACGAGAGAGGTAGTGCTTATTCCAGTGTCTGACACATAGTTAGATGCTCTGTAAATGTTGGCTACTTTTCTTATTGTCCCAGCAGAGGGAGGCTGGGTCTCCTCACATTTACTTTATTGGGAGACCCTCTCCCCCCTTGGTAGCCACCATGAGTGCCTCCTAGGTAAACTTTCAGAGTCACAGCTGTTGGAGGTGCAGTCTGCCCCGCTGACAAGTTGGAAGGTTCTCTGGTCAGCCCTGAAACATTATATGGAGATGGCATTGTTGAGGGCAGGCATCCCAGACACCATTCTGACCCATGGATCCAGCCCCGGATAGAAATCTTTTTTTTTTTTCCATGAGTTAAAGTGTCTTTCCACCCTGTCCTCCTTCCGTGTGCATGTTAGGTATTTGTGCCAGGTGACTTCGGCCTCAGCAACAGAACTTCTTTGGGCTAGCTGCAGTGCAGAGCAGTGCAGTCCTGCACAAAGCTCAGGATAGGATCTCTGCTGAGTGGGGGTTATTGCGTTGGTAACTGGACTGGCTCTGGCTGTCTTAGGTCTGCTGTGCAGGCAGCACAGGGAAAGTTTCCTAGGAGATTCCAGAAACAGCATAAAGAAAAGTAGGTAGTTCCCCCCCCTTCCCCGCCCCCTCTTTTTTTTGGTGGGGGAGAGCCTTTAAACCCAGATACATCCCAAGTTAAAACATTACACATTTACCTGAAGTTAAAACATGGCTCAGGGTAGCATTTTCCCTCTCTGGAATAAATGATTAGTCAACTTGTTCCTTTGTTATGTTCCTGAAACGAACCCTCCCACCCCCACCCCATTTCCTCTCTTGAAGGTTTCCCTGGTGGTTTGTTTGCCACATGGCTGCAGTGCATTACCCAGAGCTCTCTTCCCATCCCCCTTGCATGGCACATTGGTTAGGTTCTGCTCTGATTCTCTGGTCTTGCCAGTTTGAGCTGGCACTGAGCCTGTGAAGATGTTCTCTCTCTCTCTCTGGTATTGAGATTGCAGTCTTTTGCCCTCTTTTAGTTCTGCTTACTCAGTCTTGAATTTTGAGCACTTCATTGAAATCAAACCCACCTAGATTGTAGCATATGCCACAAGAGCCTTTTCCAACAAAACTATAGGTGAAAGACAGGAATGTGTTTTATTAAGAGGACTTAATCTTTCTCTTTCTTTTAATATAAGCTTCTTCGTGTACTGGGAGAGAAGGATGATTAAGTAGCAGGAGGCATGAGTAGAAAGCTCTTGCCCAAGCTCTGCTAAAGGAAAAATAAACCAGTCTTCCCTTTGCCCTTTTAGGTTTGGATAACCTAAAGGCTTATTATTAAATAACACCAAAGAATTTTAGTAATGGCATTTGTTTTCCACTTCTTTCAAAAATATCTTGGCAACTGGCCATTGCTCAATTAAGTTTCTTGATTGCAAAATGCACCCTTACCTTGCTCTTCAAGACCTCCAGCCCCACTGTCTCTTTTGCTTTGCTGTAGTTCCCTGTGCACAAGTCCTGGCACTCTGCAGTCATCCAGTGGGTATCTGCCTAATAATTTCTCATGAAGACGCTCTTTGTCTCTCCGTGTGCGGCCAATTTGAATGTCCCTGAATTTAGTTGGCAGTGTGGAGCTGTGGTACAGATTGACAGAGGAATGACTCAAAACCAGTTGTCTGGGCTGTCGCCTCTGGCACGGAAAGCAGCAGGAGAGCAGAAGTGAGTTTCTGACCTCAGCTGTCCTATCAGGACCACTAACTGGCTCTCTGAGAAGGAGGGTTGAGATGGAGGCAGGGAGGGAAGCAGATTTGATCTCAGTGGTGGTCTGACTTCCCTTTCTGTGGGGTTCGAGCTTCACCACCGTTTCCCAGGTTTTCTCTCTCTCCTTGGGCCTGGAGGAAGGCCAGCGGGGCCTCCTCTTCTGCGTGACTGTTTCTGGCCTAGGCTCTTTCTAACCTCAGCTTCCTGTCTGTCCCCTTGTCTTTTGGTTCTAGCTGCCTAGCTCTCCCTGGTACACTCTGTGCTTTTTTTTTTTTTTTTGGTTTGGTTTCCTGTTAAACTGCTGTCTCCCAGCTGTTTCCAGATGAGGTTCAACAGCTCTCTGGGGGAGGAACTAAGTACAAGGGAAGTTGTGGCTATTTTTTCCCTAGTCCTATGAAGTGGTCCAGGGATCCTGAATATGATCTGTTCCCGAACATGCAAAGTCTTGAACTCCTAAAGGGTCTTTGACAAGACTGACTTTGGATGAGGGATTAGGGTGTTTGAGAAATGGGGACCGTGTGTGAGTGCACCCAGTGGCCCGCCTGGGTAAGTAACAGTGCCAAGGGGATTCCAGTTCCCTATCTGGCCTTAGAATCCATGTCCTTCCTGCTCTGTGATACTAAACATCTTGATTTGGTCCTAGCAAAACATCTTGATTTGGTCCTATAACGTGTGCTCACTTACTGGGACGTTCTGGAGGGGAAGAATTTGCCTTTCTCCAAGGCAAAGTTCAGGTGATAGGTGATGGGGTTTCCCTATTCAAAGCCTTCCTGTCTGCCACTGTAAAGTGGGGAGGGTAAAACTGCCCCGAAGGGTGGATGTGAGGATTAACTGATAGGATGTTGTGAATGTGTCTAGTACTTGGCAGGCAAGAGGGGGTTTCACAGGCTAAATCCGCTTCTCTGTTCTCATTTAGGAGGACCAAGACATTTAGGAGGACCAAGATTCCTCATCTATAAGCTGAAGGAAATAACGTGTCTGACTGGGGTCTTTTAGTGTCACTTTCAACTGCCTGCTTGACAAATACTAAATAGATGCATTCTTGCTTTGCCCATGCTTTCCAAGCTCTACAATGGAGCTATGTACTCTAGAACGTAGTTCATGGTTCTTGCCCTCTTAGCATTTTAAGGAATGTCACACATGTAACTCTCCCACACAGATTCTGATCACATCTAGTAGATAGTTTTTTTTGTGGTTGGTTTTGGTTTCACTTCTCTACCTTTTTATGTAGTTCTTTATTAGGAATCCTAGATGTGAATGTCTCTGGAGGACCAGAGATGGTCTTTTGATATATCTAGGGATAAGCAGTTCTTTCTGGACAGTGGGATTCTGCTTAAGTGGATATCTGAGGAGACCTTTTAATTCAGACCTGTAATATAGCCTTGGGATACAAATTTCCCAAATCCACTCCTGTACACGCATGCTGTGTATAGTAACCCTGTGCTCCTGTCCCAGGGTGAGAATCTCTGTCAGACTCAAGGAATTGCCAGGATTAAAGGTTTGGAGCACAATATTCTCCAAATTTTAGGTTATCAGTAGAGGTACTTTGCAATGCTAGGCATGGTTACTAGTTGTAAATGGGAACCGTGCACACAAATGACTAAATTTACTCTTCTGCAGCGTGCCGAAAATAAGTAGGTTTTCTTTCACTTTTTTCGGTATTTGATCATCATATAGTATGCGCCGAGGGGCTTGCACTGAGGTGGGAACGAGGGCTACAGGAATGAGAAAGACAGTCTCTGTCCTTGAGGAGCTCATAAACTAGGGGGTGGGGGACAAATAAACAGACAGTGGTAGAATAATTAGCAAGGGCTGTGATAAAAAATGTGAGCCAGCTCTTACAGCAGTACTGAGATTGAGTGTGCGTGTGTGTTTATGTAATTGCTGTCGGTGTGGACGGTTTCCTCTGACATCATGGTTTAATACCTCCCCTTCCCCGTGTTAACTGTCCATAATTATGGACCATATTCCCCAGCAGGAAGCCCTAGTGTTCCTTTTCTCTATCTTCTTCCCTTTAGTAGACTGGGAACAGATTTCCTTTTCACATAGAGGCTGATTTGCTAATTGCCATCCTGGTGGAAGGGCAAAAAAAGGTGATAATATTGTGAAGAACTTGGGAAAAGAGGTTAGAGGAGAAGGAATTCACACTAACAGAGCACGCCTGTGTCCTGGATTCTCTTTACGTGATCTTTTTTTTTTTTTTAATTTTATTTATTTTTTTAAGAGAGAGAGTGAGCACAAGTGGTAGGGAGGGGCAGAGGGAGGAGCCGACTCCCCTCTGAGCAGGGAGTCTGAGGACAATGATGTGGGGCTCCATCCCAGGGTCCTGGGATCATGACCTGAGCCAAAGGCAGACACTAACTGACTGAGCCACCCAGGCGCCCCTCTCTTTACGTGATCTTAAGCAACTCTCACAAGAGCCTTTTCAGGTGCATGATGGTGGAGTCCTCATTTTTCCTATTAAAAAAATCTCCCTCCCCAAGTTTAAAAGTGAATTTCCCCTGTGGCTGAGGTGAAGCAGCTTGTCCAAGGCAATGTGTCTCTGGAGCTGAAAAGTTGCCTCTTCCATCTGTGCCACGAAGCCTGCAGTCCTGTTAGGAGGTGAGAGTGCCAGTCCCTCTAAAGCAAGGCACGGGGAAACCAAGATGGTTTTAGGCTGCTCTGAGCCCTTCCCTGTGCTGCCCTTCCCCACCGATGAAATCCTGCCCATCCTTCAAGACTCAGCTCAAGCACCGTTGTCCTACTAAGACTTCGCAGAGGGCACGTATACCACATTGCTCCGCGACCCTGTTGATTCTGCCTGGTGTTGTTAGGTAGACCTGACTTGGCACCATTCATCCCATCTTCACCTTTGACTTTCCCACAGAGCCCAACAGTGTCTGGCACATACTCGGTGATTAAGAAATACTTGTGGGATTGAAAAGGGAAGCTCAGGGATCTGGAAGCCAACATCATGAACTTGCCCTTGGTGCGCCTTGTTTATCTTCACCTGTGCAAAGATAAACATAAACTGTGGAGCAGTGCCTGAGAGGATATCGGTGTGGAGTGGGACAACAGGCTGAGTGCTTTTGTTGGCCGGTATTTATATTGTGGCCCAAGTGGACTGTTGCAGCAGATTAATGACACCCCCTCTCCCCAATATTCATGTTGTAATCCCCAGAACCTGTGAATGTGAATCAAGGTTACTGTTCAGGTACTTTTAAAATGGAGAGATTAGGGGCGCCTGGGTGGCTCAGTAAGTTAAATGTCTGCCTTCGACTCTGGTCCTGATCTCAGGGTCCTGGGATCGAGTTCTGCATGAGGCTCCTTGCTCAGCGGGGAGCCTGCTTCTCCCTCTGCTTGGGCGCTCTCTCTCTCTCTCTCTCTCTCTCTGACAAATAAATAAATAAAATCTTAAAAAATAAAATGGAGAGATTATTTTGGATTATCTGGGTGGGCCCACTGTAATCACAGAGGTCCTTAAAAATAGGAGAGGAAATCAGAGAGAAGCAGAGAGAGCAGCAGAAGGCCTGGCCTGAAGACGGGGGCGGGGCTGTGTGCTAAGGAATGTTGGTGCCCCCAAATGTTGTAAAAGGCAGGAAAACATATTCTCCCCTAGAGCTTTAGAGGGAACCCAGCCCTGCTGACATCTTGATTTTTAGCCCAGTGAGACCCATGTCAGACTTATGACCCCTGAAACTATAAGATAAGAAATAGGTGGTGTTCTAGCGCTCATTTTGTGGTCATTTATTATAGCAGCCATAGGAAACTAATACAGCTTGGTTTGAAATGTTCCTTGAGGTCATTTTTAAGCGTGTAACCCAGCTTATATAAAGGCATTTTCAGCCCTTTAAGTGCAGGAGAGTGTAGCAGCCCACCCTGGAGTTCTACAAGATGTAGTAGGCACCAGTTCAGGGGATCTAGTGATAGGAGGGCAGTTATATCAGGGGAAGCCAGTAAAATGGGTCTTACCCTTAGTCCCCAGTACAATTCCTAGAACAGGGTATTTTTTTTTTTTTAATTTTTTTATTAACATATAATGTATTATTTACCCCAGGGTACAAGTCTGTGAATCATCAGGCTTACACATTTCACAGCATTTGCCATAGCACATACCCTCCCCAATGTCCATATCCCTACCCCC